>CM040914.1:10815206-11545206 GCA_023029165.1 Gobiocypris rarus
TATAATTTCATCAATTGATTCTGATTATTACAGGATTCAAATCTAAAAGCAGAGCAGCCAAAAAACACTTTTGCTCCCCATTTAAAAGAATGCTCGTTAACGTTTCGATTACAGCCTGGAAAGTACTGCGTAAGTAAAACTAATTCACAGTGTAACTTTCAGTAATTTTAGTCTAACTATTGAGTATGTATGTGTAGGTGTAATGGAACATTATGTAATATTTGGAGAATAAATGTATAAATACAAATTGCTTAAAATTAAAAAATAAAAATAAAGACAACAATAAGAAAAGAACAAATGTGCATCTTGTCATGGCATTAGAGTTTACCCTAATATGAATAGACCCAGCTATTCCCAGATATTGTCAGATAATCACTTTACCTCTACCATACTTGGATTGTTTGTGATTCTGTCTGTCATCCTTTCTTGCATTGTCTTGAGCCTTCACTTTGCCAATTATATGCTATATTGTTAGTAGCCAGGATAGCCCACAGCCATTGTGCCTTCTACTGGATGTAAAATGCTCTGTACATTGTAGTACAAGTTCTACTTCTGTGGTTATTTTGGTGAAAGTAACTCAAAAGTAATACGGGAGTATTACAATTTGGAAGTAACAACACTGGGAACTATAGTGAGCGATTCAATGAATCACAGTAAAGACAGTCAATTGTTGAGTTCCTTAATGAATCATTGACAAACAAATCAGTGGAGTGAACAGAATAATAACATTTCTTGAATGATTCAGTGTTTTGAATGAATCGGTTGACTAAATGAAGCACTCATTAAGAGGGTTGTTTGTTTTCTTAGAGAATGAACATTCTTGTTGGATTCTGTATACAGTATGATTGGAATAGCATATTACATTCGGAAATATAGGCATACAGATAGTAAACATAGTGTGATAGTGTGCTATTTTAAACTCTGCACATTTCAGGACTGAATTATAGGAATGAAGCTATCTGCTGTATAAAGCACATAATAAAAGTCCCTTCAATAGTGGCATATCTAATGCTTATTTTCCATCTCACTTATTTGCGAATATTTTAACTAAACCGCTCAAATTTAATCTCAGTTTGCCTCTCCATGAATTCCTCCTCGGATGATTACATCTCCTTCCCTCTTTTTTTCTGTATGTGTGTATTTATTGCATCTCTTGTATCTTTTCCCTATTGAATTTCTCTGTGTTAGCCACTGACTGATTACAGCAAATAATCTGTTCCTCATTATCAGTAGTATACTACGTCATAACACTGGCCTCATGACTTGACTGAAAACCTTTTTAATCACCACTGTCTGTTCAGGCATATTTCTATTCTCATATTCATTCATTCATATTCATATAGTGACCCAACATTACCTCTCAAGACACATTATCGGCTATGCACATGAAATAAAAATTTGTTCCATAAGAGACCTGCTAAATTGTCCTTCTTATTGAAACTTACACTAAGATGGAGCTGTTAACTCTTTGTATTCAATTCCATAAATTCACTAAAAGGACTGCGAGGGTGAGTTCACACTTGAGGCAGGTTTTGTTAGATCAAAACAAACTATGGTGCGATTGCGCTGTTTGTGTGGTTCACTGCAATCAGAACCGTGGTGCGACAAAACAAATCTCTGGTGTGGTTTGACTGGAACATGAACGCAGCATGGACTGAAGGCATCTAAACCAACCAAAAACAGGATGTAATGTCACAAGATGTGACACTAGAAATGACAAAATGCTCAAGCATAGTTTTTTTTTTTGCCCATTACGCTAGTTATAACAAATGAAGAAAATAGACACATGTACCACAACCTGAAGGTAGACATTTTGCTCATAATTTAGAGGCCTTCAAAATTTGCATATCAAATATGATACTTTAGGCTTTATTTAATCAAGATGTGCAAATCTAATGCGATCATAAACTTCAGTGACCAGTGTGAAATGATCTACCAATGCGATCATACACATCAGAGAGTTTATATATATATATATATATGTGTGTGTGTGTGTGTGTGTGTGTGTGTGTGTGTGTGTGTGTGTGTGTGTGTGTGTGTGTGTGTGTGCGTGTTGGATTGAAATCTGAAAAAACAAACAAACAGAAAAACAATCCACCCCAATCCCAACCGCCTGCTCCTTTGAATTTTATCACCAATTTCAGATCTACAACATTTGCAAAATCTTGGCTCTCAATCCGTTGCTTCCTAATCCAAAACTAATTTCCTCACAGGTACTTAGCAGGTTTGGTCAAAGTGAAGAACTTGGAGATATGCAGGGCTCCTCTGAGGATTGGGTGGTCCAGGCAGAGTCTGGTGGCCCGAGGGGGTGAGAGACATCTGAAGACATTAGCGCCTGCTGAGTGAACTTCGCTTCCTCAAAGAGAAA
This sequence comes from Gobiocypris rarus, assembly GCA_023029165.1. NCBI lineage: Eukaryota > Metazoa > Chordata > Actinopteri > Cypriniformes > Gobionidae > Gobiocypris > Gobiocypris rarus. Next base: position 10,817,575 of record CM040914.1, read on the forward strand.
ATAGAAAGTCAAGACGAGTTCAGATTTGATGTAGGAGACCCTCTAGGGAGGACAAACTTCTAGGGCAGTCATATTTTTGTAATGACTAACATCAATGTCCTTATCAAAGGTGAGGTGCTGTTTTGATTCTTTTGGTGCAAATACACTGTTGAAGCTGATGAAAAGTGGCAAGACAGAAAATTGAAGGCAATCAATAATGTAGGGAATATGAGCAGAGAAGGTGGGGACAAAATTCAGATGGATTCAATGATGAGCAATGGACTGTTCAGATAAAGACCAGTGTTTCCTTGTTAGAAACTTTTAAAAGCTTGTGATGCAGACAGTGATGAGAATGGATGTTATTTGATTACACTTGAAAAGTTCAAAATTAAATAATGGCCTCACTTTAAATTCCTAACAGGATGTTGACCTGGAATGACAAAAAAAGGAATTAACTGAGTTAACTCGGCCCTAATTGTGCACTTGAAGTGGTCTTTTGCGTTCCCATGAACTCCATGAGGCTGTAGAATGTCCTATTTGTCATTTTATATTTCAGAGGGAGACTCAAGTTTACCCTCTAAGCACTTTTGCTGATCCCGCACAGGCGGGATAGGCTCCACAGTTTATGCAACATTATGTCTCTAGAAATGTGGACTCGAAAGACTGCTGTGGCTTAGAGACACAACTGAGGGATTGCATTACTGCAACACAAGTTATTACACCAATGCACACATAATTACATCATTTTTTTCCCAAATTAATTATACATATTAAATTGCTTTATATGTAGAATATTACTCAACTGATTAGATGTATACATGTATATCAAAAAAAAAAATCAATACTGTTAAAACCAAGTACTGTACCACAAAATATGCACCACATCCTTTTCAGATGACTTCAGACTATAAAAAGTGATCAGTTGACTTAAAAGGCTACTTCACCGCTGGAAAGATGAATGTGTATTTAAATTGGGTCATTTATGTAAAAACATTTTGCTCATCTGTCGAATAAAACATAACATATTAAAGCATCTTTGGAGTTCATGGTTTATACAGTGAATCAATACTGACATCAACATTTGATTATGTAATATACTTACACTGTAAAAAAAAAAAAAAATAAAATTATATATATATATATATATATATATATATATATATATATATATATATATATATATATATATATATATATATTATTATTATTATTAACATTTTGAGTTAACACAATGAACCCTTTTTTTCAGAATCAACATCACCCTTTATTCAAATATTAGTAAAATATTTTGTAAAGATATTGTGTAATTGTGTTTTATTTGTTATAATGCAGCGAAACATGCCAAATGGTGCTATTTTCATGATTTATCACAAAAAAATATATATTTATGTGGTTCAGATACAATAATATTTTGAGTTTCTATTTATTACATCAATTTCCTTCATTGTATTAACTCATTGTTTTAATTTAAATGAACTCAAAATGTTAAGACAACCAGGTTATTTGCTTTTTTAAGTTAAACCAACAATATTTGTTTTCAGTGTAGTAAAAAGTTGAGCATTCTGGGAAATCATACAAATATAACTTATCATTTGTTCAATTTATTATAAAGTTAAAGTTTTTTCTGGCTTTTAGTACATGTCTGTTTGCTTTGAGGCCATATTTAAAATTTGAAATATTTCATTAAGTTATATCTTTAAGTTCAGTTGGGGCAGTGTAATTATAACAATATAATAAATTACAATTAAATAGTGTAGGTTTACCAGTAAAATATAATCATAAGTTACACCACTTTTTTTTCTTTTTTTTTTTATAATATACACAAATATTTAACATGCGCAACGCAACCAGTGCATTATCACTGATTCTCCCTGAGAAATCCAGAACATGTAGATGATACATCATAAAAGTGGTCTGGTACTCTGGCAAAACATTTTACTACCAAATGAATGTGGGCACCTGCTTGTTGAATATTTTATTCTAAAATAATTGTCATAAATACTGGGTTCCCATCTGCTACTATAAAAGCGTCTTTAGATGGCTTTCCAATAGATGTTATAACATTTCTACAGGGATTTGCTTTCGTTCAGCCAGAAGAGTTTTAGTTACTTCAGGTACTGATGTGGGGCAAAACTGTGCAGATTATATTTGATGGTCCGGTTCACTGGAGGTTATCAATTTGAGCAGAGGTCAAAACTCAAGCTCTTCCACAGTGTCTTCAACAAACCATCCCTATGGACTTTGTTTTTATCAAACTTAACATAATCTGCATTTACATTAAACAATATGTGTCTGAAAGAAGAGTCCAAAAGAAGTCACTGATTTGAGAATCATGAATTGATTCGTGAATCAATTGTTCACAACTGCTTTTATGCTCAACCAGTGCATCAAAAAAAAGACCCATCTGAGAATTCGCAAATCTAGCCACCAATGAACATTTCACCTTAAAACTGCAACTGTTTGAATCTCTGGCAACAATTAGAAATGTAAGTTACATTCTCCCCGTAAGACCAGGCTACAAAAGCTAGAGGCTAAATGTTGTGCATGGAAAACCATCCAAACACCAGTTTCAGATCTGTCAGTTTCACCCAGGTGCAAAATGAATTCCCTCAATAATTCATCTGTCATCCGCTTTTGGTCTAACCGCACTCAGGACGAAAAGAGGTGACGGATCTCATTCTGCCCAGTCTTGTCTATGACACAAGAATTTAAGAGTCAAAATCATATACTCAGACAATCAGACTGAACCCGGCATTAAATTTAGGCTACACTTGTTAGGCCTATATGAATATACACTATATTGCCAAAAATTTTGGAACGCCTGCCTTTACACGCACATGAACTTTGGTGTAATCCCATTCTTAATCCGTAGGGTTTAATATGGAGTTCGGTACAGCACCCTTTGCAGCTGTAACAGCTTCAACTCTTCAGGGAAGGCTTTACACAAGGTTTAGAAGTGTGTTTATGGGAAACTGTTTCAACAAAGTTGGGAGCACGAAATTTCCCAAAATGTCTTGGCATGCTGAAGCATTAAGAGTTCCTTTCACTAGAACTAAAGGGCCAAGTCTAACCCCTGAAAAACAACCCTACACTATAATCCCCCCTCCAACATCTATGGAGCAAGGACTGTGGGTAGTGCACTTAAAACTCAGACAGACAATTGAGGCAAACCCAGAGAGACTGGAGAGAGAGAATGTGCTCTCAACTAATATTTACAGGGTAATTAATGTTCCCCTCCTCTTGCCAAGGTACATCTGGCATAGAATGAAAGACAAAGACACAGTACTGTGGTTTCGCTGGCTGCCATGAGAAACGCAGCAACTACAACTCTTGGCTCATTGATTGCGAGGAAGGCCATTACTTTAATTAGATGGTGTGTCCTTGGCTAAAAACTTAAACACATAAAAGCTGTAAAAGTTCTGCAACTCTCACTCTTTCATGAAATTACCTGGAGATGGGTTTTTCACACTAGAGTCTGTAGGAAAGCTGAGCCGAGTGGTATGAAATTCTATTGCTCTTCAGAGAAGGAGTGTGCTGTCTAGTGATTAATGGTCAGCGGTGGTCTTGTGTTGTTTGCAGTGGTAATAATGGCCCCTCAGGAAAAAATGATCATATGGCTTTCCTTTTCTTATGGGTTATCAAAAATACTGGGCAACATTTAGAATTGGCTAATTTCTAATTCATGAGCTGGAATTTTAATTGCCATGCCCTTCAGGATGCTGCATTACCAACACGATCTCATGACAATGCGTATCAATAGTACGAGTGTGCAATCTCGTAGAATGTATACGGAAAAATTTGTTTTGGTGTGCATATGCTACGCAATTTTTCGCGTGCACATGATACACACTTTATGGCGTGTATATGACACGCTTTTGGGTAGGGTGAGGGTGGGGGTGGGGGTTCAGACGATAATACGCCATAAAGTGCGTATCATATGCACGCCAAAAACGGCGTACCATATGCACGCCAAAACTCATTTTGGCGTATACATTCTACGAGATGGCACACTCGTACTACTGATACGCATTTTCGTGAGATCGGGCTCTGCATTACAGTGACAGGAAGTGAAGTTTACTGCAATACTACAACAGAGGTATTTAATTTGTTTAACAAACATTATGCAACTACCGGTATATATAGATAATGTTATTTATGCTGAATCTGTCAAATCACACAGTACTGTTGTATACATTCCCAGCCTATTATCTGTTTGTTTATTAAACCGTTTGTCTAAATACATCATTTTTACTTCTAAGAGTGTAGTGTTTTACTCTCAGTTCTGTTTTTACATTATTTAAATAAATTCCATGCAATTTTGCAGATTTTGACAGTCAGCGCAGAAAATTTGAAAAATGTCCAATAAGAAACTGCTACTTGGGTGCAGAGATATCACGCAACACAGGCACAACATATGCCGGTATGTTGACGGATATTTGGGGATTTCATATGTTGTATGATATCTCTGCGTAGCAGTAGCAGTGCTTCGCCTGTGCTTCGCCATAATATAGTCCCAAGTTAATATCTGCCTAGGAAATCGCCTAGTCTTAATCTGCATCACTACTTGTATTCGTTGTGAATAAATGTGAAGCAAATGGGTGGGTTTTATCAACTTTTTTGTTAACTTTTACTGGGGACATGCTAGCTGGCAACATAGGGTTCCATTCATTATGCTAAACTAAGCTAGCGGCGACCCGCCAAACTAAAACATTGCATGCACTGAGACAAAAATGCATTTGCCGACATATCTAAATGTAGAAAAGATGTTGAATAAGCCCTATTTCTAAAAACGGTGGTGTTCCTTTAAACAATTACAACAGTCAACTGATTAAAACTATTAACTAATTGTATAAACTGTATATATAGATCACACATAACATTATGACCACCTTCCTAACATTGTGTTGGTCCCCCTTTTGCTGCCAAAACAGCCCTGCCCTGTCAAGGCATGGACTCGATTGTTGTGCTCCTCAAACCATTCCTGAACCATTTTTGATTTGAGGCAGGGCGCATTATCCTGATGAAAGAGGTCACAACCATCAGGGAATACCATTTTCATGAAAGGGTGTACATTGTCTGCAACAAAATGTTCCTTCCTTGGATCACTTTTGATAGATACGGACCAATGCAGACCGGGAACACCCCACAAGAGCTGCAGTTTTGGAGATGTTCTGCCCTAGTTGTCTAGCCATCACAAATTGGCCCTTGTCAAACTCACTCACTTACGCTTGCCCATTTTTCCTGCTTTGAGGACAAATGTTTACTTGCTGCCTAATATATCCCACCCAGTTAGAGGTGCCATGATGAAGAGATAATCAGTGTCATTCACATCACCTATCATAATGTTATCCCTGATCTGTACAGTCATGGTCAAAATTGTTGGCACCCCTGGTAAATATGATCAAATATGGCTGTAAAAAATAGATCTGCATTGTTTATCCTTTTGCTCTTTTATTCAGAAAATTCACAAAAAAATCTAACCTTTCATAAAATAATTGAAAATGGGGTATTTTTATTAAATACTTTTTGCAACCTCCTTTTCCAATGATAACAGCTCTGAGTCTTCTCCTCTAATGCCTGATGAGTTTGGAAAACACATGACAAGAGATCAGAGACCATTCCTCCAACATGGATCTGTGAATCTGAAGGATCTGGAGAGATTCTGTATGGTACTTCTTCTCTTCAGTTCAGCCTCTCATTCTCTATAGAGTTCAGGTCAGGGGAGTGGGAAGGCCATGGCAGAAGCTTCATTTTGTGCTCAGTGACAATTTTGTGTGTTGATGTTTTATGTTTGTTTTGGATCGTTGTCCTGATGGAAGATCCAACCATGGTCCATTATAAGATTTCGAGCAGAGGCTGTCAGGTTTAGATTTTTTTATCGGCTGGTATTTGCTAGAATCCATTATAACATGTGTCTGAACAAGATGTTCAGGACCTTAAAAAATAAATAAATAAAAATAGGCCCACAAGATTAAAGATACAGCTGTATTTTTAGCCGTGGGCATGGGGTACTTTTTATCCCTATTTGGACCAAACCCATCTGGTGGATTTGCTGCCAGAAAGCTCTTTTTACAGTTCATCTGACCACAGAACCAGTCCCTTTTGAATTTCCAGTCATGTCTGACAACTGAATATGCTGGAGTTTGTTTCTGGATGAGTAAGGAGGATTTTTCTTGAATCCCTCCTAAACAACTTGTGGTGATGTAGGGGTTGTTTGAATGTTTTTTTTTCTGACCCAAGACTCAACTAATCTCTGTGATTCTCCATCTGTGATCCTTAGAGAGTCTTTGTCCACTCAAACTCTCCTCATCGCTGTGCATTAGGACGAAATAGACACATGTCCTCTACCAGGCAGATTCATAACATCTTTAGCTGATTGAAACTTCTTAATTAGTGCCCTGATGGTGGAAATAGGGATTTTCAATGCTTTAGCTATTTTCCTAGACTGGGTAAACCCAGCCTGATATGCCGGCGATTTGATTTCGCCCTGCAACTCAGTCTGGAAACCCGTACATTCATTTCTACTGCTTCTGTTACACTTTTGTGGGAACCAATCACAGACTGGCTTATCCACCTGCCGCACTATTGGCAGGTTTAACAATATGACAGATAGAGAAGCGATGGGTCATTGCCTGTTGATCACGCCTCTTGTGCTCTGATTGGTTGAAGGACTGCAGTCATTTGAATAATGCTCACTGATCACGCCTCTTGTGCAGTAGAAAATACGGAGCAGACTCCGGTGACTGGTGATAGCCAGACAACTATTTTCCTACAGCCACTTTCTATTTTGTGAAGCTCAACAATCTTTTGCTGCACATCAGAACTATATTCTGAGGTTTTACTCATTGTGGTGAATGATTAAGGCAATGTGCTTCCTTATTTTTATACTCCTGTGAAACAAGACACCACAGCTGGACAATTTCATGTTCCGTGTCACCCTGGTGTGCTAAAAAATGTAAATATTAATGGGAATATACTTCAGAAATATTTTACTCATAAAACATTCTAGGGGTGTCAACAATTGTGGCCAAAGTGTTTTGGAGAAAAGCATTTATTTCATAATGTGATTTACCTAACACTTTCAATTATTTTACTTCAATGAAAGGTTATATTTTTTGTGTTTTTTTAATATAAAAGATCAAATGGATAAATAATGCAGATGTATTCTTTACAGCCATATTTGATCATATTTACCAGGGGTGCCAACAATTATATATATATATATGTAATTATATATATATATATATATATATATATATATATATATATATATATATATATATATATATATATATATATATATATATATATATATATATATATATATATGTATACACTCACCTAAAGGATTATTAGGAACACCATACTAATACTGTGTTTGACCCCCTTTCGCCTTCAGAATTGCCTTAATTCTACGTGGCATTGATTCAATGATTCAAGGTGCTGAAAGCATTCTTTAGAAATGTTGGCCCATATTGATAGGATAGCAACTTGGAGTTAATGGAGATTTGTGGGATGCATATCCAGGCCACAAAGCTCTCGTTCCACCACATCCCAAAGATGTGATCTGGTGACTGTGGGGGCCATTTTAGTACAGTAAACTCATTGTCATGTTCAAGAAACCAATTTGAAATGATTCGAGCTTTGTGACATGGTGCATTATCCTGCTGGAAGTAGCCATCAGAGGATGCGTACATGGTGGTCATAAAGGGATGGACATGGTCAGAAACAATGATCAGGTAGGCCGTGGCATTTAAACGATGCCCAATTGGCACTAAGGGGCCTAAAGTGTGCCAAGAAAACACCCCCACACCATTACACCACCACCACCAGCCTGCACAGTGGTAACAAGGCATGATGGATCCATGTTCTCACTCTGTTTATGCCAAATTCTGACTCTGCCATCTGAATGTCTCAACAGAAATCAAGACTCATCAGACAGGCAACATTTTTCCAGTCTTCAACTGTCCAATTTTGGTGTGCTTGTGCAAATTGTAGCCTCTTTTTCCTATTTGTAGTGGAGATGAGTGGTACCCGGTGGGGTCTTCTGCTGTTGTAGCCCATCCGCCTCAAGGTTGTGCGTGTTGTGGCTTCACAAATGCTTTGCTGCATACCTCGGTTGTAACGAGTGGTTGTTTCAGTCAAAAGTTGCTCTTCTATCAGCTTGAATCAGTCGGCCCATTCTCCTCTGACCTCTAGCATCAACAAGGTATTTTTGCCCACAGGACTGCCGCATACTGGATGTTTTTCCCTTTTCATACCATTCTTTGTAAACCCTAGAAATGGTTGTGCGTGAAAATCCCAGTAACTGAGCAGATTGTGAAATACTCAGACTGGGCCGTCTGGCACCAACAACCATGCCATGCTCAAAATTGCTTAAATCACCTTTCTTTCCCATTCTGACATTCAGTTTGGAGTTCAGGAGATTATCTTGACCAGGACCACACCCCTAAATGCATTGAAGCAACTGCCATGTAATTGGTTGATTAGATAATTGCATTAATGAGAAATTGAACAGGTGTTCCTAATAATCCTTTAGGTGAGTGGGTGTATATATATATATATATATATATATCCTTTCTGAATAAGTTAATTTCTTTCAAAATCTTACCGACCCTAAATAGTTGTGTATATTAATACAATATTGCACAATAATTATAAAACTTTCAAATGAATGCAAAATTATCCGTAGGTGTACCATGATTTATGATCACAATTCGTTCCTGAAAACTTGCTCATAAAATCCTTAATTACCATTAGGTTGGAATAACATTTAAAGAAAAAATATGAGCCACTGCCCCGCATGGGGTTTGCTCATTTGGTAAACATAAAAACAGCCCTTTGTCTCTTAACACGGGGATTCAAACACTGCTTAACAAGGTAATTACCCGGCCCACTTGTAACTCTGTCTGCATTTAAGTATCACTCATTATTAACATACAGCAATAACACGCAATGAGTCATGTTTAATTTGACAAGGATTTTTGACCCCTGCTTGAAACTGCATGAAACTATAGAAAAAAAAGAAAGAAAAAAAAGGTACATGTTATAGACCTATAGTAGACATACTGTATATAATTTGACAGGAACAAATGTAATGGAAAAATTTATATTACAAAATATTTATTTTAATATATCATTATATTTATAATATATTATATTGTACCAGAATGATGATTCTCCATTTAGTGGTCAAATTCAATTATGTACTATTTATGACCTTGAAAGTTTAAAGTTCACCAAAAAATGTAAATGTTGACATTATTTACTTGCTCTTATGTCAATGCAAAAATTTTATTTCAGCAAAATAAAATAAATGAAACTGTATATAATGAATACAATACTGAATTTGCCTTGATATACTAAAAATACCTAAAACACAGAATTTATAAAAACTCTATAGACATATAAAAAAAAACGGTAACACTTTATTTTGATGGTCCCTTTTGAACATTCTGTTGACTATAAGTAACGTTGCACCTACATGTCAACTAACTCTCATTAGAGTATTAGTAGACTGTCTGCTTAATATCTGCTAACACTTTATTCTAATGGACTCTCAACAGACATTCTACTGACTATTAGTAACTTTGCAACTACATGTCAACTTATTCTAACCCTAACCCTACCAGTCTACTGAAACTCTACTAACACTCTAATGATATTTAGTGGACATGTAGGTGGAACGCTACTTATAGTCAACAGAATATGTTAAAGGGACCATCAAAATAAAGTGAAACCAAAAAAACTTAAAATCCCACAACAAAATTACTAAACCTTTAACAGAATAAAACAAAATAAAATATAAATATCAACTCTAATTCAAAATATTATCTATAATAACATCTGCATGATACTAAAATAACAGTTATCATGAAAAACAACACCAACTTAGATTGATACTTAAATACTTAAGTATCTAAAAAGATTTTCATCTTATAATTTTTTTCCCCTCTTTTTCTCGGTTTACTTATACAACTTCAATCAGCTCACATGCCACCTTTAATGCTCTTACATTACTAACAATGAAGCCATTTCCACATCCTGTATCTATATCCGTCAATATAATAGCCATCTATGAAACGGTTCTTACAATATAAGCCACAAATGTATTGCCCAACTGCCTCTATAGATCGTGTTTGACCAAGCATTCAAGCCCTGCAGCCATGATATTACAGCTGCATGATTACAAGAGCATTTCTAGGGAGAGATTCGCTATTCATTCTTGATATTTACCACCAATGGGGGGTTGTGTGTATTTTGTGACACATCTAAGTCTTCTCCCACAGATATTGGAGCATCAGAAAGCTGTTCACAGTGTTGGAGTGGACAGAGTGCAGAAACTAAAGCCAAGGCATTAGGCCGCCAGGCCCAGAGGAGCCGTCATTTACCAGCATTACTGATCACATCCAGGGCTTCCATTAACCCATCTGGCAGAAGATCAGCTAGCTGATCCAGCTCAGTGAATTTAGAGGTTGGATCATGGAGGTAGATCCAGTGGTGAACAAACTTCTTGTGACTACATGCTAAAGGTCAAGCTATGGAAGGCTTATCAATGTATTGAGCTGCAGCTTTTGGTTGGGTATGGATTTCCATCATGATTAAATTATTATTGTGATGGAACAGCTGAGCTTTCAGCATGCTCTTTCGGAAATCATTCTAATATGATGATTTTACTCAAGAAACATTATTATATAAATATTAAAAACAGTTAAATGGGTCATGAATTGAGAATTTGCCTTGAGCTTTTGACATGAGGTCATCATACTATAAGAATATCCTGAACGTTTCAGAACTGAAAACTTCCTTGTTAGTCCAAAAACAGCTTATATTGTTATAACTCATTGTGGAATGTGCCTATAGATCGGTGAAAGACGATCAATGCCTACTGTAACGCAGTTTTTGTTCAGGGAAGAAGGAGGTGGGAACCGGCGAACATTTAAAAGATTTTAATCAAATAAATAAACAAACTGAAAGTAAACTGCGGCAAGCCCCTCACGGATGGCTGCCGCGCACACACATATAACAGACGTAAATTAAACATAACGTTAAGTCCAGGCCTGGTCCTCTCTCATCCTTCACTGGTGTTGCTCCTCCTTATATGCCTCCGAGCTCCCTCATGACAGGACACGAGACCGGTGTGACTAGCAGGTGACGTTCATTCTTCCAACATGCACCGATCTCCTCTCGCTCCTCCCACGTCTCTCACTACCTCGCCACACCTACTTTATCATTGCTACTTTGGCCCTGCCCACTGGCGTGTTAGTGAGATGGTGAGGAGAGAAGAGCAATCCAGGATCACTGGACTAAAAATAACATTACCTTCCAATGGTCCTAATGCTATTTATTTGTTTGTTCGCTACATTTCACCGCAGATTATTTGGTAAATGAGTCGCAAATTCAGCACAGAATTTGCAAACAGACTTTTATGATATGTACTCGACAGTAATGACACAATATGTAAGTAACCATGTTAATTCTAATGCCTGATCTGTGACCAGTGATTTCTGATATGTAAAGATGCATGTACAGTCAGATGTTCTTGCTCTATGTGTCAGTAAATCAAACCAGCAACTAAATGGTCATCTTCACATTGTTTCTCTTAGTAGGATGGAAATAATCTGTTTTTTTAAATTGATTACATTATATATAGAAGTCGATCAAAGGACATTCCCTTTGCAATCTCTGGAGCTGTCAGTCAATCAGAGTGAGTTTATCAGTAATTGAGTTCACTCGTGCCAAAACTCTTGTTATAATCAACAAATCTCCTATTTACATTGTGTATGCATTGTTAGTTATGAGGAAAGCATTCATTAGTGTGCAGAAATCAAGTTTGAAATGATGAGATCACTGCATTCATGCGCTCAACATGTCTGTGATCGGCTACAATGCTCAACACTGCTACATTTCATGAAACGATCTGAATTTATTGCCATAAATCTAAAAATAATGATATAATCATCACTTTTAACCTTGAGAACTGTAATAGTAAAAACATGCTATACACATGTAATAAATAGCTATTTCATATGGAAAGAAGTTAGCTAATCAGAGCAGTGGGCGTTTACATTGAAGTCTCAGAGCAGACACGCCCCTTCAAACTAAAATCAGGGATGGAAAAATGCCCCCTCCAAAAAATAAACATTATACAATTTTATTTATGTAAAAATCACACTAACATCATAAGTGCACACAGGGGACATTTTACAAACCCGATTCCAAAAAAGTTGGGACACTGCACAAATTGTGAATAAAAAAGGAATGCAATAATTTACAAATCTCATACAATTATATTTAATTCACAATATAATATAGATAACATATCAAATGTTGAAAGTGAGACATTTTGAAATGTCATGCCAAATATTGGCTCATTTTGGATTTCATGAGAGCTACACATTCTAGAAAAGTTGGGACAGGTAGCAATAAGAGGACGGAAAAGTTAATTGTACATATAAGGAACAGCTGGAGGACCAATTGGCAACTTATTAGGTCAATTGGCAACATGATTGGGTATAAAAAGAGTCTCTCAGAGTGGCAGTGTCTCTCAGAAGTCAGGATGGGCAGAGGATCACCAATTCCCCCAATGCTGCGTCGAAAAATAGTGGAGCAATATCAGAAAGGAGTTTCTCTGAAAAAAACTGCACAGAGTTTGAAGTTATCATAATCTACAGTGCATAATATCATCCAAAGATTCAGAGAATCTGGAACAATCTCTGTGCGTAAGGGTCAAGGCTGGAAAACCATCCTGGATGCCTGTGATCTTTGGGCCCTTAGACGGCACTGTATCACATACAGGAATGCTACTGTAATGGAAATCACAACATGGGCTCAGGAATGCTTCCAGAAAACACAATCCACGTGCCATTTGCTGTTGCTGGCTAAAACTCTATAGGTCAAAAAAGAAGCCTTATCTAAACATGATCCAGAAGCGCAGCCGTTTTCTCTGGACCAAGGCTCATTTAAAATGGACTGTGGCAAAGTGGAAAACTCTTCTGTGGTCAGACAAATCAAAATTTGAGGTTCTTTTTGGAAAACTGGGACACCATGTCATCCGGACTAAAGAGAACAAAGGACAACCCAAGTTGTTATGAGCGCTCAGTTCAGATCAGAAGCAGAGTTGCATGAGTGCATGTGGCATGGGCAGCTTACACATCTGGAAAGGCACCATCAATGCTGAAAGGTATATCCAAGTTCTAGAACAACATATGCTCCCTTTCCCATTTCAGGAAAGACCTTGCATTTTCCAACATGACAATGCCAGACCACATACTGCATCAATTACAACATCATGGCTTCGTAGAAGAAGGATCCAGGTACTGAAATGGCCAGCCTGCAGTCCAGATCTTTCACCCATAGAAAACATTTGGTGCATCATAAAGAGGAAGACACGACAAAGAAGACCTAAGACAGCTGAGCAACATTAGACAAGAATGTCTGTATTAGACAAGAATGGGACAACATTCCTATTCCTAAACTTGAGCAACTTGTCACCTCATTCCCCAGATGTTTGCAGACTGTTATAAAGAGAAGAAGGGATGCCAATGTGGTTCATGACCCCTTTAATATTGTTTTTAGAATTATAATTATTATTATTTATTTTTTTATTTTTTTATTTTTTTTTCAGGATTCTTTCATAAATAAAACATCTTATCAACACATTCGCAATGCCCTCTACAACACTATCAATTGGGGCAAGTGTTCCAATGACAAAACTTTAATGGGGAAAAACATTTGTTCGTGGAATTGTAATAAATAAATACATGTGATGTTTCAAGCACATGTGCAGGATAAGCTAAAAAGTGAAATCAAATCCTCATCCTCATGAATTGCAGAGCAGTCTGGTTGTCATATATATCACACGGATAACAGGCCCTGTAAGAGATGGGATGAGTCAGCATGGAGAAAATGAAAGCAATACTTTGAAGTTTTCATCTTGCCAATCAGATGGACTAGTTACCCGAACTGACACTGTCTAGTTTAATTAAACTGCATAGACAGGCAGCTATTTTGATTTACAAAGGAAGATAACTAATTTAGCTTTTCAAAAATATTTTGACTGTAAAGGTTTTTTTATTAATTCAGAGAAAATGTTAGTGATATTTTATTAATGGGAATTCTTTCAATACTGTTTAAAAAAACATCCCAGGATGCACCCCTTGTGCACTACAAACACACCTAGCAAAAATTATTAACACTGGTTATTATTTAATTTAGGGGCCTTTTGTGCATTAAAGAGAAACAGAAAACTGCATGCCAAATGTTGCATGCTAAAGTGATATTGTCCTTACACTTTTGTACCTTGCAGGGTTCAAACTAATCTGGCAACATGAAACATGTATGGTCACTTCAATTGCCAGTAACTATCTTTTTTTTTCTTATTAATCTTCTTAACATGGAAACCCAACTTGTCATACATGAACAATTATTAGCAAACAAGAGTTTATTCTATCTACTACTTCTGCTTTGACAATAAGGCTGCGTGACTGCTCTTTTCTGGCAGTCTCTGCACAGCCCTGCAACTGCTGGACCAAAGCTATCAGACTTGCACTCTAATTCCCGGTTTTCGGCCAGTAGTCTGTCAAGCTCTGGCAAACACAAATTTGCCTGGCAAAGACATTCGAACAAATGTTTTGAGATAAAGCTGATCCTTTCACCATGTGACTGAGCACGCTAACAATGCTAACAAAAACACCACAGAAGACCCAGCCTTTAACTCGCCAATAAAGTCATATATAATGCATTATTTATAGGCAATCAATAGCTGCAAATGTTGATAAAGCTCAAATGAACAAGTTCTCTCTTGCCGGCTAGCTTGGAATAGATTATGACAGCACTTCAAGAGAGTGATTGTTCAGGGCTGTGTCTGACGTATTTGGCAGGATGTGTTTTGGTAACGCCGGGCAGGTGTCCCATTGTAGCAGGGGGATTATTGCGATCGTAAGGTAATCCTCTCATTTGGACCGCAGGGAACGCAGCTGTAGGAGTTTCAGAACACCTCAGAAAACTCATGAAAATCAGGGTGTTTTTGCCTAAAGTGGAAGAAACCCCAAGTCCCTTCACAGACTGTTGAAGCATATTTACTTTATGTCGGAAGAGACAACTTTTGCATCTCAACATAGGCCTACTTTCTTTCATTACTTCTAATTAAGGAATCTTCTCTTATACGTGTGGATTTTATCACACCTCTGAGGATGATCAATTCTGATAATTACATAGTCAACCAAATTATTGCAGCAACATCCCTTTCTGGTATCACTTTATAATAACTCACGCTATGAAGCATTAGTTAAGCATTAGTAAATAGTTAATTCATCATGTATAAAGCATTAATAGACATTAATTGGCAGTTTATAAATGCAACTATAAATGTTTTTTTTCTTGATTTATAAGTATATCTACAGTCCCTGACAAAAGTCGTGTCGCTTATCTATTTTGTAGAAACACCTGCCATTAACCTGACTTTTAATTCATCAATTGGTGTGAGAAATAGCTCATATGAAAAGCTAAAACCCTCCCAAATGACGTTTAATCCACTGAAATAAATTAGTTTCACTGAAAAAAGATTTATCATTTAATCAAGACAGAAAGGTCAAATTTTGCCAAGACAAAAGTTTTGTCGCCTATACAGAAATTGAACAAATTTACTGCAAATACAAAAATATGTCAGCAAATTAAGTAGTGGTGCTGTGAGATCCAAATGTAATATCTTGTATGACTTCCGTGAGCTAGAAGGACTGCATCCATGCGGTTTGGCAAGGACTCATACAATTTATTGATGAAGTCATCAGGAATAGCAAAGAAAGCAGTCTTGCATGCCTCCCAGAGTTCATCAATATTCTTTGGTTTCTTCCATGCTTCCTCTTTCATCCTACCCCACATATGCTCAATGATGTTCATGTCTGGTGACTGGACTGCCCAATCCTGGAGCATCTTGATCTTCTTCGCCTTGAGGAACTTTGATGTGGAGATGGAAAAATGCGATGGAGCACCATCCTGCTGCAGAATTTGGCCTCTTTTATGGTTGGGAATATAAGAGGTAGCTAAGATTTCTTGGTATTTTAGACTATTGAAATTGCCTTCCACCCTGCAGATCTCTCCCACACCCCCATACTGGATGTAACCCCAGACCATGATTTTTCCGCCACCAAACTTCACTGTTTTCTGGGTGAATCTTGGATCCATGCGGGCTCCAGTAGGTCTCCTGCAATATTTGCGGCGACTGTGGTGTAATTCAACAGAAGATTCATCTGAAAAATCCTTCTGCCACTTTTCCAGAATCCATCCTTTTAGCAGGCTGTGGGCTTTGGCAAATGCCACACAGTTTTTCAATTGTCTTTTGTTTAGTGCTAGCTTCTGGGCACTGATTCGACCATGGAGGCCATTTCGAGACAAACTGTTCTGGTTGAGACAGGGACTTCAGGTGACCAGGTCTCGTGGAGCTCTGCCGCATTGGAAGATGGGCTGGCCTTGGATTTTCGAGCCAACAAACGGTCCTCTCGAGCAGTTGTCTTGCGGGGTCTGCCTGGCCTGGGCTTGTCTCCAGTCTCTTCAAATCTTTTTTTTTATCCTCTGTACTTGACGCTGAGACACTTTGAAGGTGTCTTCCACATCAGCAATGGATCTGGTCTTCAGCCTCTTGATAATCAAAACTTTAGTCTCAGGGTGAATCTTAGGCATGTTTGCAGAGGTCTAGTTGCAGTTGATGTGACGGTCTAGTGTACTGGGGTTCTTTTTATACACACCTGAGATCTAATTGATCTATTATTAGTCACAGGTGAAGCTCATATGACAAGGCGACAACACTTATGTCTTTGCAAAAATTCACTCAATGGGCTTTACCAAGCTGTGAATATTAGAATATTTTTGACAGTTTCATTTTGCACTGAAACATTATTACAAAAGCTGTTGGAATTAAAATGAGCCATTTCTTGTAAAAAAAATCTTGATAAGAAATATATTTCAGCGGCACTTCAGGTCAATTTGTACACAAGCGACAAGACTTTTGTCAGGGACTGTATAATGTGTTTAATAATTGTATTTTCCTACTTTATAAATGATCAATAAATTAAGTATCACATTATTTACAAACCAAATATGAAGGAGTTGTCAGTTTTTCATATTATCATTTAGAAAGTGTAAGTAAAGGGTTAATAAACATACATTTGTACAATACACATGTCATGAATATGGAGTTTTTATGCATGTTCATGACAACTGTCATTAAGTGTCATTTGCTCAATGATGTCATTTTTTATGTAAAGATGACATTATTTAAAGCTACACTGTGTAACTTTTTTAGTTTATTCTTAGCTAAAAAAACTTAGTTCTTTCAAAAATATATGTGCTCATTAATGTATATTTACTTCTTTCAAGTAATAAAGTATTCTTGTAAGTTTATAATATGCCATTGAAAATACATACGGGTGAGGGGTTCAATGCCATGTTGCCGCTCCATCTTGAAAGTACATTAGCCAAAGAGGGACATACCCGTAAATTCAAGCTTCGCCTTTGGCGTTTTAACACTCGATGGCACCGTGTCGAATGTGAAGAGGGTGTGAAGAGGGCATGAATGTGAAGAGATTGCTTGAGACTGATATAGCCTACAATGTAAACTTTGCCTTACGCTAGTGATGTCGTACAATATACAGAATAACGATAGCACTGATAAAAGTTACTTTACTAAGATTAGCTTGCATTCGTCTGGGAACCTGATCGCTGATGTTAGCAACGAAATGGTAAAAAATAATGAAAACTATTATTCATTTTACATAGATTTCATAACCCACATGTTAAATGGCAAATTAAATAACTGCAAATTATAATAGTTTTCTAAATTAACCTCATCACTTGAAGGAACACTCATGGACGAGGTCGAACTGGAAGCCATGTTAATCTTAGACTTAATCGGCCACCGTAGGAGTTAAAACGAAATGGGAATTAAGAGGAACAGAAAATAATATTCACTGGATGGTCATATACCTTTTCACCGCTAGATGGGGGAAAATATCACACAGTGTAGCTTAAAGATGTCTTTGTTATGACAACTGTTATGACATAAACCAATACATCAAAACCTGTCAGTGTCTGTCATGACAACTTGACATTACCACGACAACATAACCTGTCATAAACATGACATAGCAGATTAATTATTAAACTTAAGTATAAGTATTAAAATATTAAATATTATCAAAATTAAGTGTCAAATTATTTTGTAACAGTGTCATGAATATTTTTCTTGACCTAAACTATGGCGTCATAGATGAAATTGTACTGTCATTGAAAACTCACCTCAAGATGATAGAGTGGCACCACTGGTTAGGTGTACGCCATTATGAGGGTGTCTTAGCTAGACTTATCCATGATGTAAACAAGCATTTCAAGAAAATAAAAATGTGTGGGATGCTGTAATTAACAGTTTTTGCAGTGATATGGACCAGACGCTGCATTAATTTACCCACCATTGTACTGTTTTCAATTAATTTTGGTGAATCAGTCTCCAAATGCAATAAAATATAATTTTTCCATTTTAATTTGTATTATTATTGGATCATTGATTTTATTTCTTAAACACCTATTTATATTTTTAAGACATTTGAAATTGTCTATTATCTGACCTTCTGTTGGAGCTGGTGAAGGAAACTTGAAAAAACAAAACAAAAAAACATTATGAACTGAAAGATATTCATGACGCTGTAATACAATAATTTATGGTTTAGGTTAAGTTGTCTTGGTAATGTCATGTTGTCATGACAGACACTGGCAGGTTATGATGTATTGGTTTATGTCAAGTTGTCATAACTAAGACATCTTAAATAATGTCATCTTTGCATTAAAAATGACATAATTGAGCAAATGACACTTAATAACAGTTGTGTCCCGAAAACATGTGTCATGTGACATGCGTCATGTCATGATTATGAAGGTGTCATGTCAGTCTTATGAACACCCCTTCAAGTAAAGTGTTACCATATGTGCTTTGTAAGTACTAATAAACAGCCAATATCCTAGTTATATGCATGCTAATAATCAAATAGTTAATAGTTAATAAATGAACCCTAAAATAAAGTACCAACTATTTCTGTGAGCTCATCTAAAGTGAGGACTATTTATGGCTCGAAAGGCTTTTACAAAGGCTCAGTTCTCTTCTGCACTGCTGTTCTCTAATGTTTTAAAGTCAGAACTGTTTTGACACTGCTAAATATTTTATTATATTATTATAATACTTTTATTTGTTGTATTTTGGCACTCCTGTAATCCAGTGTAATCCACTTGTACATTTTTATTCAGCAATTTTTACACTTTACATAAATGTATTTTTATATCAGATTGCTGAGGCTTAGTTTCATTTGACTGCAGTTATGGTTTCTGGCGGTCTACAAGAATATTATTTTTTATGACATTTAAGAGGTTTAATTTTAATTTGATATTAAGTTACTAGTTGGACAGTCTCCATTTTTGCATTTTGAAATAAATATGTATATGTGCTGTATTCCTGTATATATGTGTTGTGTTTGTTTCCTTTTTCTGTACAGAGGATAACTGCGCCTTTAAATCTCCTTTGTAAAAGCCTTACGAGCCATACATTCTGTGAGAAACCGAACAATATTATGTAATTTCATTTATTTATTTTGCCTCATATCAGACTAATCTCATCTAGTATTACCCAGTGTCATTACTTCCGAATAAGGTCAAAACCGGTCAATATATATATTCCTCATTAGTGCCTGCTTGGATCGTCAAATGAGGCATCTACGTAAATACTTCTGTGATTCTGCTGGTTTTGACCTTATTAGACGAAAGTAATGGAAGTGATGTGTCATCACAAGGTTTTTTTTTTTACTCTCCTATAATTGTTACCCATTCACATGCAACACTGCAGCATGTAAGACTACTTTACTCATACAGAGTACTATTTCTTTCAACATATTGCATTTCAATTATAAAAAAAATATATGAAAGTATAAAAAAAACATACACCGATCAGGCATAACATTATGACAGGTGAAGTGAATAACACTGTTATCTCCATCAGAGCACCTTTAAGTGAGTGGGATATATTAGGCAGCAAGTGAACATGTTCTCCTCAAAGTTGATGTGTTAGAAGCAGGAAAAATGGGCAAGCGTAAGGATTTGAGTGAGTTTGACAAGGGCCAAATTCTGATGGCTAGACGACTGGGTGGCTAGATCTCCAAAACTGCAGCTCTTATGGGGTGTTCCCGGTCTGCATTGGTCAGTAACTATCAAAAGTGTTCCAAGGAAGGAACAGTGGTGAACCGGCGACAGGGTCATGGGCGGCCAAGGCTCATTGATGCACGTGGGGTGCGAAGGCTGGGCCATGTGGTCCAATTAATCAGCTACTGTAGCTCAAATTACTCAAGAAGTTAATGCTAGTTGAGATAGAAAAGTGCCAGAATACACAGTGCTTTACAGTTTGTTGTGTATGGGGCTGCATAGCTACAGACCAGTCAGGCTGCCCACGCTGACCCCTGTCCATTGCTGAAAGCGCCAACAGTGTGTGTCAGAACTGGACCACAGAGCAAGGAAAGAAGGTGGCCTGGTCTGATGAATCATGTTTTCTTTTACATCATGTGGATGGCCGGGTGCGTGTGCGTTGCTTACCTGGGGAACACATGGCTCCAGGATGCACTGTGGAAAGAATGCAAGCCTACAGAGGCAGTGTGATGCTTTAGGCAATGTTCTGCTGGGAAACAATGGGTCCTGTAATCCATGTGGATGATACTTTGACACATACAACATACCATTGTTGCAGACCATGTACAACCTTTCATGGAAACGGTATTCCCTAGTGACTGTGGCCTCTTTCAGCAGGATAATGTGCCCTGCCACAAAGCAAAAATGCTTCAGGAATGGTTTGAGGAGCACAACGAGTTTGAGGTGGTCACTTGGCCTCCAAATTCCCCAGATCTCAATCCAATCGAGCATCTGTGGGATGTGCTGAACAAACAAGTCCAATCCATGGAGACCCCACCTCGCAACTTACAGGACTTAAAGGATCTGCTGCTAACATATTGGTGCTAGGTACCACAGCACAATTTCAGGGGTCTAGTGGATTTCATGCCTCGATGGATCAGGGCTGTTTTTTACAGCAAAAGTGGGACCAACACAATATTAGGAAAAAAAGTATACAATTAACTCCAGAATTATTGTCAGTCTTGTTAAACATGATAAAGAGAGCTTTAATAAATCTACATTGTGTATCATGTTGATCTTTCATTCTGAAAATTCTGAAAATTCTAACCTATCATTGAAGTAAAACAATGCAAAGAGTGGAGGAAATCTCATTATGAAATAAATGTTTTTCTCTAGTTCACATTGGCCATAATTATTGTAACGTCCCTTTGCCAAGATAACAACTCTGAGTCGTCTTCTGTAATGCCTGATGAGTTTGGAGAACACCTACAAAAGATTAGAGATCATTCCTTCATACAGAATCTTTCCAGATCCTTCAGATTCTTCAGAGTTGGTGCGTATTCTCTTCGGTTCAACCCACTCATTTTCTTTAGGGTTCAGTTCAGGGGACTGGGATGGCCGTGGCAGAATTCTCCAATATTTTGTGCTCAGCGACACATATTTGTGTTGATTTTGATGCTTGTTTTGGATCATTGTCCTGATGAAAGATTGGCCCATTACAAGATTTCTAGCAGAGGTTGAGCAGAGCTTTCTAGCAGAGCTTTAGATTTTCTATTTGTTGGTATTTGCTAGAATCCATTATACTATATATCTGAACAAGATGTCCAGGACCTCCAGCACAATAAATAGGCCACAACATTAAATATCCAGCAGTATATTTAACCATGGGCATGCAGTAGTTTTTATCCCAAAACACTCTTTTTTTTATTTTCATCTGACTATAGAACCACATCCCTTTTGAAGTTCCAGTCGTGTCTGACAGTAAACTGAATATGCTGAATAACATTATTTAAATATTGTGTTCAATGAGAAAAACATCAAATAGACATTAAACTATATACAGTACAGGAAGAGTTCCTGTTTTCTTTAAACTCTAATCGGGCCTCTAATCTCTTTAGGGCCTGTAAGAAGTCATTAAAGAACATTTAGTGGCATTACATGAAGACAGTTCTAAGTATTATAATAATGGCAAAGCTGACCTCCATCTCTCTTTTTTTGCATCCTCACACTTTATGAAGGAATCTCAGTGTTTGCACATTCATTCAATGCTAATTAAAATAATTTCGGCCACATTTGAGGACACTTTTTAATCAAGCTGTATGTGAACCACATGATCCCAAATTCTGTGTGGTTTCTCAAATCTAGGATCTCTCACATAGCACTCAGGTAATTGTTACCATGCTTATGCATAAATTCAACGTGATGAATATTTGAACATATGCAAATTGCTCCAAGAGAAAGATTCCTGCAATTAGGATTAACACGTGACCCCTTGCTGATCCATAAAGCTTTGTCGATTACCTCACTGCATTACCAGTTGTTATTCCTCCCAATTGCTAAAGGCTATTAGGCTATATCAGCAGTTATCTATCCAATACAATTACAGCTGTAATAGGAAAGAATAAACTCAGAGAGGTTGCACAGCCTGGATGCTAATTAATTGTCTAGAAGCCCTTTTGAAAGCTTTTTTATGTGCATAGTGCCACACTAAAAATAGCCATATAGCTTCATACAAAGCTTGTTCCCAGTCCACATGCATTCCCTTCCATTTGAGTTATGGCACTCATTTAGATAGGTGCACTGAGGTATGATCTAAAACTGAGAAGGTCTTCACCCGTGGCAGAGAGAGGAGAGCTTTTATCCAATGCTGAAACAGCCCAGTCCTGCTGAGTGATTCAGCATCCCGAATGAGAATTGATTATCGGCTCTATCTTAGCAAGAAATCTATTCTTGATATTGGCTGACAGTTCAATATGTCTGCAACGAGTCTCTAAAGGTAAAGGAAAGGATATACTCTGTATAATGGAATCCAGACTGATGTTGAAATCCAGAGGGGAATCTTACACAATGTTTCCTTTTGGTATGTGTGGCCGGGAAAAAGGAAAGACACGCAAAATTGCTTTTGAAAAAATTGGGGTTTGTTTAATCTGACTACTGTTCTTAAATGACAGCGGTCGAAAGGAGCAAAAATTTAATAAGCAAGCTTACGGAAAACAAACTTTGGATGGTGGAAGATTTCACAAATCAGACCATACAAAAAGGAGAAAAGAACTCTTATTTACCATTCAGGAAAATCACAATTTGAACAATGTATTTTAAAATTATTACGGTCAGCTCCAACCAAATCGGTTATAACTCAGATAAACGCATAACCCAGTGTACAGTAATACACAAAGCAATACAATAACAAGAAAAACACACCGGAGTCCCCCAGAGCTAATCGAATAAAATAAAATAAAATACTTAGACGTTAAAACAAACTGAAATACGGCAGTGGCTGAGGTACAAATAAAAAAAGAAAAGCACATTAGTACAGCCACATTTCTTCAGTCTCACATATTAACCATCAGAGAAATATGTCAATATATCACAAAACAGTTTTCCACCTCTGTAACAGATGATAAAATAAACACTGTATTGAAACACTTAATAACAATTTGTGAAATTGACATACCCAATCCTTCATCAATCACCACGAGGTTCACTCGTCACATGCACAGTCCAAACACATCTACCAGAAAACATACACATCAAATGCTATTTCAGACATCGTTTCAGAAGAACATTTGTGCATATTAAAAGGCATTTGAGTAATATTTACCCTCCAAGATGTCCTCACATGGTAAATTAAATCACTGCGAGCACTGCAATAGAGCTCTCACACGCAGTGAAAAATGGCTTCTCTGACTGTGTTTGCACGCATTCAAAACTCGCAGTTCAGTAACGCGAGAAGAGGAATGAAATCTCTTAAAGGGGCCACGACCGTTTTAATACCAAACAGAAACTTGGTCTATTTATACCACTTGGCCACACTCTCCCCTGCTAAGAAGTCATTGTCCTCAATGACATTAATACATATTCTTAACTTCTTTCACAGCCTCTCTGAAGAACACACTACCAAGACTTGTCAAAACCTGTGAAAAGACTTCAGGACTGAGTGAGACAGCATTACAGGCCGATCTTGGCTCATTGAATGGGTTCGAATGCATGCCAGCATTTGTTCGACTGGTTCTTCTGGGTGCGGGAACAGGCTTTCTGGGCACAGGTTTGTTGTTGACGGTAAGGACAGGGTCATGTTCATGCTCCACTGACGGCTCAGACTCCACTGGCTGTTCCACAAAATCCAGAACGGAAATAGGCCCAACATCTAAAGCTTCCTCAGTTGACCCAGAGACTCCAAAATTCACATTCCTTGTCTCTTCGAGCTGAGGTAATGCAACCTCTTCCAAAACCACATACTCTGGGTCACTATTTCCAAATTCCATCTGCTCAACCGTAGTCGTAGATGATGGCAAACTATTTTCTGTTACCATTGGCTCCACAACAGGATTCTCACAAGGGCGTAAGTCGACTCTGTGGACTCTTTTACGGGACCACCCTCCAGAGGCTCAACTGCATATGTGGTGCCCTGAACCTCTCGACTCGAAACACAGTAGGAGCCCAAGCATCCTGTATCTTGTTTCTGCCAGCTGGTCGGTGGCAAATATACTGTCTGACCAACACCAACGGTAGGACAGTAGACCTTGTCGTTTAACGGAGCGAGTCTCTCAGCAGCCTTGTGCTCTGCGTACTCTCGCTTTTCGTGAGCTTCACGGAGTCGTTTCTGGTGAATTACTAACCAATCCTGCCTCCTATCTACAGCTTGTTCCTGACCAAGAAGAGCATCGACCGGAAGACGTGGTTCTACGCCAAACAGCAAGAAATAGGGTGAGTAGCCAGTTGTTGCATGTGGTGTTGCATTGTATGCATAGGTTAATTCTGGAAGGTGTTCTGGCCATCGCCTTTTCTTCTCAGGAGGTAGCGTTCTTAACAACTCATGGAGCGTCCTGTTAAATCGCTCACACTGAGCATTACCTTGTGGACGGTAAGGAGTCGTGCGTGTTTTCTTCACTCCATACAATCGACACAACTCCGCTATCACTTCGCTTTCGAAGTTCCTTCCCTGATCGGAATGCAACCTCTCTGGTACTCCATACTTCATGAACCACTCTTTGAGTAAAATCTTAGCTGTAGTATCAGCTCGCTGGTCTCTGGTGGGGAATGCCTGTGTAAATTTGGTAAACACATCGGTTACAATCAACACATTCTCGCGACCATCTGAGGCAGGTTCGAGCACTGTGTAATCCACTGCCACCACTTCCAAAGGCCTTGAAGCTAAGAAAGGCTTCATAGGGGGACGGATCCTGGGCTGTGGCATCTTGGTTAATATACACCGTTGACACTTTTGACCCACCTCTCAACATCTTCATACATGCCAACCCAGAAACATCTCTGCCTTAACAGGTTGAGGGTGCGTTCAATACCCTGGTGTCCCATCTTATTATGGACACTTTCCAGGACTTGATCCTTTAAACAGGCTGGCAGGAGCAGTTGCTGGCATTCACCAAGGCGAAGATCATCCACAACACGATAGAGCAACCCATCAGACTCTCGAATATATTTCCACTGCTTTAACAGCGACAATAAAGGCTTAGGTAGGCTTTGCCGCTCCTGACCATTGGGCTTCGCTTCTGATCCCAAAACTCCTGAAGGAGCAGAAAATCACATCCTTTAGCTGGAAATCCTTTAACTGAGCTTTGGTATAGCCTGGAAGAGTAAATGTACCTCCCGGAATATCAGTTCCTTCCAATCTGGCTCCACACTCCAAAGCACGGATCCGATTCACTTTACAGCACTGATCACCAGCTGTCAACAATTCCACGTCTAAGGGTGTACCCTTGTTGATGACATTACAAATGGCAACACAATCATCGTATTCCATGTCCTCAGGATTAACAGGCTCCCCTGCTAATGGCTGCCTAGAGAGAGCGTCAGCAGCAGCATTATGCCGTCCGGGTCGGTACTTGACTTCAAAATCGAAAACTGCTAATTGGGCCACCCATCTTTGCTCAATAGCACCCAGTTTCGCGGTCTTCAGATGGCATAATGGGTTGTTATCAGTGATGACTACACATTTTGAGCCTAACAGATACCCCCGGAATTTCTCGGAAACAGCCCATTTGAGAGCTAGTAGTTCAAGCTTCATACTACTATAGTTCCGGTCATTCTTTTCTGCATTGCGTAGCCTTCTACTAGCATAGGCGATCACTCTCTTACGGTCATCTTGTTGCTGGAAAAGGACTGCACCCAGTCCTTCATTACTAGCGTCCGTCTCCACTATAACGGAAGAGCAAAGTCTGCATAGCCTAATATGGGAGCGGATGTGAGCTTCTCCTTCAATAGCTCGAAGGCTGCCTGACACTTCGTTGACCACAGTGAACAAAACTCAGGCTCTCTCACAATTCTGTGCTGTTTTAGGCACAAGTTTACCAGGTCATGAAGAGGGCCAGCGATTCTGGAAAAACCTTCAATAAACTTTCTGTAATAACTACAGAAGCCTAGAAACGATCTTAACTCCTTTACTGTACCAGGCGTTTTCCATTTTCTCACAGCCTCGATTTTTCCCGGGTCAGTACCAATGCCGTGGGCAGATATTTGATGGCCCAAGAATTTTACTTCTTCTTGGAGAAAATGGCATTTTCCAAGCTTAACCTTGAGCCCTGCTTCCTTCAATCTCCTGAAAACAACATCTAGTCTCTGGAGGTGTTCCTGAAAGGTAGATGAATATATAAGGATATCATCCAGATAAACTAGCATGATCTGGAAGATCAAATCTCCCATTGTAGATTGCATTAGACGCTGAAACGTAGATGGCCCATTACAAACCCCAAAAGGCATACGAGTACTCAAATATACCAAACGGGTAGTGAATGCTGTCTTCGGTTGATCTTGTTCACGCACAGCCACCTGATGATACCCGCCAGCCAAGTCAATGGTGGAGAAGAACTTTGCACCTTGTAATGCATCAAAACTCTCGTCAATGCGGGGCAAAGGAAAGGCATCTCGTTTTGTCTTGGAGTTCAATTGTCTGTAGTCGACACATAATCTAAGACTACCATCTGTCTTCCTTACAAGTACTATGGGTGACGATAAGCACCATTGCTCGGTTTGATAACCCCTTCTTAAGAAGCTTGGTGATGTGTTCCTAGCCTCACCATACTGATTTGGTGGAATGCGCCGATAGGGCTGAGAAATCGAACATCATCTTTCAGATGGATCTCATGCTGCACTTTGTCAGAATATCCTAGTTCTTCATCGCCCAGCGCAAACACATCCACATACCTCAATAGCAAAGCTTTAAGCTCAGTCTGTTGCTCAGCGGTACCACCTAACTGTAGCTTGTTGAGAAAGTCGGTTAAGGTATTCGCCAATACCTGTCTCTCTTCTGTGTTTACTGTTATCTCTTCCACTCCAGCTGAGATTCTGTGGAACTTCACTTCACATCCTTCAGTTGGATTTAAGGATTCAACAGGACAGAGAGTCCCCAGCCGGGTGCGGGCTGCAACCATATATCCTCTGTGGAGAGATTCACCACTTGCACCGAAACAATGGTTTTACAGTGGACACCATGGAAGGTACCACGATCAAGCCCTCAGTTAAAGGTGAATTTCCAGGCTCCAACAACAGTTTTGAACCTCAGGTGATGAATTCTTTATCCCCCTGACCATTAGGGTTGCCACTGATGAAGCAGGTATATGCACAGTCTCTTTCCCAGCTACCCGCGCAACAAACCGTCTCTCACATTGACTGGCACTTTGCATTTGCTGGAAAACCTCTCTCCAGTCAGACTGCAACTCCCCTCCTAAGGTGGTATCGAACTCAGCATGAACTAACTGTCTGCATCTGCCTATAATATTCATGCCAATGAGAGCTGGTACGGCTGAAGAGCTTTGCACATCCCGGACTACAAGAAAACCACACTCTGGCAGGGTTATACTCATGGTTTCAACTGGTAGTTCAAGATAGCCAAGATACGGGATGTCTAAGCCGTTGGCGGCAGTGATTTTGAGCCAACCGGATGTGGAAAGCATATCATCTACTTCACCTGCCAAGTGCTCTTTAAAGAAATGTTCTGTAATTGTACTGACTTGGCTCCTGTGTCAAGTAAACACGAAACACTCACTCCCCCGATTTTCAAGTCAACTACAGGACATCTTCCCACAGCATGCTGGAGTAACCGACCACGATCTGAATCCTTGGGAGTCGAGCCAACAGATTGCCCTCGATCGCCTGGCTCACAGCGACCGAGGGTGTGCATTTCCTGTGGGATGGCCGATGATGCACCCTCATTGACTGTCGGTTTGTTTCTTCTCACACAGTTCCTGGCTATGTGCCCCACCCCATTACACTTAAAGCAGATCGGCTGGCCATCATCCGTAAACTTAGGTTGTGTCTTAGATTTAGTACGGTTCACGGGTTCAGGTTAGTGCAGTGTAAAGTCAATTTCTGAACAGCTTGAGTCAACTCTCCTATAGCTTTGCCTTGTTCCGCCACTACTTTTAGAACTTCATCAAGTGTAACAGAGCTTGTTGCAGGCATCACCATAGCTGCACACTGGGCTTCTGTAGCTTCAGAGCTTACATTACGATTAAGGGCTACTTTACTAGCACGCAGTTTGGGATCTTCAAGACACCACATCAAAGCTTCATCTCTTACTTCAATCAAGTTGGACTGTGGCTTGTCCTCACTAACACTAAGTTCTCTTCGAGCGCAGCATCTCTTACTCCTCAATGAACTGGTCACAGAAAGTGACATTCTCATTAGCAACAGCATGTGGCGACTGCTTTAAGACAGAGTTCAATATTTGCGACAAGGCATGAGAGTATGCACGAAGATCTTCACCTTCCAACTGTTTGCGGGTATAAAAAGTCTGCAATAGTTGGGCAAGACTACGCTTTTCCCTAAAGGCCTCCCTAAGGTAGGAAAATATGTCTTCTACTCGCTGAGGATGATCCCCCCCCCGTAACCTAACCTCTTCCAAAGCGGCCCTTTCAATAGGGAGATAACATAGTCAGTTTGGTCTTCGGGAGTCTGGTTTCTTACAAGCAATACCCTTTCTACTTCTTCAATGAATTCATCCACATTTCTACCATCTTTGCAAAGATCGGCACTGTAAGGCTGAATGTGGCGTTCCTTGGCACATATATGTAAGACCTAGTTGGCTCTCTACTTAGGTTGGCAATAGCTGCCATAGCTTCAGCATGCTTTCTGCTGAGCTCTTGGATTTGTCCCTGCACATCACCCATGTCAAGGTTTAAACCCAGTCCGCCAGCAGCACCCTGTACTGGATCCTCGCCATCAGACTGTGACATGTTGGATTAAATTCAAATGTCTTTTCAGCAGTACAAAGTCTGTTTTAATGTTCCTTGTTTTGTTTTTCTGTTCAAAGGATATGTGAGCAAGAATGTCTTTACAACTCTGCTTCCTCTCCTTGCCGGACACACAAAACACGCTCTTGAGCTTCATCCACGGATGGCGATGTCCCCTCCTTGTCCAGCGATCCAGTCCCTTGGCCACGAACCCTCAGCCGACCTCCACACTGGACACTCACAGCACGGTTGACCGCCTCCACTCCTTGGTCCCTGTAGCTCACGACCCACCACCACCGTATTTCAGAAAAAAAGAAAAAAAACGCACTAAACGCCTATAAGCTCCCAACTGTCAGATACCCCACCCTGGTACCAAAATGTGGCCGGGAAAAAGGAAAAGACACGCAAAATTGCTTTTGAAAAATTGGGGTTTGTTTAATCTGACTACTGTTCTTAAATGACAGCGTCGAAAGGAGCAAAAATTTAATAAGCAAGCTTACGGAAAACAAACTTTGGATGGTGGAAGATTTCACAAATCAGACCATACAAAAAGGAGAAAAGAACTCTTATTTACCATTCAGGAAAATCACAATTTGAACAATGTATTTTAAAATTATTACGGTCAGCTCCAACCAAATCGGTTATAACTCAGATAAACGCATAACCCAGTGTACAGTAATACACAAAGCAATACAATAACAAGAAAAACACACCGGAGTCCCCCAGAGCTAATCGAATAAAATAAAATAAAATACTTAGACGTTAAAACAAACTGAAATACGGCAGTGGCTGAGGTACAAATAAAAAAAGAAAAGCACATTAGTACAGCCACATTTCTTCAGTCTCACATATTAACCATCAGAGAAATATGTCAATATATCACAAAACAGTTTTCCACCTCTGTAACAGATGATAAAATAAACACTGTATTGAAACACTTAATAACAATTTGTGAAATTGACATACCCAATCCTTCATCAATCACCACGAGGTTCACTCGTCACATGCACAGTCCAAACACATCTACCAGAAAACATACACATCAAATGCTATTTCAGACATCGTTTCAGAAGAACATTTGTGCATATTAAAAGGCATTTGAGTAATATTTACCCTCCAAGATGTCCTCACACGGTAAATTAAATCACTGCGAGCACTGCAATAGAGCTCACACGCAGTGAAAATGGCTTCTCTGACTGTGTTTGCATCGCATTCAAAACTCGCAGTTCAGTAACGCGAGAAGAGGAATGAAATCTCTTAAAGGGGCCACGACCGTTTTAATACCAAACAGAAACTTGGTCTATTTATACCACTTGGCCACATATGGGTTTTTTTTTCATTGTAGTGGGGTAGTGATCAGTAGACTTGTAGGCTATCGCAGCACTATATGAAAAGAGAAAAGAAAGATATGAGAAAGCCAGCGAGACTGAATGAGACAATAAGTACATTTCTGACAACCAATGTCTTTCAGATATTTAATTTTACGCTATAAATTAAAGCATGCAACAGCTTTGTGTGAGGAACACACACACACACACACACACCACACACACACACACACACACACACACATGTTGTGTTTCCATGTTTTATGGGGACATTCCATAGGCGTAATGCATTTTATACTGTACAAACCGTATTTTCTATCCCCTACACTGCCCTGCCCCTAAACCTACCCATCACAGGAGACATGCTGCATTATTACTTTTTCAAAAACATCACTTAGTGTGATTTATAAGATGTTTTCCTCATGGGGACCAAAAAAATGTCCCCACAAGGACAAAAATTTGGATATTGCCATCTTTGTGGGGACATTTTGTCCCCATACCGTAGGGATTACCACACACACACACACACACACACACACACACACACACACACACACACACACACACACACACACACACACACACACACACACACACACACACACACATGTTGTGTTTCCATGTTTTATGGGGACATTCCATAGGCGTAATGCATTTTATACTGTACAAACCGTATTTTCTATCCCCTACACTGCCCCTGCCCCTAAACCTAACCATCACAGGAAACAATCGGCATTTTACATTTTCAAAAACATCACTTAGTGTGATTTATGACCTGTTTTCTCATGGGGACCAAAAATGTCCCCACAAGGACAAGGATTTTGGATATTGCCATCTTTGTGGGGACATTTTGTCCCCATACCGTAGGATTACCAGTCCACACACACACACACACACACACACACACACACACACACACACACACACACACACACGCACACACACACACACACACACACACACACACACACACACACACACACACACTGCCCCTGCCCCTAAACCTATACATCACAGGAAACATTCGGCATTTTTACTTTCTCAAAAAATCTCATCCTCTGTGATTTATAAGCCTTTTGAAAAGTGGGGACCGCTGGCTATATTTTGTGTGTATGTGGATCTGTTAAAACATAATAATGTATAAAGTTGTGTTTTATTGTTATTCAACCATATTTGAACAGGACACTAAGAAAAAAAAACACTCAGAACAAGAATACCCCTCCTGTTTATGCAAATGGTAATCTATTCGAAATTGACTATTGTAATCATAATGAATGCAGAAATGTATCAGAATATATAATTTCTACAAGGTCGAACCTGCATTATGCACAAAGATTAGTCATCCACTTCTTCATCTGTTAAATCCAAATCCTTAACATCAATTTATTTTAAATCCTTAACATAAATATGTTTTACAATACATTAACTTTTAATAGAATAGTTGATCTTGGATTGATATATTTAAGAAAGTGCAACACTTAATAGCAGATGTGTGCGTTTAGTGCACTTCATCAAATGTTGTGGGCACAAATGGTGGGCTACTCCTTCCATTTAGGTGTGTTTTAACTGCTGGCAGGATACCAGAGCAGCAGACGGCCGATCTCACAGAGAGACACCATCCATTACGCTGCTGTGGCCACTTTACATTTGGAATTAACTCGACCAGCGGAGGTCAGTGTGTGTCATTCTACTAAATATTTCATGAGTTTCATAGATTGGAGTTATTCATCACCGCTAGAAATCAGCTTCAACATCCCTGCATATCATTACACATGGCATGAGTCCCATGACCGACACCATTCAACCCAAAAATAATTATTATAAGCCACAGTGATATTTTGATTGATCTACACACAAAGACTTGTGGAATATGAGCACAGGTGAAATTATCAATGTGGTAAAGGTGAGTTAATAGATCCACATGTTAAAATTGTCTGAAGCAATTGAGGTCAAGGTGAAAAGTGCTGCTTTTCGGGACATTATGAGGAAAATAATGAAGGTGCTTGAAGTAATTCATCAAAATGAAAATAAAGCTACATAAATCAAGGCAGAATAGGATTTTTAACGGAGACTGAAATAGATTAATTTCGAGGGTTGGCAAAGCAAACCATTTTCATAAATTAGCCTAATGTTCTCTTCTAGCTCAGCTTGAGAGCTAGTTAGTGAGAGCAGCAATGTGAGAGCAATGCCTTATGGGTACACAGTCCTTTTTTAAAGCAATTCAGTCCACTTGGCGGCCATTTAACTCATCAGCTAGAATCAACCCACATAATGGCCAGGCGACGCCTTTCCAAATAAAAGGTTTTATTTCCTTGATAAACTTTACCCTGGTTTTACTATAGTAACATTAACTGTTGCAACTATGGTGTTTTATGTTGTATTATGTGTTGCATTATGACATCATTTTGTATAATGATTTTAAAACAGCATTACTGACAAGTACAGAACAGGAAAGTTTCAAAAATACTGTTTATGTTCTTTTATTGATCTTTTCTAAAATAAATAAATACAGTACATAAACAATACATTAATAAATAAATATGTTTGCATGCATGAATGTATGTATGCATGCATGTATGTATATATTTATGCATTTGTGCATGTATGTATGAATGTATGTATGTATGTACGTATGTATGCATATGTGTGTATAGAATGTAATAGAATATATTAGATTGTGTGATTATTATGTTACACAATATGTTTTTACTGTAGTCATTGTCTTAAAATTCAAGTCTTGATGAATTCAATGCATACTAATATGGTAGAATAACGATAAAACATGACTTAATATATTATATTACATTATATTAATAGATCCACATACATACACAAGCACACGTAAACGGTATAATATAAATAGTTCCACTACGGCTACTATGCAAGAAGTCAGGAGTCACAGCATTGTGATTCAAAAGAATAATTAAACTGTGTAATGCTAAAAGAAACTGATGATTAAAGGGCATCACATGGATTATGATCTGCTGTGATGTAGTCTTTAGAGCGACTCATCGAATACATGTAACAGACTTATCAAACTGAGTGCATAAATGTCAGTTACATACATACATGCTGCATTTCAATCTACTGATGTTCCAGCAACATTTCCTAAATATTTCACCGCTTCTGACACCGATATCAACTTTATATGATACAACCTGGTCTGATGCATATTAGTCTCAAAAGTAATAAAGAACAAAAGTGTATGATGTGCCGTTTAATATCTCCTCACACTCCATATCTCTTCAATTTTTCAGTCTAAACTCGACTCATCATTATTCTTTAAAGCTAACCTTGAAACGTGTTTCAATCTCGTTCACATCAGCCCATGAAGTCAAGTGTTAACGCACAGCTCTAACAAATTCCTGCAGATATGGTATCCCAACTGCCAGCAATAACGGAGTAAGTCTGTGCTTCTGTTATGCCCGCAGGTGTGACATTATGCAGGGTGGTTAACAGTGTGTCAGAGAGCTAGCCCATTAAACACAGTAGTGGGTGGAGACGCATCCCAACAGGGAGGGAGTCTTAGTCCAGTTAGCATATTTCATCTGCCTTAATACCCAAATAAAATGTAAAATAGCCAGAGGAGGATGTGTCAGGCCTCGATCGAGTATGTCGAGGATTTGAAAACATGCATGTGAGAGTCAAAGTATTCTTACTAGAAAGTTTAGCTCGTTACAAAATGATTGGGTAAAAGCCTTTTGGTAATACGGTCTTGAAATAATGTGATAATTATACAGAGTGGGTTTATACAATTAAGATTGTTTCAAAGCAGCTTCACTGTTCAGCTGAAGTCAGTTCAGTGTTGATTTTGTTCCCTTTTGAAGATCAATTATTAAAGTAGTTCATTTCATAAAGCAGTACTGTATTAAAGATGTCATCACCCAGCGTCAGTACAGTCAGATCAATAATATTGTTAATATTAAGTGTCCCCAATTAAGCAAGCCAGAGGCGACAGTGGCAAGGAACCCAAACTCCATCTGGTGACAGAATGAAGAAAAACCCTTCTGAGAAACCCGGCTCAGTCAAGGTGGAACTGTTGGAAAAATCTGGTATAATGGCCTACACAAGTCAACAAAATATGTGACATTGTATGACCATTTTTTGGGCCTTTACATTTCAATAAAAAAAATCCAGAATGTCAGTGTGGTCTTAGACTTTTGGACTCTGAATTACAGTCTGATCCCATCACTGCACCACAGTACTTTTCTGAAGTAACTCCCAGAAAGTTAATTAGCTTTACAAATCTGCAGAGTGTCATTAGATCCAGAACCTTATCGCGTGCTGCAGATTTGCTAATCTTTGGAGCACTAATTACTTTATCAATAAAGATCAAGGAACCAAAACCTTGTTGGCCAGAAACAAAACGAGGAAGCAGACCCGCGACCTTTCTTATATATCACCACAAAAGAGCATCAGTATCACTGTGAAAAACTGTAACGGCACACTCCTATAATGAGCGTTGCAAACAATGTGCCGCTAAAGGCAATTTGCACCATCAGTGCTCTTGATAACTAAGGGAACGATTCTAACGGAATGAAGCAATATTAAATATTCCCTAGTGTGGAGGCATTTAATGGTTGCTATAGAAACTGTTATGAGGAAGTAAATCAAATGCTGTAGTGTGCTTATCAGGATTCATTGGGATTCTAGAGGGCGTACACACAACCCTACTCTAATAAACCTGAAAAGAGCATGAGGAATGCTCATAACCCTGAGCCTATAGAAACAAATCTGCTCAAATTGATTGGATTTTGTTGGACGTGGTTAGATGTTATGATCTCTGTCTTTTTCTCTTGCCCAATCACACACTCTTCACTCGCTCTTCGTCTCGCTCGGCAGGGATTTGGAGCTGCTCAGAAGCTTTGTCTTTGCAGTGGGGTGAGAAATCATTGGAAGGAGCGTCAGTGAGTTTGTTAGTCAATTAAAAGTTGCTGGAAAGTTGATCCAAAGCTCGTCTGCCTCCGCTTGTTACTCGCAACTTAAAAGCGACTAAAGAAGCGTGCTGGACTCTTGCTACTAATAGGGGTTTTCTCAGCCATGCGGACAGCTGATGGTTCCTTTAAAATAAATTCTGGTTTAGACGGTTACGCTCTGCAGTCAACATATGGTTTAGAAAATGAAATACATTTCAGAAGCGCACTAGGGGCACCTTCTCAGAGAGAATTACTGCCCACTGTGCATGCTGGTATGCACGTAACCCCATACTGGCTCTGGATTCAAGCATCACCTCCTTTCCTTACAGATCACCTCTATCTTCGCCCAAACTAAAGTGCTTTTTCACACTGGAGCCCGAGTCTATTAGAAGTCAGAGTTCAGTTTCGTTTGGATAATGTGAAAGCTGTTTTCTGAAGGAATTGCACACCTGGGAGCTAGAACGCAAGTTGGACAATAACTGAAGAACTGCAACATGCTGTAATACACAACTTAAATTGAATTAAAGGAATGTTCTGCTCTCCTAGACCTTGGTCCACACTTCAGAATCTTGGCAGAGGTAGTATGTCACCCGGGGACTTTTACTACTGTTCGAATACTATGAATTCTGACATACTACTCTGTTGACTGTTTTTCACATAGTATCATTGTAGCCAAACACAGACATATCCAACGAGCGTTTACGATTCCGCTCTACATTGCTCAAAGCATCCTATTTTTTACATTTCAGTACCGACTTGGTACCAAATTCTGTACTTTTGACAACACACTATATAGTAGGGAAGGATCTGATTTCGGATGCAGTGATAGTCTTAGAGTCTTTACAATGGAAAGCATCTTTTAAAACTGTTACAATTTTTTTGTCTTTATATATATATTTATATATATATATATATATATATATATATATATTTTTTTTAAAGATAAGTAATCCATGCTTTATGATGGCAGTGAATGGCAGCCCAACATTTGAAAAAGCCCATCTATTTTCTTAAGAAGGCCCTTTTTTTAACCCCTGGAACTTTTATAATGGATGGATGCACGCACTTTTTGTGCTTTAAATTTTGTGCTTCTATTCATTGCCATTATAAAAGCTTGGAAGAGCTATTTAAAAAAATATAAATCTGATTGTATTCGTCAGAAAGAAGAATGATTTAATAAACCGATGCCATTCAGTTCCATTGCAAGGGCTTCACTGTAACCATGTGACAATAGACAGGTGGAAATCATTTTTATGGTAATTGTATATGGACTGCATTTATATAACGCTTTTAACAGACCCATGGCCACCAAAGCGCTTTACATGTTGCCTCACATTCACCCATTCATTCACTCATTCATTCATACACCGACGGTGGCATCAGCCAGGCAAGGCGCCATCCAGCTCGACAGGAGCAGCTGGGGTTAGGTGTGTTGCTCATGGACACATCGACACTTGGACAGGTGGAACTGGGGATGGAACCACCAACCTTCCAGTTTGTAGACAACCCACATGAACCACTGAGCCACTGCTGCCCCATAATCAACATGATGCCAAAAATGTGGTTGAGCTTTTGTTGCATTGCGATATTCTTTTCAAATATTTCTGTAATATTATCTTAATGTTCTATGTAACACAAATCAAATATTTACTATAGAAAACATTGACATGATCTTGCACATCTTCAAACATCTTCAAATTCTACAAAAAAAAAAACCCTTTCTAACATGTCTAGGATGTTTTTGTAGTTTTTTTTTGTTTTTGTTTTTTCTCTCTTTCACGGACCAAAATGTGAAATATTCATCCCGTTGAGACACCAAAATGAAAATATTAGGAATAAAATAATGATGTTTTCATGTTTATGTGACAGTTGCAGTTTCACCAAGAAATAAAGATTGGCTCATGATGCAATAACCAGCTCTATTTGCTGAAAAAAAAAATCCTAATAATGCCCCAAAATATATATGTCTGAGAAAAAAATAAGGCAAAAGGAAATTTCATAAGTATTAAAACGCTTTGGGTGGTAAACTTCACAACAGGTGTGTAATTGAACTATTGTTGATATATAATTTTCTTTCTCCTGCCTCTCTCTTCATAAGTTGATACCAAAGTAAAAGGGGTAACACTTTGTTTTACAGTGTCCTTGGTACATCTTACATGGAGTTACTATAGTAATAACAATAAATTATGCAATTACATGTAACTAATCGTACAGCAAACCTAATCGTCACCATAACCCTATAGTAAGTACACCTAGTTAATTAATATTACTCAGTACTTAAATGTATAAATAAACTGTAACAAAGACACCTTAAAATAAAGTGTAACCGTAAAAGGTTGCCGCTAGTATTCAGGGTTGCATACTAGATCTGCCACTTGTTAGATCAACCGCGACAAAATGCTAGATCGGATTGATTTCCACGTCAGAAAAATAAAGGTCTGGTCCCAGCCTCCGGATCCTGTTAAACGATACCCATTTTGGGTAATTAAAGCAACAATTTTTCAATAATGAAAGAATATGTAAAAGTATGGTATTTGGGGTAAAAGGCGCCCCTGCTGTTGGCACAATAATTAACATTATAATAAATAGTTTACTTTTCCAGTTGTTGACATGATATGGTTAGATTCAGATGGAAAACATCATATATTAAACTGGGTGTCCACTTCAGAGATAATCACCATATTTATAATGAAATATAATAATTTAATAAAGCTTTGCATTAGTAATATATATTTATTACCAATGCAAAGCTTTATTAAATTGTTATGGGATTCATGGGATCTCCATTGCCATTTTTGATAATTTATTTTCACACAAAATCTGTTGCTCCATCAAAAATGTGGGTATATTTTTTATGCAATCATACACTATGGGAGTAATGAAAGTAGATTTTTCTCAGGGTGTGACTTACTTTAGCCGCGTTGTATCTGTACCAAAGCAAAAGCCATGGAAAATTACTGCTTCACAACATCGTCTTGTGATGTTACAAACGTTGAAAAGGAGACATTCTCTTATCCCTCACTCCTGAAGACACGTCCCTTGAAACCACACAATCATAAGAATGAACAATAGAAAGGAAATATATAGTAATATAAAATGTAAAAAAACAACAACAAACAAACAAAAACAAAAACATAAAATGTCTCTCATATAATCACATCAAGAGGTTGTGGCTGAAACATCTTTTTCACCAGCTGTACAGGGCAATACTCTGACATGAGGCGAGACTGTTGAAGGAAACAATGCTAACAATGAGCTCCTTTAAGTCTGACAGTGAATCAAGCGGCTCTGTTGTACATGTATGATGTCAGCTACATTGATTGATAGCTACTGGTGAAAAAAAACAAAAACAAAACCAACACGGTTGTAGGTTGTCACAAAGACTGAGTAACGCAGCAATGCTTTCTTAACACTCCCAAGGTTGCCTTGCTTTATGAAAGCAACAATAATAGATGAATCCAGTCCAGTGAACTGCAAAAATACATTCCAATGAATAGCAGCATATAGGAACATATGATGTTCATGCATGTTCAATCTGTGTTACTTCCCTCAGATAACCTGTACACTGTTCACTTTTATGAATTCCCATCATTAGCCTAAATAGGGAGAATATATGGTAAAGAAGTATAAAATATTACGGAATTAATACAGTGTCCTACCAGATTCAACACTTTTGTACTATAAGCAAGAAACCTGCACAACACAACAAATTCATAACCAATTATAATATATTAGATAATAAATACACAGCTAGATGGAACATGATTTTTGACCAATAAGATTGGAATGTGGGTGGAGCGCAACAAATATAGAAACAAAGCAAAAGATGAAAGGCAAATACAAAAAATAATAACATTTCAAATAAATTAATTTTCAAGCAAATTTCAAAATGTTTATTATTATTATTATTATTATTATTATTATTATTATTATTATTATGAATAATAATAATAATAATAATAATAATAATAATAATAATAATAATAATAATAACAATAATAATAATAATAATAATAATAATAATAATAATAATAACAAATATAAGTTTCCATTAGTTGAATAAATGGATTAGTTCTAACAATGACAAATAATTCTAAAACATTTATTAATCACGGCTTATATTAATTTCAACATTCACAATACATTACAAAATTCAAAAGTTGCATCTGTTAATATTATTTAATGGATCTTTATTATTCACTAACATTATAATGCATACTGTAACAAATACATTTGTTATTGTTTATTAATGTTAGTAAATGTATTAACTAGTGATAACCTTATTATAAAATGTTACCAAACAAATCCAGTGCCGTGGTAATGTTTGCATACTTTGAAAAATGTCCACATTTTTATATATTTATCACACCTACATCTTTGTTTACTCTTGGCTAAACAGGTTTCCATACATTTTATAAACATATTTTTTACAATACTGCATTGAGTCTCCATTTGATGTTCAAATGTAAAATATAAACAGAATCAACTAAGAACCACTGGTTTATAAGATGGCGCATGAATGAAATAATTATTAACACAATATAGGGGCCCTAAATCCACAACACAAACGGTTTGAGTTCATTCACTGTGATACAGAAATGTGAAGTATTGCAGTAAAGACACACACACAAACACACACCAAAGCTCCCCACCAGTCATAAGCTGCAATGAAGCCTCTTCGGATGCTGCTTCGCTAATCTTCTGAACAAGATTTTCCATACTGGTTTACCAAACACGTTTTGGATTAAAGCCATTCTATTACAGAGTGAGCCTCGAATATATAGCAGAGGGGGAGAAGAAGAAATAACATGACTTGAGCCATGTTTTCTCAATAGCCCTTTAAGAGTATTTGCGTCTTGGTAGGGGATCACATGCAGCGGGGAATAAAGAAGACTTCCTAAAATGGGACTTTGTGGTATTATGGCGCTTGTGGGTGAAAAGCAAATATTGCTGGAGGTACAGTTTCAGCTCAAATGAGCTTAACAGGGGTTTTAGTGAGAGTGTCAATCAAAGAAGCATGGAAGACTGCCAAATGAGGCACTAATTGGAGGTCAAGTGGTCAAGTACAGACACGGAAAAGCAGTTAAAAATGTAGTCCACTTTAATGACTTGATGGAAACCGTACATGTCTTAATGCACAAATGCAACAAATAATTAAAGGTCAACTTTTAAGGACATATGAATTGCCTCTGGAACTTCAAAGACAAGTACTATGCTTTTTTAATTAAGATAAACATACGACACTCCTGGAAACATAATTTGTGATCTTTGCACTCATTTTGAATGACACATTTCATTATGCATCAATGATAGAGCTGTCGGATCACTACAGTAACTCATTTTCCAAAAGTCGGTGCAACTGTGCTTTCATGAAGCAACATAATTGGTCTCAAAGCAGCATACTATGAACATGATCCCCACGTCCATTAATGTAGACATGTTTGAGGGCCAGATTCATCTTGGTGTGTTGAGCTCTGCCGATATCAGCAAAGGGAACTAAAAGCCCCTATACATCCGCATGAAAGCAAACAATGTTTTTGTCCCTGTTTTCCCCACTGAAAAGACCAGAGTAGCTAGTAACTGGAAGACGTTGTGCTATGGATGTTCTTCCTCAGTAAGTGATGCTGGTAGTAATATAGTGAACAATGATTTTGTTTTGTTGGGGCTTGTTTTAATTGTGTTGTGGCTTGATTTTGTTTTGTTGGGGCTTGTTTTAATTGTGTTGTGGCTTGATTTCGTTTTGTTGTGGCTTGATTTCATTGTGTTGTGGCTTGATTTAGTTGTGTTGTGGCTTGATTTAGTTGTGTTGTGGCTTGATTTAGTTGTGTTGTGGCTTGATTTACTTGTGTTGTGGCTTGATTTTGTTGTGTTGTGGCTTGATTTTGTTGTGTTGTGGCTTGATTTAGTTGTGTTGTGGCTTGATTTTGTTGTGTTGTGGCTTGATTTAGTTGTGTTGTGACTTGATTTAGTTGTGTTGTGGCTTGATTTTGTTGTGTTGTGGCTTGATTTTGTTGTGTTGTGACTTGATTTAGTTGTGTTGTGGCTTGATTTACTTGTGTTGTGTCTTGATTTTGTTGTGTTGTGGCTTGATTTAGTTGTGTTGTGGCTTGATTTTGTTGTGTTTGGGCTTGATTTAGTTGTGTTGTGGCTTGATTTTGTTGTGTTGTGGCTTGATTTAGTTGTGTTGTGGCTTGATTTAGTTGTGTTGTGGCTTGATTTAGTTGTGTTGTGGCTTGATTTACTTGTGTTGTGGCTTGATTTTGTTGTGTTGTGGCTTGATTTTGTTGTGTTGTGGCTTGATTTTGTTGTGTTGTGGCTTGATTTGTTGTGTTGTGGCTTGATTTAGTTGTGTTGTGACTTGATTTAGTTGTGTTGTGGCTTGATTTACTTGTGTTGTGGCTTGATTTTGTTGTGTTGTGGCTTGATTTAGTTGTGTTGTGGCTTGATTTTGTTGTGTTGTGGCTTGATTTAGTTGTGTTGTGGCTTGATTTTGTTGTGTTTTGGCTTGATTTCATTGTGCTGTGGCTTGATTTTGTTGTGTTGTGGCTTGATTTAGTTGTGTTTTGGCTTGATTTCATTGTGCTGTGGCTTGATTTTGTTGTGTTGTGGCTTGATTTTGTTGTGATGTGGCTTGATTTTGTTGTGTTGTGGCTTGATTTACTTGTGTTGTGGCTTGATTTACTTGTGTTGTGGCTTGATTTTTGATTGTGTTGTGGCTTGATTTTTGATTGTGTTGTGCTGTGGCTTGATTTTGTTGTGTTGTGGATTTACTTGTGTTGTGGCTTGATTTTGTTGTGTTGTGGCTTGATTTACTTGTTTTGTGGCTTGATTTTGTTGTGTTGCGGCTTGATTTTGTTGTGTTGTTGCTTGATTTCATTGTGTTGTGGCTTGATTTTGTTGTGTTGTGGCTTGATTTACTTGTGTTGTGGCTTGATTTTGTTGTGTTGTGGCTTGATTTTGTTGTGTTTGGGCTTGATTTTGTTGTGTTGTGGCTTGTTTTTTTGTGTTGTGGCTTGATTTAGTTGTGTTGTGGCTTGATTTCATTGTGTTGTGGCTTGATTTAGTTGTGTTGTGGCTTGATTTCATTGTGTTGTGGCTTGATTTAGTTGTGTTGTGGCTTGATTTTGTTGTGTTGTGGCTTGATTTAGTTGTGTTGTGGCTTGATTTTGTTGTGTTGTGGCTTGATTTACTTGTGTTGTGGCTTGATTTACTTGTGTTGTGGCTTGATTTTTGATTGTGTTGTTGCTTGATTTTGTTGTGTTGTGGCTTGATTTTGTTGTGTTGTGGCTTGATTTACTTGTGTTGTGGCTTGATTTACTTGTGTTTTGGCTTGATTTACTTTTTGTTGTGGCTTGATTTTGTTGTGTGTGGCTTGATTTTGTTGTGTTGTGGCTTGATTTTTGTTGTGTTGCGGCTTGATTTTGTTGTGTTGTGGCTTGATTTAATTGTGTTGTGGCTTGATTTGTTGTGTTGTGGCTTGATTTTGTTGTGTTGTGGCTTGATTTAAATTTGTTGTGGCTTGATTTTTGATTGTGTTGTGGCTTGATTTTTGATTGTGTTGTGGCTTGATTTTGTTGTGTTGTGGCTTGATTTTGTTGTGTTGTGGCTTGATTTTGTTGTGTTGTGGCTTGATTTTGTTGTGTTGTGGCTTGATTTACTTGTGTTGTGGCTTGATTTTGTTGTGTTGTGGCTTGATTTTTTGTGTTGCGGCTTGATTTTTTGTGTTGTGGCTTGATTTTGTTGTGTTGTGGCTTGATTTACTTGTGTTGTGGCTTGATTTTGTTGTGTTGTGGCTTGATTTTGTTGTGTTTGGGCTTGATTTTGTTGTGTTGTGGCTTGTTTTTGTGTTGTGGCTTGATTTACTTGTGTTGTGGCTTGATTTCATTGTGTTGTGGCTTGATTTACTTGTGTTGTGGCTTGATTTTGTTGTGTTGTGGCTTGATTTTGTTGTGTTGTGGCTTGCTTTACTTGTGTTGTGGCTTGATTTTGTTGTGTTGTGGCTTGATTTAGTTGTGTTGTGGCTTGATTTAGTTGTGTTGTGGCTTGATTTACTTGTGTTGTGGCTTGATTTTGTTGTGATGTGGCTTGATTTAGTTGTGTTGTGGCTTGCTTTTGTTGTGTTGTGGCTTGATTTACTTGTGTTGTGGCTTGATTTTTGATTGTGTTGTGGCTTGATTTTGTTGTGTTGTGGCTTGATTTACTTGTGTTGTGGCTTGATTTTGTTGTGTTGTGGCTTGATTTAGTTGTGTTGTGGCTTGCTTTTGTTGTGTTGTGGCTTGATTTACTTGTGTTGTGGCTTGATTTTTGATTGTGTTGTGGCTTGATTTTGTTGTGTTGTGGCTTGATTTAGTTGTGTTGTGACTTGATTTAGTTGTGTTGTGGCTTGATTTACTTGTGTTGTGGCTTGATTTTGTTGTGTTGTGGCTTGATTTTGTTGTGGTGTGGCTT
Organism: Gobiocypris rarus; assembly: GCA_023029165.1. Taxonomy (NCBI): domain Eukaryota; kingdom Metazoa; phylum Chordata; class Actinopteri; order Cypriniformes; family Gobionidae; genus Gobiocypris; species Gobiocypris rarus. Next base: position 10,861,591 of record CM040914.1, read on the forward strand.
GATTTTGTTGTGTTGTGGCTTGATTTACTTGTGTTGTGGCTTGATTTAGTTGTGTTGTGGCTTGACTTGTGTTGTGGCTTGATTTTGTTGTCTTGTGGCTTGATTTAGTTGTGTTGTGGCTTGATTTTGTTGTGTTGTGGCTTGATTTAGTTGTGTTGTGGCTTGATTTTGTTGTGTTGTGGCTTGATTTAGTTGTGTTGTGGCTTGCTTTTGTTGTGTTGTGGCTTGATTTACTTGTGTTGTGGCTTGATTTTTGATTGTGTTGTGGCTTGATTTAGTTGTGTTGCGGCTTGATTTTGTTGTCTTGTGGCTTGCTTTTGTTTTGTTGTGGCTTGATTTACTTTTGTTGTGGCTTGATTTTTGATTGTGTTGTGGCTTGATTTTGTTGTCTTGTGGCTTGATTTTGTTGTGTTGTGGCTTGATTTAGTTGTGTTGTGTCCGAATTTGTTGTGCTGTGGCTTGATTTTGTTTTGTTGTGGCTTGTGTCTCTTATATTGTGAACTTATTTTTGCTTTTAAATTTCGTTGTGTTGTGCACTGGGCCACCGTTACAATGAAATGACGTGAAATGAAATGAATACCTACATCAATAACACAGATGTACACATAAACCTGACAGAATGAGACCCATTTCGGATTCATCTGTTATTTAACATCTTTGCCTTCACTAAATGTGATGCCTCTAGTAAACAGTGTTAGTTTCCAGCTAATCTGAATGCTATTGGAACTCAGTGTTTGATAAGTTTACTTAATTGAGGCATTTGTGATGTGTCGATTGCATTTTTTTCTCACACTGAACTGCACACAGCAAATCCTCTTAATGCATCGTGGCACCAATTAGCACTAAAATGAAACGTCAGTAGCAATTTGGATTATGTATGAAGTATACAAGAATTTGTACTTCCAAAACCCGTGATCAAACTAGTGAACAGCGGCCTACATTAGACTGAGATCTTGCCACTCTAGTCCCACGGCTCCATGCGTTTGATCCGACTCCAGATGTGAGCTTCTTTAAGACCCAGACGGGATTATACTCTCATAATTGGCTGTGTTAATTACCCATCCTTGCATGCGTCTCAAAGGCAGTGCTCCGCAGCAGGGCTTGGCCTTATTATAATAAATATTGCCTTATGAGTGTAGCTTGGCAGGGAGGTTGCGCAAACACACACATACAGTGCTTACACTTCATGAGTGTCTGAAATGCAATAAAACGAAGCTTCTTTTAATATTTAATGCAAATGTATTATTAATGTTGTTGTGGCTTTGTGCTTGCATAATGTTTTCATCGCATTAAATAAAGGCAGATATGCCATTACACTTTCATTGGAACTGTTCTTAAGACCTTCAGAACGTGAAGCATTGAAATGGCATGATTAATACAGAGAGCATGCATTTCAATTTTCAATGTTTTTTTTAGAGCTGCAGCTCACACTTTATTACCTTTTTTTTTGCTTTTCCCCTGACCAAGCATAACACATATGCAAATATAAGCTTTCCGTTAAAAGAACAGTTCAGCCTAAAATGAAAATTCTGTCATTGTTCTTATTTCTCTTTTGCATACAATTACAATGTGCACTGGAGGTTTAAAAGCATGACAAAAATATAATAACAATAGTTCACATAGCTTGTGTGCTATATTATAAGACTACACTTTATTTCAACAGTCCACTTTAGGCATTAACCTTGAGTAACTTTGCAACTACCACATCTCAACTAACTCTCATTATAGTATTAGTCGACTGTTAGGTTAGGGTTCCGGTTAGTATAAATGTATATTAATACAATCTGAGTTTTATTAAAAAATGTCCTGGCTAATCCAAGCTTTCTGTCAGGACCACAATCGTCAAAGATGATTGATTGACCACACAGTTTAGATTGGTGGTATGCTTCTGTTCTGGGCAAGAACTCCCTGCACATCCATGCAGCCTAGCATGGAAAAGAGCAGGGAGAGCAGCAATACTTTTAATGACGGATAGATGCATTTTTATGGACTTCAAAACAGAATCAGCCATTCGCTGCCATTATAAAGCTTGGAAGAGCCAGGACAGTTTTTTATATAACTGATTGTATTCATCTGAAAGAAGAATGTCTTATACACCTAGGATGACTTGAGGGTGAGTAAATCATGGGCTGATTTTAATTTTGGGGTGAACTATCCCTTTAGTGTTAAGAAACAGTCATGGAAGGACACTTTCTCTAAGTGCTTTTATTTCATTAATATATTATCTAAGTACAGTTTATATATACTTACAATGCACATTCAGTACAATTATGTTTACTTACAAGGGGTTATTATCTGAAAAAAAAGGGGTTGGATCACCATCATTTCAAGTTCTTGAACTATACCTAATAGCTATGTCCACTAATAGACTCCCATGCCTTATCTCTCAGCTCTCCGTAAAAGCCCATTTTGGCCATGAAAGCCTTATCGACATGTTTGTGAGTTTGAAAAAAAAAAAAAAAAAAATCAACACAAAGTTATTGATAAATGCAGAGGTACTCCTTTGGCGAGGGCAGGTGGCACCATCAATCTAATAATGCGATCCATGAACTGCCCTGGCTCTTGAGAAGAAGAAAAAACAGCTTGACAAAAGTGTGGAAATCTTTAGGTCAAATGTGAAAGAATAATTGGGTTTGACCTGCTTGAGTCAATTGCAGATTTTGAGTAGTGATAGGGAATGGATATCGATGTAGGTTATATTTGTGTTGACAACAAAAGTGTGGGTTAAAAACAAATAAACAAACAAACAACCAAACTAAACTAACTAAATAAAAAATAATAATAATAATAATAATAAAAAAATAGTAGAACAGGAAAGTAAGTTTATCCAGAAAAATCCTTCAGGTCCTGCAAATAAAAAAAAACAAACAAAAAACAAAACAAATAAAAAAACATCCATGGATCATCCAGGGAACGACACACAGTGTTAAGAATCAATGATTCATAAACTTTTGAATAAGGTAATTTTAATAAAACATGTTTACAGATAATCCACAAGACACACAAAAAAAAAAAAAAAAAAAAACGGAATTTATGTAAAATATCTTATTCAGGACAGCACTAAATAAAAAAAATGACATGCATTTTGTTTGATCTCTCCTATTTTGTTAAAATTATTAAAATTTTCACAGATTCTGCAAGCGGTTCACATACTTTTTCTTGCAACTGTATCTCCATTTATATTTATAAATGTCTATTGTTGTTAGACACTAAAACATTTTTCACAACACGTGGATTACTATCTTTAAATGAAAAAACAAAGCCTGCATTTTGTGTGAAAATAAGGTCCTTATTAAATGTCATAAATGCTCTCATATAAGCAGACTAATATACTGATGAATCAAGTCTCACACTTTAGAGAAGCAGAGTATTTCAATACATAAAATTCACTTCCAACTCAATTTATTAGAATGCCCTTCATATGAGGATTGTGAAAACCTAGTATTACATGATGTAGGTAGGTGCAACAGTTATTATGTAAAAATCTCCACTGAAAAGAAAAATAATCAATCCATTACTTGACCTTTTTGCTTTATGTGGTAAATACTGAACACTTTATCCAGTAATTATAACAGCCACTATGTGCTTCTGTTTCCATTTTCTCTGAATGTTTTTATTTTACAAGAGGTAATGTGTGTTCAAATAAATATGATGCATATGTCTGTATATGTTTGCTGTCCAATTACTGTCTAATGAGAGACCAACAATCTGAAATAGGTACTTTTATCAATAGAGGATTCTGTTGTAATTGAGGGGGAAAAAAGCAAGGTAGACATTAATGTTTCTATTGCACATCCATAATATATGAATCTCTTGGATACCTGTCATATTTCCCATCATAAAATCATCTCTTGATTGAGTCCATGGTCCACACATCCAGTAATCTACCTTCTAGCTGCTTTGAGGTGAAGTAATTATCACCGGGCTTAAGATTAGCTCATTTTAGAGCTGGAAATAAAAGCAGGATTGATTTCTTCTGTGAAATCTCATAAATTCAAATGAGATTTTGCAGAAGATGTGCTATTGCAGTCCAAATTGTTGAACCTGAAGGCATTATAACATTTACTAAAATAATATGGAGTGCTTCAACATTACTTGACCCTCTGTGGTTGCAATATACGTACACTATAATGCCAAAGTTATGGGACACCCCTCAAATCACTGAATTCAGGTGTCCCAATTTCTTCCATGGCCTCAGGTGTATAAAATCAAGCACCAGGCATGCAGACGCTTCTACAAACATTTGTGAAAGAATGGGTCGCTCTCAGGAGCTCAGTGAATTCAAGCGTGGTACCGTGATAGGTTGCCCCCTGTGCAATAAGTCCATTTGTGAATTTTCCTCACTACTAAATATTCCACGGCCAACTGTTGGTGGTATTATAACAAAGGGAAAGGAATTGGGAAAAACAGCACAAAGTGGTAGGCCACGTAAAATCACAGAGCGGGGTCAGTGCATGCTGAGGCGCACAGTGCGCAGAAGTCACCAACTTTCTCATCCAACTTTCTCATCCAACACTGCTAGGCCTGACCTCACAAATGTGCTTCTAGAAGAATGGTCAAAAATTACCATAAACTCACTCCTTAACCTTGTGGAAAGCCTCCCCAGAATAATTGAAGCTGTTATAGCTGCAAAGGGTGGGCCAACTCTAAAATGAAACCCTACGGATTAAGAATTGGATGTCATTAAAGTTCATGTGTAAGCAAAGGCAGGTGACCCAAAACCTTTGGCAATATAGTGTATATCTTGCTATGAAGCCTCCTTGCACCTGTTAAGAGGCCATGTTACAAAATATACTATTTGCATTTCCTTGAAGGAAATGCCAATACTTGCAAGGTAGCAGAGAAATTTTGGTGAAAAGATAAGAAAAAAATAATAATTGAGAAATGGCAGAGGAATGTAAAATAGGAGAAATTAAAATCATTCCAACCATTCAAGCTGCAGAATTAACCACAAAACATCTAAACAATAATATTTAAACTATGACTCAAGTACTGTACAATTGTTCTATTTACCAAAATATTCCTCTCCATCCCAGCTCTCAAATAAAATACAGTTAGACATGTGTCATGTGATGCTTGACGTTAATTTTTGTCCAATATTTGATTTGAGATAGCAAGGAAGGAAGGAAGGAATTTTGATGGATGCATTAATTTAACTAGAACGGGAGGAAATACGTTTGGAAGGAAGTTTATTTGGAAGGAAGGAACTTGATGGATACATTACAGTAATTAGAATGGGAGGAAAAAAGTTTGGAAGGTTTAGAAGGAAGGAAGTTTTGAAGGAATTTTGATGGATATATTACATTAATTTGAAAGAGAGGAAAGAAGTTTGGAAGGAATGAAGTTTGGAAGGAATGAAGTTTGGAAGTTTGGAAGGAAGGAAGTTTGGAAGGAATGAAGTTTGGAAGTTTGGAAGGAATGAAGTTTGGAAGTTTGGAAGGAATGAAGTTTGGAAGTTTGGAAGAAATGAAGTTTGGAAGGAAGGAAGGAAGGAAGGAAGCAAGTTTAACAGTACAGTAATCAGAGTAAGTGTTGTAATTGCATAAAAATAATGTTCCACAAAAAATATGAATTGGATATATTTTGTAGAGATATATGGCTTAACTGTTTTCGTAATATTCACCTAAAAATGTACTTGTAAATCAGGCACTTAGACTCCAATCATAGCATACTCTACTCAAGTATGTGAACCTTTCAAGCATTAAAACAAACACAAGCTAAAGAAAAGCTCTCTTCTATATCTCTAGTACCAATCCCCTACAGATTGTCACCTTTCCCTGAAGGCTACAAGTGCGGTATTACATACACTGATGTAATTTCACACTTGACACATCCTCTAATTCTCTTTACAAAGGCTCATGTCAGTAATTAAGGTCAAACGATGCTACTTTAAAAGCAAGAAGAGTTGCCCTAATGACTCCCTCGACACCTCCCCCTTTGTCTTCATAATAAGATCAGTATTCAGAACACAGCATGACTTCCCCTTTGGTAGCAACCTCTACCTGCTACCTACACCAATATCTGTGCTGTGGCTTTGCGTAGTTCCCAAAACAGCAGCAATAAAGTATTATTGCAGTGTGGCCTTTGCCTGTAATGTACTTTTAGTAGATAATGTATGAAAGCAAAATGAAAGTGCATTCTAGAAATGAAAGAGCTCAATTATTATAATAGTGAAGGGCGATTAGGAAAACAGAGAGGCAAATTGATTATAACTTTATGAGAGATATTTCAGCAGATTTGTTTTGGGACTTAAGAACATTTTGGCAGGAGCAAAGAACAGCTAGGGACACGCTCTCATAAGAAAACTTCAGTTTACTGACTTTTATCCTTGCTCCTCCAAATATCAATTCGGTGCCATTATCTACTCCTTTAAAGTACAGCTGGATCAAAAAATCATCCCTGGGCCACAAAAGTCACATGTCCAACCTTAATCCACCCAGTGATGCAATACCAATCTCACTATAAACACATAAGTCAGCCCATAAAATGGATTGTAGGGTTATCATATTAAAACTAAGAAAGTAATCTAAACAAATAATAATAATATAAACACACTTTTGTCGTATGAAAATCGTCGCAGCTTCATAGAAAACTCCAAACTGCATCGCAGCACAGTTTGGTGGTGTGCCCATAAACGTAACACATCTGAACACTTTTCATTACTGTACATGACTAAATCATTCATCATATAGGATATCTGTAGTGTTATATACTAATCAGCTTTTATAGGAGTTCTGCTCATAGGAACAACATTGACTTGTTAATGTCCATGTGATAAACAGGCTCAGACATTAACAAATGACTCCGCCAGTCTTATTTTCCTTGAGACACCGTGAACCTAACAGCTTTAATTGAGGTTTTTGTGAGGGATTCTTGTGGTTTGCATCTCATAGAATGCTAATGAGTCGTTGGCAACGTGAGGTCCATTATGCATACATCTACATGACCTTGTGCATTGCATTAAATGTGCTGAGAGGGGGCTGTCAAAGAGAAATCCCTTTAGTACTGCCCCATTGGAATACTTTTCTACTTTATCAGGCAGGCATTTTTGAAAGGCCATCACGGATCAATAAACGCAGAAAAAGCGCTCAAAACATGTCCAGGTTTTGGTCCTAGTGTAGTCTCATTAGTTACAAAATGTGTTAAAAGATTTACGTGAAACATGGCATGCATTTCAATTAAAATTGAAGGTTTTTTTGTTTTGTTTGTTTTTTATTTGGATAATTAGGCTGCAACTGCAAAATATGTTGAACATCAACACACACAGTAAGGCCTAAACAGAAACATTTCTTTTTTTTAACAGGGTGGTCAGTGAAAAGACATACTTAACCTTTAGAATAAAACATTATATGAGCTGTTTTATTGTCTATTCATTATTGTATGGATTCCCAAAATGAAACCTTCATTTTTGCCTGTAAACATTATAAATAAACATCACCATTATATAAAATGTGATAAGAAGTATATTATGCTCACCACAGCTGCATTTATTTAATAAAAAATGCAGTAAAAACAAAACTATTGCAAAATATTATTACCTCATTATTCCAGTCCTCAGTGTCACATGAACCTTCAGAAATCATTCTAATATGATGATTTGCTGCTCAAGAAACACTTATGATTAATTTGATGTATTAAATACTGTAAATGTCTTCCTTCACTGATCGATTAAATGTATTGATGAATAAAAGTATTAGTACATTAAGTATTATTTTTGTAATCTTACCCAAAATTTACCAATGGTATAATTGTTTCCACAAAAATGTTAAACAGCAAAAATGCACATTTAATATTACACAATAATACACTGAAAGTAAGTGTTTTGGATTTACATGATTTAATTGTGTACATCGGTCCCACATGAATCAATTAAGTTAACAAACATAATTTGTTCATGTAACGTCAACATCATGGAGTGCAGTCATTTTAAGTGACCCAGTTAAGTAGTCTCAAAGTGAAATGTATATGGCTCCCTGACATGAGTCAGGCATTCAATTTCATATATTCATTCATCCAATTCAATTTCATATACAGTATTTTAATGTCACACAACGGAATTATAATACTGCACTAGCTAGTTGAAAAACTTTTAGCTACCAATAGCACACATTAGCATCTTAAATGCTGAGCATTAAAAGCTTCTTCAGCAAAGCAGTGACATTTGCTGTATCAGTCCACAGCCTAAGCAAATGCTCCACTCTTTTCCACGATGTTAACCCCCCGTATTTTAAATTGTTCTAATAATTCTATCATAATTGAACTATTCTATCATAATATCGAACACTATTACACACTATAATCTCCCCTTTTTCTCATTGTTCTCAAAATTACATAAAACAACACTTTTACATGTACAATTTAGCCATATGCAAAGAATGCTGGGAACTAACAAGCCCCGTCCAGTTTCAGTTAATGCAATCTTAATGCAAACAGATAAAAAAGTTAGTTCACCCAAAAATGAAAATTAGCCCATGATTTCCTCACTCTCAAGTCATCCTAAGTGTATATGACTTTCTTCTTTCAGACTAAAACAATCAGAGTTATATTAAAAAATGTCCTGGCTCTTCCAAGCTTTAAAATTGCAGTGATTGTTTTTGAAGTCCATAAAAGTGCATCTATCAGTCATATATCTGCTCCACACGGCTCTAGGGGGTTAATAAAATTGCTTTGCTTCGCTTCGCTTCAGAAGGCCTTTATTAACCCCCTGGAGCTGTGTGGAGCAGATATATTACGGATATGCACTTTTATGGACTTCAAAAAACAGCAACAATCACTGCCATTATACAAATTCTTCTGAAAGAATGTCATATACACCTATAGGATGACTTCAGGGTGAGTAAATCATAGGATAATTTTCATGATTGGGTGAATTAACTCTTTAAGTAATATTCAATTTTACATATATTTAAGTGGACTGAACACAATCAAATTAAGTTAAGACAAAGTGTATTGCAATTGTGCGGATTTAGCTCATTTTACTTAAGCAAACTGAACAAGCAGCAAAAAAATATTTTGTTTTTGTTTTCAGTCTATAACATCTCATGAAAAAACAAACAAAACAAAACAAAAAAATAAATAAAAACAAAAACAAACAAACATGGTTTTTGCCTCAAAAGTAATTTGTGGGTTTTACATGTAAAGGGAATCTACCGCATTCATGGAAAGTGTCATCTGTTTTTTCACCTCTTTAATAGATAATGAAAACACACTTACCTCTAACACTGTCCTTTTATAAAGGTCTCCTTTGTGTCTTTCCTTTCACAGACAAATGGAAAGATGCAATCTTCTCAGATGAAAAATACTCTTTTTCAAACGTAACTTCTACTCCTGGGGTCATCAAACCATAAATGCTTCATATTCACTCCACACAAAGGACACCCAAGGTAACTTCTGTGTTATCTAAAAGAGTGATGCCCATGCTAAGACACTTTAGACACTGTATTGTAGTTTAAATAAGACTGCAATCAGCAAGAAATTTATTTTTTTGCTATATACGATTTCATACATTCAAGAAACATGAAAAACTTGGAGGAGGAGTCGAAGAGTGTAAATGTGTGGAAGTCAGTGAAGTGCTTGCTCAGCATCTAGGGGAGCCCCCAGTGTAAACGTTTCATGGGAGGTCTTAAGAGAGGCGGTTTTGTTGGGTGATTTGCACCTGAGAAACCATTATTGAGGAAAGGCAAGCTGGAAAAGAGATTACAGCATGCAATAGACCATCCAGAAAGCATTAAGGGACAACCAATGGCAGAGAGTGTAGCGATGGGGGCAAAATTGAAATGTTTAGTTCATAAAAGACTGCAGGATATCAGAAGAATAACTGATGAGAAGAACATTGATGCCTGACAACCTAGAAAAATTACACTGCAATGTGCCAAAATGCACAACATCACACACACAATGCATCCGAAATCCACATTTGCATTTATTCATTTATCAGATGCTTTTTATCCTGAACGATTTAAGATTCATGAAACGTTTGCCAGAGCGAAATGTTTTCTTAGGAGGCCTTTTGCATCTTGTTGAACCATAACCCACCAACTACTAGGCTCAAAGGTACTGAAAAATACCCTGTTGCAAAACCATCTATGAGAAATTCATCTTCATAAACACAGCCCACGGAGGTGACTGATACTCGACTCCGAGAACAGGAACTTTTGTTGTGAGAGACACATAAATAGTCCAAGCTTTGTGTTAGTTGTGTTGGTGCTCTGTCCTTTGGCATTCAATAATCTCTGACCGAGAAAACATTTAGCAAAGGGACAAACAGCAATGAATATGAGTATATTTACAGAACTAAAGTGTCTAATGTTGTGCTGAAAGACTCAACAGGAATTGTAGTGTAATGCTCTCACAATGTTGACAAAGAGGTGAAACTAGGGGCAATTGTGACCTTTTCCCTAACAAACTGTAACTAATTCTGCCAATATTTAGTATAAGAAACCTGCATGTATATGTATATGGAATTGTATTATTATTTATAAATGAATTAGCCTAAAATAATGTTTAATTAATTTATCACATCATGACGGCACCTGTTAGTGGGTGGGATATATTAGGCAGCAAGTGAACATTTTGTTCTCAAAGTTGATGTGTTTGAAGAAGGAAAAATGGGCAAGTGTAAGGCTTTGAGCAAGTTTGACAAGGGCCAAATTGGGATGGCTACACGACTGGGTCAGAGCATCTCCAAAACTGCAGCTCTTGTGGGGTGTTCCTGGTCTGCAGTGGTCAGTAACTATCAAAAGTGTTCCAAGGAAGGAACCAAGGCTCATTGATGCACGTGGGGAGCGAAGGCTGGCCTGTGTGGGACGATCAAACAGACGAGCTACTGTAGCTTAATTTGCTCAAGAAGTTAATGCTGGTTCTGATAGAAAGGTGTCAGAATCCACAGTGCTTTACAGTTTGTTCAGTATGGGGCTGCATAGCTACAGACAGTCAGGCTGCCCACGCTGACCCCTGTCCATTGCTGAAAGCGGGCATCTGTGGGATGTGCTGATCAAACAAGTCTGATCCATGGAGGTCAACCTCGCAACTTAACATCTTGGTGCCAGAAGGTACAGCACACTTTCAGGGGTCTAGTGGAGTCCATGCCTCAACGGGTCAGGGCTGTTTTAGCAGCAAAAGGGCAACCAACACAATATTTGAAAGGTGGTCATAATGTTATGCCTGATCTGCATTTTTAAGGGGTTAATCACACTGGAAGTAAAATCCTACTGTAATCTCTCTGTATATAATACATGTCTAACTTAAAATATCCTGTGAAGTTCTGATTTAGTTGCTTTTGATTATCAGAGTTGATATTAATATCCAGTTTATATCTCATTTTTGCACGTTTTTCCTAATTCAACTGCCTTGAAGATGTTCTTTAGACGACTAGGATGTAAAAGTCATGCTTTTATAGACATTTAATTTGTGCACGGGTAGGCCAGGTGCAGAGGAAGTGTGTGTTCAGCTGCGGAGAATACTTTCAGAGAGCACCCCAAACATATGCTCCTGCATTTGGATCAAATCCCAGTTTGTATTTATCATTCACATGAAGACAAATGAGAGGAAAACTTCTCAGATGAAATATCGACTTCTGCTTTAAAATCTTGCATGGTCAAAACAATGATATATTGTTGTTATTAGTAGTAGTACTATTGCTTGTATTAGAAAGAAAGGAAGACTATTGTATAATTTTTTTAAAAGGAAAACTAAGCAGTGCAGAATGAACATGGGAGAAATAATTTTTAATTGGAAGAGAACGATTTGAGAAGCCCCAGCTGTGATTTAGATTTGAATTTGTGATGCTTTGTCGAAGGCAGAAACTAAAAATGAATATTAAAAAAAGTTTTAGATTATTGTTCTGATAATGAAATTAAGTAAATATTGCATTCAAAATGGGGGAAAACATATTACATTATACTGCACTGTGTTTCGTCTTATTTAACAATTTAATCAACGATACATTTACTTGAAAAGCAAAGTTACTGTTTTCTGAAGAATGCAGCCTGACTTTATGCTTAAAACAAGAAACAAAAGTCAGTGTCCTGGTATAGTGGGACGTTTAGCGCTCTTTTATTGCTGCCTTTTCTTCCTATCACATTTTCCATTAATCATCATAAATGAGATATCATACATACACCCTTCAAATCTGTCACCCTCTTTGCATCCTGTGAAAACCATTTTTAAATCAACGTGAGTTAAATTGCATTGACATGGAAACCATGGTCACAGCGTCTAAACAAAAATCGCATAGGAACTTCAATTTCTTTGCCAGTTTCAGCCAACTGGATCAGAAAAATAAATACATTTTCCATTTAAGCCCTGTCTACCCGCTCCCCCCAAAACTTAAATGGCTGTAATTCATGAATGGAATACAGATCTTTGGTTAGTTTATTTCCTCTCCTTCGTCTCTTGGTTTTGGTTGTTTTTTGGTTGCTTTTGTTTAAAGAAGCCATATGCCTTATGTTTGAAATTTGATGTTGATATCACAAAATATCACAAAATATCGTACGTTTATAAGATATTTTGTTTAGGTGCTGTTACCATGGTTTCCGTGATAACACAATGCCCAATTTTAAAAGGATGCATAGTGAGGGTGTAAGCTTCAAATGCTATCTAATTTATGATGATTAATAAAGTATGTGATAGGAAAAATACATTTAATTTGAGCATAAAGCATAAAGTCATTTAATTTGATAGGCTGCATTCTGGTTTTTGAAGTACAGCCATGAAATGTCTTAACTTATAATGACATTACTTTTTCTAGGGCCCCTCATCAGCGAGGTTCCAGTTCCAGACATCATGTGGGCTCACAAGTGCTCTTCACCTTAGGATAAAATGACCTCTATTTTGTGGGGCATGAAGAGAAAGATTTAAATTCCAGTGTTATTCTGGGTCAGGCAAATTTTTTTATATATTAAAACTTAACTTAACACTGTGTGGGCGATGAATAGATTCTGCACATGTCCTGCACAATCTTCTTTCCATGGAAGGCATCCATATAGTGTTTCTCATTAATATCCCTAAATTATTATTATTATTATTATTATTATTATTATTATTATATTGATTTCTGTGGTGGGATTCCATGTGTATGTCATAAACCACTATTTCGGAATGAGTAGATTTGAAAGATTATGCAGCTAAAACATTAACGCGTCCTGAGGTTTGAATGTGCCCCCTTGAGGAAGACCATTTTGTGGCCCATTGAAAACAGTTATTAGCTAGTAACATTTGCCGCCCAATGAGTCACACACTCAATTAAACTCACAGACGGAAAATATTTAAGAGCAGAGGAGATCTACAAAATGTACATGCATTTTAGAAACTGCATTTGTGGAGTTTTCCATAACTTTTAACTACTGCCGTCAATTTGAAGTGCTAATTTACTAATAATTAATAAAAATTAAAATAAAAAAATTAATTGACATTTAATCCAACCTATGCAAGGCATATATGGCAGAAGGAAGTATCTTTGCACAAAAGAGCATTTTTAAAGTTAGCCGTCGAACTGTTGCAAAAACGCAATATCACACTCATAGTGTGTGACATGGTTGTATATCAGCATGTCTGTGATTCGGCCGTAGGCACGCGGTCATAGTTCTGCACAAAAAAAGTGTTTAAAAACTCTCTTTTGTGCAGAACGCCTCGTTACGGATAACCCTCGCTTCCCTGAGGAGGAACGGAGACGTAACGTTAGTGACTAACGAATGGGGTTTCGCAGAAGCCTATCATCTTCGAGCTTAGAGAAAACGCCCAATGGCGTGCCAATGCCAAGGGCATGCGGAATTTGCCACGTAACTCCGCCTCACCGGCGTGAGTATATAAGGAGTGCGTGGCAATATCGCATTATGTTACCTGCTTGAGGAGCCAAGACTGAACTCCTGCGTTCCAGGTAGCACAGCTGATGTGGCAACGGGACGTTACGTCTCCGTTCCCTCCTCAGGGAACGAGGGTTACATCCGTAACCGAGACGTTCCTTCGCTTCAGTCACTACGACGTAACGTTAGTGACTAACGAATGGGGGTCCAATCTAATCCCGCCACTCAGCTGTCTTCCAGTGCCCTGCGTAAGTGAGCGTTCCCTGTCGTAAGACTAGTACGGACGAAGGACTCCCACTCATCACAGGAATACCAAGGTACACTGGGAAGCATATCCCAGTGAGGAAATGCCAAGATGCCTACCCGTAGGGAGGACTTAAGAGTACACATATGACCCGCAAGGGTTGCATATGGAAAACTCTAGGGTACCAGCCGAAGGTGGATTTTTAACCCTAGGGATGGCCGGGACAAGCCAAGGGAAGAAACCCGCTCACTGCGGAGGCTTACGGTGAAATACACGTGTGGGGGTCGCCGGAGGGGAACCATGCACACGGGGCACCTGGCCGGACACGAGGGTCTGGGCTCGCTAGAGGGCAGACACACAGGCATCGGCGTAAGCAGTGCTGGAGGAACTCAGGGCTCTCGGGGAGCTCACCTGAGGAATATCGCACGTATCCAGTCCGAGGAGTGGAATGGCGAGCAAGCGAAGACACCTGAGCCTGGCCCATTACCGGCCCCTCGGGGGGGCGAGTACATAATCGGACACTGGCTCCACTCGGAGATTATAGAATCTGGCGAATGTGTTAGGTGTCGCCCAGCCTGCAGCTCTGCAGATGTCTGTTAGCGAGGCGCCATGCGCTAAAGCCCAAGAGGAGGCGACACTCCGAGTGGAGTGGGCCCGCACCCCAAGGGGACATGGTCGACCTTGCTGCTGGTAAGCCAAAACAATGGTGTCTACTAACCAGTGAGACAGCCTTTGCTTTGAGAGAGCACTTCCCTTCCGCTCTCCACCATAACAGACAAAGAGCTGGTCTGAGGTCCTGAAACACTGCGTCATGTCTACGTAGGCGCGGAGCGCGCGTACTGGACAGAGCAGTGCCAAGGCTGGGTCTGCCCCCTCCACGGGCAGCGCTTGCAGGTTCACCACCTGGTCTCTGAACGGAGTGGTGGGAACCTTGGGCACATATCCAGGCCGGGGTCTCAGGATCACGTGAGAATTAGCCGGCCCGAACTCCAGGCACGCTTCGTCAACCGAAAATGCCTGCAGGTCCCCGACCCTCTTGACGGAGGCCAATGCGGTCAGCAGAGCCGTCTTCATTGACAGGAACTTAATATCAACCGACCGCAAAGGCTCAAAGGGAGGCCTCTGCAGAGCACTTAGAACTACTGAGAGGTCCCAAGAGGGTACGAGAGGAGAGCGAGGAGGATTCAGTCTCCTCGCCCCCCTCAGGAACCTGATGATCAGGTCGTGCTGACTTACCTTCTTGTTCTCCAAGAGATCGTGGTAGGCAGATATAGCGGCCACATAGACTTTGAGGGTGGAGGGAGACAGCCTTCGCTCCAGCCCTTCTTGGAGGAACGATAGCACGGACCCGATCGGGCATTTCCAGGGGTCTTCTTGGCGGGAAGAGCACCAGGTGAAAGAGGTTCCACTTCAACGCATAGGCATGCCGAGTGGACTCTGCCCTAGCGGAAGTGATGGTGGCGACCACCGAGGTGGCAGGCCACTCAAACCTGCCGCGTCCCATCCAGGAGCCACACGTGGAGGCTCCATAGATCGGGACGCTGGGTGCCAAACGGTGCCCGTCTCTGAGTGAGGAGGTCCGGTCTCAGAGGAATAGGCCAGGAGGGCTGTCGCAAGGAGTAAGAGTTCGGGAACCAGGTCCGGCCGTGCCAGAAAGGCGACCAAAAGGACCTGCTCCTTGTCCTCCTGATCTTGCACAAGAGCTGTGCGAGTAGGCTCACTGGGGAAACGCATACTTGCGTGAGGCCCTGCGGCCAGCTGTGCGCCAGTGCATCCGTGCCGAGCGTGCCCTCGGTCAGGGAATAAAACAGGCTGCAGTGGGAAGAGTCGTGGGAGGCAAACAGATCTACCTGCGCGTCCCCGAACTGTTCCCAGATCAGCTGGACCGACTGGGGATGGAGTCTCCATTCTCCCGGAGAGGCTGAAACCGCGAGAGCTCGCCGGCCGGCTGCGAGGTTCAGGACTCCCGAATATGGACAGCACGAAGGACCTCAGGCGCTTCTGACTCCATAGAACGAGATGGCGGGCGAGTTGAGACATACGGCGGGAGCGTGGGCCGCCCTGGTGGTTGATGTACGCTACTACGGCCGTGTTGTCTGTCCGGACAAGCACATGTTGACCCTTCAGCAACGCTCGGAAGCGGTGCAGGGCGAACCGTACTGCCAGCAACTCGAGGCAATTGACATGCAGGAGGCGCTGGGGTCCTGTCCAGGAGCCCGCGGCTGCTTGCCCATTGCACATGGCACCCCAACCCGTGGCAGAGGCATCCGTCGACACGACAACATGCCTGGAAACTCGTTCTAAGGGCACACCGGCCCGTAGAAAACTGAGGTTCGACCACGGGGTGAGCGTCTGTAAGCAGGCCCGAGTCACTTGAACCCGGGCGTGCCAGACTGCCATGCCCATCTCGGGACTCGATCGCGAAGCCAATGCTGAAGCGGTCTCATATGAAGCAATCCGGCGGCGTCCGGCTGCAGATGCCATATGCCCCAGGAGCCTCTGAAACCGTTTCAGTGGGACCGCATTCTTGCTCTCGACATGACGGAGGCAAGTCAGCAGAGACTGCGCGCGCCGCTCAAAGCTGCGCGCACATGGCGACGAGTCGATGTCCATGCCGAGAAAGAGATCCTCTGCACTGGGCAGAGTTTGCTCTTCTCCCAGTTGACCCGAAGGCCCAGACGGGCTAGGTGTTGGAGCACCCGATCTCTGTGTCCGCAAACCTGCTCTCGAGAGTGGCCCAGTATGAGCCAGTCGTCGAGATAGTTCAGGATGCGAACCCCGTGCTGCCATAGGGGCGCAAGAGCTGCCTCGGCTATCTTCGTAAAGACGCGAGGGGACAGAGACAGCCCGAATGGGAGGACCGCGTACTGAAATGCCCGCCGAAAGCAAACCGTAGGAACGGTCTGTGTCGAGGAAGGATGGAGACATGGAAGTAGGCGTCCTTCAGGTCGATCGCTGCAAACCAATCGTGAGGACTAACGATTCAAAAAGGCGTTTCGCAGTCAACATCCTGAACGGAAGCCGGTGAAGGGATCGGTTCAAGATGCGAAGGTCCAAGATTGGTCAGTAACCCACCGGTTTTCTTGGGTACAATGAAGTAGGGGCTGTAAAACCCGACTCCATTTCGCCGGAGGGACAGGCTCGATCGCACCCTTCGCCAGCAGGGTGGCAATCTCCGACGCATGACGGGGGCGTTGGCCCTGATCATGGTCTGGCGGACTCTGAAGCGGGGAGGAGCCTGCGCGAACTGAATCGCGTGAGCGAGCCTGACAGTCCGCGCGACCCAGCGGGACAGTCCCGGAAGCTGAAGCCAGGCTCCCAGGAACTGCACCAGCGGGGTCATAGGGACGGCAGACGTACCCAGGGTGGGGCAGCGAGGCAGCGTTACCGGCCCGGACATGGGAGGCGGTTGGGCGCCCCGGTGTGGCACGGTTAACGGCTGCCCTGACAGAGGAGACCAGGAAGGACGCACGTTCCGCTGGGGTCTGCTCTGAGAGGAGGCGACAGAGAGGATGCGAGTGGCGGGACCCGAGGGTGGCGCACACCGTCATCACCGGTCTCTGGGGCTCAGGGATGGGGATATCAGTTCTCTCTTTAACCACATTAGGTGCTGCTGACCCGGGGCCAGCAGCTGAACAAAAGATTCTCCCCGGCCCTCCACCGGGAAGGAGCGGCCCTGCTGCCGTCTCCTGTGGAGAACTGCCCATCCCTGAGCCGTCCGCATCAGGAGCGCCGCTTAGCCTGGCGCTTCGCGGGCTGCGGGCTGAGCGGACTGGGACGCCTTCCTGCGGTCACCTCTGCGCGCCCGGTGTGGAGGCTGCTGTTTGGGTGGCGCGGAGGTTGAGGGAACCGCAGGAGGGCGTCCTCGGCGGCGAGCAGGCTGAGGCAACTGCGCGGGCGGTGGGGTGAAGACAGCAGCTGACCGCCGGGCAGAATGTGTTTATAGCCTCAGTCTGCTTCTGAGCGGCCGAGAACTGTTGGGCGAAGTTCTCAACTTCCGAATAGCCCATCCTGGGATATGGGCGCCGAGGAAACGGGTTCGCCGCCGTCGCGCATATCGCCAGGGTGAGCCATAGGTGTCTGTCCTGGACCACATTAGTGGACATCACCTGACCCAGGAGCGCGTCACCTTCGTCGCCGGAGAGCGAGGTCGGTGGCGGCACGCAACTCATTGCTGAGTCCTGGATCAGCCCCACCCTCGTGCATGTCACACAGCAACTTGGCTTGGTAAGCCTGGAGAGTTGCCATGGCATGCAAAGAAGCGCGGCCTGCCCTCGCAGCTCTATAGGTCTTCGCCACCAGAGATGACGAAACCTACAGGCCTTGGAGGGGTGCTTTGGGTCACCGCGCCAGGTCGAAGCACTCTGCGGACACAGTTGCATCGCAACAGAGCGTCGACTGGGGAACCCCAGTGTACCCACGAGCCGCTGCTCCATCAAGGGCGGTGAAGGCGGAAGAGTTCGCCGACCGGTCACGGAAGACAACGGGTTCTTCCAGGACCGCGCGATCTCCTCATGCACCTCGGGAAGAAAGGAATTGAGGGGCGGACGGACGGGTGTCCGCACGCGCCGCCAAAAACCAATCATCCAGCCGCGAACGCCAGGTCGAGGCGGAGGGTTCCACTCAACCCAAGCGCTGCGGCTGCCCGAGACAGCATGGCTGTCAACTCTGGGTCCGACTCGGCCAATGCCGGCGCCCGGCGGCCGCGACGGCGAATCATCATCCTCAGATGAATCCAGCCCACCTTGTGATGCGGCGATATCCGCCGCCTCAAACACACAGTCGGACGGCAGGAGCCGGCCCGATGTAGATGCCTGAACGCGGACCGGGTCAGGTGCATAAGAGAGGGTGCGGGCCGAGGCATCAGCGCCGGGCGCTTTGTTCCACACCGTCACTCAGGTCACCCTGGCCACCAGCCAAAGTGCCGCCTCCGTGGAGACCGCAGATTGGGGTGTGGCAGAGGACTTCGCCCGGCATCCGCACGGAGTTCACGGAGTCTCGACCGTAACACCGAGATGACCATGCACCGCAGTGAGCGCATGAGTCATCCACGAGCGCCGCCTGAGCGTGCTGAAAGCCCAAACACGCCACGCAGCGCTGTGCCCGTCCGGAAGGCTGAAGCGACCTACGCACCCAGAAATGCACGGGCGAGACATCCTGAAAAGGACGTGCCACGTGCAAGCTCTTTTATGAGAGGAAGCCTCGCAGACGATGCCGGCGCCAGGAAGCACACACCAGCTGTCAGACAGACCACCGCGCAGATCAGCAGGCAGGAAGTATGTGATCACTGGAACGCGCTGTACACCAACACCGACTGGAAAGCTGCTCGTCTCAAGAAGCTGACAAAAAAGACTCAGAAGGCTGTAGGAGTGAAGAGGTAGGTACTCTTGGCTCCGAAAGCAGAAACATAATGCGATATTGCCACGCACTCCTTATATACTCACGCGGTGAGGCGGAGTTACGTAGGCAAATTCCGCATGCCCTTGGCATTGGCACGCCATTGGGCGTTTTCTCTAAGCTTCGAAGATGATAGGCTTCTGTTTAAACCCCCATTCGTTAGTCACTAACGTTACGTCAGAGTGACTGAACGAAAGGAACTATTTCCTTCCGTCGTGGATTCAAATCACAAGTTGACAGTTTAACAGTTGAGCCCAAGCCTCATTTACTAATGCTGCGTTCCAGGCAAGTTTTTAAGCCCATAAGTTATGACTTCAAACCACGTCTCATGAATTTTAGCGTTCCAGTTGTCTGGCTATCACCAGACCAAGCTCAATTTAAAATTTAACATTGGTCTGGGGAGTCTGCTCCGTATTACAATTGGATAGTCCTTCAACCAATCAGACCACAAGAGGCGTGATCAACAGGCAACGACCCATCGCTTCTCTATCTGTCATCGTGTTAAACTTCCACTAGTGCGGCAGGTGGATAAGCCAGTCTGTGATTGGTTCCCACCAAAGTGTAACAGAAGCAGTCAGGTTTCCAGACTGAGTTGCAGGGCGAAATCAAATCGCCGGCTGATCAGGCTGGGTTTACCCAGTCTAGAGTTCCAGGCAAAGTCACATCAAATTGAGCACCAAGAATTGCGGTTGCTAGATGTAAACGAAACATGGCAGACCATACAGGGCTTATGCTCTACAATCATATACAGGTAAAAAATACAGGTAAAAAAAATAGCATATTGTGATAAAAGTTCATTATTTTCCATAATGTAATGATAAAAATTAAACTGTCATATATTTTAGATTCATTTCACACCAACTGAAATATTTCAGGTCTTTTATTGTTTTAATACTGATGATTTTGGCATACAACCCCAAATTAGCATATTTAATCCGACCAATACAAGAAAAGTGTTTTTAATACAAAAAAAAGTCAACCATCAAATAATTATGTTCAGTTATGCACTCAATACTTGGTCGGGAATCCTTTTGCAGAAATGACTGCTTCAATGCGGCGTGGCATGGAGGCAATCAGCCTGTGGCACTGCTGAGGTGTTATGGAGGCCCAGGATGCTTCGATAGCGGCCTTAAGCTCATCCAGAGTGTTGGGTCTTGCGTCTCTCAACTTTCTCTTCACAATATCCCACAGATTCTCTATGGGGTTCAGGTCAGGAGAGTTGGCAGGCCAATTGAGCACAGTAATACCATGGTCAGTAAACCATTTACCAGTGGTTTTGGCACTGTGAGCAGGTGCCAGGTCGTGCTGAAAAACGAAATCTTCATCTCCATAAAGCTTTTCAGCAGATGGAAGCATGAAGTGCTCCAAAATCTCCTGATAGCTAGCTGCGTTGACCTTGCCTTTGATAAAACACAGTGGACCAACACCAGCAGCTGACATGGCACCCCAGACCATCACTGACTGTGGGTACTTGACACTGGACTTCAGGCATTTTGGCATCGCTTCTGCCGCTGTTTCTGGTTCAAAAGTGGCTTGTCCTGGGAATGCGGCACCTGTAGCCCATTTCCTGCACACGCCTGTGCACGGTGGCTCTGGATGTTTCTACTCCAGACTCAGTCCACTGCTTCCACAGGTCCCCCAAGGTCTGGAATCGGTCCTTCTCCACAATCTTCCTCAGGGTCCGGTCACCTCTTCTCGTTGTGCAGTGTTTTTTGCCACACTTTTTCCTTCCCACAGACTTCCCACTGAGGTGCCTTGATACAGCACTCTGGGAACAGCCTATTCATTCAGAAATGTCTTTCTGTGTCTTACCCTCTCGCTTGAGGGTGTCAATGATGGCCTTCTGGACAGCAGTCAGGTCGGCAGTCTTACCCATGATTGCGGTTTTGAGTAATGAACCAGGCTGGGAGTTTTTAAAAGCCTCAGGAATCTTTTGCAGGTGTTTAGAGTTAATTAGTTGATTCAGATGATTAGGTAAATAGCTCGTTTAGAGAACCGTTTCATGATATGCAAATTTTTTGAGATAGGAATTGTGGGTTTTCATGAGCTGTAGCCAAAATAATCAGTATTAAAACAATAAAAGACCTGAAATATTTCAGTTGGTGTGCAAAGAATCTAAAATATATGACAGTTTAATTTTATCATTACATAATGGAAAATAATTAACTTTTATCACAATATGCTAATTTTTTGAGAAGGACCTGTATATCGCCAAAGGTACTTACTCCTTGAGGGAAAAGGAGGGAAAAAATGGCACATAAGGCAAAAGAAGCTGTTATACCTTTTATTTTACATTATTTGTATATTTGGAAATGTATTTGGTATTAATTGATTCTTGCACTCAATGGACTGAAAACTAGCTAATGCTAGAAAAGCTGCTGATAATGCATAACACTTGCGGATAAATAATGTTAGAGCAATACCTTATTTTAATAAACGATTTGGTTTTTAATGTATGAATCCCATAAACACCACATCTGTGCCATTGTTGTTTTGTGGGTTATGAGACGTCAGAACTCGTAACTGGGAGTACATCGATCTAGTACGAGTTTACGGGTGGGAAGTCACGGGTTCGACTGCCGTTCCAGTGCACTTTCATGGGTAGAATGTTGGAAAAACACGTGTTATGGGTTGACTGGAATGCGGCATAATTCTAAAATGTCACTTTAGAACTAGTAATGAAGGAACGTTGAGTTGCTTCATTGAAGCTTATTATATTATGCAGAGTACTGTATGAGAGCCGCTAGCTTAGTTTAGCATAATGAATGGAATCCTATGTTGCCAGCTAGCATGTCCCGAGTAAAAGTGATAAAAAAAAACACTTAATTACTTCTTGTGGCCTGCGTATTCACAACAAATACAAATAGCGATGCAGATTAAGACTAGGCAATTTCCTAGGCAGATATTAACTTGGGACTATATATATATATTTATATATAAACAGATACATTATAAATTATTGGGCGATATGGGTGAAAATGACATCAATTTTATTTCTACGATAAATAAAAGAAATCTGATAACTAGATCCGATAAAGAACTCTTGCTGTTAGGTCAGTCAATCTGATTTATCCGAGATTCGTCTGCTTTCCGAGTGCAAGTGACTGTGTCGCACTCATTACGTCCTCATCTGTGAACATGTTTTCGTCGGTCTGGAAGTTTTTATTTGCAAAGCATGTTCAGCAAGGACTCAGAGAGAAGGAAAAAGGCATCAAGTTTTAACAAAACAAATCTTATCTCACGAAAGGGCGTCATCGCGGCGAAGGTGTATTAAAGAAATATGAAGCAGTCGTGGCATCAGCTACTAGCGCTAAATTGACCTGACAAATAACAAATTTCACCACAAAATCATGTAGTGAATTGTTCCGTGTGTTTCACAATCACCATATGACATCCAGCGCTGTGAATTTTTTAAAATAAAATACACAAAACATCACTGCCAGAAGTTTTTACCCAAACTTCAAATACCTGTTTAATGATTGAAACTAGAGGCTTATCTTAACGTTAAGGTTACTTTTATCATGTAAACTACCTATATACAGCATGTTACATGCATATGTCCAGTAGCGCGGGAAGGGGGGTGCTGCGGGGGCTGCAGCCCCCCTCGTTATAGCATCAGCCCCCCTAGTTAAAACAAAAATTGAAAGGAAATCACACTCGCAAAGCAGATATACTACTACTACAACACCTGTCTGGTCACCAGCGACAACGTAATTACGTCACACATTTTCCGACCCAACTCTCAGCCCCCCTCGAATGAGACGGCTTCCAGCGCGCCTGCATATGTGTTTGGGACAGAGGGGAACACGGTTGCATTTGCAGCAGATATATGCTGCCCATCATAAATCAAAGCACGAGACAGACAGGGGTCAGAGGAGAACACAGGAAAAGGTGACAGAATGGACAATATTCGTCTGTATTTGCAATACACGAGCCAGCGGTTTAGCTGCGCGAGAAAACGCTGGCAGTGTGAAAGCACAATGGATGCTCGCGGTTCTCTGCTCTCCTCTGCGGTGTGAAGCCGACGAAACACAGAGCGTCGATGTCCCCATTCAGCAAGCATTTGAAATTCCACATCCTCATGCACTAAAGGTTAATAGATGCATTTTTAATGCATGAAATACTTGAAAATAAATGTGTCGTTAATGAGTTGTTAAGTGCAGAAAAACCATAGTTCTACCAGAAAGACGCGGGAGAATGAACAGTGTGACAATTATCCATTTATTAACAACCCAGCAAGCAATCAAGTATTTTGGCATAGGTCCCGTCCGTGGCTCGCAGTCGGAGGGTCCGGACTCTGCATATCCTGCCTGAAGATGAAGGCAGAGGCGCAGCCGAACCCCCGTGGTGTATGGATGGGACCATCCTGGTGGTGGTAGGTTAGATGTAGAAAAGGATTTTGACTTGGAGGTGGAGGGGAGGATGGCGGTGAATTGGCGCGTCAGCATCTGCGAACTCAGAAATGGGTAAGTACCGATCTTTTATACCCAAGTATTAGAATGTGATTGGATAGATAAGAAAGTAGAAGTGACGTGATAATTAAGTCTTCCTGGCAGAACTTACGCTAGAGCTTTCATTTCTGTTAAACCCTTTCTGTTACTGAGTATTGTGGTGCCTTACACAAAAAATAAAACCATCTAAAGAGTCAGGACTGATTTTTGCCATTATAGTTAGGCCAGAGCTACTAAATGATCAGTTTCATCAGTGCATCTTAGATTTTCTACTCTCCTGGGTGCAAAAACTACAGATTATATGGAAACTATAATAAAAAATATGAATTTATTGGTAATCGGTATCAGCCATGAGAAGGACTTAATTATCGGTTATCGGTATTTGTTACAATTTTTCATATTGTGTGCGTGTGTGTGTGTGTGTGTGTGATCTTAGTAACAGAGGTAGCCTATATGAAGAAAGGTGAGAGAAAACGATAGTAATAATTCTCAATACATAGAATTTCTGCACATCAAATGCTCACTTTCACTGTCAGCAATTGCATTACCAATATAATAAAACAAATATAATTTACATTATTGTCAAGCTTTAGATAAAGCATGTCTTAAAGTACTTTAACAATACCCGATTTCATATTTTAAATCATTTAGGCCCCATGCTCACCAGCGGCAGCCACCCTATTAAAAGAATCTCCACCATAAAACCATAAAATACAGGCGTTATGACAGCAAACTGACTTCGTAATTCATGCAGACTCAGCAGGCGATGATAACATGGCTATCATTCATATCTGCTGTGTTACTGACTGACAGAAAACAATGTTTGGAAGTGATTATCAGACCTGAAGGCTCCCAGAGCAGAGAGACTGATGGTTCAGCCGTATCTTTTGATGGCTTCCTGAAAGTCTGAAGAAATAAACAGCAACGTCTTTGCCTGCACAGCAAAATAAATGAAAATGCATCAGAGGACAATGTCTAAATCGTATCCAACTATTATATTGTTTTTCACAACCATACCAGAATAAGAGGCTTCTGGATAAATACTCAGGTGCAGCCTATATTGTTCTTATTCTCGCTTAGTGACACCTTTGAATTATTGTAGTGCAGAAGTTTAAAGTCAACATGAAATTGCATTGTGTGATATTTGTCTGAGTAACTTTATTTCTGAGATATTTTAACAACAGCCAAAAATATAGAGCTATATTAGAAAACTGTGTTGATGTGACAGTTGTTTTATACGTTTTATACGTTGAGATGCTCTTAAAGATTTCCCCCCTCTTATGAAATATACTGTACGCACCTGTAAAGTGTGAATAATAACACACACAAGCATTGCTGACATGACATTTTCTACAAATTACAGACATTTTGATGGAGGTACATTAAACAATGCTCTTGACAGCTGAGTGCTGATTTTGTCGGATCCTCTGACAGGGCCCTAAAAAGCTTTTGGAAAAGGGTATTTCTTCAAAGGTTACAGCTGACATTTTTACATTCTAAACCTGTCACAAATTATAAAAGAGTTATTTTGGTCCACCAGCAGGCAAATCTCTTTCCTAGAATATGACATCTAAGTGAATTGAAAGGGCCAACAACCGTAGATAAAATGTGATGGTCACATTATGGTATATCAGTGTTGTATTTTAGGTTTAATGCTCCTGCAGAATTGTAAAAATGGCATGGCATGTAAAAGAAATGTAAAAGTAATCAAGACAAATTGTCTAATTACATCTGAGTTCATATCTTCTTGTCATACCAAGTGCTAATGGGTTTAATATTGGCTCCTAAACAAATTAAGTATGCTTCATAACCATTGCAAAATGTACTTCATGCATAATGCATATATCATAAATCTCAAAGATCATTCATGTAACAATTCCCTATATGCTGCATCCATTCAAAGTTGGATGTGGGATATTCCTAATTATTTTAAATTTTTTTTTGTCTGACTTACACTTAAATTACGTTCTGTTGTCAGATGCTTGTACATGATCTATAAAGACCTTTGCAGAAGTGCAATCATCAACCTAGAATGTAATTTACATACCTGTCTATTCAAACATTAACAAAACTAGATTTAAATGTATAGTGTAGTAACGCTGACTTTTTGATGCTTTTTATTTGCTTAAAAGGTGAAGGGAAGGGAAGAAAGACAAGGGAAGTATTTTCTTGTGAAACATACTACAATAATGTTTTATGCATAATTTTATTTTATTTTATTATTTTTTTGTACACTGGGGCCGTAGCTAATTTGTTGGAATTGTATCACTTGTAGGCAGTTTTATGTTTCAACATTCAACAACTTTTTTTTTGCTGCTCTAGAGTCTGCTCTAGTGTTATTTTACTGAAAATGCTGAAAATAAAAAGAGTAAAACGTCTCGGTTACGTATGTAACCCTCGTTCCCTGAAGGATGTCAACAAACTATGCATTTAAGAATCTAATATGTATACAGTGTCTGTAAATTCACCCCTTATATATGATTTCTATGCCTGTTTTGATAATATATTGATAATAAAAATTCTAAATTCTAAATGTATAATGTGGTAAGAATTTTTGCTTAAAATTTAAGAAAAAAAGAAAATCTAAAAGACTGGAAACATACTTTAATCTTTTTTTATAATTATTTTTATTTATTTAGGACTTTACAGAAAATTATTAACTTGTGGGCTCCTAGCTCGTGAATTTGGCAGTGCCAATGCCATGGGCATGCGGAT
This sequence comes from Gobiocypris rarus, assembly GCA_023029165.1. Taxonomy (NCBI): domain Eukaryota; kingdom Metazoa; phylum Chordata; class Actinopteri; order Cypriniformes; family Gobionidae; genus Gobiocypris; species Gobiocypris rarus. The sequence continues at coordinate 10,888,200 of CM040914.1, forward strand.
TTTGCATAGCGGACTCCGCCCCACTGCGTGGGTATATCAGGAAGAACGCTGGCATGATCGCATTATGTTTCTGCTTCGGAGCCAAGAGCACATACACTCTTCGCTCCTCAAGCCTTCTGGGATACCTTTCTTCCCGAAGGTGCATGAGGAGCTTGCACGGTCCTGGGAGTCCCTGTGGGCTTCCCGTGACCGTTTTGCGATCTCCTCCGCCTTCACTACCCTCGATGGGGCCGTGGCCAAAGGGTACACTGGGTTTTCCCCCAGTCAAGCGCTCTGTTGCGATGCAACTGTGCCCGCAGAGTGCTTCGACTTGGTGTGGTGACCCTAAGCACCCCTCCAAAGCCTGTAGATTCACATCAACCTTGGTGGCGAAATCCTACAAAGCGGCCGGGCAGGCCGCCACCTCTTTGCATGCCATGGCGGCTCTTCAGGCCTACCAGGCCAAGTTGCTGTGCGACATGCACGAGGGTGGGGCTGACCCAGGACCCAGGCCGACCTCGCTCTCCGGGCGAAGAAGGTGACCGCACGCTCCCTGGGTCAGGTGATGTCCACAGCTGTGGTCCAGGAGATACACCTGTGGCTCAGCCTGGCCGATATGCGTGACGACGAGCGGACCCCGTTCCTCGACGCTCCCATATCCCAGACTGGACTATTCAGCGGCGCGGTTGAGAGCTTCGCCCAACAGTTCTCAGCCGCCCAAGAGCAGACTGAGGCTATCAAGCACATACTGCCCTGGCGGCCAGCTGCTGCCTCCACCCGGCCGCCCGCGCAGTCTCAGTCTGCTTGTCGCCGAGGGCGCCCTCCAGCGGCTCCCACCCTCGTGCGCCACCCTAGCAGCAGCCTTCTCCGGGGCCGCGCAGAGGAAGCCGCAGGACGGCGCGCCTGTCCGAAGTGGAACCTCTTCGTCACCTGGTGCTCTTCTCGCCAAGAAAACCCCTGGAATGCCCCGATCGGGTCAGTGCTCTCATCTCTCGAGTGGGCTGGATCGAAGGCTGTCTTCTTCCACCCTTAAGGTATACGTGGCGCCATATCTGCCCACCACGACTTCCTGGGAAAAGGTAGGTCAGCACGACCTGGTCATCAGGTTCCTGAGGGGAGCAGGGAGACTAAAATCCTTCTCGCGTTCCCCTCCTGCCCTCTTGGGAGGCCTCTCAGTAGCGTTAGTTGCTCTGCAGAGGCCTCCCTTGAGCCTTTGCGGTCAGTGGAGCTTAGTTCCGGTCTAGAATGAGAGATTGGTCTCCATCTAGAGGGCAAAGGACCTGCAGGCATTGCGGTTGACGAAGCGTGCCTGGAATTCGGGCCGGCTTACTCTCACGTGATCCTGAGACCCCCGCCTGGATGTGTGCCCAAGGTTCCCACCTCTCCATTCAGAGGTGGTGAACCTGCAAGCGCTGCCTTGGAGGAGGCAGACCCAGCCTTGACACTGCTCTGTCCAGTACGCGCCTCCGTGCTTACGTAGACAGAACGCAGTGTTCAGACCAGCTCTTTGTCTGTTATGGTGGGAAGCTGAAGGGTAAGGCTCTCTCAAAACAAAGGCTGTCTCACTGGATAGTGGACACCATTGTTTGGTACCAGCAGCAGGGGTGGCCATGCCCCCTTGGGGTCAGGGCTCACTCCACCCGGAGTGTGGCCTCCTCTTGGGCTCCGGGCATGGCGCTCCGCTAACAGGCATCTGCAGAGCTGCAGGCTGGGCGACACCGTTCACATTCGCCAGATTCTACAATCTCCGAGTTGAGCCGGTGTCCGACTATGTACTCGCCTCTACAAGTGGCTGGTAAGGACTAAGCTCAGGTGTCTTTGCTTGCTCGCAATTCCACTCCACGGACTGGATACGTGCAATATATTCTCAGGTGAGCTTCCCCGGAAGCCCTGAGCTCCTCCAGCACTGTCTACGCTGACACCAGTAAATCTGCCCTTCGAGCCCAGACCCTCGTGTCCGGCCAGGTGCCACCAGGTGCCGCCGTGTGCATGGTTCCCCCTCTGGGCGACCCCCACATGTGTATTTCCATCGTAAGCCTCCTTGAGCAGGTGTCTTTCCCTTGGCAGGCTTGGCGAGCCCCATTCGTCAGTCACTGGCGTTACTCGGAGTGACTGAACGAAGGGGAACGTCTCGGTTACGTATGTAACCCTCGTTCCCTGAGGACGGAACGGAGACGTAACGTCCCTTTGCCACATCCGCTGTACCGCTGAAAGGGCCGGGAGTTCAGTCTTGGCTCCTCAGCAGGTAATATAATGCGATCATGCCAGCGTTCTTCCTGATATACCCACGCAGTCCGGCGGAGTCCGCTATGCAAAATCCGCATGCCCATGGCATTGGCACTGCCATTGGGCGCTTTCTAGATCTCGAAGTTGATAGGCTTTTAAGCGAAACCCCCATTCGTCAGTCACTGACGTTACGTCTCCGTTCCCTCCTCAGGGAACGAGGGTTACATACGTAACAGAGACGATTTATGTTTAAAAGTATTTGAAAAAAAGTTGCTATATGCATTTAAACATATCATATGCAAGTCTTTGAAGTCAGTCCTTTTATGGATTATGTCTGTTTTGATAATGTAGTGTTGATATTAAAACCAGATTTAAAATCTATAATATAGTAACTCTATATATTTTTTATGGAGATTTTTTTTTGATGATCTCCCAATGTGGCATTACACGATGACAAGTGCTTCTAAAAGAAAAATAAATATATTATTATTATTATTAGTAGTATTAATAATAATAATAATAATAATAATAATAATAATAATAATAATAATAATAATAATAAAAACAACATTAATACACTTGAAAAGTCAGCAATCATTTCATCAACAAGAAAGGAAAATGGCCCAAACAAACATAACCATTACTGTATATTCAGACGTCATTTCTGTGACGATAAAATGTTTCAGATTTGTGAGTTAGGGTTATAAGAGAATCGCAAAGATTTCATTGTTCAGTATTTGTACATTTTCTTTCCTTTAGATCTGGGCTGAGTATCTGGAAACCAGTGGTTTCCTATCATTTATTCATACTGCCAATGTGGCTGTTCAAAATCAGATAGTCTTTTTGATCCTCTTTTCCTATGTGGGATATTCAATATTTATTGCTCCATTGCCCATTAATCTGCCAGAACTCTTTTTAGGCTGAAACTCTATTTTGCCTGTTATAGTAATAAAGAAAAGCTTTTAAGGGGAAAATAAAAGAGGATTATTGTGAGAAATGAGTTTAGATTATGGTTTTATGGCACAGCACATAATTGCGTTTGTGCTTAAGGTTGAGAATTACAAACTTTGCTTTATGAACTTCTCTCTGCAGTGGAATCAGGCCTAGGTGCTTCGTATTTTCTCATGCAGAGTGTGACTTTAAGTAATGACAATGGCTAATGATTGTAAGCATGTGGTCTAAATGCAAAATCCAAAAAAGACTTTACTAAAATATTGCTATGGTCCTTCCTAAACAGATCAGTTTTATTTTCACTCCCGAAACTTTGCAGCGTGTTAGTGGCCGCTGTCAAGCGTGAAAAACAAAAGATTTATTCATCCTAGAAAGCATGCAAATCGTATTGCGTTGATCCTTTATACATACTATTTGCACCTCAGTATTGTTGTACATTAACAGGATGCACACCTACCCCTAACTCTACCCAATAAATACTATTATTATTAGTATTATTATTAAACATTCTGTTAGGCACTTTATTTTCATTTTTAAAAACATTTTTCAATGGGAAAAGAGAGAAGATCTAGATCTTCAAAGCGGATTCGAACCTGTGTCGATCACGTCAAAACCTATAGCCTCAAGTCTTACGCTTTACACTTAATGCTTTACTGACTACACCACTGAAGATGTTGAAATGTGTTAAATCTTGTTTGTCCAAACCAGGCATTGTTAGTGGAGCTAGTGCAAATATCGCTTGCCAACAAAGAATTGATTTGCACTTGGTGTAAATAGACATTCAGAATATGAAAAAAAAAAAAAAAAAAAAAAAAAACTGATCCTAGACCAGCAGTTATGAGCAGCTTTATCTTATAAAAGCAATCAAGCAGCAGCAGTCTATGGTTGGTTTGAGTAAGACAATTCCATACTAGTCTAAGGTCCATGGCCAAGGAAATGGTAAGTCTTGGCCATCTTTACACGTTCCACCTATGATTATTTACCTGTTTATTGTTTTTCTTCTGTTCATTGTTTATTTTATTTATGAATAGATGTTGTTGTTTTCCTGTTGGCTGAACACATTTAAACACATTATTTAACTAAACTTAAGATGTCATTTGCGAGGACCATGGCCCACTTATTTTTAAATGTATTTTGAAAATTACAACAAAAAAGTAATTTCACATTATGCATTAGTTGATTCAAGCACATTTGGGTTGCAATTAAATTGCCATTTAGCTGATGCTCTCATCAAAAGCAACTTTCAAAAGTGATTTCTTTTATGTTATTTTCCATACACCTTAGACTGGGGATTGTAACAAAGTGGGGGCTCGTCGAGATTTGAACCCAGGACAGTTCCACCCAAAGTGAGAATCATACTGCCATGCTTACTGCATTCAACATCTCAGGTTGAGAAGACTGACTGTATACTTATCTATATGAAAGACAGTGCCACGAAAAAAAAAATATTTTTAAATAATTTATTGAAATAACTGTAATATAAAAGCCTTTTTTTTAAATTGCCAAATAAATAAAAATAAAATGTTTATTTAATTTATAAAGGCAATTTTATTTTGATTGGTAAATGGATAAAAGCATATTTGATTTAATAATTTAATAATGTATTACTGTCATACTGTACTGTACTTACTGTTTCCTTTTAAGTATTAAATATATGTCTATTTGTTGAACGATTTGAAAAGCATTTTGAATTGTACTGGGGCATTCTTGTAGCAATACAAACTCAGGATGTCAATAATATGGCCTGATTCGACATTTCTTGTGTCTCCTAGTCTTCAAGCATGAGCACTGATATCCTCCCACACAATTTCAAGCATGTTTTCAAGGCGCTGAGATTCATTGTTTAATTTCAGAAGCTCTTGACAGCTAGGGGAAGCACAGAGCTGTTGATAATAGACTGTATTGGTTGATCATCCTCAAAATAAAAAGGAAAGTTCAGGAGTTCTGGATCCAACTTGACTTTAAAGTCACAGAGACGTGAAAATGTCACAGGTAGTCTTTGGTGTAATACATCAAGGGACAGCTAGGCCAGAACAGGCAGCCACAGTAGACAACCATGAAGTAAAAGATAAGAGACTGTTTGGCTGAGATGAAAGATGTCTTTTGTGTGAACTGTTCATCTTGAGTCAAGAGAAATGACTAATATGTGCCACAACGTGAAATTGCAGAGGCATCTCAAAAAGTCTAGATGGAAAAAAATAAGAAGAAAGAATACAGATCCACCAATTAGAGAAGCCGCTGATACCATTGAAATGTCCATACATCAACAAATGCTAGACATTAAATTAAAAGTTTCTAAAGTGGTGTGATATGCGGTTTCCAAAATTAAAATGAGAACTGCTGTGTCCAGTGCTATGTGAAGTTTGAAATTGCATAATTTAATTTCCCAGTTGTGTTTCCTTCCCAACCAATAAACTATTTATTTAGTTCAGTTAAAAATTGTTTAGAAGATTTACACCAAATCAAACGATAGAAGTTTTGCACCCCATGATAAACAAACACTGGGCCATCTGTATTCATATAGGAGAGACTGGGGCTAGTTGTCACATGGGGAAGTTGAAAGTTTTTACAAGGGTTGTATTTCAGTAACTATTGCAGTAGCACTTTATTTTGCAGTCCTGTTCCCCACGTACATACTATAGTCATTTCAATAATTAGGTAATACTAAACCTAACCTTACCCCATGTAGTTACCTTATATTTAAGGAAAGTACACTGTAAGTACACATAATGTAAAATAAAGTGAAACCATTCTTTTTCTTCAGGACTTGTTTTCTCTAGATTTTGTATGTTGTTTCAAACATCTAGTTCAAAATTGTCAAACTAAAATACCAATACTATCATGCTTTTCAATGTAGACATACCTAATATGTACTTGTAGTGTACTTCAAATCTTAAAACAATACTTAAAAAGTGTACTTGCAGATAAAATTATTAACAAAATAAAAGGTCACTTAAGTGAACCTAACGAGATTTCACTTTTATGAATATGTTTGTACTCAACATACTTTTTGAAAAGAGCACTTCATAATAAAGTCCATTTTTTCATGCTCTAAAGAAGTACAATTTGATATGTTTGTTAACATACTAAAGCACATATATATACATAAGCACAAAATTCCTATCTAAAAAATTAGCATATCATGAAAAGGTTCTCTAAACAAGCTATTAACCTAATCATGTGAATCAACTAATTAACTCTAAACACCTGCAAAAGATTCCTGAGGCTTTTAAAAACTCCCAGCCTGGTTCATTACTCAAAACCGCAATCATGGGTAAGACTGCCGACCTGACTGCTGTCCAGAAGGCCATCATTGACACCCTCAAGCGAGAGGGTAAGACACAGAAAGACATTTCTGAACGAATAGGCTGTTCCCAGAGTGCTGTATCAAGGCACCTCAGTGGGAAGTCTGTGGGAAGGAAAAGTGTGGCAAAAATGCTGCTGAGACAAGGTGACCGGACCCTGAGGAAGATTGTGGAGAAGGACCGATTCCAGACCTTGGGGGACCTGCGGAAGCAGTGGACTGAGTCTGGAGTAGAAACATCCAGAGCCACCAGGCGTGTGCAGGAGATGGGCTACAGGTGCCGCATTCCCCAGGTCAAGCCACTTTTGAACCAGAAACAGTGGCAGAAGCGCCTGACCTGGGCTACAGAGAAGCAGCACTGGACTGTCGCTCAAATTTTGCATGTCATTTGGAAATCAAGGTGCCAGAGTCTGGAGGAAGACTGGGGAGAAGGAAATGCCAAAATGCCTGAAGTCCAGTGTCAAGTACCCACAGTCAGTGATGGTCTGGGGTGCCATGTCAGCTGCTGGTGTTGGTCCACTGTGTTTTATCAAGGCCAGGGTCAATGCAGCTAGCTATCAGGAGATTTTGGAGCACTTCATGCTTCCATCTGCTGAAAAGCTTTATGGAGATGAAGATTTCGTTTTCAGCACGACCTGGCACCTGCTCACAGTGCCAAAACCACTAGTAAATGGTTTACTGACCATGGTATTACTGTGCTCAATTGGCCTGCCAACTCTCCTGACCGGAACCCCTTAGAGAATCTGTGGGATTTTGTTAAGAGAAAGTTGAGAGACGCAAGACCCAACACTCTGGATGAGCTTAAGGCCGCTATCGAAGCATCCTGGGCCTCCATAACACCTCAGCAGTGCCACAGGCTGATTGCCTCCATGCCACGCCGCATTGAAGCAGTCATTTCTGCAAAAGGATTCCCGACCAAGTATTGAGTGCATAACTGAACATAATTATTTGAAGGTTGACTTTTTGTATTAAAAACACTTTTCTTGTATTGGTCGGATGAAATATGCTAATTTATAGAGATAGGAATTTGGGGTTTTCATGAGCTGTATGCCAAAATCATCAGTATTAAAACAATAAAAGACCTGAAATATTTCAGTTGGTGTGCAATGAATCTAAAATATATGAAATTTTAATTTTATCATTACATTGTGGAAAATAATGAACTTTTATCACAATATGCAAATTTTTGAGAAGGACCTGTAGTTCCGCGTTGTAATAAATCCACGTGGGTGGGAGGGTGGGCACTCTGGAGGTTTACGAGATTTGTCTCAGACTGAACAGGAAGCCTCCAGGGCAATGCCAAAAATACAGGGAACCAGGGAGATGCTGGTAGTTCAAGTAACCAGGGAGGTTCAGATACAGGAGATCAGGAAACACCAGGGTGGTGTTGGTAACTTAGGGACCCAGAGAGGTATAGAGAGTTCAGGGAGCATTGAGGTGCCAGCAGTTCAGGAAGCCTGGGAGGATCAGCCTCCATGGCCTTGCTATGCAAGCTTGGCTTGGCTTGGCTTGGCTTGGCCACTATGGCTGTGGATGTTTAACCCCCAATTCTCTAACTGGAACAGACTTGATAATATCTCTCACTGGAATGGACTCTGGGATTTCTCTTACTGGAGTGGACTCTGGGATTTCTCTCCTTGGAGCAAACTCGGAAATTTCACACTCAGGTACAGACTCTGAAGTTGCTGGGAGATCATGGAGATCAGGAACCACAACAGAGTGTTTAAATTTTGATGTTTTATTTCTTTGTGCTGGGGTTAGTATGCTGCTCAACCTGGAGGATGTGGAATATTCTGGGGCTGGAATGGACTCGTTGGCTACAGTGAGTTTGGGGCAAATTTATAAGCTGGAGTGGGCTCTTGTAGGATTTTGGGCATGCGCAGATGTTTGGTGCTGGGAAAGTCTTTGGAGAGTGAAGACTGTCTTCATATCAACTCTTACTGACATAACTGTAGGGTCTATTTACCTGGAAATTAGATGCATACTTATTGAAACAGCCTTCCTAGTTCTAGGTATGGGAACCTTGAGGATGACTCTGGGGCAGAAAGGGATTCTGGGCTCTGGTAAGATGTTGACTGGGATGGACTCTGGAAGGGTTTTGACTGGAACTGACATTTGGGCAGGAGCAAACTCGTAGGTAGGTTTGGAATGTGAAGGGAGAGCCACACATCACAAGCACCATATCTAGATACTGTTGCAGAGAAATTTGAGCTGCCGACTGGTATCCAGGGAGCATTGTGCTTGTCCAGCCCACTCCAGAACATGTGCATCAAACCATTGATCCTTACGGGATGAAAGTCTATTTCTCCCCACAAAGTATTCGACTGCCTGGCCATTCTGAATGACAGAGCACAAAAACCTGTTTTAGATCTACCCATCAGATAGGAAATACACACAGTGCCGTCGCTGGCCGTTTTGATGCCCTAAGCGCGATCACTTGATGAGAGAATTTTCTTGTGGTGCCCCCCGGAACACTTGGTGCCCTATGCGCAGCGCGTAATGTGCATGGTGGGAGCGGCGGCACTGAATACACACTGAGCAGGGACTAATTAAATCCGGCTAATACTTTATTGAGGGTACACTGCAGGCACACAGTGAACAGGTGAGTAGCAGCAAACAGACGATGATAGGGAATGATAAGTTGAATAATGACAGTCTCTTTTTCTAACATGTTGGTCAGGATACAGATATCGGTGCTAGCTGACAGGGCACACACCTCAGTGAAGCAGTGTTGAAGCAGATTTCACAGGTAACAATCCACAAGAGAAACATGAGTAGAATATACTTAGATATCAATATTGGTATTTGAACAGCCCAGCTAGAATTTTAGAACATTACTACATTGTTCTATAAATGTTTTCAGTAGTTTTATTTTGTTCCCAGAATGTTCTTTTAAAAGTTAGGATAACATTCTTTAAAAACATTCTAAAAATGTTTAGTGGTAACATTCTAATAACATACCCACTAAGCAAAGTTTCAACGTCTTTGACCCTAGAGGCGAACGTTGAAAAGACGTCCACTGAGGAGCCAGAATAAACATTTTTATGACGTCTGTTTTGGACGTGATCTGCACGTCTGATATGGATGTTCATGGAACCTCAAGGTGAAACAGTTCAAATGTGCTCATTGTGGACATATATTCCTTTGTAATTGCAAATCAACTCACAGACAGTGTGTGTTTGTCCAAAATCTTGAAAATAAAAGAAACTTAGCTCACACCTTTAGACACTTTAGGAACTTAGCATCTGTAATTCACACATCTTTGGATCGTGAGAGAAACCAGACCTGAAGGAAAGTCTCTGGCTCAGGACTCAATCCAGGATCTTCTTGCTGTGAGGAGCCAGTGTTACACTGATGTCCCACTCATACACTGGTGCTGCCCTTAATCACAGATATAAGAGACACTTTGACTATTTCTGTCAGACGTCTACAGAAAATTAACAGAGGTTTAGATGTTGATGATTTATGGTTCATTTGAAGTCACCATTGTGGTGGGAAGCGTTTGCTTTAGTTGGGCTCTTGGTCCCTGTAGTTGTGTTAGCTTTTCTTTGGCTGCTTTAACTGTGTCTGTGAAACACAATAGTTGAGGCTGAGCAAGCAAAGATAAAGTGACATCAGGTGTTGTCAGCTCCTAGTTGATGAAACTAAATCATCACAAAGTGAGCATTTGATGTTGTGTTTTGTGTTCTTGTTTGGTACAAAAGTAATTTGTATATGAGAAGTAATTTGTATATGATGAAGATTTTTTCATCACAAATCACAACAGAAATGCATTTACTTTCAATAAAAATTAAGAAAATGTTCTAAATGTGGAAATAAAGTGCCTAACCAAATGTTTAATAATAATAATACAAGCCTTTATTGGGTAGGATTAGGGGTAGGTGTAGGAAGGGCTTTTATTGTCCCATTAAGGTGGCATCCATTTAATAATTTTAATGAATATAATCATTTACATTCTGTTATTATTGCATCCTGTTAATGTACAACAATACTGAGGTGCAAATAGTATGCATCTGTCAAAATAAAGTATACATTACATGCAATTACTATTTACACATATTGCAAAGAACTGCTACTTTAATATGGTGTTGAATATAACAACCTATATTGAATATATCAACTTAGTATGCTATTTAACTTAGTAAATAGCATCCACAGCTATTTGCACTTAGTGTAAATATCATCTATCGCTAAGAAAATGTTATTTTCATTGAGTGTAAATATAATCTATTTGCTTATTTACACTCGGTGTAAATAGCATCTATCGCTGTTTGCACTTGGTGTAAATATCATCTATCTCTAAGAAAATATGTTATTTTCACTGAGTGTAAATATAATCTATTTGCTTATTTACACTCGGTGTAAATAGCATCTATCGCTGTTTGCACTTGGTGTAAATAGCATGCTAACAACACACATTGTTTACAGAGTCCATTGTGACAACTTACCCCATGTACAGTAATATGACAACATGCCCCATCCCTGTGCATTTTGTCCCATTTTCTTCTGTGCAATAATGGTGCTATTTATTTATTTATTTATTTATTTATTTATTTATTTGTATTTTTCTGTAGCCAAGACTTTATTCAGACTTCTATACAGAAATAACTTTTCAAAATGTGAAAAAATGTTCACTAAAGTATAAAGTATGACAAAAGGACATACTTTAAGACGGATAATTTCATATGTGATGGGAATTGCCTGGTAATTATTAGCTGTGCTTTTAAGAGTCAGCGGCTAATGGGGTTAAAGTTTAATTAGTTTGAACTTTGAGTGCTGGATAACAATGCCTGGAGTATCGCTGATGCTGATGCTTTGAGTGCTGCTATTGAGGGATACAGGTAAGGTTAGGGACAGGTTTGGTGGTTCGTATAGGTTTAAGGGTGGGTTAAAGGGTAAGGGAAGGGTCAAGAGTGTAATTATACATTAAGTCACAGAAATTAATTACAGCTGTTTTTTTATTTTTTATTTATAAAATAAAAAAATATATATACATTTCGTACAATAAACAATTTTGGTATTATATTGGGTCACCATGTCCAAAGTAAAATCTGCGTCCTGAAGCGGAACCAGTTGAGAACTATCATTCTGGAGAAACTCCATGTACTATTGCGAATTCTATGCCCTTGAGAGTGTGCATGAGTGGAGTACATAATTCAGAAAGAGACTGATAAGGGCATGTCGGACAACCTTGAGACTGTTTTAGGTGCTGAATGGTTTGTTTAGTTCAAGTACGACTCCTGAAGATTGCATGCATTACGACATGCAATGGTAAGCAATTTTTTCAATGTTGTAAATGCATATACACAGGTGTAATGATCTTCACAAAGGAGAGTCTTAACATATTACTTTTAATTGCATATTGAAATTTAATTTACAGATCCTTCAATTATCTTTATTTTTAGAAGGAAGCACACACACACACAAACATGCACATGCACACGTACACACAGACTTTTCATAGCGTAATGATTTACATTTTAATATGATTTATAAGCGGTTTTCCTCATGGAAACCAAAACAAATAAAATAAATAAAGATGTGGTGGTGTGGGAGGAATGAAAAGAAAAGTAATATCAGAAAGAACTCTTTCTTACAAAGTGTACTGGTTGTTCAATGAATCCTGGGCCTCATATAAGGGGATTAGAAACTGCAGTCATCTAAAGGATTAAATAATTGTTTGCATTTTGGAGTGGTATTTTAGTCCACAATGGGATTGAAATAAGGCTCTGGTAATGTTTTGGATTTTATGCGAGGGATTATTTAAAAGGTCATTATATTAGGTGCTTTTTCTTTTTTAGCTCTTTAGCCATACGATTCGATATCACAATCCTACTCTTTCTAAAATAAAGGCCATAAAACAGAAATAGATTCTCTAAAACATATTCAGTTCACACACTAGACAGCACCTTTTTTACAATGAGATTTAGTGCAAATGAACTGCAAATGGTAACTTATAGATATACTTCTTACAAAGAATTTCAGAAGATAACTTTTCCCCCATGTCAACAATCTTCCATTATGTATTTTTATTTCTTTATGCCAATGAAAAATGTCTGAGAAATTAACTACTTAGTCAGACTACTTAGTAAAAACACAAATGAGATCAATTTAGTATCTCCTGTTCCCTTTCAGTCGGTCACATCGACGACGCCGGACGTTACGACGAATTGGGATCACTTCAGGGAGCCCCTATCAGCTTCGAGATAAAGAGAACTGGCCAATGGCCATTGGCGTGCGTGTTTTGCATATCGCACCGCCGCGCGCGGTATAAAGCGGATGCAATCGCCACGCACCATTGTCATTCACTTCGAGCGAACAGCGTTCAGGTCGAAGACTAAGACTGCCATTTCAGCAGAGAGAGAGAGAGAGAGAGAGAAGACGCTCGTGTTGGCGTTACAGCACACAACAGCGCGACCGCGGCTCACAGCTGCAGCAAACAACTGCTGTTCTCACAGCACTTTTCAGTGAGTGCAGCACACAGGCTGCACTATTTCCTGTGTGCTGCCGCGGTTTTCCTGGGTGCTTCAGCACATTAAGAGAGCGTTTCCTCACAAAAAGAGCAACACGGGTGTGACACTGCGTCTTTTTCAAGATGTCATTCCACCCGTGCGTTTCTGGATGCGGTCGTTCCTCTCGCCCGCTGACGGTCACAATCGCTGTCTCACGTGTTTGGGCGTTCAGCACACTGAGGCAGCGTTTGTGGATAGTTCATGTTCTCACTGCGGAACATGACTATCGCGAGCTTAGATCGAGACTCGCCTACCTTCGGAAGGTGGGGTCCTCCGCATACCTCGATCTAGTGCTATTCCTGCCCAACAGCAGGATAGACCTACCGACGGATGCCCGGGTGATCTGAGGATTACGTTCAGGGCAAACCCGCCGAGCGAGCCTCCGCGGGCCCCTGATCCCTCACAAGCTCCGCAGCCGGTGGTGCTTCCGAGAGAAACTGCTGGCCCCTCCCTTGGGCGCCCAGTGGTGACTTTCGGGGCACCCGCGGATGAGCAGATGTCGATCGCTGCATCGGAGGGGGAGTTTCAGTCCTCGGAGGATGAAGACTCAGCTGTACTGCCTCCCTCTGGGAGAGTGGCAACGGTTGAGTCGGACCCCGAGTTGACGGCTATGCTTTCCCGGGCCGCCGAGAAGGTCGGGCTTGAGTGGAACCCTCCACCACGTCCCGAACCTTCGAGGTTGGATGATTGGTTTCGGGCGGCTCGCGCTGGTTCTCAGCGCCCCGCCCGGTGCCTTCTTCCGGAGGTGCATGACGAGCTGACTAGGTCGTGGGCGGCGCCTTTTAGCGCCAGAAACAGACCTAGCAGCTCCTCCCTCCTCACTACCCTCGACGGCGGACAGGCCAAGGGTTACGTGGGGATCCCGCCGGTTGAGCGGCCGTCGCGATGCAACTGTGTCCGGCGATCGCCCAACTGGCGTGGTGACCCGCGTCTCCCGTCCAAGGCCTGTAAGTTCTCTTCCAACCTGGTTGCGAAGGCTTACAGGTCCTGTGGACAGGCCGCGTCCGCCCTGCACGCCATGAGTTTGCTCCAGGTGCACCAGGCCCAGGCGCTCATGGATCTGCACGAGGGTAGGCCTGACCGAGAGCTCCTCCGAGAGCTCCGGACGGCGACGGACCTTGCCCTCCGGGCGACGAAAGTCACCGCCCGTTCCATTGGTCAGGCGATGTCCACCTTAGTGGTCCAGGAACGGCATCTCTGGCTCAACCTGGCCGACATGAGGGGAGACCGGCAAGGCACGGTTCCTGGACTCCCCATTTCACCGGCCGGGTTGTTCGGCGACGCGTCGAGAGCCGCCCAACAGTTCTCGGCCGCCCAGAAGCAGACGGAGGCTATCAGGCACATCCTGCCCGGCGACCAGCGGCTGCTCCGCTCCACCGCCGCGCAGCACCTCCGCCTGCCCGCCGAGGACGCCCACCTGCCGCCGCCTCCGCTCCCGCCCCGGCCCAGCAGCAGTCTACATCATGCCGTGGGCGTGGAGCCGGCCGCGGAAGGACGCCCAGCCCGCTCAGGCCGCTGCCAAGCCAGGTGGCAAGCGCCGTCGTAAGAGACCCTGAGACGGGCCGCCCAGAGATGGAGGAAACTGCTCTTCAGGAGATGGCTGCAGCACCACTCCTTTCCCCGGAGGAGGGCCGGGGAGAATTTTTGTTCTGTATTTTCTGTTCCGCCGCTGGTCCTAGCGCCAGCGGTACCCAAATTGTCCAGAAAAGAGCAGTTTCCAATATCTCTGGGTGCCAAGAGAGCGCTGCCTGTCGGTGGGCGACGCCCCATGCCTTGTCACCCTCGGACGCCTCTGTTCGCCAGCAGGGGATGCCGGCTGCCGGACGCACTCAAGAGGCCTTCCTGCACTCGCACATCCCCTCAGCGGAAGCAGGTGAGTGTTGCACAGCACACACAGGTCCCACTGCGAGCCGCCACCAGGCCGTTCCAGTCGGATCCCTGCATGCCGCCTCGCTGCCCGCTGCGGGTACGCGTCAGTGGTGCCGATGGTCCCGCTTGCACGGTTCCTGGGAGCCTGGCTAGCGCTTCCCAGGCCGCCTCGCTGGCTCATCCGCACCATCAGACTCGGCTATGCGATTCAGTTCGCCCGGCGCCCCCAAGTTCAGGGGCATCCACTTCACCTCCGTGTCGGCGAGGATGCTCCTGTGCTCCAGGGGAGATCGCGTCCTACTGGCGAAGGACGCGATAGAGCCGGTCCCTCTAGCCGATATGAAGACTGGCTTCTACAGCCCGTACTTCATTGTACCCAAGAAAGGCGGCGGGTTACGGCCAATCTTGATATGCGGCGCTTGAACCGGTCCCTTCACAGGCTGCCGCTCAAGATGCTCACGCAGAAACGCATCTTCAGGTGCGTCCGTCCCCAAGATTGGTTTGCAGCGATCGACCTGAAGGACGCCAGACTTTCATGTCTCGATTCTCCTCGACACAGGCCATTTCTTCGCTGGCGCTCGACGGACGAGCATATCAGTACAAGGTCTTACCCTTCGGCTAGCCCTGTCGCCCGCGCCTTCACGAAGGTGGCGGAGGCGCCATTGCTCCCATGAGGGAGCAGGGCGTTCGCATCCTCAACTACCTCGACGACTGGCTGATTCTGGCGCAGTCGCGAGGGCAGTTGTGCGAACACAGGGACAGGGTGCTCAGACACCTCAGCCAGTTGGGGCTTCGGTCAACTGGGAGAAGAGCAAACTCTGCCCCACGCAGAGGATCTCTTTCTCGGGATGGAGCTGGACTCGGTCGCCCAGACAGCGCGCCACCGAGGAGCGCCCAGTCGGTGTTGAACTGCTTGAATTCGTTCAAACGCAGAACAGCGGTACCACTGAAACATTTTCAGAGGCTCCTGGGGCATATGGCATCTGCAGCCGCGGTAACGCCGCTCGGATTGCTTCATATGAGACCGCTTCAACGCTGGCTACACGATCGAGTCCCGAGATGGGCGTGGCACAGCGGTTCCCTCCGTGTCCAAGTGACGCCGAGTTGCCGCCAAACCTTCAGCCCGTGGTCGGACCCTTCATTTCTACGGGCAGGAGTGCCTCTAGAACAAGTGTCCAGGCATGCTGTTGTCTCCACGGATGCCTCATCCACCGGCTGGGGTGCCACGTACAACGGGCTTGCAGTTTCGGGTCTTTGGACGGGACCCCAACTGCAATGGCATATCAATTGCCTGGAGTTGTTAGCAGTTCATCTTGCACTCAGCCGCCTCAAGGGGCCGCTCAGAGGCAAGCACGTTCTGGTCCGTACGGACAGCACTGCGGCCGCTGCGTACATCAACAAACAGGGTGGTCTACGCTCCCGTCGCATGTCACAACTCGCCCGCCATCTCCTTCTGTGGAGTCAGAAGCATCTGAGGTCGCTTCGCGCCACTCACATTCGGGCCTGCTCAATCGTGCAGCCGACGAGCTCTCACGTCAGCAGGTGCTCCCGGGAGAGTGGAGACTCCATCCCCAGGTGGTCCAGCTGATATGGAGCCACTTCGGGACCGCGCAGGTAGACCTGTTTGCCGCCCCGGACTCGGCCCATTGCCAGTTGTTTTACTCCCTGACCGAGGGAACCCTCGGCTCGGATGCCCTGGCACACAGCTGGCCCCGGGGCCTACGCAAGTATGCGTTTCCCCCAGTGAGCCTTCTCGCACAGACACTGTGCAAAGTCAGGGAGGATGAGGAGCAGGTCCTGTTGGTAGCTCCGTATTGGCCCAGCAGGACTTGGTTCCCGGAACTAGTGCTCCTTGCGACAGCACCTCCTTGGCCCATTCCTCTGAGGAAGGACCTCCTGACTCAGAGACGGGGCACCCTTTGGCACCCGCGTCCGGACCTCTGGTCACTCCATGTTTGGTCCCTGGACGGGACGCGGAGGTTCTAGGTGGGTTACCACAGACTGTGGTAGACACCATCACTTCCGCTAGAGCCCCGTCTACGAGACGACTCTATGCGTTGAAGTGGAACCTGTTCGTCGACTGGTGCTCCTCTCACCGAGAGGACCCCCGAAGGTGTTCGGTCGGGTCAGTGCTTTCCTTCCTACAAGAAGGGTTGGAGCGAAGGCTGTCTCCCTCCACCCTCAAGGTGTATGTTGCCGCTATAGCCGCAAATCATGACTTGGTAGAAGGTAAGTCCTTGGGAAAGCACGATCTGATCGTCAGGTTCCTGAGGGGGGCAAGGAGACTAAATCCGCCGCTCTCTCTATACCCTCTTGGGACTTAACTCTGGTGCTTACAGCACTGCAGAGAGCGCCCTTTGAGCCCTTGCAGTCAGCTGAGTTGAAAGTCCTGTCTTTGAAAACAGTTCTCCTGGCTGCATTGGCCTCCATCAAGAGGGTAGGGGACCTGCAGGCATTTTCGCATTTAATCGTGCCTGGAATTCGGGCCCGGTAACTCTCATGTAATCCTGAGACCCGGCCCGGATATGTGCCCAAGGTTCCCACCACTCCCTTCGGGATCAGGTGGTGAACCTGCAAGCGCTGCCTTCGGAGGAGGCAGACCCAGCCCTGGCTTTTCTCTGTCCCGTCCGTGCCCTGCGGATGTACGTGGACAGAACGCAAAGCTTTAGGACCTCAGAGCAGCTCTTCGTCTGTTATGGAGGACAGCAGAAGGGAAAGGCTGTCTCCAAGCAGAGGATGGCCCACTGGATAGTGGATGCTATCGTCTTGGCGTATGATTCCCAAGACGTGCCCTGCCCGCGGGTTAGAGCCCACTCCACCAGGGTGTGGCCTCTTCCTGGGCGCTGGCTCGTGGCGCCTCGCTGACAGATATTTGTTGCTGCGGGCTGGGCGACACCCAACACGTTCGCTAGATTCTATAGCCTACGTGTAGAGCCGGTAGCTTCCCGTGTGCTCGCTTCCCATAGCCAGTAACACCGGTGCCCGTTCTAGTGTCGGCTTGCTGCGCCACTCCTTCCCTTGGAACGGATATGTGCGCTTATATGCTCCAGTCGAGTTCCCCAGATTGGCGAACCCTGTCGAGTCCTCCGCAACCCTCGGCAGTCGGACGTGGCGGAGCGTCAGACGCCAGGTCTAACACTCGTAAGCATTGGTGGAACTTGTGTTAGGCTGGGTTCCATATGTTGTGACCCCCTCGGCGGTCCCATATGTGTATTCTTCCACGGTAGTGCTCCCTACGGCGAGCCCGTGTCTTTCCCTCGGCAGAGCCCGCTCTGCCGTCTCAGTCTGGTGTTGTTCCCCCGCCTACTTGGCCGGGCCACCCCTGGGACTTTCAGTATGTTGTACTGCCCACGGCCAGTCCATACGCGTATTCTCCACATGGAATTCCCTCTGGGCTTGATGTGGCTTCCGCAGCGCCCTCCGGGCACGCTTTCCCAGCGTTATCCAATAGTCTGCTGAATGGGTCTTGGAACAGCAGTGTGACTCCTGCGTGAGTTCCGCCCGGTGCAGACGGGTCTGAGGGGCTTTTCGCGGGCGCTGGAAGTGGTAGTAAACTGTGGCGTTTCCAAAGATCCCAATTGCCGGGTAACGCGTCCGACGACGTCGAACGTGACCGACTGAAAGGGAACGCCTCGATTACGTATGTAACCTCGTTCCCTGAAGGAGGGAACGGAGACGCACGCCCCGCCGCCACAGTTGCTGTACCATCACTACAGGGCCGAGTCACTAGTTCGGCTCAGTGAAAAACAATGGTGCGTGGCGATTGCATCCGCTTTATACGCGCGGGGCGGTGCGATATGCAAAACACGCACGCCAATGGCCATTGGCCAGTTCTCTTTATCTCGAAGCTGATAGGGGCTCCTGAAGTGATCCCAATTGCCGGTAACGTCCGACGACGCCTCCGCTTCCTCCTTCAGGGGAACGAGGTTACATACGTAATCGAGACGCTTTCTTCTAGAGAAATATGATTATGGAGAGCACATGGACTTGCTAAAGTTTCATGCTTATATGTTTCTTCTGAAAAAGACTTGCCTTAGTGTTTAAGACAAGATCTTAATAAGAGTTTCAAATTGTGCTAACGTTTGACAGCAAAGTTTGCATTCAAAATTTAGAGATCGCAATATTTTAAACATCTCTCGACTAATTCTTCCAAGAATAAATTACACTTTAGTACACTTTAAATTAGACGGTAACACTTTAGTTTGGGGTCAATTCTCACTATTAGCTAGTTGCTTATTAGCATGCATATCACTAGGATATTGGCTGTATTAGTACTTATAAAGCACATATTAATGACATATTCTGCACGACCCTATATTCCACAATCCTTAATCAAACCCAATACCTACCTTTAACAACCTTTAACAATTAATAAGCAGTAAATTAAGAGTTTTAGTTAAAGTGCATAGTTAATAGTTCATTAATAGTGAGAATTGGACCCTAATCTAAAGTGTGACCTATAAATCATATAAGTTACACATACACATCCATTTTATATTAATTTGATGATGAATTTAAGAATATATTATTAAGAGAATGTCAACAATCGACGTACAGCACTTGTTTCGCTTTTTAATTCACCAAAAGAAGGAGAAACATCGGAAACAAAGCTGATTCTTAAATGAAAGTTCATTTAAGTTTCAAACAGCAAGTTCTAAAAAATATATTTTTTTTTAAAAAAAAATCCTCAAATCCATGATTTTCATCCATCAGGCAAAATAGCTTGAAGTAATAACACATCTACTCAACAAGTGTTCAAGGAAAATTAATCTCCAAACCACAAACAGTGCCGTAAATTACAGAAGAAGCATGAGAAATAGCAAAAGTACTATTAAATAAAAAAATATTAATTCAAAGACTGAGACAACCAAGATTGCTAGACCCTTTAGACTCATACAACTTTATATTTACCATAAGTCTCATTTATGAATGAGATCCCCTGTTAAGTATTCCCATCCTTTTCGGACAGAACATCTATATATTTCATCTATAATGTGTTATTTGTTAGTATTAGATTGGAGGTCGAGCCCTTGAGTCATGTTCTGTCAAACAACAATGGCTCTGGATATAGAGCCCATTCTTCTGTGGTTTACCTAATACAAGCGCGGCTCTGGGGATAATGGCCTGGCAGTGACTAATCTTTCATTCTGCTGACGAGCATGTTTGTTTTAAGTAAGCAGATTAAACATAAAGGAATGAATAAGCGAGCCGCTTTTAATTTGTATGGATAACTGGTCGTGCTGCTATTCCTGGGACGTTGCACAGTGTAGATTGCTCTGCCATTCATTATTTTCCCTTCGTTTGCTTGCTTTCTCTCAGGACTACTTCACTTGAAGGAGCAGAAAGCAACCAAAGCAAGAGGGCCTGCTCTACTGAACTTGTTTTGGCAGTGCAGATATCCAGCTAATGAAAGACATTTAATTACTATTTGATATAAGTAAAACATTTATACAAGTGGTCACCAAGGATTCAAAAATGCAGTAAAAACAGGAATAATTTGAAATATGATTTCAATTTTTAAAAAAATATATTTTTAAATATATTTCAACATAAAATGTATTCCTGCGATGCAAAGTTGAATTCTAATATGTGATTTGCTGCTCAAGAAACATTTCTTAATATTATAAATGTTGAAAATAGTTTCATTTATTTACTTTTTTGATATTTTAATATTGATATGTTTATATATGATTTTTTTCAAAGACGACAGACAGACAAAAGATAGATGGATGGAAAGATGACAGACAGACAGATGACTGACAGACAGACAGACCGACAGACAGACAGACAGACAGACAGACGAGACACAGACAGAAAGACGACAGACAGACAGACAACAGACAGAAAGACGACAGACAGACAGACAGATGACAGACAGAAAGACGACCGACAGACAGATGGATGGACGGAAAGATGGCAGACATACGTACAGATAGACGGAAAGACAAAAGACAGACAGACAGAATGTTACCATTAATGTGTAGTATTGTGTACCAAGGCAAGTATTGAGATCTCTGTGTTGGGGTGGGTATACCACATTACTTCTGGTATGTAGAAATACACAATATCTAGTGTATATATTTGTTCTAACAAAAGCGTCCATTTTAAAAGCGTGGTTTAATTTGTTGTTATATTGTTTGACTATCATGTACTTGAAACATAGTATTGCAAAGTTAACTTCACATTAGATGAGAAAGTTTTAGACAGACAGACAATTATCTCATTCAAATCCCTTACGTATAAAGATAAAGAAGGCTGTTACTCTCAAGAGACGGATATTGATCAGCATGGCCAGACTAGGAGGAGGACATTTCAATTTTAAGTAAAGAAAGTGGTTTTAAAATATATAAAATGGCTATGAAAGGATGGGGTGAGTATACTTCAAACCTCCTGTAATACATATTTACACTACAAAGCATCCAAGTGTGCAGTGTTGAAATAAGCACTTTGCTATTATGCTGCTGAAAATACCCATGATCACCTACTGACAGCGTAAGAACACAGCAGTCCGAACTGAGTCCTTTTCAGCAGTTTCTAAGCAATTGATTGGCTTTAGCACAAAGGTGTAGAGTGCTTGTAAGTGGATGAACTTTGTACACTTCCCTCCTTTCATGATTTTTTTAAAAGGGTTTTTGCTTTTAATTTTACAGAGAAGTCAAGACAGATTCAAAGTCGGAAAGAAATGCGGAATGCGGCACAGACAGGATTTATATGTGTCCCCATGAGCTCTTGCATTTCTCTTTGCTTTGAGCTGCTTTCAAACAGTCTGTATTGTGAAAAGCATTACACTAATCAACTCGACTTGGCATGGACAGGTTTCACAGTTGTGTTCATTTTTTTGTCAACACTAAGATTATGAAAACTTTGAAATCTTTAATGAAAACAATAATCTTCCAAGATTGTTGAGTTATTGTAGGCAAAATGTAATTGTGGTTATTTTTTTACCACCTTAACATTTGGTTTTCCTAAAAAAAAAATCAATACTTTTATTTACATTACTTTTATAACAGTGAAGACTTTTATATTCTTAACATTTTTACTTAATTAATGCAGTTATTTAAAATTTCTTTTCATTAACAAAAATAAAAAAAAACAATCTTGAAATAAAAATGATAAAAATAAATGTTTTAATAATGTATTTTTTTCTAAAAATGAATATCTTTATTCCGCAAGAATGCAATAAGTACTTCAAAATTTACAGTAAGTACTGTATGTATATACTAAATGCTGTTCTTTTAAACGTTATAATACATTTTCACTAACATTTATAGCACCACAACTGTTTTCAATTGATGATAATAATAAATGTTTCTTGAGCAGCAAATCATCATATTCTAATAAATATGAAGGGTAATGTGACACTGAAGACTCAGCTATGATGCTGAAAATTCAGCTTTGTATCAAAAATAAACTATTTTAAAATACATTAAATGATTACTTATTTTATAACATTAAATATACAAATATATTTTAAATTGTAATACAACTTCACAGTCTAGTTCCCAAAATAATATTTCACAATATTACAGTTTGTATTGTATTTTATCTAAAATAAATGTTGAGCATAAGATGTTTTTGTTTGTAATTGTTTGGCATTTTTACATAATTTGAGAAATTAGTGTCTAGTCACAAACAAACAAACAAACGGTTGCATCTGAATATGAGGGTAATATTGTAGCTTTATTCCAAACAAATATATTGTTATCCACAAATAAATGTAAAGCGATTCACAAAAAAATTATAATTTCACAAATCAATCAAATGAGATCCACAAATAAATGCAGGAGTTTCACAAAAATGAATTGGATTCAAAAATAAATACAATGACATTTGTGAATAACAAAAAAATCCACACATATATTTTTGTCACAAACACACAACTCTGCATTGCATAAGTTGCATTCATTTGTGAATCGCTTCCTGTGCATTTGTGGATCGCAGTACAGCACGTGGATTTTGAAACATTTCTAGCGTTCTAATCCACAAATTCAGAGACTCCACCCACCGCCTACTTAAGCCAATCAGATTACGGCCATATCGTGCTGACCAATCGTAGCACGTTCTCGCTTCAACCAATCACGTTTTAGCTTACTAACAGGGCGGGAACAGAGTGACACCGAACTTGGTACTAGTCTATTAATTACCAGTCTTTTCAACATGGCGGATCGGGAGGAGGCAAGACAGGTGAGTGATGTTAAATTAACACAATCATTTTGTAGGGCCTGGCGCAAAATGCGGCACTGGCTTCTCGAAGCGGCACTTCCGGTGGCATCTCCAGCGGCCATGGACGTTCACCGGCAGATGTAAGTGTAGTGGCATATGGCCGTTATCTGATTGGCTTAAGTAGATGGTGGGTGGAGTCTACGTATTTGTGGATTCGTTTGAGTCTAGACGCTAGGAATGTTTCAAAATCCACGTGCTGTACTGCGATCCACAAATGCTCAGGAAGCGATTCAGAAATGAATGCAACTTATGCAATGCAGAGTTGTGTGTTTGTGACATAAAAATATATGTGTGGATTTTTTTTGTTATTCACAATTGTCATTGTATTTATTTGTGAATCTAATTAATTTTTGTGAAACTCCTGCATTTATTTGTGGATCTCATTCTATTGATTTGTGAAATTATAAAAAATTTGAATCGCTTTACATTTATTTGTGGATAACAATATATTTGTTTGGAATAAAGCTACAATATTTACCCCCAAACATCTGAATACCTCTGAAAATATTTATCTAAAAAATATATATTGTTTTTTTTTGTTGTTTTTTTTTGTAGTTCTCAATAAACCGTTATTTGTGTTTATATGTTTATTGAGAATTTTTCATCACTGATGTTGACTCCATGACCTCCAGGGTAGTAAAGTCTTGACGAGCTCAGGAGACTTCATGTGTCAAATCCCTAAAATCTTACAAGCTATCAGTTTGTGTGCAGCTCTCCATGCAGAGTCTGTAGTACAGGCTGTGTTCAATTAGAAAAGCCATTTCAATCTGGCCCTGCAAAGTCAGCACGCATTAATAACCATGTTGCTAAAGAGCACGTCGACGCGGAAGTATTTCTCATTCTGCTGACAGATGATCATGAAGGATGTTAAGGCAGGGTTCATCATTCAGTCTCAGTCTTTCTTTCAAAGTAACCCAGAATGCATCACATTATGACATGCTTGATTAAAGTGTTGCCTCACACATTGACTATAAACCTGACACATTTCTCCAGAAAAGAAAAACGTAGAATTACAGGTCATTCTTAGTATCGGTAATTGGGATAAAGACATTCATTTGTAATGGTAAAATGATTCTAATTACCAGAAAACAATTCCTTCCTCTATAGATTTGTGGTGTGGCCTATAATTAATTGAATCCCTAATAAGCTCAAAAGGGGATCCACATGGTTTCAAAATCAATTTGCACTTTATGTAGAAAGAATCCTATTAAATGAATTCATTCCTTTGGATTTCTTTTTCATGCACTTTCAATTATCTAGAACTTCTAGCTGCAAATTAAATTCATGCAAGACCTTCCTCCGGAAATGTGATAAATGAATCCTCGGATGACCAGAATTCAAGTCTCCAGTGAATCTTTTGTTCATAAATAGATCTAGGCAAAAAAAAACCAAAAAACTTTGAGGACAGTCAGCAAGATCCCTGTGTGTCAGATCTCCTCCGCAATATTATTCCGTTCCTGGGCATTTTTGAAGGCGAATGAAAAGATGAGCTATGCGGTTTTGAGACAGCATACGGCAGGCGCATTCAGTTATTCAATTATCAAATATCATTTTTTTGTGTTCCACAGAAGAAAGAAAGTCATACGTATTTGCTACGACATGAGGATGAGTAAATGATGACAGTGTTCATTTTTAGGTGAACTATCCCTTTAATGTTGCTCACAATATTTAAATCCATAATTCTGCTGTCTTGTGATTGTCTGAATCATCCTTACATCTCAAGGTATCTGCTGCTGTCGTGCTCGGCACCATACTTGCTGCATACAGCAGCTTTTACTTTATAGTTACTGAATTCTGTAGTTAATTACAAACAGTCTTTTCACAACCCTGCTTGTCTTTTATTTCCAGAGTCTCTGTGATGTAGTCCTCCTACACTTTCGTCTATGGGATTGACAAAGGGGACACAAGATAAACACTTGGAGTGAAATACTGTCAGCCAAGAAGTCAATTGGACTGTCTCAGGGTTGTTGACAGGCCACTAGTACTCAACATAGTTACTTTCATCTCCTCTTCCCTGCAGGAAAATGCATTGCAAGACAAGGTTAGCCGATTTCAAGAATTTTGTGAGGTAGTGCAATTTGCATTGACTGTAGTCAGTCTTAAAAACTAAAAATAAGAAAGTATACCTTGTCTACTGCGCTATTGACTTTAGACCAGGTTTTGTTGGTCAATGGCACAGTTGTTTTCAGAACCTAAAAATAGCAATGTGCCAAAAATGCGCCTGAACACACCTGGTTTTCAGACCAGCACGCCCATGGGAGAACAGAAGGGTGCGAGTGCATTTGCTATTTTCCACTTGGCGCTGGACGTGAAAATGAAAACTGCTGGGCTGAAACTAGCAAAACGTCGCACCTTTATGACACATATTGCGCTGGGTGCATAATTGGGCCCTAAGTACATTTGGCCCATAATTGTGCTTTAAATATAAAGTATACTTGGCTTAGTTGTGTTTACTCTTTTGATTAAATAGCCTTTTAAATACTCTTTTTATGAACTTGAATTGTTTAAAAATATTTATTTAAAAGCTAACACTTTAGTATGGGGAACACATATTTACTAATAACTATGACTTGTGCATCAATAAACTCCTAATTCAGTGCTTATTAATATTCTTATAGCATTTAAGTTTAGGCATTGGGTAGGATTAAGGGATGTAGAATAAGGTCATGCATAAAAAGGCATTAATATGTACTTTATAAGTACTTATAAACATTCAATATTCTAAAATCCATAATAAGCAACTAGTTACCAGCGAGATTTGAACCCTAAAATATTAGAAAAATACCTAACAAAATATAAGTATGATGTTAAGTTCACTTAAAAAAACAAGCAAACAAACAAACAACAAAACTTACAAGTATACTTGCAGTATAAAAAGAAATGAATAAAAACAAGCATTTGACTAAACTAACAGACTTGTTGTTGCAGAACAAACAAAGTATTTGTGTACTCAAAGTTTACTACTGTTGCACTAAGCATGCTTAAATGTATACTTAAAAAGTAGACAAGTTTAGTCCAAAGTAGAATTAAAATAATACACTTTCAAGTATACTACTTGTACATTGGAATTAGTATTAGCCTGACGTGGTCAATTCTAGTCCGAATATTATATAGTGTTATTCTGCACCATTGAGCTGTGATTATTGGGGCGTGTTTTAACCGAACCAGGCAAGACCTCAATTGTATCAACCCGGGCTCATTGGAATATACGTGACTCTGCCTACATTTTTGCAAACCCTAAAATATGTACCTCCAGATACGTTTCCCTGCACTTTTCGGGTGAAACGTCCACTAGAGGCGCTAAGTGCTATCAGTTTTTCTCAACCCCTTCCCTAAACCTAACCATTTGTGTATTATAAAAAAAAAAAAACAGGATATAACAGGCAGATATGACTGCAGGCACAAGTTATTTAAAAATTACAAATATTCCAAGTGTTTCGAGGCCAAACGATTCATTTTTGTGAAGAAAATCTCTAAAAGCAGTCAGTGTTGAGTGTTGAGTCCACCCGCCGCTGTTACATCAGCTTTGACAGCATTGGCTGTCGTATGTCTCGTGACCAATTGCGTCATTACGTCAGCTTTGATTGTAAAATGCCATTGGCTCTTGCGTGTCTCGTGGAGTTAAGAGTATTATTTGAATGAAAAATGAACTAGTGGCGGGTGTTCATACAGGGAGGATTAGATTAGATCATAATAATTTCAGCGATTAAAACATTAAGATCAACTCTGTTCTTTACATGAAGATATTGTATGACTTCAGAAGACTTGGAATGCAACTTGGAATTAGTTAATACTTTTACACTGTTTTGGTCAGTTTTTGCAATAAATACCTGTGACTGTACTTTCATTTGTCTGTTATGTGTTTTATTGTTGAGAAGTGGCTAGGTTTAGGGTAGGAGTGGGGTTAGTTGCTCCAAAATATAAAAGTAGCCTTTAAATATTCATAAAATCATGTCTACTTTTACAAATGCAAAGAATTAAATGTATTTCAATAGGAATTAAAATTCGTGCTTACACCACGTTTTTCTTGAATTGTGCAGGGAAACGTACCTGGAGGTACATATTTCAGGGTTTGCAAAAAATGTAGGCAGAGTCACGTATTTCCAATGAGCCTGGGTTGACTTGTATAGACCTACAACAAGTCAAAGCAATGAAGTAAATTACGTAAGTTTAGCGACGCATTGTAGTGGGAAGTTCGGATCATTTAACAGGCTCGGATCTTTGAATCTCGTTCAGCAAAATGAACAAATCTTTTTTTTTTTTAAGTCGTTCATTTCAGCAGAATATAATTAAAATGTCACGTTAAATTCCCCAACACATCTAGTACTTATGCAAACATTAATCATATTTGGAATAACAAATTAATTATAAGCTAATGCAGCAAGGTTAAACCATTTAATCATGTCTTTTCCCCAGTAAAGATTAGTAACGTTACACCTCTCCTGTCTTTGGGTTTGAGTCATTAGTTCCATCATCAGTGTCTGATCTGGGCCGTGACAGCCCTTTAACCAATGCATGCAGTCCCGAAAACACGAGTCTTCGGGTTAAAGTCATTCGTTCTCACAGCCCCATCAGGTGAGTGCAGAAGATCCTGTACAGAACCGATGGCCTGCAGCGCATGCACGGTCAACACAAAATGAACAAATCGCTCTCTGAGACAACTCCTTGTTCAAATGAATCGTTCATGAACAACGCATCATTAACGCATAACTTAGTTGACAACAGAACTCAACTGCACTCATGCTGGAAGAAGTAGAAGAAAAATATGAGTGTAAACGATCTTTGCTGGTGTTGTTAAAAAGTAATTTAAGGATACACAGAGTATTTACTAACACAATCAATTTCACATCAATTTTAAGAGAAATAGTTCTTTAGGATTAGCTGGCATCCAAGCTATATTAGTATACTTACTACATAAAGTATACTTAAAAATATACCTGCACTTTACTCAAAATTAACTTGAAGTATAGTAGGGAAATCTCATCCAGAGCCTTGCATGGGAAAAGAAACTGGAAATGAGAGAAATGGGCTTCTGCTAACATTACCATTAGTTCTTGAGATAGTAAATGAGTTAATGCTGATCAAAGCAAATTATAGTATATTTACAGAGGGAAACCCCTTTAAAAGTTAAAAGTTGTTTGCAAGTTTTTAAGTGTTTGTAAATGTGTAGATGACAAGAAGCTGGAGGCATATGCACTGGGACCTACATGTGGGCAGTTTATTATCAGAGTGCATCCATTTCTATACGCCTACCACTGTAATTTCAGGTAACTTGGGGATATTGCAGTATCACATATGGAGCATAAAAAGTGGGATATTAGAAAAGGAAGAAAATGAATCTCCCATGCTCTTTTTAATATTGCTTAACAGGCATGAAATTTTACAAATATGAGTGGAGTGCAGCTTTAAATAAATTACATATTTACCACATAAGACAGGTTCTCAACCTTGAGGTCATAACACTGGTGTAAACAATGTTGATCAAAAAAAAAAAACATTTATTTAAAGAAATAATTAAACAGTGCTACTAAATTAAAAATAGGTTAAAGATTAACTTTAAGTAAGCATTAAATTATGCACAGTGTAATGTAAATGTAAAAATATGAAAACATCCAATATCATTTGATGTAAAAAAATTATATATATATATATATTTATTATTATTATTATTATTTTTATTATATATATATATATATATATATATATATATATATATATATATATATATATATATATATATATATATATATATATATATATATATATATATAAAAATAATAATAATAATAATAATAATAATTTGTATTTTTTTTTCATTAATTAGTTAATGAAATGCCTTCATATAGTTCAAAATGCGGCTGCCAGAGTTCTAATGTGAGCATGCAAATATGAACACATAACCCCTGTTCTACGTTCCCTACAGTAGTTGCCTGTACGCCACAGAATTGATTTAAAAGTGCTGTTACTGGTTTTTAAATCTTTAAATGGGTTAGCACCCCAATACCCCAAGAATAATATAAGTTTAAATCATTTTTATTTGATTTGATTTATAACTCATGAGTTATATCTGTCTTTCATGATTTGTTGTCGTACTTGTGGCTTGTCTTTGTCCGTGTTGGAATTTGATGCTATGATTATTGAAATTTTGTACTTCTAATAATATGACATATAATTTATATATCCCAAAAGGATTTTGTTTGTGTTTGTCATCACTTCATATTTAATTCATTTTTATTTATTATTTTTTATTTTGCATCAAGAACAAACACTCCATGATAAAATCAATCAATCAATCAATCAATCAATCAATCAATCAATCAATCAATCAATCAATCAATCAATCAATCAATCAATCAATCAATCAATCAATCAATCAATCAATCAATCAATCAATCAATCAATCAATCAATCAATCAATCAATCAATCAATCTGTTGCAGACTAAAGAAAAGGTTGAGAACAGTAAATGTTGAAGCCATTGTTCATTTATATTGTTGTCTGGAAATGTATTGATTACATTTACATACATTTCCATTTTATGTTGTCATTCTGGTTTCATTATTTACCAAAGAGAGGGTGTAATACGTTTCCAGAAACAATTTATTCCTACATTGACAGAAAATTTAATTTACAGTTGATCCTGCATATATGCATGCAAAAGTCTTTTCAGTGTAGCTGAACTGCATTATGCATTGGCTGCTTGCTTGCAAGGTAAGCAATCCCTGTTTGACTAATCTCTGTACTTCATTGAAGTTCTCTCATTCTCTGTAGTCGATGCTAATTAACTTCCTCTTGCTACCTGGGATGAACGTAATCTGCCATCTGCTATGCTGCTGCAACTCCTAACCATGCAGCTAGTGAGCTGCCAATTAACTTGGTGAAATCATATGCGATACAAAACGTGGTAAAAATTCAATTGATAGTTTATTCTTGATCTGACATTTAAAAATGAACATTGTGGATGTAGCCTAATGTAGTCATGCGGATCCAGTCATATTACAGTAGACTGACACTTGCACAGGGAACGTAAAGTAATAGATCAATCACCATTATTTATTTAGCATCATGCTGTAATTTTGAGATCAATCTTTTCACACTGAGGACAATTGAGGGACTCAAACACAACTAAATAAAGGTTCAAACATTCACTGAAGCTTCAGAAGGAAACACAATGCATTCAAGGGATAGTTCACCAAAAATGAAAATTCTGTCATCATTTAGTCTCCCACAAATTGTTCCAAACCTGTATGAGTTTCTTTAATCTGCTGAACACAAAAGAAGATATTCTGAAGAATGTTTGTAACCAAGCAGGTAGAGCAAACATTGACCATAATAGGGGGGAAAAATACTATGGTAGTCAATGGTTTCTCTGTCTGCTTGGTTACAAACATTCTTCAAAATATATTCTTTTGTGTTCAGCAGAACAAAGAAACTCGTTGTTTCAGTTTTAGGTGAACTATCACTTTAAGAGCAGAGGGTTAAAGTATTAAATGTGAAGATCAAGGTATATTGTACTTAATTTTTCTTCCTGGAAACAGTACCTTCTGTTGTTTCTGAAGGGCAGTCCCTCAATAAAATTGATATTTATACAATATAAAAAAAATGTGACATCTTGACAGATGGATCAGACTTGGATCATCCTGGCCGCAGGGAACAACACACATTTCTGAGAATCAATGGTTCATAAACTTTTGAACGGGTCATTTGAATAAACTATTTTGTTCCCTTTCAAGGGAAGTCACGCTGCGTCACCGCTTTGGGAACACCTCTGCGTGATTGCGTCGTGAAGCACATGTGTAATCAGTCAAATAGAGAGACGGAACGTATAGGCGGGTGACATCATAGACCCGGAACGAATAACGCATACCGGCAAACACACGTCCTTAGCTTCTGTTGCCTTCAGCAAGCGCTCTGTGTAACATTGTCCTTGTCAGCTGTGTTTGTGTCTGAGTTCAGACTTTTTTTGTTTTCTTATAACAAGTTTGCAACACTTACTGACACACTAAGAGAGACGCTGTGGCGAGAAACAGCGTTACTGAAGGTGTGTTTTCCCTGCTCTCGTTTGCTTCTGGAGTGGTGATTCACATCCTCAAAACAACCCGTCTCCAGCGTATTGCCGCCGATCTTTCGAATATTTCACTTTAGTAATTGTTAAATCAATACGGCATCCTCAATAAAAACCTGTCTCCGGCGTAATGACTCCGATATTTAAAATTATTTATTTTTAATAATTATTGAATCGATACATCATCCTCAATAAGCGTCTCCGGCATGTTGCCTCAGATCTTTCAAATATTCAGATCTATTATGACCTCTGACCTTTGAAATTGCCAGAATAATAATAATACGCTGTTTGTTAATTGGCCAGAGGAGAAATGGCAAGAAACGTTTTGTCTGAGGCAAGGCGGCAGTTTTTGTCGTGGGGTTCGCAAACAGACTTGTCAGAGGGGTTAGAGATGGGCCAGCCTTTTCTCTGCCTTCACCTGGCAAGTCCAGTGCTGCTTCTCTGGGTTCGGGAGCCCGCGCTACGGTGTTGCAGCTGTTCAGCTCTGAGGAGGTGAATGTCTGTAGCATCGTTGCAGGGGTTAAAGACTCGTCACTTCAAACACCTGATAGTGAGGAGCTCTTGGAGGTTCTGAGCAGAGCTCGGGGGCGTGCTTCAATTAAAAGCAGGCTTATGAGCGCTTTCTGTCAGTGCCCTGCTCAGCCTCCACGGGGCTTGCTGTTTTTCACAGATCCCCACACTGAGGTCTCGAGATGGTGGAAACAGCCCATATTTCTCTGTTTAATTCAAAAAAGGAGAAGGCATGCTTCTAAGATATAAGCCCCACCTTTGCTCTTAGTCATTTAGAGCTGCATTAATATTGTGTATATATATAGATATACATACTATGTAAGTTATGCTACAAAGTGTACTCAGCGGCGGGCTAGACCTTCGCATGCCCGCACACTATGGCTTTCGTGCAGGCATTTTAGGCTGCTCGATGTAAGCTCTGGAACAGTAAAAGCACGCCGAGTACGAGCTCCTCACACCGGCGTAGCGAAATCAGAGTGCCCTCTAGCACAATCTCCCTAGGGTAAGACAGATCTGAGGACCGTCATTATCTCGTGGAGGGCTGCATCTAAGAGCCCTGACGCCATTGTGGGGGACCCCGAGCAGGCTCTGGTGGTAACTCAGGAAGTACAGACTCTGCTGCGAAAGAGGCTTTTGAGTGGGTCCCTCTACCTGACAGGGAGTCAGGCTTTCATAGCCAGTACTTCATTATGCCGAAGAAGGATGGGGAGCTGCACCCTATTTTTAGATCTGCACATCCTCAGGATGCTTACACTCAAACACATCGTGTCTCAGACCAGGTCCGAGGACTGGTTTGTCAAGATAGATCTAAAGATGCACAGTTTCATGTCTCCATACTTCCCCAGCACAGGAAGTACCTGAGGTTCGCTTTCGGGGGAGAAGCATACCAATATCGGGTGCTTCCCTTTGGTCTAGCCTAAGGCTTGTCCGTGGGGAACCGTGTCAGTGTGCGTCTCTAATCACGGATGCCTCCCTGACAGGCTGAGGGGGACTGGTCACTTACCGTCTTTTATAATGGAGACAGTGGTGGCCGTTCTTGCGTAGTCAAGGCAATGTGGCCGTGGTCCCGCACCAGCTCCTCCTGGACTCGACACTATGGTACAGTAGTGGCCAGGGCTGCCCCTGTACGCATTTCCCCCGATTGCTCTGCTTCCGGGAGTTATAGAGAGAGTGCGTCTGGAGGGGGCCCTCCTTCTGTTAGTAGCTCCGTTCTGGCCAGCCCGAGTCTGGTTCTCAGACATTGTGTCGCTCCTTGACGGCTCTCCCCCTGGAGATTCCGTTCGGGAGGGACTTTCTCTCTCAGGTGGGCGGTGCGATCCTGCACCCTCGCCCAGAGCTGTTGAAACTGTGGGCTTGGCCTCTGAGGAGGCCCAGCTCATAAGTTCAGGTCTCTCAACCGAGGTTGTGAGGCCATCCTACACTCTAGAGCTCTCGCCATGAGGAAACGGTATGCTGAAGCGGAGACTCTTCACCTGAGGGTGTAGAGATCTCCTGTGGGATCCAGTTAACCGCCCTGCGAGCGCGGTGCTGGAATTCCTGCAGGAGAGGTTCTCCGCTGGGTTAGCTCCCTCCACACTAAAGGTGTACGTGGCAGCCTTAGTAGCTTACCACAATCCTTTGAGTGGGGTTTCTCTGGGGCTTTACTGGTTTCCTCCGTGGCGCAGGAGGTTAAGACCTGCAATACGCACCAGGGTGCCGGCCTTTGCTTTCTGAGGCTCCTTTGAGCCGCTTGAAGAAGTTTCAGAGAAGTTTCTCGTTCTTATTACAATCATTTGGTAATCCCCCTGAAGAGAATGGGGAATTTACAAGCTCTCTACGGGGCACCCTCGTGCTTGGAATTGCGCCCAGTGTGGCTAAGGCCTTCCTACATACTAGGCCGGGCCACATTCCTAGGTTCTCACTAATCCTGTGAGATCTGCAGTACTTCAGTCCTTCTATCCTCCTCCGTTCCAGATGTCAAACCAGGAAGAACTTATCTGCTTTGCCTGTTCGTAAGCGTTTTGCTTGAGTCTTTCTCATAAGCTAGGGCCGTGTGTTTGCCGGTATGATTCATACCTTCCAGGTCTATGATGTCACCCGCCTATACATTCCGTCTCTCTATTTGACTGATTACACATGTGCTTCACGACGCAATCACGCAGAGGCGTTCCCAAAGCGGTGACGCAGCGTCTCGTTCCCTATTCAGGGAACCAAGGTTACAGTCATAACCGAGACGTTTTGTCTTGTGGACTATATGTAAAAAAATAACAAAAAATAGTAAGTTGTCTTATTCAGGACAGCACTAATAAAAAAATATTAAAAAATGTTTTTGATCTCTTTCATTTTGTTAAAATGACTCATTTTCACAGATACGGCAAGCGGTTTACATACTTTTTCTTGCAACTATTTATAGGAGTTTCACATGAAAGGAAAACAATTTTTGACAAGAACTTGCTAATGCACCTAGAATAATAACTCTAGATACAGCCATATTAGTATTGATTCCCCTCCCAAGGTGCTACAGCATACTAAATTGACATGTATGGGCTAAACCACCTGGCAGCTGATAGTAGCTGCGTTTAGCCCACAGCTGTGAGATTAAGCCAGTGCCTCTGAGCTTAGTGGCCGAGCTCATTTAATATCGCTACCAGTGTTCATTAAGGGCTCAAAAGGAGGTTGGGAATTTTCCCTTTAAGATAAGAGCAGTCAATGATAACCTGAGAAAGATGTGATTAAGCAGACCCAGCTCCAGTGTACCGCCCTACCTGGATCCGGGTGGGGCGGTTATCTTTACTTATTTAACTGTGGTAAAGCCAACTCGAGGGAATGACAGGTGCTGCAACAACACTATTGATTTGTTCTGCAGGCCTAACAAAGTCCCATTTGAGTTGCATGAATAAAATTCGTATGTGGAATACAGAACAGCTTTAAACAAAACCAAAACTTCCAAACTGTTCATCTGTCTGTATATGCATTTTGAATGCTTTCTTGATATTTTATTTTTGAGTCAGAACGCAATGTGTCATTACCCCTTAATTGGTGTGCTGAGGAATAAATCTGTCTAAAGAGCAATCTTTGTGAAATTAGTTTATTACAGACAGTATTTATTTATTTATTTATATCGTGGCAGGAGGTGGCAAATTATGAAAGATGCTTTTAAGTAATTTCCCACTTCACACTGTACCGATTTTGCAATTTTGTGATGAGAAATTTCTTTAAGAAACACTTTGCCATTCTTTGATAATCAGTGTCTCAATTTTCATTTCAAATCCCAAACATTGCTTTAAAAATAACGTGTCATTTTTGGGAGGTTAAAATAATATATTTATTCCAAATTAAAATCCAGAGACAAGTAAGCCATTGGTATGTCGATTTCTAAACATTGTTTGTTTGACCAGTCCAATTCAGCGACATTCTTATACTTATTCAGCAAGGATACATTAAATTGGTTGTTTTCAACTTTCTATTCATCAAAGAATACAAAAAAAAAAAAATAGCATCAGTTTCCACAAAAATATTAAGAACCACAACCGTTTTCTATACTGAACAATAACAAATGTTTCTTGAGCAGCAAATCATCATATTATAATTTTTGAAAGATCATGTGACACTGAAGACTGGTACAATGATGCTGAAAATGTAGCTTTGTCATTGCAGGAATAAATTACTTTAAAACATATTTAAATGTTTTAATATTTTAATGATATTACACACCTTTGCTGTTCCTTTCAAATGTTTCACTCAATGCTGCATGAAGTATGTATATGCGAACGTCTTTATCGTGACAGGATGTGAAAAGTGTGTTTAAACATGTCAATGAAATTGACCTGGAGGAATGATAGCCTCGGTCGGTGACGTCATCAGCACACCTGCTGCACGAGACTATAAATAGATGAGCTCCAGCTGTAGCATCAGGTCTTTTTGTTTTCAGACCGATTCTGTGTGGTGTGCAAACAACCTCTCTGAAAAATCTCTCTCTAAACTTTTCAGACTTGACTTGAGATCTTTGTTAGGAGTTAGTTTTCAACTGGCAGTGCACAGAATTCTCCCTTTCTCATCTCTGTTTATAACATCAGTGAAAAGAGTTAAAAGAAATCAGTGAGTCATCAGAGTAAACGCTGTGTCTCTCCATGTTCTCTTCCAAATGACATAACAATAGGTTACTGTCGTAACCCCGGTTCTCTGAAACATCGAGTGGAGAGATCCACCTATGGGAAGGGCATCCTTACTTGACCTCTGCAGAAGCATTCAATTGCACCAAGCAGGGCCGGCGCTCCGCACACGCACTGCGCGTAGGGCACCAAATGCTTGGGGGTTGTGAAAAAATCTGGGTCGTGAAAAAATCATCACAATAGGCTACTAGTACAAATAACAAATAAAATATTTCTAAAATCATGTTAATATACAAAAGCAATACAAAAGTAATATAGGCCTAGAACAAATTAGTCGAGAAAAAGGTGAATCTCTGTGCCAGTCTCCCTTTGGTGCCCCCCCTTCCCCACCTCCCAGTGGTCTGTTCGATTATGCCTCAATTAATGTCAAATTTGGCAGACACTGTCTGTCACTGACCTCAGACATGGCCTCGAAAAGGCACCAAGAGTCGGGGGGCGGAAAAAAGAAAAAACAGTGGGATGATGCTCGCGCGTCACTTGCAGGTAAGACAATGTTTTAAATAAAAACGTTAGTTTTTAGCCCTTGCGTTTAGTATGCATGTCCAGGGGCATCGGCGCGTCCGCGTCGCTAGTAGTGCTTGGGAAACTTGGGTTGTTAAAGATGCAGTTTGTTTGAGAAGGAAAGGAAGACCAATCGTTGGGGTCCTCATCGTCATATTTTAATGACAAATAAAGCTTATTTTCCCCGTACGTTACAGATGTGTCACGTGTGCATAGCTATTAGTGCAGAACGTTCCCTATTGTAAATTCTTTGCTTCAATACAATGTCTATCTGCCTCAGTCTGAACTTTAGAAAAAACCCTGCAACTGAACGTGATGTGATTTTGCCAAGTTAGACCGCTTAGATAAATATTTTTCGTTGTTGTACTATTCACTCAATGTTTTAGAGAACCGGGGTTACGAAAGTAACCTATTATTCTCTTTCATCATCTCGTTTCGAGATCCACCTATGGGAGAGACATGGACAGCTCCCCGATTGCCCAATACACTCAAAGTGAGGTCCTGTTAGCCAGAAAAAGATGGTCACCCCGAGGGGCGGTACACGACACGTCTCAATCATGAACTCACCACACCGACGCAACCGCGTAACTGCGGTGTGAAGCAGGACATGAAACATGTGTGGCTCACATAAAATAAGGCAGGGTTAGGAAGACACCACCCCCAAGACCGAATGTGCTACTGCGGTTCTGGTGACATCCAGCCTGTAGTAACGCACAAACGTATGGGGAGAAGTCCAACTGGCAGCAGAACAGATATCCTGCAGTGATACTCCCCTGAACAGAGCCCAAGAAGTGGCCAAGCCCCTCGTGGAATGAGGTCTGATGTTCCCTGGGGGTTGCACTCCCTTTGATTCATATGCCAAAATTATAGCGTCCACAAGCCAATGTGAGAGGCGTTGTTTAAACAGGGGATCCCCTTTGCGGGTAGGAGCCCATGAAACAAAGACTTGGTCACTCTTCTGGAACACGCTGGTCCTAGACACATACGTTTGTAGCGCATGGACTGGACACAGGGCATTTAGCCTCTGATCCTCCGCAGAGGAAAAGGGCGGAGGGTGAAAAGCGGATAGCTCCAACACCTCTGATGTGAACGCAGGGAAACATTTCGGCATGAAGGCTGGATTAGGTTTGAGGAAAACCTTATCTCCACCCAGAGAGAATTTGATGCACGAGGGGTGGACCGAGACTGCATGTAACTCACTGACACGTTTGGCTGATGCCAAGGCCAAGAGCAAGGCTGTTTTGAAGGACAGCAACTTAAGGGGAATATTCCCCAGAGGCTCAAAAGGGAATTGAGACAGAGCTTCCAGCACCATAGAGAACTCCCATTCAGGGATCGTTCTCCTAATGACTGGCAACGGGCGACGGGCGCCTTTCATAAATCTGTGGATTAGAGAATGCTGCCCAACCGTTGAGCCCTCAAAACCCACATGACAAGCAGAGATAGGTGCCAGATAGACCTTAATAGTGGAATAAGAACTGCCCTTATCCATAAGGTCTTGGAGGAAACACAAGATATCAGCGACTGAGCACTGATATGAAGTGAGACCCCGCCCATCACACCACCCATCGAACACCCGCCACTTACAGCCATTCAAGGACCGTGTAGAAATGGCCCTGGCATTCTGTATAGTAGCCACCACGCGCGGGGAAAGCCCTAACACGCTTAGGTTTCTCCTCTCACGGGCCAAGCCCAGAGAGCTACCCTGTCTGGGTGTGGGTGATAAATCTCCCCGTTCGCTTAAGACAATAGGTCTGTGCAGAGGGGGAGGCACCACGGCTAGGCATATAACAGAGGGATTATCTCTGCGATTTGGGCCACCTGGGTACTATCAGGATGAGAGAAAAGCCCCCCTCTCTCGCCCTGGCCAGTGTGGGAATTATCAGGCACAGGGGAGGAAAGGCATACAGCAGCACTCTGGGCCATGGGTGGGCCAGTGGGTCCACCTCGAGGGGCGTGTCCAAGTCCTTTAGCGAGAAGAACATAGGACAATGGCTGTTTTCGCGTGAGGCGAACAGATCTAAGGACGCCCGTCCGAGTCATGTCTACTATCTGAGGTTGGAGGCGCCAATCTCCAAAGAGTGGGTTCCCCTCAATAGAAGATCCGCACCTCTGTTCAGAATACCTGGAACATGAGTCGCGCGTAACGACAGGAAAGCTTGTAAGCTAGGACATGAAGCTTCGGCAAGCGCTCGCCGCCTTGATGATTGATATAAGCCACTGCCGTGGTATTGTCGCAGCGTACGAGCACGTGATATCCCTGCAGACGAGGCAGAAAATGATTAAGACCTTTCCAAATGATTAGAAGCTCTAAATATTTTATGTGCTCTGAACCTAGTTTGCTCGGCCGCAAACCGTTCACAGTTCTGCCCTCCTGGGTGGCACCCCAGCCTGTTAGGGACCTGTCCTTTCTTCTTCGGCGAGGTTCAAACAGAGTTTTTGATGTTTCGTGAAGAGCTCTTAGTAGCTCAGAATGCAGTGAAACGTGCAGGCAGGGAGGTGGAAAGGCCAGCATGCAGCAAAACAGAGGTCATCGTGAAATCATGGCAGTCTGCATGAGCACGAAGAAAATGCAAAGACATCTTGTTTGTCCTGAGTTTAAGCGGGTTTCAAAGTCCGTCCTTGAGGGCGTCTCCAGCCAATCAGATATTGTTGTGGGTGGGGTTCCACTTCTCCTGTTCATGCATATCATTACTGTAATGTCCACATTGTGCTAGCATTCTTTGAGTTTGGTTAAGCACTTTTAAGAAACCAACTTTCATAGTGTAGTCACAGTGCATTTTACACAAAATTTACCTTGCATCAAAATGATGTAAATTATTTATCCATCACATACACATCAAACAGCTTGCTATTCCCATGATGGGAGTAGAAGATAGTAAATATTCATTTGTGATAAGTGTCTAGCATACATAAAAACTTCACAGGTTACATGAAAATACACATAATACCTTAGTATATATGTTTAAGGCGCCATTGGGTGGATTAATTCACATGTTTGGTTTGAATTCAGAGTTTTTTAGAGTCCTGTGGGGTTTTGTCGTGTGATATTCCAGTAGGCAAAGAGTGTAGGCCAATCCTCAAGGCAAATGAAAGTGGCATGCCATGTGGCTTCGTACACTAACTATGTGGTTCAGACCCTGGATTCTTGCCTTGGGTCCCACTACCGTACCGTACCGACGTACCTTGTCATCGCAAATTGCTAACGACGGACACTTCCCTGATGGCCTGGGTTGTGACCTTAAGTGGTCGTCCAGCCCAAGGGGATTGGGAGGGTCATCAGCTCGATTGGCACATCAACTGTCTCAAATTAATGGCTGTATATCTGGCCCTGAAATACTTTCTCCCCTAATTGAGGGGCTGTCATGTCCTAGTGCGGGTGGACAATACAGCTACAGTCTCATATATAAATCACCAGGGAGGTCTGCACTCATGCTATCTGAACAGTATAGCAAGACAGATTCTCCTCTGGGCCCAGGACAAGCTCCTGTCACTCAGAGTAGTGTACATTCCGGGGAAAAACTGAATGTGGGAGTAGATTTAATGTACAGACAGAAATTACAGATGTGGGAATGGAAAATCCACCCAAAAGTAGTCAATCAGATCTGGACCATACTTTACAGAGCAGAAGTGGACCTCTTTGCCTCTTATCAGAGAGCACAATGTCACCTCTACTTCTCTCTCAGATCCAGTTAACTGCCAGGTTGCTTCAGTTCTGGACTTTCTGCAAGAAAAGTTGTCAACAGGCACTCTCTGGGTTTATGTGGCCACTCTTTGATCTTGCCACACCCTGGTGGGTACCGCTTGTGAGGCATCCTCTGCTCACTTGCTTTATTTGCGGAGTCAAGCGGTTGAGGCCTCGAGGGTCTGGTTGAGACCCCATTTGAACCTCTAGAGTCAGCGTCTGTGCGGTATTCTGTGCTATGTTACGTGCGAAAACCTGACTGAAAAGGCTCAAAAAGGCCGTTAGCATTTAGATAAGATCTCAATTGTGAAGCCACAACTTGTCACATTGGGTCAGGGATGCTATTGCTCTTGCCTATGAGGCGCGTGGTCAAGCTTCACCTATAGTATTAAGGGCTCACTCCACCAGGGGAGTCGCCTCTTCTACTGCATTAGCAAGGGGTGCTCCCTTACAAAGTATTTGTTATGTGGAAGGTTCGTCCTCTCTGCACACATTCATAAGGTTTTATAGCTTGGATGCTCATGCCACTCCGGGCTCTCATGTCCTTGAGTCAACATCGCAAGCTAACGTCTGAGGCCTCTTGCGTCCTTGTGCACACCTAAACAACCGTAAGGGGTCCTGACAACAAGCACTTTTCATGCAGCATTGAGTGAAG
Organism: Gobiocypris rarus; assembly: GCA_023029165.1. Taxonomy (NCBI): domain Eukaryota; kingdom Metazoa; phylum Chordata; class Actinopteri; order Cypriniformes; family Gobionidae; genus Gobiocypris; species Gobiocypris rarus. Next base: position 10,928,830 of record CM040914.1, read on the forward strand.
CTTTTGAAAGGGAACTCTCTGGGTTGATTGACTGTAACCCTGTTCCCTGATAAAGTGGAACGGGATGCTGCACTGGAGTGCCGTGCTGCTGATGTCCCAGGACTTGTCTTCATACAAAAGAGACCTGAGGGCTACAGCTGGATCTATTTATAGTCTCGTGCAGCAGGTGTGCTGATGACGTCACCTACCGAGGCTATAATACCGGCAAGTCAATTTCATTGACGTGTTAAACACGCTTTTCACAGCTGGTCACAATAAAGATGTTCCCATATGCATACTCCATGCAGCATCTTGTTCCGCTTTATCAGGGAACAGGGTTACAGTCAAGTGACCCTGAGAGTTTTTCCTGTATGTGACCATGGACCACAAAACCAGTCATAAGGGTCAATTTTCTGAAATTGAGATTTATACATAATCTAAAATAATAAGCTACATTGATGTATGGTTTATCAGGATATGACAACATTTGGTCGATATACAACTATTTTGAAATCTGGAATCTGAGAGTGCAAAAAAATCTATATATTGACAAAATCACCTTTTAAAGTTATCCAAATTAAGTCTTTAGCAATGCATATTACAACTACTAATACATGTTTGATATATTTACAGTAGGGCATTTACAAAATATCTTAATGGAACATGATCTTTATTTAATATCCTAATGATTTTTGGCATAAAAATAAATTAAAAAAACTATAATGAAGAATGAACAAAACCGAACTTAATTTCTCCATAGGCCCTCAAACCAGCACCACAGGCAAATCAAACGTAACCCTGTCATTAGTGCATCAATGCTGACCTACTTAATCTCTGCCCCTCTGAGCCAAAGTGCACAAGATGTCAAGTAGCAATTCAGAGACTGGAAACATTCACAAGCCCAGTCCATCCAATGCATTTGGCTGAGATGCCAGTAAAAAGGCAGAGAACAGCTGTCAAGGCGCTGAGTGACTGTGTGACCGCAAGTGAAATCACTTTACATATGCCATTAAACACAGCTGCAAACAGACTGTTGAATTTTGGTTGGAAATCCTACTGACTGAATACACGCATTACATGCATTCAAGGGAAGAAGTGATGCACACCAGACTTGTCCTTCATATTGCCTGAATGAGTATCCAAACTCATGGCCATCATCACAATTCACTGTAAAAACAAAATTTTGATAACTCAAAAACTTGAGGCAACCAAGCTTCTTAACAAATATGAAACTTATTGTATCAACTTAATTAAATTTGGTCTGTGATTTGAACTTATTATAAATGTACCCAAAAATTAATACTTTTTTTAATACTTTTTAGTATAACTTGTATGTCATTTTGAAATTTTATATAGAATGACTTCTATACACCAAAGCATGTTGAGTATGTGTAATGATATAAAGGAAATCTCACTGAAGAGACACTACTCTAATAGTAAATTGACATAACTTTGACAACACAATTACACAGAGCTATGAAACATTTATTTCTGAATAACACATATTTGTCAACACAACTCCAATGCTTTAACCAGAAATACTAATTATTGAAGTGCATCAACAGTGTTCAAACTGAGCAAACTTAGTTGGGCCGTCTCCACCAAAATTGACATTGTAAGTCTTGCTGTTTAATAATATTTAATGTCAACTTTCTACATTTGATAGCTCAATGGATCAATAGATTACGAAAACTAACTAACAAACTAAGCCCATTGTTTGTCTAAATTCTAATCTATTTAATACAGCAAAACCGAGTAGAAAAATAAAAAAAAGTTTCTTTGTATGACAAAATATTTCAACATTCAGTACCACTTGCATGTTAAATTTTTGCTTAAGGTCTGATCTGATGCAATGCAATCTGTTTGGTAAACTCAGCTCAAGTGTACTATTGACTTTTGAATTGAGTTTCCCCACCTGGTCTACCATGGATATGCACAGCCTACTCTGAATTGTGCAGCTGCACAGCATCTTGTGGCATTTTAAATGCTATTTTTCCTAGCACAGTGGACAACCCTGCAATTTCTGAGGCTCAGCTTTTTTGCCCCCCATGTGAATATAAATTTTCTCGTTTATTACCTCAAAATTGCTGTCCTAAATCATTGGCTGGTTTTGTAATGAAATGTAAATGGGATGTAGAGGACATTTAATCAAGGTTTTAAAGTTGTTTATTAGATCATAACCACCAGTTTGATTTTAAAAGCTCCATTAAGTCAAGTGAAATTGCAACTTGTGTGAAGCCTCCAGTTGTTTAACTTTCCAGAAGTGTTAATGAAAATTTGGCAGGAAGTATTTTTAAAGGCAATAGACCGAAAGAAAAAAAAAGAAGAAAAAAAAAAACGTTGTCATTTTGAATCTGTCAATAAAAATGATGAGTGCTTCATCTACATCTGAGAACACTGCTGACCTTCAAAACCTCTTAGTAGGCATTGCAGCCAAGTCATCCACGATGTACACAGTTATAACCATCAGATAAAATAGGAAAGGACAATGTAGTGCTCCGTCTTTATCTTAATCATAAATGATATTTGCCTGTGACCTCATAAAACCAAAAAAAAAAAAACAGATGGAAAAAAAGAGTAAGTTAAAGGGACACTGGTCTATTTCCATATTATATATTTAAAAACATACAAACCATCACTCAGGATATTTATTTCATTCAATGTGTAAAGGTATCCATAATATAATTCAATCTAAATACAATAATATCAAAACATTTTTAATGTTACAAAACTAATAACATATATGTTAAATTCCACACTTATAAAGTGTGACTTTAATGGTGATTAGTGTAATATGTGTGATTTTCTTTTATGCAGTAAAGTAATTATCTTGTTGGATGTAGGTTTTGTGCATTAACCTAGCAAAAGGGTTTTTAATTGGAGGCTATGAAGGAGCAGAGCTACTTAACCTTGAAGAAAACCCACCAGATGTTCCTGCTGGGATACATCAGTCAGTCTGGGTGAACTTAACCTGAATCTAGTTCAGATGACACTGCTGTGTCAGGGCCAGTAACCACATGTACTACATGGACATTTTATTTATTTATTTGTTCTCTTTTTTAAGAATCAAATTGCTACTTTTTTGGTATCTAAAATAAAGAGATGTATGCAAAATAATGAACCCATAACTTTATATTCAGTGTTCAGGCATTACATTATGACTGATGAAGTGAATAACACCGATTATCTCTTCATCACATCACCTGATAGTGGGTGGGATATATTAGGCAGAAGGTGAACATTTTGTCCTCAAAGTTGATGTGTTAAAATCAGAAAAAATTGGCAAGCGTAAGGCTTTGAGCGAGTTTGACAAGGGCCAACATTGTGATGGCTAAAAGACTGGGTCAGAGCATCTCCAAAACTGAAGCTCTTGTGGGATGTTCCTGGTCTGCAGTGGTCAGTATCTATAAAAAGTGGTCCGAGGAAGGAATAGTGGTGAACCGGCAATAGGGTCATGGGCAGCCAAGGCTCATTGATGCAAGTGGGGAGCGAATGCTAGCCTGTGTGGTCCGATCAAATAGACGAGCTACTGTAGCTCAAATTGTCCAAGAAATTAATGCTGGTTCTGATAGAAAGGTGTCAGAATGCACAGTGTATCACAGTTTGTTGTGGGGCTACATAGCTGCAGATCAGTCAGGGTGCCCTCCTGTCCACCAGCAAAAGCGTCAACAATGGGCATGTGAGCATCAGAATTGGGCCACGGAGCAATGGAAGAATGTGGCCTGGTCTGATGAATCATGTTTTCTTTTACATCATGTGGATGGCTGGGGGAACACATGACACCAGGATGCATATGGGAAGAAGGCAAGGCGGCAGTGTGATGCTTTGGGCAATGTTCTGCTGGGAAACCTTGGGTCCTGCCATCCATGTGGATGTTACTTTGACACGTACCACCTACTTAAGCATTACTACAGATCATGTACCCCCTTTCATGGAAACGGTATTCCCTGGTGGCTGTGGCCTCTTTCAGCAGGATAATGTGCCCTGTAACAAAGCAAAATTGGTTTAGGAATGGTTTGACAAGCACAAAAAGTTAGAGGTGTTGACTTGGCCTCCAAATTCCCCAGATCTCAATCCAATCGAGCATCTGTGGGATGTGCTGAACAAACAAGTCCAATCCATGGAGGCCCCATCTCACAACTTATAGGACTTAAAGGATCTGCTGCTAACATATTGGTGCTAGATAACACAGCACACCTTCAGGGGTCTAGTGCAGTCCATGCCTCGATGGGTTAGGACTGTTTGGGCAGCAAAAGGTGGACCAACACAATATTGAAAGGTGTTCATAATATTATGGCATTATAAATGTATATCGTTTCCTGCGTTCTTAAGGAGTCATTCATCAACAACACCTAGAAATACAAACTTTAATGCATTTTAAACTCATTGCATTCAATTCATGCAAGATGAGCACGCAATTTTGTGAGAAAGAGGATAAAACAAAACGCCAAAGGTCAAGCTCATCCACCTGGTGATTACTTTACCATCCTCGATTGCATTATTGTTTGTCTTGCAATTTCCTCTCATCAGACTATCATTTGATTATGCAAATATGCAGCTGGTTGTCTGGAATGCAATGTTTATCACTATGGCAATGGATACTGGGATTCAGGCCTGGCCAATCCCTCCTCCCACCGGCTTATTTGACGCAACCCCTTCCCTTGTCTATTCTCTGCCTGCGATGATGTGTGATGATGTGCACTGTGTTTATAAATAGCACCAGCTTTTCACATTGGTTTTACATAATCAGGACATTTCGCCTTGCGTTAAATCAATGTTGACACAGCACCAGGGGGACCATGGGCTTGATTGTCAGACATAACAACATCCATTTATCTCCCTTTAAAAAAAACTTGACTCTGTTTCCTGCTACTATACGGAATATTAGACTCCGGACACATTCACACGTCACATCACATTAGCGTGATCATAATTGAGCACATCTGAATAGTTTAAAAAAGGATCAACAATATGATTGGCTCATAGCACAATAATTGACCAGATATTGGAAGCGATCATACTTCATCAAACAAGCTGGTAAAATATTAATCAGATCTCACTCGAAGTGATTGGGTATAATGCGTTATTTCTCAGCATGAGAGTAACACAAAGAGAAAGGAAACTCTTGAATTAAAGGGCTCATATCATGAGAAATTATATTTTTCTTGATCTTCTCAGATCAAAGAGGTCATTCATTTCAGATCATTTTAGAAGTCAAAACTTCCTCCCCAGTCCAAAAAGAGAATTTATAAACAGTCGTTCTGAAATCTGATGTCAGAACCATGAAACATTAACCATTAAACGCATACCTCGGGTCTTTATCGACCCAGGACGTCATTCAATACCCCTCCTCATTTTTTTTTTTTTTTAAGTTAGATATCAACCTTCTTAGTATTCCTCAATCTATTCATTATAAACAATATACAATAAAAACATATATAAAAAAAATGCCTGTTTGTTTTCTAAATTATTGTAAACAAATGAATTATGTTTAAAACAAGGTTATAATAGTGTCAGGTGTGTGCACACAAAAACAACACCGGCTGTGTCTCATTTTGGAAGGCTGCGTCCTCCGGAGGGCGCATTCGAAGGCTGCATACGTCAAAAGATTAAAAAAAGTGAGTAGGACACTCCAAATGCGCCCTTCAAATGCGCCCTTCTTTTACAGGAATTCAGAGTGTGCATGAGGTGTAGCCTTTGCTGCTGCAGATAACCCACAATTATTTGTGTCGTCGTTAACAACCGTCCAAATTTTTTTTAATATTATTTGAAAACATGGCACCACCGTCAGAAATATACATGCAAGCGTACATTTGGTGTTTAAATGTAAGTGGTTTCAAGCTTATTTTTGTTTTTTAAGCTGTATTGCCTCAAACAGACAGGTGTGGTGAACAGGATTACAAGTGTTTAGTGATTTTTTAACGTTTAGAACAGTACATTGCTGTCAAGGCAAGAAACATTTCATAGTCATTTTCAAGTTATAAATCATTTTCATTCATTTAACTGGCGTGAGAGCGCAACGTGTTGGCATAGCAACGTGATACTTCCTGCCTGTGTGTCCTACAAAGGACGTCTCGTTTCATTCTGATTGAGGACACTCCGTATACTGCATCCTTCACAGGATGTGCCCTCTAGAGGACGCAGCCTTCGAAATTACATGAAACGAGACACAGCCACAGTCTCACTCCCAACTCGTCACATATTGGCGCTTGGTCAGGACCCCTCGACGTCACATTTTAACACACAGGGTACCCTTAAATGCATTTTAATGTGTAATCCAAGTATTTTAATGCAAATAGTACTTTTTCCTGTATATAATGCTATATATTATATATTATGACTTTTTCTCTCTTTCTTTTTTTCACCTGAAAAGACCAAAAGGGCCTTTCGGACTCAGTCAGCCCATTCTTGTTTGTGGAGAAGTAACGGAGAAGACCAAAAGCTGCAACAGCAAATATTTGCAATGGCATGTATGTATGTGTTGGTTTGAACCCTTTATCAAACATTTTATTAAACATTTGTTGTTACTTAAACTTATTCTTACAAATCCCATGGCTCAATCAGTAAGAACATATTCTCAAAGTCTCAATAATTCACAAGATTTAACAAGTAGTGAAATTCATATGATACTCGTACATATTTGTATACTCGCATACATAATCCTGCAGGTTTTGCTATGACTCCTGCCATTGGCTACTGCCTCAATTCCTGTACATATGTATTGTTGTGCCCTTTCTTGGAAAGTAGTCGGATGTCCCACACACTGTCAGAAAGTTTATATTAAGTCCATTGTATTCTTTAAAATTATTACAAATTGGGCTCTGTCTGTTCATGTAGTGTTACATGTCTCTTCACACCTCATAACCTACCGCTGTTTGCAAGAGTGAAAATTCTCACATGACATCAGATATTCGGTTATTTTGTCATAATCAGATCAGTTTCACTGTTGATAACGTCCCGTTTGCATGTAAATAATTTACGTGAAAAATTTCAAAAAATCAAGTGAATTATCAACATTTTTAAACACATTAAATGATATAGCCTGCTATTAAAGATATACTTTTAATAATTGGAATGCACATATATCAGTGAACTTATTACATAAATGTATTTAACATTTAATTATGCAACGCTTTTTACAGAAAGAAATCCTGCAGTTATGTATAAACTTACAACTTGCATGAAATGCAATAATATTTTATTTCTTTCTGTTTTGCAGGATTACTTGCAGATTACGTTTACTTTTATTTTTGTATTTTTTTTTAAAGATCTCTACAATATCAAACTCATCAACCCCAAAGAGTCAACCCTCACATGAGCTACTAGTGAGTCGCAGCGATCTTGCTGTAATCAGCCCTTCACAGGTAAAGTTTCTAGAATATTTTTAGTTTATCAGTATTTACTCATCAAATGCTCTCCTGAAACATATAGTAAATGTTCTTTGAATTATGTGAAATATCTGGTTAGTTCTTTAGCTTGAAACAAGGCTTTATACTCCACAGACTAAAACACATTGCATTTGTGTTTTAAGATGGATAGCAAAAGAAGGCACAAACTTCAGAAGATTCTACAGGACAAAGACAAATGTGCAGCCAAGGAGGAATACAAGAGGCAAAAACTCTGCTCTCTGAGAACTATGCATGGCCATGGGTGCTTCATAAGCATGGTAAGTCTGGTGCCTCGGTACCTATTTCTTAATTCTTACCACGAAATTTGTATTGCAGTATTTTAACAATTGTACATTGTTAAGGCTATCACAAGTGATGCTCTTGAAAGTGACTAAAGAAATCTGGCATCACTGACAAAAGCTCAGAAGAAACCATCTAAAAGATATTTTAAAATATATGCTGTTTAAAATGTTTCTGTTGATATGGGTATAATAGTTTTTGTCCAGTACTTGGCTAATATTATGTGCTGCAATATCATAATGCTTCAATGTTCATATTATATAATGTACTGACTTCTGCTTTGTAAATTTAAATCAGGAATGGGCAATTCTGGCCATTTTGAGGTGGAGAGTTTACCTTCAAGCCTAATCGAGCACACCTAAAATTTTTGACCAAAGTCTTCAGGTTTACTTATAGACGGTTATAAACAGGTGGGTTTGAGGTTGGAGCTAAATATGCAGGACAGTGGATGCTGAGGGCCAGAGTCACCCACCACTGCTTAAATCAAGCATAGGCTAACCTGACTGTACATTAAACTTCATTTGAATTGTGTTTTTGTTTTACTTTTAGACCAGGACTGGAGAACGCCTGACAATGGAATGTTCTTCTTCCTCTGGTTGAGAAAAAGCTACACAACATCAGTGATCACATCCTCTGTTCATCAGTTATACTGTAGGGTACAAATGGGCAAAGTGTTTAGAAGAAGAAGAACATGATGGACCATAAACATGATAGAGGAAAGAGCCAGAAACCTGTGATAATGAATCGTTGTTTTCCAACACAATATCAAATCTGTTTTCTGTATTATAGTTGACTGGATGGGATTCTGTGGCACTCGTTTGTGTGGCTTCAGCAGCTGTGAATGGATTAATATGATGTTAATGTATTTTTGAAGATGCATTTTTATTTATCATGAATCTTATTTGACTTTATGCTACTTTATCAACTGTATACTGTATCCTCCAATAAAGTGTTGAGTGATAAAGTATGTTGAATATTGTGTATGGTGTTTGGAAAGTAAATACACATTTTACAAGTTTATTTAGGTTATCTAATTAATTACCAAGATTATTTTACTTGAGACGAAAACATTTTTGATCTGGTTATATTATATCTGGTACAGCAATGCAGCAAAAAGTTGTGTATACTTGCATGCTGTGACAAGTATGCCAGTTTTCAGTTAAATAAAGGGAAGGATTTCAAACACTTCAAACTTAACTGAAGATGATCCATATTGATAATCTACTACTGCAATAAAAATTAACGCATGCACATTACCGATTTCAGGAACGTGGAGACCGAGTGAAGATGAAATTCTGGCAATGTCTCTTGTTATTTTACTTAACGGTGCATTGTCCTATATTTAATAGTAATAGTGAAGTGTAAATATATAAATACACTGAAAACTGGATAATGGCAAGTTGTTGCAGGTTCATCCATTATATTTATTGGTGTCCATCCATAAAATAAAATAAATATTAATAATTATTATTTTACAACATTTCTTTGAAATAGTTCTGTATTTCATCAGATGGTCTCACAATACCCATCAAGAACTAATGCAAGCATGATGTTAGAATAGAAAAGACAAAATACTCAAAGTTAAATGTAACTCAAAGTTTGTTGTCCATGATGGGGAGAATAGATCTGTGTAAGTTGTCCAGTAGTGGCCCCTGGAAGAGAAAAACAAAACATATTTTTTTAAATGGCTGTAACTCAAAGTCTGTTTAGCGTATCACAGAGAAAATCGGCAGGACAACTGCTTATTCTATGTTTATTAAATAATGTTGGGCACAGTTTTCAGACTTATATGGAAAGCTGGCATAAAGGTTTTCTCAAAATGCTCACAGTAAAATATAAAATTTCAGCCTGCCCCTCATATATGTATGTCATACAGGTTTGCACAATGAACATATTTAGATATCCAGTTGTCCATTAAAGATGTAATTTACTTAACATTTATTGTCTCATTATTAAATGTTTTAAACTACATTACCCATATTTCTTTGTAATTGTATCAATGCAATGGTAAACATGGCGATGTAGTTCATAGAAGTGGGCAGTAATGCTTAGGGTTAGGGTTGGGTTCTCGGTAAAGGGTTATCTCAGCGAGTCCTGCGATAAAGTCACAGCAGTCCAGCTGAACAGATGCGTCACACTTACTTGTCCATTTATGGTAAATGATGACAGATCTCATCCGGTTTGTTAGGGAAGCTCCTAGTATAAGTATTAAAAGGCTTTGTGAACTTACAAATACACTTCCAGATGCATACACATACACACATATGAGACAAAAACCTAAGAAAAACTCAACGAGTTTTTGCCTAATTTGCTCTACTGTGTTCTTTGACTTTAAATGCTCAAGTGAGAGCAAAGTTATTTTTTACATCTATTGCTCCGAACTGCATGCAAGGTAATTAGCCTTTGTATTCGTCCACTCATACAGGACTGCCCTGTTGAGATTGGATAAGCTGAAGTATTTTTAACCTGTAACTTTTTGATATTTTTCTGATAATTATTAATCATTGTGTAACCAGTATTTTTATCTTTTGTATAAATACATTTTTATTTTATAAAGACAAAATACTTTTCAGTTTTTTACTTCAGCTTGTAAAGAAAGATCTATTATAAGAAAAAGAGCATTAACATGCCTTACAAGGACAAAGGCAACCATCTCTGAAATCAGCTGGAAGGTGAGCATGAATTCATTCACATGGTTATGGTTTGATTATTGATGTTATTGTTCATTAAGGGAAACAGTCATATACCAAGATAACTGGTATAAGAGAAACAAGCTAGTGAAGGTTTAGGCCTTATACTGACCTGACAGCAGAAGGCTACTTAGTTGCAGTTATTATTGTATTCTAAGGGTTAATCAGGAGTTGAGGATAGCTAAATATTTATTTATTCTAATTAAATAATAAAAACTCACATTTTAAAACGAAAGTCTCATTTGTGTGGTAAAACTGATGCATAAATATATTTGAAAGAGAAACCTCTTTTTCTATGCAATGGCCTACAAGCTACAACAGCACGGGCAGTTTTGCAGTTTTTGTAACTAAAGATAATTGCATCCACTAAAGTGCTTCCAACATTTATAGTGTGTGTTTTATATTTTAAATTCTCAACTTCAATACTATATATTTGTGATTTTTGTTCAATTTTACTGTAACCAAATGAAACGCCATTTAAAATAGTTAATGATTATTATAAATGTTAACCATTTTTAGTGAGAAAATGCTTCTATCATGTTACAGTTACATTAACAAGGTAGTGATAATGATACCAACCATAGATGTAGTTATTAATGATACGGTAGATATGGTGGACATGTACTATAGTGAGCACTGTAATAAAAGGTTTAAGGAATAAATATTGATTTCAAAAGGTATTCACTCTCACTATCTTCATTTGTTCGAACAAACAACAAATGCAGAAATATACATTGGACTATAGCATCTTGAAGTCGCTGCATGAATAGAACTAGTGGATGGCAAAATATATGTCCTTCACTAAATCTCCTGATGAGCACTGATGCTTTTTTGATAAAGGCATAGGCAGACATCAAGTACAGTTTATGAATATTGGTTCTGCATATATCGAAGAGATCATAAGACTCCATTACAGACTCCACGTGAAGACTTTGAGAAACTGTGTCAGAACAAAGGGTGCACTTCACTGGACATATCCTATGCATACCTGAACAACAACACCCAAAAACACTTGTGAAGTGGACACCACCAGGTGGACGCAGGAGACAGGGAAGACCAAGGAAGACATGAGACAGATGTTTCACAAAGACCTGAATGCCGGTGTTCAATGAGAAGATCGAATATGTAGGCCACAGATCGGATATGTTGGAGGACACATGTTCCCTAATGTGCCCAGGGCAAGAAAATGATGATGATGTTGTAAGTTTACACATAACTGCAGGATTTCTTTCTGTAAAAAGCATTGCATAATTAAATGTTAAATACATTTATGTAATAAGTTCACTGATATATGTGCATTCCAATTATTAAAAGTATATCTTTAATAGCAGGCTATATCATATGAATGTGTTTAAAAATGTTGATAATTCACTTGATTTTTGATCACGTAAATGATTTACATGCAAACGGGACGTTATCAACAGTGCAACTGATCTGATTATGACAAAATAATCGATTATCTGATGTCATGTGAGCATTTTCACTTTTGCAAACAGAGGTAGGTTATGAGGTGTGAAGAGACATGTAACACTACATGAACAGACAGAGCCCAATTTTTAATAATTTTAAAGAATACAATGGACTTAATATAAACTTTCTGACAGTGTGTGGGACATCCGACTACTTTCCAAGAAAGGGCACAACAATAAATATGTACAGGAATTGAGGCAGTAGCCAATGGCAGGAGTCATAGTAAAACCTGCAGGATTATGTACGGGTATATATACACATATGTACGAGTATCATATGAATTTCACTACTTGTTAAATCTTGTGAATTATTGAGACTTTGAGAATATGTTCTTACTGACTGAGCCATGGGATTTGTAAGAATAAGTTTAAGTAACAACAAATGTTTAATAAAATGTTTGATAAAGGGTTCAAACCAACACATACATACATACCATTGCAAATATTTGCTGTTGCAGCTTTTGGTCTTCTCCGTTACTTCTCCACAAACAAGAATGGGCTGAGTCCGAAGGCCCTTTTGGTCTTTTCAGGTGAAAAAAAGAAAGAGAGAAAAAATAAAAACATAATATATAATATATAGCATTATATACAGGAAAAAAGTACTATTTACATTACAATATTTGGATTTTACATTAAAATGGATTTAAAGCATGGTAATTGTTGTAGTTACTGTCTATTTACAACAAACATCACATTAAAACTACCAATACTCCCACATGAAAGAATACTATAGTATATTATAGTAAAACAACTCTAGTAAATACCATAGTGTTTTTGAACCATTCTATAGTAAAAATACTAGATTAAATTAACAAAGTGTAGTAGATACTATAATACACTACAATTTACTGTAGTATATTTACTGTAGTATGGTTCAAAAACACTATAGTACTAGAGTCAGTTTACTGTAATTTTACTATAATACACTATAGTATTTTTTCATGTGGGCTGTGGTAAAAGAATGGTAAGCGTAAAAATATGAATAACTGTTTAAAGGTCTATAACGTCACGTGACAGTGTGCAATATCACCCTATTAGCAAAGTGTGTTGATTTTGAAAACAAAGAAATGCACTGACTGAACATAATCTGATCGATGACGACAAGCCGAAAATACTATAAACCAAACAAACATTAGGACATCATATTTGACTACACACTCATATGTGGCACACGTGAACTCAACTGACGGCAAACATCGCGATGTGTTCTGAATGAGACTTCTTCAGCGCGATTTCATACCGATTGAATTCGCGTCTTCTTTTGACGCCAAATGTCTCCCATTGAAAGCAATGGAGTTCCCATTTCGTCCATAGAGTTACGCCAAGGGGTACCGTGGAGACGGTGATTGCTTTTTGAGTCTTTTCTTCACACAAATCAAGTTTGGCCTCGGAACAGCTGGAATAGTCGGACTTTTTCAATAAAGTGTGTCTGTTGTCTGTTATATTCTGTGTTTTATATCATATAACACGCAAATGGGCAGGTCGACGTTGGGCTGTTTCAAACGTATCTGAATAGCGTAAATAAAAATAAATATATGTAAATAAAAGTGTGCTGGCTGATTAAATGGAGAATCACACTCCAACATGTCATAATGGAAAAGAAAGATATGCCAATAAATAATTCCATCATGATAACATTCACGTGCCAAACACGTCTGTATGACGCTTCTCATTGGAATCAGTGGAGTGCCCATGAACGTCGAAAAATTACGATTAATTTTTAATCGTAAAATGTGCATTAAAATGTGACGTCGAGGGGTCCTGACCAAGCGGCAATATGTGAAGATGGGAGTGAGACTGTGTTGACCAAAAGCAAAGCTAATATTTGCATTACTTTACTAGCTCTAGATTACTTGCAGGATTACTTGTTTTTCACATAACTCATGCGAACAAAAACATCACACAACGAGGATCGAGTGTCTTCATGCACATCAACAACAACAAGTCATCAGCCATGTTGGAGACTACTATTGCTGCTCTGTACCTGTTGTGGAAGTCCCAAACACGTCGTAAACACCATTCAGAGGCGCACAATACTCTGTGAACCTCATCGTCTTCTCCAGGAACTGCACCAGATCAAGGACTGAAGGTAGTCAAATATCAGTGTCAAAATCAAAGTTATATTTTGAAGGTTTAAGAGTATGGTTGAGATCGTGAATATGAGCCAGATGCTCTATGTACTGGGAGATAGCTGGGAAACGATGACAATGATGATGGTAAAATGCACGTTGGAAATTCATATAACAAAGAAAAAAAAAGTGGCAAACAAAGCACTCGTGTTGCATCATAAAATTAAAGTAACATTTAACATGCTTTAATGATCTCTTTAATACCCTTCTGGGACTTGAAAATGGAAGTTGCGACTGTCAGTGGGGGGACAGAATGTTCTGATTTAATTTTGAAATATCTTCATTTGTGTTCCAAAGATGAAAGACTTACAGGTTTGGAACGACATAAGGGTGAGTAATTAATTAATGACTAAACGGGTAAATAGGTAAACTAACCCTTTAACATTCATTGACCTTTTGTGACAAAATGCCCCATTTACACTGTGTTATCACACTATACAAATTATGTTTGAATTATTACAATGGAAATAGCCTATTATAGGCTATTTCAAACAATTATAAAGCACCAAATGTTTTATAAAAGTAAAAAAAAAAATCTATTCATTTCAATCAATTTTACAAATAAAACTGAAAACTGGCCAATATAAACTGTAATTTTATTTATATAGCACAATTAAAAACAACTGCTATTGACCAATGTGCTGGACAAAAATAATAATATTAATAATAACCTAGAATATAATATATAATAATTTAATAACATAGAATATATGTGACAACTTGTCCCAGTGAAAGTGTGACATTTAATTGAAACCAACACACTTAAAACCATTGTTAGAGAAAAGCACTTATGCATTAGAATATACTGCGTAATTGAAATACAGCCTTGACATTTTCCCTGGCCTCCCTACATCTTCAAGCCTTGTGTTCAATGGTTTCACATGTCTTACCCTCTCCACACACACATGATATTGAGTCTCCAGACTGATCCAGACCCGCGAGACCCTTATTTAGCACTGTTGACACAGACGGACATAATGACATCATGCTCCACGTCTGTATAACAAGGACAGTAGCAGAAGGCCAGAGGGGTCACTGGTGTCACAGACTTGAACCTAACGACCGTCTGCATTAATCTCGATGGCAGACAGCGAGCCGCTCTCTGTGATGTTCTGAAGATCAGTGTGGCCGGAGGCCTGTGGATGTATCTAGGTCTGTTATCCCACCACATTGAGTCTAGAACAGATAAAGGCGTTTTTGCAGAACGGCTTTGATTTTTAACTCCCTAATCCCAGAGCAGCGATCAAAGGCTTGGCCTGTTTAATGATATACGGCTGCACTGAAAACTCACTCTTTAAAATGTTAGACTATAAATTGCAGACTTGGGTTGGTTAAGATGAGGTCAGTTCCTATGTCAGTGTAGTCTAAAGATTAACATT
This sequence comes from Gobiocypris rarus, assembly GCA_023029165.1. NCBI lineage: Eukaryota > Metazoa > Chordata > Actinopteri > Cypriniformes > Gobionidae > Gobiocypris > Gobiocypris rarus. The sequence goes on from CM040914.1 coordinate 10,944,164, forward strand.
AAGAACTTAATTTAAAGCACTCTTAATTTTGAGTTGGTTAAGATATTGCTTGGCTAAAAACCAGTAACACTGTACAATAAGCATCAGTTTGTTAACATTGGTTAATGCATTAGCTATCGTGAACAAACAATGAACAACAATTTTACAGATTTGTTGTTGTTTTCATAAGGATGCATTTGATTGAAAGCAACAATAAATATTTCAAATAAATGCTATCCTTTGAACAAACAATTAAGCAGCACAAACTGTTTTCAACATTGATAACAATGAGAAATGCCCAAAGGTGTTCTATCGGGTTGAGGTCAGGACTCCGTGCAGGCCAGTCAAGTTCCACCACACCAAACTCACTCATCCATGTCTTTATGGACCTTGCTTTGTGCACTGTGCAGTGGTGTTCAGTCATGTTGGAACAAGAAAGGGTCATCGGCAAACTGTTCCCGCAAAATTGTCTAAAATGTCTTGGTATGCTAAGCATTAAGAGTTCCTTTCACTGGAACTACAGGGCCAAGCCCAACCCCTGAAAAACAACCCCACACCATAATCCCCCCTCCACCAAACTTGACACTTGGCCCAATGCAGTCAGGCAAGTACCATTCTCCTGGCAACCGCCAAACCCAGACTCATCCATTACCAGTCAGAGAAGCATGATTTGTCACTCCAGAGAACACGTCTCCACGGCTTTAGAGTCCAGTGGTGGCGTGCTTTACACCACTGCATCCAACGCTTTGCATTGCACTTGGAAGCTCGGCCTTGGAAACCCATTCCATGAATCGCTCTACACACTGTTCTTGAGCTAATCTGAAAAAAGAAAATCTGAAGAAAGTCTGTGCACATCTGTGCACGTCTTCGACGTCTGTGCACTTTGTACCTCAGCATGCACTCTCACCACTCAGTGATTTTTACGAGTTGCTGTTATTCCCAATTGCTTCCACTTTGTTATAATACCACTAACAGTTGACCGTGGATTATTTAGCAGTGAAAAAAGGTCACAAATGGACTTATTGCACAGTTGAAAACTTATCACGGTACCACGCTTGAGTTCACTGAGCTCCTGAGAGCGACCCATTCGTTCACAAATGTTTGTAGAAGCGTCTGCATGCCTAGGTGCTTGATTTTATACACCTGTGGCCATGGATGTGATTGGAACACTTGAATCCAATGATCTGGAGGTTTGTCCCAATACTTTTGGCAATATAGTGTATGTCTGGCAATAGTCGCATGTAAATCATGCAATGGCGTTCACTCTTAAACATACTATACCATTCACAAAATGCCATTACAACTCTATGATACAAATTGCAAAACTATATTAAATATTAATTTCTTTATCTGCTGAATACAGTCTTGTTGTGGTATCTGTCCAGTTTAAATAATACAATAGATTTTACTTGGGTATAATAAACATTCACCAACATTTTCTGTGCATACTTGACCTCTAAACAGAAAATAAAATATAAATATGACATGTATACGTTTTTAGTGCATTTAGACATTTCTACTAATCTTAACTCTAATGAAAATGCTTTTTAGCTAGAATAATCTACACACAAATCTCATTAAAACAATAGTGCTGAAGTCTGCTCTTTAGCAAAGTCCCTCATTACCAGAGTCAGCATACTAATATCAGTGAAAGTTAGTAAGTTCTGCCAAGGTGAAGATTGTGTGTATTTATTTGGCTAAATGTTACATATTGTTCAATTCACATGAGACTAATTACTAAATAACCTTTACTCACATCGGTATGTTCTGCACTCATAAATATGCAATTGTTTTCTAGTTTTTCGCTAGTGCACTTGAAGATGTAGAGTTCCAAGTTGTCAGAGGTTGGCTGCAGTTTCTACATAACAAATACACGTCATCTTCACAGCAATTATCTTTCGCTTGTATTTATAGATTCATTTTGCCTGATACATTCAAATACTGGCAGGAATTGTAAGACAAATGTTGTGTCACTGTTTTGTCAGGAAGCAATTGAGGGTGAACAAATTAGCGTGCAATAATGAGAATGTAGAATAATGTAGGATGCACTGTTAGCAGCCAACAGAATGGACAAACAAACCAAACAGAATAGCATTTTACACGGCCTAGAATTCAAAGCATCCAACATATTCTGAATGGATTGCATTTGGAATATAGATTACAGTACTTTTTTTCTCCCGGAAGACTGCGAGCTGTGTGGAAATGCATTTACGTTTTGCAGTTCTGATGAAACGTGGCGGTCGGCCAATGAACGTGAAAAAAATATATATTATGTGAAAGTCACTAAAAATGACTTACATGGGCACATACACTCCCACTTACAGTCACATGAAATATATTTCAGAATCATATATTTTGATAGAGAGTTTTGCTTCTTGTACTGAAAGTTTTTTAATTCATTCTTCTATCCTCCTATTTTTTGTTCACCTATTCAATATCTGCTAATGTTGATGCATTCATGACGGCTGTAAGGTCATACAAAAACATTATTTTTATCTAAAGTTTAGTATTTTGACTTGTAATGCTGCAAAAGCTCAAAATACTGATAGTTGCGAGTGTCAAAACTCGTATTAAAAAGCACCATATTCATTTAGATTCATGGTTTTTAGGTTTGACAAAATAGATGCAGTTGTAACCTGCCTGAAGCAATGATGCTATTTAAAGCAGATGTGTTTGTTCGGATCCTTTTCAGAAGGAAAAGGGAAAATCACACAGTTGGCATTGTGTTTATTAAATAGGGACATGGCATGAAATGCTAATGAAGCTGCTTTGCATATAACCTGTTCACTGTATGTATCCTGTAGCAGGACGCTTTTTATTGCCTTTTTTTCTAGAGCATGCTTTCATTTTAACATCGATATCGCAATATGCGCATTCGCTATATTCACATCACAGGATGTGCGATGTCAGGGGTTGTAATTGATCAGTGTTTTCGAAATTGCATGTGTTATAGGTCATGTCTGTTTAACAGTAAAGTGATTCAAACCATTTGAGTGCAAGAATACGCGAAAGAGAACTCAATTTGGAACTTGTGCACACACACAGCACACAAACACTGAATTCTGTTCTCCCTCATGTCTATTTGTGCTTGAACGGACACATGCATGCAACATTAATCAACATGCCTGTCTCATTTTCCCCATCTTAACTTAAAGCTACACTGTGGGATATTTTCCCCATCTATAGCGGTGAAAAGGTATATGACCATCCAGTGAATATTAGTTTCTGTTCCTCTCAATTCCGATTTCGTTTTAACTCCTACGGTGGCTGATTTAGTCCAAGATTAATATGGCTTCCAGTTCGATCAAGTGATGAGGTTACTTTAGAAAACTATTATAATTTGCAGTTATTTAATTTGTCAGTTAACATGTAGGTTATGACATCTATGTAAAATGAATAATAGTTTTACCTTTTCGTTATTTTTTACCATTTCATTGCTAACATCGGCGATCAGGTTCCCAGACGAATGCAAGCTAATCTTAGTAAAGTAACTTTTATCGGTGCTATCGTTATTCTGTATATTGTACGACATCACTAGCGTAAGGCAAAGTTTACATTGTAGGCTATATCAGTCTCAAGCAATCCCCCTCTTCACATTCGACACGGTGCCATCGAGTGTTAAAACGCAAAGGCTTAAATTCACGGGTATGTCCTCTTTGGCTAATGTACTTTCAAGATGGAGGGGCAACATGGCGACGCGCATTCGAACCCCTCACCCGTATGTATTTTCAATGGCATATTATAAACTTACGAGAATACTTTATTACTTTAAAGAAGTAAACATACATTAATGAGCACATATATTTTTGAAAGAACTAAGCTAAGAATAAACAAAAAAAGTTACACAGTGTAGCTTTAATAATTATAAAGCCTTAAATTGTTTAACATAGTTATTTGTTAGTCCAACCAATGACAGGGAAAATTATCTTGTATTCTATAACAAAGATGCCCAAACTCAAGAAAAATCTGGTTTTGAAAGTGAGACAAACTGAACCTCATGTAGCTGCATAAAAATTTAACTAATATGTATTTTTAGAGACATTCATTATTATCTTCCATGCTATGATTTCAGGACCGCTCCGGAGGCCCTGCCGTATGGGAGACCCCTCACAGCGCTGAGCTCATGAAATTCTTGTTAGATTTGCCTTTGCAGGACAATCTACAAGAACCTACGCCAGGTCAAATGTTATTTTTAGAGCATTGGACTCTTGAAAATATCTGGATGTCATTAGATACAAATATAATTTCAAACTTTACAAACGTCTACTCTACATAAAATTTAAATCCTGCATTTGTTGCTTAAATGTCAAATGGTTACCAATTTAAACCAGTCACTGTAAACTAAACTAAACATAGTGTTTTTGATTAATAAAATATAACATAAATCTGGAGTAAAATATAAACATTAAATCTAACACAAAAAAAGGCTGTACAGCCAGACACATTTTAAATCTGGCAATAACAATTAACAAAACAAATCAATTTTGTAATTATATTAAATCAATCAACAATATATAATTAACAAATCATCAAAACTATAATATATAATGACTATGTATCCATTGTGTATTATAGATATTTACTTTCATATCTAACATATTTCTCACAACAAAAACATATGAGATTTGTCCCTTAAAAAATATGACACTAAAGCGTACCATATTTGTGGAATGTGATGTGTAAAACATACATTTACGTCTCTATATGAGCACCTGAATTTTCAACTCCACATGGAGGTTAATGAGAATTTATCAAATGAAAAGTTCCAAAATGAACTCCAGTCTGTTATTCCTCGCTTTCTGTTTCTCTCGTCACCCACTTACAATGCCATGCGCAATACATCAAGAGCCCCTCCTAAATTTGGCAGAAACAAAACGCATGCAGGCAAAGATTAAAAGTTGATATGTTTGCCTTTGTATCGCTGATGCATTACATGAAGCATTGGATTTGTCATAAGGTGTGCCCACGTTTGGGAAATTTGCAGAGAGCTGGCGTTTTCATCAGTCACCCTGGGGGATAACGCTATGGGAACACTCAGCAAAAATCGCTGAGGTGAATGTGCAAACGCTTTGAAAAACCACAGGCTGTTTTGTCAGCAGAGGTGTCACATGAATGCACTATTAGGTCTTTTTTTCAGTACAGCTAACATGATGTATGATTATGTCTTTGACATGTGAGCATACATTGTTAAATATAGTGGCAAGAAGAATTAGATACCAGCTATCTGTGATGGAGTTCAAGGAGAACTGGTATGACATCTGTCAACAGAAATAAAGAAATCTCTTGGGAAACTGTTGTGTTCACAACATGACACCACCATTTGCATTTGTACCTATGCCTTAAAGGTTTGACATATTGCATAAATTAAATTAGACTGAAATGCTTGTTTTGAAATATTTGATATTCTACCAATGATAAAACTCTGCTAGATGTCAAGTTTTGTAATCACTGTGATAGTGGGTTTTATTTTGCATAACAGTGATTGCAAAATATGTAAATTACATATTTTGAGTTTTGATATTTTGGATGTGATCATTAGGCTACTTTTGGTCTATTTTTGATTGGCCATTGGACTAGTTTTGTTTTGCAGACCTAGCAACCATGCTTCACGTGTCTTCTTGAGAGTTTTGGAAAAGGAATGTCTCAAACTAAGCCTAGATTTAGCAAAACTTTATGGTAGAACTTACAAAGTTATACACTATATATAAATCTGCAGGCTGTAAATGAAAGTGGCTCTTGGTCCCCTCTTGTTTCATGTAGTTACAGGGTAAGTACAATAAAAACACATACACAACCTGATATCACTCGGAAACCTTTCTTGAAAATCAAATATTTTAAAACAGATTTACAACTCTTATTCGTTTCTCTTGCTTGGCTTCTCCTCTTGTTCCTCTTCTTATTCGTCCTTGCCACAGATTAATCTTATGTCTCTAGCTATTCTGTATATTATGTATTTAAAGAAAATGCAGTGCAAGCAGAAATGTTCTCATCGCTTACTCATCATTCACCCTCATGCCATTCGAGATGTATATGACTTTCGTTCTTCATATGAACACAGAAAAATAAATAACCTCTGCTAATGAAAACTCATTTGGGTTTCTAAGAACTGAAGCATTGAACAGCACGTACATACAGCAATAACTACAGTAATCCATACAATTCCAATGGATGAATCAATGTCTTCTGAAGTGAAACGATAAGTGTTTGTAAGAAAAATAACAGTATAAAAAAAAAATAATTGTAGACTATCGCTTCCGACCAGCAGTCATCTGCGTGAATGAGAGGGTTGAGTTAGCGATTGATGAAACTTGCAGCGTGACTGGTCACGCGGATGTAGGATGCCGTCTGTTTTTATTTTCAGTTTTTTAATTTAATGCTCACAACAGTAAACAAACAGTAACATAATATATAATAATAATAGCAATGAGAAACAAACAAGACTAGAAGACAGACGCCAGAGAGACAGTCGCCACTTGCACAAAAACGTTGTGAAAGCTTGAAGCATCTTTCCTCATGCACGCGCTGGTAACAGTTGGTCGGATGCGAAAATATTAGTAAATTATGAGAGCATTTTTTAAAATAAATAATAACACAGAATATCAAAAGACATTGGATTCCTTTTAAGATCCATCAGCGGAAATAACAAAAAAGAAGAAGAGGAATGAGGAGAAGCCAAGCAAGAGAAACAAAAAAGGTTCTGTCAGGAGATTATTTTTTGAAATGAAACGTTTACTTAAATATTAATAAGAAGTGTCATTAATCTGTTTTGAATTAAGTTGCTTTTCAATAAAGGTTTCCGAGTAATATCAGATTGTGTATGTGTTTTTATTGTACTTACCCTGTAACTACATGAAACAAGAATGGAACAAATGCCTAACCCTAACAAACACCCTGTAACTACATGAAACAAGAGGGGAACAAGAGCCACTTTAATTTACAGCACACAGATTCATACTCTTTAACTACATGGAGTAACAAGCACCACTTACCCTGCAATTACCTTTCAGTATAAATCATTTGTTAATTTTCCTGATAGTTACCGCTTTATTCCACAAATATTACATAATAATTGTTGTCTTATACCAACACATATTAACTTTATAATTTGACAATAATTACTGAAAGCTACGCTGTAAAAAAATTCTACTTCAAAATTTCATGTCTAATTCTTTCATGCCTTTGTGAAAAAAATCTTTTTTTTTCAGTGTATGAACTCAAACATGCATGCAATATGAACTAACTTAATCTCCACACTCCTTTTGTATGTTAACAGATGTCTCTGTTGATACTGCAATGAATCATAACAGAAAAGTCCCCCGAGTTATGAAAGCACACAACTATGTGCAATAAATTTGTCCTCTTTTACAACTGGCAATAAATGACACCTAAACGTATTATTTAACCACAGCACTATAAAGCAAAGTCAAGGGCTCAAGGGTGAAATAAACCCAGTTCCGCAGTAGAAATCCAGAAAACACTTTGTCTTGAGTGCAAGTTGAGTGCAAAGATCTTTGACTTCGGACATTGTTTCCCTTTGACCTGCGGACAACAGAATTGGTGTTACACTTCCTTTAACACAAAAGCTGATACAAAGATTTACAACCAAGGACAAGAGAGGTCAGCACACAGCAGAAGAGTCTTCTCACAAAGTTAGGAATACGTTCGCTGTACTGTAGAGATATATATATATGTATATATATATATATATATATATATATATATATATATATATATATATATATATATATTTTACTACACCAAGACATGTACAAAATACAGAAACAGCTCTACATAACCAGAAGAAAACAAAACAGTTTCCTACAGATGTTCGACAGACTGATCGCTTCACTAATATATGAAGGCTCAAACTGTTCCCTTAACCCCACACACATGTTCACAACAAATGTGGGCCTGAAGAAAAGATGTCCTTTGGTGGACAATATTGATTCTGATGGCAAAAGAAGGAGAACCAGCTAACAGGGATCATTCTGGCAATGTTCACATAATATAATCAGCAAATGTTCTCCCAGTAACGTTAACAAATTCGCTCTCAACATTATTCACAACATTGTCCATGGAATGCTTTTCCTAAATGCTTTAGTTGGATTGTTCATATAATGTTATTTTAAATGCTACTAGTTTCAGAATGTTCAGAAAACATTAAAAACGTTCACATAATGTATGCAAAATTATAAAACAAGAACATCGCTTTTTTTCTTTCTTCATAATTCATCAGACCTTGATATTAATTGACTTATAAACAAGCCAATTGCATTCATACTTTCATCTCTTGTTTCAAGCAACCATTTCTCTCTCCTGAGCCAGAGAGACCATAGACATTGATCAGACAAGGAAACATATACACTATATTACCGAAAGTTTTGGGAAGCCTGCCTTTATATGCACATGAACTTTAATGACATCCTATTCTTAATCCGTAGGGTTTAATATGGAGTTGGCCCACCCTTTGCAGCTATAAGAGCTTCAACTCTTCTGAAGGTTTTCCACAAGGTTTAGGTGTGTTTATGGGAATTTTTGACTGTTCTTCTAAAAGCGCATTTGTGTGGTCAGGCACTGATGTTGAACGAGAAGGTCTGGCTCGCAGTCTCCACTCTAATTCAAATTGACTTATTACACAGGTGGAAACCTATCCCGGTACCACGCTTGAGTTCACTGAGCTCCTGAGAGTGACCCAATCTTTCACAAATGTTTGTAGAAGCGTCTGCATGCCTAGGTGCTTTATTGTATACACATGTGGCCAAGGAAGTGATTGGAACACTTGAATCCAATGATACTAATACTTTTGCCAATATAGTGTATTTCAATTCTGCTCCAATTAAATTTCGGGCTTCATGTAAAATATACCAGATAATAGGGAACATTCTCAGAACTTTGACTAACATTCTGGCAAGTTTCTCAAAATGTAACATTCTTCCAGTAAAATAAATAGAATGTTTGTTCAGAGTTATCTGATCTTAAGCAATGCTCTCAAAACCTTAGCGCAAAACAATATACATTGTTCATGAAACCTCTGAATCTGGTCTTTTTTAAATGTTATTACCACTTGTCAACATTCAGTAAAATGATTGTGGATAGCAGCTCAGATTATTTGTTATTGGTCAAATTAGTTGAGAAATGTTTGATTTCATCTCTTATGAAACTCTAGAGAGGCATGTGAGATTACTAGTAATTACAGTAATATTGTGAAATATTATAAAGTAAAAAAAATTGACTATATCTTACAATGTAATTAATTTGTGTGATCAAAGCTGCATTTTCAACAGCATTACTCCAGTCTTGTCACATGATCCTTCAGAAATCATTCTAATGTGATGATTTGTTGCTCAAGAAATGTTTCTTATTATTATTCTTATTATCAATGTTGAAAACAGTTGTGCTGCTAATTATTTCTGTGAAAAGTGATGCTTTTTTTCTTCTTTGATGAACTAAATGTTTAATTTAACAATGTAACAGATTTTAACATATATATTTATTTACAAATTCTTTCATGGTGATCATTTAGCATTTCTGAAGATGAGCACAACAGTTTTTCTTTCTGTGGCGCACTGGCACGATATAGCTGGATTCATTATCCATGAACATCTGCAGCAACAGATATTTTCATAACTCTGCAATTATCGATGATCGCACACAAGGGTTGTTATGCCAGCTTCCCTTCCAAAATGTTCTTAAAGGGGCACAGCTTAAATTAGTCTGCTACACAAGCCCTCCCTGACAATTACATTTTGCACAACAGTGAATACTTCAACCCTTTAATTGTCTATCTCTCTTTGTCTATCTTGCTCTTTTTTTTCCTGTCTGCATCTCTCCCGCCCCTCTTCATGGACCCTTCACGGGTGATATTTATAAAACCTTTTAATTACACGTTAACTCCCTTTTGCTATCATGGAGCTAAATCAATTTTCCTCTAAGTAGTTGCATAATGGTTAAGAGGTTATACTTTTCCAACATTAGAGCAAGAAGTGTGTATTTGTAAAGCAATTTGTTAACTTAACTGAGCGTGTAGTTCATTTAAATATGCAAATCATCAACTTGTCAGTAAATATATTTTCGTGTTAATGACATTAAACAATTTGAATGTGTATAGATGCCTTATTTTCTTAAATTAGTGACAAATTCCATCAGTTTCCAAATTAATTGCTCTCTAATTTTTACATAAAGCTAACTTGAGCACGATTTAATTGCATGGTATGTCTTATAATTAAATAATCTTGTTATATCTAAATGCTTTAACACAGTCGCCTGAAATAGCCAAACATAATTGCTACTGTCTAACATTCCCATCTTGCATAACACTCCCTGATTGTCCAGAATAGCTAATTAATCATGTTTTAAAGAAGCTTCTCTGTGGCTAAAATAATGTTATATGATGAGCAAATTTAAAACCTGAAAAATTGCATATTAATAATACATTTTCACATATTTGCTCTGTATTCACTCCAACATTCCTGACATTACAATCAAATAAACAATAAAAGTTATTACATTATTATTATTATTATTATTATTATTATTATTATTATTATTATTATTATTATTATTATTATTATTATGCATTTTATTTATAGGCACCTTACCAACACGATCTCATGACAATGCGTATAAATAGTACGAGTGTGCAATCCAGAAATGTATACGCCAAAAATGAGTTTTGGCGTGCAAATGGTACGCCGCTTTTGGCGTGCATATGATACGAATTTATGGCGTGTATATGACACGCTTTGGGTAGGGTGAGGGTGGGGTGTGGGGTTCGTACATATAATACGCCATAAAGTGCGTATCATATACACGTCAAAAACGGCGTACCATGTGCACGCCAAAATGAGTTTTGGCGTATACATTCTACGAGATTGCACACTCGTACTATTGATATGCATTTTCGTGAGATCGGGCTCACCTTACATGACACTCAAGGACACATTACAGACATAATAAAACAATCAACATTAAATAAGAAATGATCCTCATTACAGTCTGGACAGACAGGATACTAATACAATCACATACAGTAAAAGCCTGCCTAAAAAAAACCTTAAGGCAAAAAAACAAACAAAAAAAACAAAACAGCATCACTATTTAGCACATTCCATAATAGAGAGTTGCATGACTAAAGGATCAGGACCTCACTGAAGTTGTGCGAGTTTGAGGGAGAACAAGAGTGAGTGCCGAAGACATCTTAAGTACGAGTAGGGGTGTAAATGTGAAGGTCAGATAAGTATGAAGGGGGTTAAGATTATTAAGTGCCTTGTAAGTAAGGAGCAGGAATTTAAAATCAATATGGTATTTGACTGGTATTTACATATTTATATACAACATTCCAGAACGTTGAAATATTCTAGATGGAGTTCAAAATCATCTTTTTCTTGCACTCACAACAAGCACACACGGAAGCATAAACAGCCTTTCTGAGGTAATTGAATCTGAAAATGGGCTTGACGTTACTCCTCTTGAACTAGTCATGCAGCATTTAATACATTTAAAGCACGATTACATGTAAAGCTGATTTAAAACTACTTGGATTATGAAAAAAATTTCTATTCATCCAAGAATCCTGAGAAAAAAACAAAACAACTACAATGGTTTTCCAACATCATCTCACAACGAATTTGTATGTATTTTAAGAAGTGGTTAATTCACTGGGGTTTAGACATATCATACAAATTTTTACAAGTGAGGTTGTATGAAGTTTTGTCAATTTGTCTAAACCCCAGTAACGGTTAGGTTTAGGGGCGGGGTAAGTGGTAATTCGTATTAATTTTTAAAGTACGCACGCAATGTACAAGAGACTACATGTAATTCAAGACTCCTATATACTCACTGCAAAGTTCTTTTTCGTTCTTCACTTAGTGAGACTCTGATTGGTTTATTGCAGGTTATGCCCAAAACACACCCATGACTCATTAAAAGACAAGGTACAAACGTTTTGGACCATGCGTCTGGTGCACTTTTTTCTGTCACTAAACTAGCAAAAGTGGATTCGGACTCTTCCTAAGTACACCTCTGCCATGTGCTTCAGACAAATGCACACTGTAAAACCAACAGTTCTTATTACTAAGATTTTTTTAGTAAACTGTACTTAATGTCCAATAATTTGTTGAAGTTACTTACACATTTTTAGTAATCTGAACTATTTGCATGCTGTGCCTTTGTTACTTAGAAAACCCAAGTTAACACTACTTAACTGGTTTGAGTACCATTTTGCCAAACCCCCCCAAAAAGTGGGCGGGCAAAGTGTTTTTGAGGCATGGCAATTTTTAATAGACTTTTCACTAATTTCCTCACCATAATTGTGATTAGTGTTCCCTTTGATTGGGCACTTGGAACTTCATTCATATTATTGTAATTTTCTTCCTTTATTAATGCAGCATTGCAGCAAGAAATCAGTTATCTGATTTCAAAGGAAGGGAAGTAATACATAAATAAATGCTATATATTGTATTTAATACAATTATATTTCATGTCAGATAATGATATTTTAAACATGTCTTGCTAATATTTATGGAATAACCTTTTAATTGGGGTGATATAGTCCCTCAATATTTGTGACATTTGACCATGTGTGAGTCACACACAGACAACATTCAGCATGCAAAACACAACAATGGTAACAAGGATTTATTAAATTTAATTGATTAATTTATGTATTATTAATAAGACCTTTACAAGTTTATTTGCTGTCATTATTGGGGTTATACTGACAAAAGACAAATGGTAAAATAAAGCCAAACATAGTAAAAATGAAGCAATTAATTTATTCATGTCGCAATGCACTCTGGGAGTACGCTTCCTCAGACCACAGACAGAATTAAGTTGACAAAACTTAAACAGTTTAAAACAATTAACATAAAAGTTTTGAGGTAATAAGTTTCCTCAATTTTTTTGAGTTATTTTAACTTATCCGGGTTTACAGTGCACTAAGATTGTTAAAATAGGGCCAGAGATGACTTTGTCTCCAGTCCAGAGACCAGAGAGGACTTTGTTTCCTGTCCAATGTCCAGAGAGGACTTTGCGTTTCCTGTCCAGAGTCCAGAGAAGACTTTGTCCCCTGTCCAGAGTCCAGAGAGGACCTCATGAGCTTGCTACCCATCCACAGAAGCCGTCCCTGAACTGAGAGTGCCACCCGTGCCGCCATGGTTCCCTGAACTGCCGGCTTTGCCCTGGCTCCCTGTCATTCAGCTTGTATTTTGATTTGTTTCTGTGTTCCCTTGTTCAGTTTCCCGCCACTCTTGTGTTTCTATGGTAACCATGGTTAGTTAGTTTAGTTCAGCTGTGTGTAGTCTTTATCATTTGTGTTCTCTACTTAAGTTAAATCACACCTTCAGTGTGGATTTGCATTTGATCCTCTGAATCTTCAGTTTGCTCTTAAGAGTACACACCTTTACACATATAGCCCGTTTAGCAGCACAACACTTTTCAACATAATAAGATGAAAATTCAGCTTTGATTACAGGTATGAATTACATTTCAAAATATATAAAAATATAAAACTTTAAATTATACTGCTATTGATGACAAATAATTGGCTTGATGACGTATAATGTGCTTTTTAGCTCATGGTCACACTCATAGTATAATGCATTTTCTCCTGGCTGCTTGCCTCAGAATACATTTCCTCTGGGGAGCATATCAAAGCAACAAAGACAATTAAGTGCAAGCACCATTCTAAGCATGTAACGTTTTGGTGGCAAATGAAAAGAGACAAAATCATGAATAAAACAGTGAAGCTGGCATCTACTTATTTACAGTGGCAAACAGTTGGCGGTAGTAGCCTACTTATTGTGATGACGCGCCGATGACGCAGTCATGATACAGTGTTAAAAGAGAGTCAAGTACTATTTTGAAATAATGTAAGCTTTGCTAATTAATTAAGTAAATCACTTTTCATTCAACTTCCGCTAGATATGGCTCCAGTCATGGACTCTGGATAAATGTGCTTCTCTGTAGGCACTGTAAACGTAAAAGAGATTCTTGAATAGTCACAATGGACCTGTGAATGTTCAAACAACTTCAATATATTGGTCATGTTTATAATTTTGGCTTCCATTCAAAGGGAGCTTCTATCAGAAAAGAGACAGTATTGACCCCTAAGACGACAATACCCAAACACCCTTCCATTCATTTCACCTGCAATTCAATACAAATCCAGTTTAGTCCAAATGCATGTACTATATCACAAACCCAATAACTGCCTGTCAATGTACACTATCTTAATAAAAAGGCGCAAAAGATTTGAATCTACTATGTTAGTGGACAAAGCATTGACCACTCAGTGTGCCTGCTTCTGAATGGATAAGCACTAGTATAAAAATGTATACAGTGTAATGGAAAAGACTAAAATGAATGCCAATTTTAATATTTTTACCTATTTTATCTCATGTGACATCAGCAATCTTGAAAATCAACACTGTGACATTTAAATGGACATGTGGACATGCTCATTTTTCTCACCCCAGTGTTATTTTAGTATGTATACAATACTATTTATAAAATTTTTTAATTAGCTTGAATTTTTATACTTTCAGGTTTCCTTTAAATTTTAGAGCTTCTGTTAAATGCTTTCTTCATTTTTTGTATTACTTTTTATTTTCTTTTAAAATATATTTTTATTAAGATATGAAATGTTTCTGCCATGCAGTAATACAAATAAAAGATAATTGCAACTTTTATCTCACAATTATGACATTTTCACGATTCTGAATGATAATGTAAGAATTGCGAGATATAAACGTTCAAATGAGAGTAATTGTCAAAATGCGAGATATAAACCTGGAAATTCTGACTTTTTCCTCATAATTCTGACTTTTTTCCCCCTCGCTATTCTGACTTCATTAAACACAATTTTGAGGGGGGAAAAAGTAAAAATGGCAAGATAAGTCACAATTACCTTTTTTTATTGTCAACAAGCTTCCATTTAGATACTCAGTTTTAGTTTTCATGATTGTACTACTTCAGCTTAAAGCAAATTAGAAATGTTGCCTTGGAATTTTTTTAAATAAATAAATACAACATCTGTGTAATATTTATACTTTATTTTATTTCAGCTTTATTTAAATTAACAAAAACAATGACAACAATGACTCTCCCCATACTTCTCTCGTCAAACACAATCAAAAGTTTATTTATTAAAAAAACGACAACATTGTTTTCTTATAATAAGAATGAAAGAGTATTTGTGTACACAATGACACAAAAGCACCCTTAAAGTATCATAAAACTGGCCCATGAAGAACAAGCTAAATAACTAGTGTATTCTTAATAGCTTTGTTCAAATATTGATTATCAGTCAATAATGACTTTCGCTTTGGTCTGTTACTTGCTCAGAGCCATTGTATGACTTCGAAAGGCTCAGCACATTGTTCTCCAGGTACATGGACTCATTTTGATGGATTTTAGTATTTTTGGGCCTTTTCATTTGAAATCACCCTCCGTTTAGTTTCTAAGGAGAAGCTGCTTAAGGACATTCTGCCTCAGATCTCCTTTTGTGCTTCACATAGGAAAGAAAATACATAGGAATACATTTGAATGGGTTTTTTTTTTTTTCAAACTTCTGAGACTTAACAAGTTATGGGAGTAGTTTCAACAAAATGAAAATGTTCTCATACTAAGCCCCATGCTGCTCCTTAGTATGAGAACATTTTCATTTTGTTGAAACTACTCCCATAACTTGTTAAGTCTTAGAAGTTTGAAACAAAAAAGACCATTCAAATGTATTCCTCATTTCATAGCCACGTTTATCCTCTGGCTCATATAATGTAGTGATTTTTCAGCCCAAGGGTTGTTAGCATTCCTACATCGCTCTCAGTTCGTTGTAACATTTGATGAACGTTGCGTTCCAGATAAACACAAAGATCGCCGAGGTAAAAATCTCTTTTAAAGGTCACTTTTATCCATCACAAGGCAAGTGTGTTCATAAAGAAGACATCAGGTCCCTTGACGCATTGATCTTAAACATATTCTTAAGGGCCTAGTCGAGATGTGGAAGGCCAGAGAGGTTAGCTCTTTTTTTTGCTGTTATGTTATTTCTTTCCCTCCACCCCTGAAATGAAAAGGGGCACGAGGTCACATGCTAATAGCCTTTACCTTTGCTTTTATTGTTTGATTGATGCCACCGAGGACTGATTCAGCACAGCTTTATTTTGTCCTAGCATGAGCGCTTTGATTTTATGCCTGTAAACCAAAGCACATAAAAGGTTTGATGGCATACCACAGCAGGTGCAACAATTTGTTTTGAGACAAAGAAGAGGGAGCTTGTGCAATGGTGCACTGGCACGATAAAGAAAGGATGTCAAATAATTAGGAGCGTCAACGTGTGCGCGGGAGCCAGACTTAAAATGTGTGGAAAACAGCTAGAGAGAGTTCTTGAATGAATAGGGCTTCAGCAAGGGAGGTCTGGGATACTTGGAGAGAACTATCATATAAGTTATGCTTATTCATATGTATACACTGTAGTAAAAAGTAATACATATAAAATACACTGATCAGGGATAAAATTATGAAAGGTGAAATGAGCAACACATTATCTCTTCATCACGGCACCTGATAGTGGGTGCGATATATTAGGCAGCAAGTGAACATTTTGTGAAAATAAACAGTGGTCAGTATCTATCAAAAGTGGTCCAAGGAAGGAACAGTGGTGAACCGGCGACAGGGTCATGGGCAGCCAATGGAAGAAGGTGGCCTGGTCTGATGAATCACATTTTCTTTTACATCATGTGGATTGCCGAGTGCGTGTGCATCGCTTACTTGGAAAACAAATGGCTCCAGGATGCACTATGGGAAGAAGGCAAGCCGGTGGAGGTAGTGTGATGCTTTAGGCAATGTTCTGCTTGAAAACCTTGGGTCCTGCCATCCATGTGGATGTTACTTTGACACGTACCACCTACCTAAGCATTTTTGCAGACCATGTACACCTTTTCATGGAAACAGTATTCCCTGGTGGCTGTGGCCTCTTTCAGCATGATAATGCGCCCTGCCACAAAGCAAAAATGGTTCAGGAATGGTTTGAGGAGCACAACAAGGTGTTGACTTGGCCTCCAAATTCCCCAGATCTCAATCCAATCGAGCATCTGTGGGATGTGCTGAACAAACAAGTCCGATCCATGGAGGGCCCACCTCGCAACTTACAGGACTTAAAGGATCTGCTGCTAACATCTTGGTGCCAGATAGCACAGGACACCTTCTTGGGGTGTAGTGGAGTCCATGCCTCGACGGATCAGGTCTGTTTTGGCAGCAAAAGGGGGACCAACACAATATTAGGGAGGTGATGTCTGATCGGTGCACATAATTAATTACTTTTTACTACATTTATTTATTTGTTTGCTTTACATAATTTTTACTATTTTATATTTGTTTTATTTTCTTTTCTTTCATTTTAAATTAATTAATAATTAATTAAGCAATTTAAACTTTTCCTTTTCGTTAAAACACGAGCAAAGAACAAGACTCGAAGCGCTCATATCTAAAAAAGATGTTATCGCTGTCTTACCAACTGCATTTGGCAAAAGTCTGATATACCAGCTTTGCATACGTCATCTCCTTCATCACTCTGATTGGTTTTAGGTCTATCAATATACTTGATACGGACGTCCGTTGGTGACGCCCCTTTGGAAATGATTTGTCTATGAAGCTTTGCCAGACCATAACTCAGTGAGAATGGTCTGGTTTTAACCAAGCTACTGGTTTACTGTTACATCATACAATTATAACTTACCAGTGTATAGTTATACAATTCTTATCTGTGTATCTTCTGTCATGTCATACTGTAGAATCATGTATATTTATCATTGTTATGTTGTTCTCTCACAGAAACCACGTGTACGTACATCCACACAAACCTGTTTATGCCTTGCAATTGGATGGCCTAGTAAACATTGCGATCATCAAAGTTCACTCTGTACATTTTTGTCCTAACTGTATATAACAGGAACATCAAGCCATAAGACTAAGTGGTAATGGATTTCCCACAAAAACAGCCATACAAAACATGGATAAAGAGATAGGATTGCAGATCACTGTGTTATTCTTTTGTTCAACTCAAGCGGAAATGGCAGAAATATTCATTCATGGAGAAAAAAAATGAGTAACCCAAGCCACGGGCCAAATGTTTAACCATGCATCACCAACTGCGATAAGGTCAAGATTTATCTAGGGTTCTCTCTCATTAGGGGATGTAATGAAGCTATCTTTATCACACAAGCTGCATTTATTCATTCAAATTAGCTGCTCTTAGGTCACGGTGGCCAGTTTTTCTGATATTTATTATGTTAATCAATATGTAGCTGCCATTTTCCATACGAAATATAGCAAAAGAAAAAAAAAACGTTATAACTGATCATTTGAACCCAACACCCATCGAGAGAGCACTTTCAACAAGAAATTCATTAACCTCTTTCACCTTCTAATCCACACTTTGGTCTGTAAATCTCACAGTGGTAATTTATCATGGACATGCAAACAGAACTAAGTCCCTTAAGCTACAGTAATGATGAGACCCTGTCTCAGGTCAGATAACCCCAGTGTGGTCACATGTCTGTCAGCGTACACCAAGAGACTTGGTGTCATCATATTTTAATGGAAACCATTATCAGCTTCAAAAAAAAAAATCATGATTAAATTATACTTAATCTAATGTTGTGATTTTAAAAGGAAGGAAAAATGTTTGCTATGTGAGTAATCACTACAGGAAAACTGCATAATGACTGTATGATTAATGACCACAAATATTTTGTCTATAAATTCATAAATAAACCAAATTATAAAGTACAATGTTTACAATGCAAAATTCTTTAAGAAAAAAAAAAAAGTCCTTTGACTAATCACTACAGGAAAATTGCATCATAACACTGATTGATTAATGACCACAGTGTGTATACTGTGTATAATCATTATGTATATTTCAATACACACACATGTATGGATATATTTAAGAAATATTTGCATGTTTATCCTGTGTTTATACTGTGTAATATAAATATATATATATATATATATATATATATATATATTTTTTTTTCATTTTCAAAAACATTGATAATTCAATAAAAGTTTTTATTTTAAAGATATCTGCAATCTAACATTGTAGCATGTTTTACAGTTTCATGAGATTCTTCTAGTTACTTCTACTTCTAACCTACTTCTAACGTCTTGCCTTCAACAATTCAACAAATTAATTCATCACATTATACCAGATGTTTAAGTCTCAGGTTACCATTAGAACATACATCTGAATTACTGTATGCCTCCTGTGAACACTATTACTGCATGCTGATCATAGCAAGAAATCTCAGTCTCCCAGATACGCTTGAATTTTAATCCAAAAACATGATTATGACTCCGGGTATTTGGTTCTGTCGTTCAAAACGGATCATTACAAGGTGTAAATGTGGTCTAAAATCACTCTCATAACTAATGGCTGATCAAGAAATTGGGTGTTAATACTAGTTTAATTCAGCACTTCAGTTTGGACACCAGCAGCAACAGAGGAAACCTGCAAGACAGAACTGAAACTGTGCTCTTAAATCTTCTGTATACAAATATTGCCTCTGAGAGATTTTGTGGCCATTTCTCCTCCTTTAGTTGAGTTATATCCCTGTAGCCGCCAAGGGAGCACGAGTTCAACCTAGCGGCATTTATGAATATTTTTTGTTGAGCTGTCATGCACCATAAAGGGAAAATGAATGCCATTAGAAAAGTTTCCTTTGTGCTACTAGCCAAAAAGGATGTTCATTTATTCAGATTTGCTATAAAACTATTCCCCCTATATAAATAAGAATGACTTTAAATAAGATGAAAGATACTGTATCCTCTTTCAGGGAAGCAATGATTGAATCGTGTCCCATGAGCAGATCATGGGAAATAATTACTTTTAATACAGAAGTGTTTATAGAAGATCCAATATGAAGGCAACGTATGATACAATTATTATTTATTTTTTTGTTGTATCTTTTTATCTCTAATTTGGTTGACAGAAAACTGATACATGAAAGAGAATATACTTTACAGGGTCATATCATAAATGTTTTATCACTTAAAATTTTCCCCAATGTCCACTTATAACGTTTTTGTGCCAAACATGACGCATGCAAAAAAGCAGCTTAGGAAGAAGTTTTGACTTATGAAAGTTACAGTATGTTTTCACACTGCATCAAGTACATCTTTTATCTCGAAAGATCAATGAGAATTTGATTCTTCTTGATATGAGCCCTTTAACAGTACCTATTGCACTGAAGAACCAGCTGTCATCTTAATATGGTTTGAGTCCAAGGTGCACGTTACGATAACAGCAGTAACCTCTCGTCATGTCAGGTCTGCACACATCTCCTCCAGGCCATGAAGCACAAAGGTCAGAGAAACCGATAGTCATGTTTTCCCTCAGCTTCTGTATCAACTAGTACAAAAATACAGCAAGAGACCGACATGAAAGGATGGTGCAGAATTGCTCATCTGTACTGCAGATCATTTCTGTGGCTACTTGATAATTTAACTTGATCGAAATGATTCTCTTCCTGATAGCTACAATCGTGTTTAATAAAAGTGCCATTATTCAAAAGTGAACCATTAGGCATTTTGAAGTGGAACATTGTTGAAAAAAAGAAAAGAAAAAGAAATTAGCAACTGGTTGATGTAGACAGTGTGATTCTTTTCTCATCTGACTATTGTCTAGACTGTGTAAATGGAGTTTTTAAATCTAACCTTTATTTAACCTGCCAGGTACATTTGAGATTTAAAACAACTCTACAAAAGACACCCGTCTTAGATCGACAGCAACACAAAAACTGTTCATAATATATACACAATTAAACATTTACATGAACCGTATAACATATTCAAATGTATCGAAATTGACCAAATACTATGCCTACACACATCAGTATCCTTTACCATGGTGACAAAAAGAAAGAAAAGAAAAGGTTTCTCAACTAGTTCTGGCCAAGTTCTTATATCATCATCATCCACCCAAAAATGAAAGTCTTCATTTACTCACCCTCGAGTTGTTCCAAATTTGAATTTCTGGTCCCACTTTATATTAGGTGGTCTTAGCTACTGTGTACTTACATAAAAAAAAAGTACAATGTACTTATTGTGTTCATATATTGCAAAATGATTTTGCTGATATTGAGGTGGGATACGGGTAAAGTTAGGGACAGGTGTGGTAGTAAGGGATATGTTTAAGGCAACACGATCTCATAACAATGCGTATAAATAGTACGAGTGTGCAATCTCGTATAATGTATACGCCAAAATGAGTATTGGCGTGCATATGGTACGCCGTTTTTGGCATGCATATGATACGCACTTTATGGCGTATATATGACACGCTTTTGGGTAGGGTGAGGGTGGGGTGTGGGGGTTCTGCATATAATACGCCATAAAGTGCGTATCATATGCACGCCAAAAACGGCGTATCATATGCACGCCAAAATGAGTTTTGGCGTATACATTCTACGAGATTGCACACTTGTACTATTGATACGCATTTTCGTGAGATCGGGCTCGTTTAAGGGTAGGGTTAGGTGTAAGGGAAGTGTCAACAGTGTCATTATAAATGTAACTGCAGAAATTAATTACAGATGTTATTACATGCAGGTAACTTTTAAAATGTAAGTACAATGTAAAAACATGTATGAACACAATAAGTGCTTTGTATCAAATTATTAGGTCACCTAATATAAAGTAGGTCTGAATTTCTTTCTTATGCTGAACACAAAAGATGATATTTTGAAGAATATAGGGAAAAAAGTATTTTCTTCTTTTGTGACCTAGATAAGATAGCGGAATATTTTTTAATTTTGTTTTTTTGTGTGTTTTTTGTACCTTTTTAGATTTTTTTTTCTTCCTCACCATGGACCTCCCTGCAGTCCACCTTCCATGCCTTGAACAGGGAGATTTATAGAATAATTTCTCGACTTGGCCCACCAAAAAACCTTCCCAGATGACTGCCTGCGTTTGTTCCTGATCGGCGGCCTCAATATCGCCATAAGAGTGCAGTTATCCAGGAGTGGATGCTGGTGTCTCACTCACAATCCGGTGCCCAGCAAAAACCACCCAGTCAGCGAGGATCAGCAGCATGAGCCCACCGTAGGCAGCCAGAGTGACTTCCACAACATTTGATCCAGCAGCCAGGGAGCGACTGAGCTGAACATTACATATTTCCATTTCTTTTTTATATTTTAATTCATTTTCTGTGTAAATTACTTAGGTGTATGACATATGGTGTATGAAATGTGCTATATAAATAATCTCGCCTTGCTATGGCTTGGATTGTTATCCACTCTCCCGTTTAAAGCCATACATTGGTTCACTTCACCATCTGCACCAAAGCATAGCAAATGTTCAGTTAAATCACCCAAGTTAACAAAAATGGGTGCTGCACTAAACCTTGGGGAATAAATATTGGTCAGACATGAGACCACACAAGTCTGATCTGTAACAGTCCATCCTAACCACATTGTCAGAAAAGTGAATGTTAACAAGACTCTTTGTAAGAACATCACATCTGACAGCGTCAAATATTCAAAAAATCACAAAACAGAGCCAGACAGTGTGTCGTATGATTGAGAACTTCAGTTATGTCCAATCTGCATTCATGACAGTAGCTATAGCACAGTGATTTTAACTCAAAATGGTTGCTCAAACATTTATTTATAACAGTTATTATTTTTATTATTTTTAAACAGATATTTAAAATGAATGTTATTCAAATATTAGTATTGCTTGAATTCATCCTAACATTTGCCATATCTGATTCTTAGATTAAACAATTCACATAAAGATAAATTAAACCATGTCCTGACATTAATTTGACATATATAATGTATTGAGGTCATTTAGTTATTGAGAGAAAACCTTTCAATATTGTTGATAATGCCCTTTACAGACCAAGAATATCTCAATTCAATAAACCAATTAGTAATTTTAGTATGATGGCAGACTTGCTATGCAATCCCTAATCCCCATAGAGTGACAGAAAGCCAGTGAGTGAAGTAAGTTGCATTGTCAGAATCAGAATCAGAATGAGCTTTATTGCCGGTTATTTTTAACCACAGTGCAACAGAATGAAAGTGTCACAGATAATAAAAATAACAATATACAAACATACAGACAATGTGCAAAATAGCAAAGACACACTATTCAAATATATATATATATATATATATATATATATATATATATATATATATATATATATATATATATATATATATATATATATATATATATATATATATATTATTATTTTTTTAAATAAGTGTGTTAAATAAATAAGTGAATAAATTAATGTGTGTGTGTGTGTTTCTCGTTTATTGTCAAATGTTCATGAGATTGTCATAGACCACAGCCATCAGGAGAGGGAAAGATCAAGTGACTCTGATTCAAAAATAGATCTAAATTATTTCTTATCTGCAGACTGTAATGAAGCGAGGTATATTTCATATTTCAAGACCAGATAACTAGTAAAATGACCTCAAAATATAAACGGGAGATCCAAGGCTCAGCGCCTTGTTGTAGATGCACGCAATCAATAAACATAAACAATGACTAATTAAATAAATCACTAGGTTACATCAATGGGCTAAGTTAGAGCCAAATAACCATTCTCTCCACAGAAGTAAGGACGAGGCTCGGGTACTGAAAAAAAAAAATGCTACTTTCACAGGCGTTATATAGAGGCAGAAAACCACCAAGGCTTGTCTGAATCCAATATGTCAGTACAGATTCCTTCATGAAAAAATAAATAAATAAAAAAGGTGTGGAAATGTAGATTTATTTAGGTCCTAACCTCAAACTACAGCTAAGGCGAAGCAATTGCGACTCCTTTTGAGTCGCTCTTGCGGTTCTCGAATCTCAATTTCGTTCTCGTTCTCGAGTCAAGAATCGGTTTCAATCGGTTGCAGCGGTTTTCGGATCACCAGTACACTGAACCAAGAACTGTTTATTTCGGACATGTTAGATTGTAGAACTCACAGTAGCCAATCACAGCAGTGGGCTTTTACACTGATGTCTCACAGCAGCCAATCACAGCAGTGGGTGTTTACACTGATGTCTCACAGCAGCCAATCACAGCAGTGGGCATTTACACTGATGTCTCACAGCAGCCAATCACAGCAGTGGGCGTTTACACTGATGACTCACAGCAGCCAATCACAGCAGTGGGCGTTTACACTCATACCTTGGTCTCAATATATGTGAGTGAAACACCTTTGCCAGACATTAACACAGATCTCATCAGGTTTAACGACACCTTCCTCTCTTCCTGTCTGATGTTTTACCAATACTCCTTGAAAGATAAAGACATGAATCCAAGGAACAAGTTCACTCAGTGAGGCCTTAAACATAACGTCTGTCTTCAACTATATCAGCTCAGGGTTGCTGGGAGAGCAAGCACCGCGTGTGGGAGAACTGTGCGAGTGAATAAGATGTGATAAAGCGTGTGTGATGGAACTCGTGAAGAATCAAGAAGCTTCCTTTTATAACAGTCATGGATTGACAGCCTTTCAGCTCCAGCAAAATGACACTACAGTATTGTGGACATCTTGACGTGTGTCACCTGTTGACATAAATGAACGAGAATCTTTTTTTCAACCAACGAAAGGTGGAAACTTGTTCAAATAACTTTGTCTAGAGTGAAATCAATTAATTTCCCAATGCTTACAACGTTTTGGTTTGGTATAAACTTTCCATTCATCAAAGACTCCTGAACAAAATGTATCACAGGTTCCACAACAATATTAAGCAGCATGTGTATAACACTCACACCCTCAGCAATGCCAGCAGGTGTGTTGTGGAGAAATGTTCACACTGTTCCCAAATCACCAGCCAAGATGTCTCATATCACAGTTCTTCGTAACAGTTGGCTCAAATCTTAATTGCCACCCAAACCAAAACCAAAACATTGTAAGCAGTGGGAAATTACTTGATTTCTCTCTATGCAATGTCATTTGAACAAGTTTATCAATTGTTTGGTGTTGTAAAGGTACCTATTTTGTTAGTGGGTAGAAGGTTGAAAAACAAGCAGCACCAAAGTTTGCATCCATTAGGGTTCTCCGGGAAAAAATGGCGTTTGGTTGGCAAAATATGTTATTTTGGCAAGGTTGCCTGCTAAAATCTGCATTCCTGGGTTTATATAATCACATAATTGGGGTCGCTTCAACCCGCGGATATGGAGAAAAACACAGACTTGACAACACAGTGCAGTTGAGTTCTGTTGATATTTGACAACTAACGTTACGCGTCGCTCCGTTGCTCTGATTGGTTGTGGGTCTATCCAATTGAGGTCTTTCCTGGCTCGGTTGAAACACGCCCCATAATCAAAGCTCAATGGAGCGGTATCAGACTCATATTCTGACTAGAATTGAGTATGGCAACGCCAGGCTAGCTAGATGGAACACTAAGGTTAGAAGTTTGTAAGCAATTAAAGAAACAATGGCAAATTAAATACAATGTCCATATAGTCAAGTCAACTTTATTTATATAGCACTTTTAACAATGCAGATTGTTTCAAAGCAGCTTCACAGTGTAAAACAGGAAAATAATCCAACATAATATATTTCAATTGTCATACTGTGACAATGTGGGTTTTAGATCAGTAATTAGATCAGTAATTTGGTTTATATGGTTAATTTAGTTTAATAATTAGATTTATTTGGAAATTTAGTTGAAAAATGTAGTGTCAAAACTTAATAGCAAAACTTAAAGGTACACTATGCAACTTTTCCGTCCGCTAAAGGGCGCCTGTTCAAAACAAAGGCATAGTTTGATGACACCTAGTTTGAGCGCAGAATCTTGGGACATGTGGTCTTCACCTCAGCCGGTGGAAAAGAATGAGGATAGGACTCATGTTCATGGATGCAGTTATTAATGTTACTGTAGTATGAAGCAGAGCAGGGGAGAGTGCTGAGGCAGCTGAGTAAGGCCACTGGAGAGATTGTTTGGCAAAACACACGGCTCGCGAGCAATGGGACTTTTATTATGACGGGACACAGTTGCCGGCACAATCTCCGCTTTTCCGGTCATGAGTATGAGGTAATGCAGCTCTGTTTATTATATTAGATACATTTAAGTGTGTTTAAAATGATGTTATGACGTTACACTGTGCGTTCGCTCAGCGGCTGTTGTGACACTTGTTCACACTCCAGTGAGAGTAAAGTTTTTCTGCAAAATAAAACCGGAAACGAGGGTAATGGAGATATGACGCAATTGACAGGCGACTCCCTCACACACTATGCTCACACATCCCGGTTCATTGGTAAAGATAGCGATTTTTCTCACAATTTACAAATAGTTGGAAACATTTGGGATATTGTAAGAACTCAACTTAATAAGATATCACCTTCCCGATCCTGTAATTTTTTCCTAAAACGCCTAAAAAAATCATACCCAAAGTAAATTGCATGCTGTTCTTGAACCATTTGGAATATATGCATAGTTTTGGTCTCTTTTGAAAGGTAACAATCTAAGGTTTGCTCCTAAAAATCACTCAAAATCACTGTAAGTCATACTGGAATTGGATAAAAGAACTTTGAACACACTGAAAAAATAAAAAATGAAATTCCGCCAACATTTTTTTTTTTTTTTTTGTAAAAAGATGCCTGCATATGACTATAGCTGGGAGCTGTTACCTGGAAAACACAATGGGATCACAGCATGAAGCCTTACCAAGTCCAAGTTACCATTTGATAATAATACCTTTAGAAAATTTGTGTTTTGCACATGCTTATCTAAGTTTATGTCCCCAAAAAAAGCCAATTGGAGACTCCAAATGGCCCTTTGTAACCATTGACACATACAATGCTGCTATTCTTGAATGCTCTGATGTACAGACATGGTTTTGGGCTCTAATGAAAGGTTACTCTTAGAGCTATTCTATTCCTTATCCAGATTTAAAATATTTTTGTGAATAATTGCTGAAACATAAACATTATAGTGTTTTTATTTATATTATAGTGTTTTTCCAATTCTTGAAAGTAAACTTTGTGCAAATAAAGACGAAACAAGAGCTATGTTTTTTATAAAACTCTTTAATATTACAACCCCAAATCAGAAAAAGTTGGGACAGTATGGGAAAAAAAAGGAAAAAAAAAGAAAAAAAGTAGTGATTTCTAAATTTACTTTGACTTGTATTTCATTGCAGACAATATGAACACAAAATATTTCATGTTTTTTCTGGTCAACTTCATGTCATTTGTAAATATGCATCCTTTCCTGTCATTCAGACCTGCAACACATTTAAAAAAAAGTTGGGACAGGAGCAATTTAGGGCTAGTAATGAGGTAAAATGGTTAAATAATGATGTGATTTGAAACTGGTGATGTCAACAGGTGATTGTTATTATGATTTGGTACAAAAGCAGCATCCAAGAAAGGTCTAATCCTTTAGGAGCCGAGGATCGGAGTATTCCATACTGTCCCAACCTTTTCTGATTTGGGGTTGTTCACACTAATATATAATAAAAAATAATATCAAACTATTTTCACTTTACATTTCACTCACTATAAATGTGATATAGACTAACTATTTCACTGAATTTGGATTGCCTGGACCCTAAAGAGTGGAATTACACCGTTTTTTATGTATGTGGCATATTTAGCTTTTATTTTTGAGTTGTTGAGTGTCACTCAATTAACCCATTACAATTCCTATGTACTGACGGCGGCACGTCTGATGTCTAAGTGGATATATAACACTGGCCTGGAGGTTTTTGGATATTTGACTGCAAAAATAGTGTACCTTTAATACAATTACAATTGTGTCTCAAAAGGTAAACAAATTGGAACGCTTACAAACATTAGTGTAACATAAATATTCTAATAGTATACAGAATATATCTTTAAGTAAGTAAGTAATACTTTACGAATTTAGCAAAATATATGTAAATGTAACAAAATAAATAATAGTGTCTACAACTTTCATTTCCATTGTGTAACACTTTTGCAAGTTGGAAAAGACAGCTAATGGCATCTGAAAGGCTTTTACAATGCAATGCAATACAATACTTAATATTCATTGGGTATTTTATATGATTGCACAATAAACTGATATAATTTATATTTTTACATGGTTGTTAGTTGCAGCTGTACATTGCTGTTTAATATGCTCAAATACATTGAGCCTCGATTCTTATCTATGGATATTTGATTCTAGTTTGCATCATTTCCCAAATCCACTCCAATTTTAGTTCATCATTAAAAAAGTATTTCATCAACTCATTTTCAAAGTTCCAACAAAACATCAGAGGGAGTTTCTGGCCAATTATTCCTTTAAACTCAGACACTTTTTACCCATTGTTCCTAGACACAATTAGGGAGACACTGTCTAATTTATACTCAGTGCTGACATATGGGCATTGGTTCATAAAATTCCATAATTACCCATCAAAAAATATGGGGTGCTCATTTAACTGATGCTAATTAGTCAAACAGTCAAAAAACGTAAGGGAAAAATCTCCCAGCCATGAAACTTAACAGGAATCTAAATGATAATTGGTGTGTGCTTTCTTTTTTAAGATCCTAGTCTTCAGAAGGTTAGCAGATAGTTCAGATTACAACAATGCACTATTGTTCTTCTATAGGTTGGCTGCTTCTTTAACTGTGATGGTACAATAACTTAAAGCATAACGTGACATCAGACATGCACGGTCGCTACTGATATCTTCAAATTTAGCCTTAAATTCAATGCTGTGAAATTCTCATAATTTGTATGTATGGTATATATCACAACATACTATATTTTCATGAGTGTGTCTACATGATCATTAAGTAAAACAATTAAGTAAAACGATCACAGTAACTGCTGCCAAGGCTTTGGACCTGT
Source organism: Gobiocypris rarus (assembly GCA_023029165.1). Lineage (NCBI taxonomy): Eukaryota > Metazoa > Chordata > Actinopteri > Cypriniformes > Gobionidae > Gobiocypris > Gobiocypris rarus. The sequence goes on from CM040914.1 coordinate 10,972,973, forward strand.
GGAAAATTGACTTTATTATGTGATCTAGTACCTCATTCGACATGCTATACTTAAAAGAAGAGTTCACCCAAAAATGATGTCATTAATTCAGACTGATCTCATGAAATGGCGTATGTATGACATGCCAATTCATATGCCATTTTGGCGTGCTATCAAGACGCATAATCGCTTTTTAGCGTGTTTATCAACGCTGTTTCATTCTTTCCCCCTACAGTGCCCCTACCCCTAAATCTACCAGACACAGACACACACACACGTCTGGTTTACTATCTTTGTGGGGACTCTCCATAGACTTAAATGGTTTTCTACTGTACAAACCGTATATTCTATCCCCCTACACTGCCCCTGCCCCTAAACCTACCCATCACAGGAGACATGCTACATTTTTACATACAAATAAAAAAAAAAATTATATGATTTATAAGCTTGTTTCCTCATGGGGACCTCAATTTATTAAAAAAACATCCAGACAAAGACATCCACATGGAATCACACGGCGTATACATACACACGGAATCACACGGCGTAGACATACACGTGGAGTCACACGGCGTAGACATACACGCGGAATCACACGGCGAGACATACACGCCGGAATCACACAGGTAGACATACACGCGGAATCACACGGTGTAGACATACACGCCGGAATCACACGGCGAGACATACACACGGAATCACGCCGCGAGACATACACACGGAATCACGCGGCGAGACATACACGCGGAATCACACGGCGAGACATACACGCTGAATCACACGGCATAGACATACACGCAGAGTCACACGGCGAGAAATACACGCGGAATCACACGGCGAGACATACACGTGGAATCACACGGCGAGACATACACGTGGAATCACACGGCGAGACATACACGTGGAATCACACGGCGAGACATACACGCTGAGTCACACGGCGAGACATACACGCGAATCACACGGCGAGACATACACGCCGAAATCACACGGCGACATACACGCGGAGTCACACGGCGAGAAATACACGCGGAGTCACACGGCGAGACATACACGCCGAGTCACACGGCGAGACATACACGCCGAGTCACACGGCGAGACATACACGCTGAGTCACACGGTGTAGACATACACGCGGAATCACACGGCGAGACATACACCCGGAATCACACGGCATAGACATACACCCGGAATCACACGGCGAGACATACACGCCGAATCACACACCGCGGACATACACGCCGAAATCACACGGCGTGGACATACACGCCGAATCACACGCCGCGGACATACACGCCGAATCACACGGCGAGACATACACGCCGGAATCACACGGCGAGACATACAAGTGGAATCACACGGCGAGACATACACGTGGAATCACACGCCGTGGACATACACGCCGAATCAAACGGCGAGACATACACGCGAATCACACGGCGAGACATACACGCCGGAATCACACGGCGCGAGACATACACGCGAATCACATGGCGTGGACATACACGCGAATCACACGGGCGTGGACATACACGCGAATCACACGGCGTGGACATACACGTGGAATCACACGGCGAGACATACACGTGGAATCACACGGCGAGACATACACGCGTGGAATCACACGCCGTGGACATACACGCCGGAATCACACGGCGAGACATACACGCGAATCACACGGCGAGACATACACGAGGAATCACACGGCGAGACATACACGCTGAATCACACGGCGTGGACATACACGCGGAATCACACGGGCGTGGACATACACGCGAATCACACGGGCGTGGACATACACGCGAATCACACGGCGTGGACATACACGCGGAATCACACGGCGAGACATACACGCGAATCACACGGGCGAGACATACACGCGGAATCACACGGCGAGACATACACGCAGAATCACACGGCGAGACATACACGTAGAATCACACGGCGAGACATACACGCGAATCACACGGCGAGACATACACGTGGAATCACACGGCGACATACACGTGGAATCACACGGCGTAGACATACACGCGGAATCACACGGCGTAGACATACACGCGGAATCACACGGCGTAGACATACACGCGGAATCACACGGGCGTGGACATACACGCGAATTACACGGCGTAAACATACACCCGGAATCACACGGCGTAGACATACACGTGGAATCACACGGGGTAGACATACACGCGGAGTCACACGGCGTAGACATACACGCGGAATCACACGGTGTAGACATACACACGGAATCACACGGCGTAGACATACACGCGGAATCACACGGTGTAGACATACACACGGAATCACACGGCGTAGACATACACGCGGAGATGATGGTTTATTTCGGCGTACACATACACGAGGATAGCTCAAAATGCGTACATATAACATGCCATTTGGCTTTAGAAAGTGCTGTGTATATTTACGCAAAGTCATTATGTCATGTTGCATTAATTTTTCAACCTCATGTTGTTACAAACACCTAAGAATTTCGTTCATCTTCAGAACACGAATGAAGAACTTTTAGATGCAATCTGAGAGCTTTCTGTCCCTCTATTGACAACTGCACAAATACCACTTAATGCTTTAAAAATTTCATAAAGAGATCGTAATACTAACCCATATGAATTGAGTGTTTTAGTCAAAATATTCTAAAGAGACACAATTGCTTTATATGATGAACAGAATAGGCTGAATTTAGGATTTATTTACATATAAACATTTATCAACTCAGACATTAGCTGTGGTAAACGGAAGCTCAAACATGTTTGCTTGATGTGAGAGAACCAATGAGTTTCATTCACCTGTAACGTAGCACTTTTGAGTTTCAGCAAGAACCAATGAGGTTCATTTTCGTGTTATGCAGCACTTTAGAGCTTCCACAAGAACCAATGAGGTACATTCCTGTGTTACACAGCATGTTTGAGCTTCAGCAAGAACCAATGAGGTTTAGTCTTGTATATGCAGCACATTTAATAACCAATGAGGCTCATTCTTGTGTCACGCAGCACGTTTATTTTTACAGCTCCTCTGTAAGGAGTTCTGCAAAGAACAGGTAGATTTTGGCATGTCTAATTAATATTTATGAGCATCTCTTCTGATTGGCCTGTTGTTTTCTGAGTGACACACGGCATGGCCAACCACAGGTAACTTTGGCCATGCTGTAGCCTGCTGTGGCTTGGTGGTAACTGGGGCCAAAACCATGAAGCCGGTTTAGCTGGCTAGCCAGTTATGTTTAATCTTAGTTTGTGCCGATCCTGGGTTTTAGGTACCATTAAAGGGGTTTGGCTTTTAGCAGTGTTCATCTCCATAGTAACTTGCGCTCCACGGCTAACCTGTTCAAGGGCAGGTTATGTTCTGGATAAGAGATCTCAAACTGAAATTGGACCAATCAGCTGTGAGTAAAGGGTCACACCTCTGATGCAATAAAATCAATAAAAGTTTTTTTTTTTTACTCCAAATTAAAGTTCAGTATATAGCAAATGGTTTTTAAAGACTAAAGTGTCAATGTTTATTTATAATAATAATAATTTTTAATGATTTAGATATAATTTATGTAATTATTCTACCCTTAATCAATTACACGTATCATTTAGTTAATCAATCATTAATAGGCACTTTGTTAAAATTAATAAATACACACAAGCTTTAAAATCAATAAATAAAGCTAATACATACTACATGTGAGCTTAAATTTTCAATTCTCTCTATATCAACTAAACTAACTTCATAACTTTTACTTGCATTGACATATATACGATTTTTCTTTAAGTTGTCCTCTTTCATAAACAGCTCTTTTCTTCTTGCTGTTTTGTTTAAATTCTTAATAGTTTTCAATCAATAATATTGTGCAGAAGAGAGAAATAAATCTCGCTACTTCTCTCTTGCGAAGTGAATCTCAGTTCCACTGATCCACAGCGTGTGATTGGCTGTTCACTACTGATGTCACAGCTAAACTCCTAAACTCAGGATCAAAGCCTGAACTGACAGAGAAAGTTGATGATCAGCATCATGGGACCAACAAAGCCTGAATAGATGGGTTTGGTTTTGTCAACTCGAAACTAATCCTAGAACCCTGAGTTTGTTAAACTACCATCATGGTACAGGCCCCTGATACTCACAAATAAAGGTAAATATAAACACTGGTAATGATGATCACTGCAGAGGGAAATGTTGTCCGGCCTTACGAACTCAGATCTTGAATCGGCGATGACAGGAGACAACCAACCGCCTCCTCAAATGTGCTTACAACAGGATGTTTATGCTAATTCTTTTTTTTATTTTAGCAACACATTAGCATCATGTTAGTGTTAGATAACCGTTTACAAACTATAATTTCAGATTATGCTGGCTCCATAATGTAACATAACATGAGTGAGAAGTTCATAAGGGTTGAGGATTTGAGATTGGACAGGTTTTTTTTAATTTATTTTTTATGCAGGCAGTGCATTTGATCGTGGATTGACTGTTTTGAAACTTATATGGTAGTTACATAGCCCTAGACCTGAGTTATCATGAAAAAGGTAGGAAATATCAGTTTTGACAATATGGGAACTTTAAACTAAAACTTTTAAATTCCAATCCTAGTTTAAGTATTATATAAGCACTTTCTTGACCTCAGTAATTAAATTAAGTAAATTAAACTGAGTTATTAAATAGACAATGTGGAATATTTAGTTGTTAATAACTTCTGCGACCATAGGAATATGATAATTCAAATAATTAAAATATAAATTGATATTTTTTTTAGAACACGAGGAAGACTAAATACAGTATTATTAATTTAAGCAAGCTTCACAAATCTTAAATATACACTTATACTTGTTGATTAGAAAGACCTTGATCGATCTTGATTTGACAGAACTTACAGTGTCATGATATTTATCAATTACCCAGCCATAAAAATCACTCTGTATAACATCAAGTCAATTGTTGGTTTTCAAGTGCAGTAATCAAGTGCACCAGGAGTGTTTTGATTGCTGTGTGTTCACCATGATATCACTGCTTCAAACTAATGCTGTGTTCTTCAAATTCAACTGAGCATGAGTAGTTCCTATGCAACAATTAGCATTTAGAAGAAAATGCATTTGCAATTGCATTTAGAAATATACATCCAAATCAGTGTTCCTCTACAACTGTTAAAGGTATGTAAGTTTTGCATAGTTTTGCTTATTTAAAACAAAGACGTAGCTTGATGGCGGTGTGAAAGAGCACGGAATGATGGGAGTTCACCTTCACCTCAACAACCAATGAAACTGAATCTGACGGACCTGGGCAGAAATTATGTTCATGAATGAGCAAATGTATTAAAGGGGTCATGAACTGGCTTTTTGTATTTTTTTATTGTTGTATGAGGTCAACTTATGCCATTTACATGGTTTTTACATTCAAATAGCCTCTCTCATGGAACGCATTTTTATGGTTGTGCCACTGAAGACTTGGAAGTAAACGCCCACTGCTATGATTGGATAAGCTTTGCATATTATAATGAGCTCCGTTAGTACACATGACGCTTTTGAAAGCGTGTGGGAAAATGGCAACCGGAATGATTCAACCACAACCACAACCATTTACACAGAGGGTAAATAGCAAATATATTCTATTTACACTAAGTGAAAATAACATTTTCTTAGCAATAGATGATATTTATACTATGTTAAATAGCATACTAAGTTGATATATTCAATATAAGTTATATTCAAAACCCTATATTAAAGTAGCAGTTCTTTGCAATATAGTAATTACATTTATACTTTATTTTGACAGATGCATACTATTTGCACCTGAGTTTTGTTGTACATTAACAGGATGCAATAATAACAGAATGTGATTATATTCATTGAAATTATTAAATGGATGCCACCTTAATGGGACAATAAAAGCCCTCCCTACACCTACCCCTAACCCTACCCAATAAAGGCATTTATTATTATTAAACATTTCTTTAGGCACTTTTTTCCACATTTAGAATATTTTCTTAATTTTTATTGAAAGTAAATGCATTTCTGTTGTGATTTGTGATGAAAAAACACTGCACAAGGCGGATTCGAACCCAGTCCAATAGCGTCAAAATCAAGATGCTTAAGCCATGCACTTTACTGACTGCACTACTGAGGATGTTGAATATTGAGCGCTTTTTAAAATGTTGTTTGACCCAAACAGGCATTGTTAGGCGGAGCTAGTGCGAATAGCACTTGCCAACAAGGCACACTATTTGCACTTAGTGTGAATAGACACTCCGTATTTTGATGACTTGGCCTGCCCAATCATTGGATATAACCGCAAACCGTGTATCACTAACACAGACACGAACAAGCCTAACTGTTGAGTTAGACAAATCAGCATTATCAAAACTTCCGCGATTGTATTTTTCCTTCAAATATCAAGTCAAGAACACACATTAAGAAAGGAATGTTATTTCACTATTTAAGATTTACCGGCCTGCTGACAGGCTTACGTTTTGGTAACGCGTCTGGAAAACACATAGCCCTGGGATGTTGGCCCACACATGTTCTAGTGTGATCCCGAATTGGAGCACAATGAACCAAAAACCTCCAAATAAAGGATTCTTCAGCCTGTAGCAGCATGCTAAGTTATGTTCAGTTAGACACACATGCACATGTGATAGGATTAAAGTGAGTCGTCTTGTTGGATTGGGTTGGTTAAGCTCATTGATTGTCCTATCACTGTGCAGTGGACAGGTATAAATTTGGCCATTTGCTTGTATGGCGTCACGAGTCACGCCCCCTTGCTCTGCGTTATTTCTGGTCGCCGGTCAGGTGTGCTTGTTGACGTTGGCTAACTGTTAGTAGTACGCTGTTTCATATTAGTATCATCTTTGTTAGAGCTGTAGCTTGAGACAAACCTTGTGGCTGGTGCTTGGTTGACATGGTTTCTTGTGCAGGTGAGTGAAACCGCTGTATGTATTTGTTTAGTGCAAGATGGCGTTTGTAAGGGCTGCGTCTGTTTGTTTATAGTTTCAATATATGCGGTTTCCTGACGCTATAGACTTGTTGTGTGCTGTATTACCATTGTAGTGAGCTTACGGATGACCGCATACGGTATGTGGTTTTAAAGCTTGCAAGTGTTTATTTATAAAATAGTGTGTTATGTTATTGTTAATTGTATTATAGATTGCGCTGCTGCGTATCAGCGGTTCCTTGTTCCCCCCTGTGCACGTATAGGAAGCGGATTGGTAGAACGAGCCCACAGCGTTCTGGTTCACCTGTGCACTTATGGCTCGTTTCCACTGAGCGGTACGGTTCGGTATGGTACGGTACGGTATGCATTTATTTGCGTTTCCACTGTCAAAAGTTGTGACTGGTACCAAAATGCCGAACCGTACCGTACCACTTTTTTTGGTACCCTTCCGTTGGGGTACCTAGCACAGTGGTACGGTACTAAAGGGTGGAGCTAGACTCACTGCAGAACGCTGATTGGTTGACAGAGAATCGTCACACATACATTTTTTTTTATCTATATCTATAGTTTTAACTCACATTAGTGTGTTGCTTCATTCATTCATGCTCATCCTCTCGGCAAATCCAGTCTTGTTTACAAACAAATCCATGGTGAAATGAAGGAACAAACGCACAATGTTTTCCCTACGGATAGCGACAGTTGAGTGTCGAATGAGCAACCATTTTACGTTATTGACCTAGAATGCAAACAAAATGGCGCTGCCCATTGTCCAAATATATAATGGATTTTTTTATGGTTTCATGGGTTTTCTATTACATATTTCAGACATAATTTAGGTTATATTAAGCCATACAAGTCTTAACACCAGAGGATCCCTTTAAAGTTTATGGCCTGCCCAACTCGGAAACTCTGGTATCAAAATTATCCCTGAGCTTCCCAATGGTATCAAATCCACATAAAAAAAAACAAATATCACAAGACATTATCATCATCATAAGATGAATAATTACAGTTTCAGGCATTGAATTATACTTGACTAATGGCCTTTCATCTTAAAAATACTGCTTTTTCACTCATGAAAAGCTTAAAACAGCAAGACCTTACTTAAACACATATAGGAGTTTAGCCATTAATAGTATGCCTCTTAATATTACCAGTGAGGAAAGGTTACATCTGCCATGTGCATGGTTTGGTCTTGAGAAGCTGAGCAGCTGAGAGCTGCCCCTGATGGTGGAAAGTATTGCATGTGCTAGAATATATGCTACAATTAATGCAGTTTCCACAACTAAGGGAAACATTAGCTCAATTTGTAGTCAAAATGAATAATTGAACAGGAATGAAAATATACCAAACTCAATGTCTTTGGTTTTCATGACTAATCTTTTCACCAGTGCTACATGATACCGTAATAAGCATGAACATTAAAATATATGCAAATAATATATTCAAATGTGATTAGATCTAATTATATATTCTGTTATTATTGAAAAATTAGCATGTTTATCATTAATATTTCTTTCAACACACTGCGGGTACAGATCTCCACTGATCTAGTCCCATTGCATTCTTGGACATTGTTAAGATGCATTGAAGCTTATACAGGTCCTTCTCAAAATAAATTGCATATTGTGATAAAAGTTCATTATTTTCCATAATGTAATGATAAAAAAAATGTAACTTTCATATATTTTAGATTCATTGCACACCAACTGAAACATTTCAGGTCTTTTATTGTTTTAATACTGATGGTTTTGGCATACAGCTCACGAAAACCCAAAATTCCTATAAAAAAAAAAATAGCATATTTCATCCGGCAAAATAAAAGTGTTTTTGATACAAAAAAAGTCAACCTTCAAATAATTATGTTCAGTTATGCACTCAATACTTGGTCGGGAATCCTTTTGCAGAAATGACTGCTTCAATGCGGCGTGGCATGGAGGCAATCAGCCTGTGGCACTGCTGAGGTGTTATGGAGGCCCAGGATGCTTCGATAGCGGCCTTAAGCTCATCCAGAGTGTTGGGTCTTGCGTCTCTCAACTTTCTCTTCACAATATCCCACAGATTCTCTATGGGGTTCAGGTCAGGAGAGTTGGCAGGCCAATTGAGCACAGTAATACCATGGTCAGTAAACCATTTACCAGTGGTTTTGGCACTGTGAGCAGGTGCCAGGTCGTGCTGAAAAACAAAATCTTCATCTCCATAAAGCTTTTCAGCAGATGGAAGCATGAAGTGCTCCAAAATCTCCTGATAGCTAGCTGCATTGACCCTGACCTTGATAAAACACAGTGGACCAACACCAGCAGCTGACATGGCACCCCAGACCATCACTCACTGTGGGTACTTGACACTGGACTTCAGGCACTTTGGCATTTCCTTCTCCCCAGTCTTCCTCCAGACTCTGACTCCTTGATTTCCGAATGACATGCAAACTTTGAGCGACAGTCCAGTGCTGCTTCTCTGTAGCCCAGGTCAGGCGCTTCTGCCGCTGTTTCTGGTTCAAAAGTGGCTTGACCTGGGGAATGCGGCCCCTGTAGCCCATTTCCTGCACATGCCTGTGCACGGTGGCTCTGGATGTTTCTAGTCCAGACTCAGTCCACTGCTTCCGCAGGTCCCCCAAGGTCTGGAATCGGTCCTTCTCCACAATCTTCCTCAGGGTCCGGTCACCTCTTCTCGTTGTGCAGCGTTTTTTGCCACACGTTTTCCTTTCCCACAGACTTCCCACTGAGGTGCCTTGATACAGCACTCTGGGAACAGCCTATTGGTTCAGAAATGTCTTTCTGTGTCTTACCCTCTCGCTTGAGGGTGTCAATGATGGCCTTCTGGACAGCAGTCAGGTTGGCAGTCTTACCCATGATTGCGGTTTTGAGTAATGAACCAGGCTGGGATTTTTTAAAAGCCTCAAGAATCTTTTGCAGGTGTTTAGAGTTAATTAGTTGATTCAGATGATTAGGTTTATAGCTCGTTTAGAGAACCTTTTCATGATATGCTAATTTTTTTAGATAGGAATTTTGGGTTTTCGTTAGCTTTATGCCAAAATCATCAGTATTAAAATAATAAAAGACCTGAAATATTTCAGTTGGTGTGCAATGAATTTAAAATATATGAACAATTAGTTTTTATCATTACCTTATGGAAAATAAAGAACTTTTATCACAATATGCAATTTTTTGAGAAGGACCTGTATGTCCCTGATTCCACACCACCTCTCAATAGCAAGTAGAGTTGCAATATTCATCCTGCATTGTGCTGAATATATGCGTAGGCCTTTTTATTAGGTAGGCTACTGCTTTTATTAAACGCTGCTGTATCAAGCAGCTCTATAGCTGAATATGCAAATTTCTACTGCAGGAGTTAGAATCACATTTTTGTGTCAAAAATAAGCCGCATATCAAATCACTTTTTCGGATATAGCGTAGTGTCCACGGCCTTGGCTTTTATAGTTACGGCCCATAGGATTCACCGATTTGCACAAACAGTTATAAACCACAGTGATATATTGGAGCAATTTAGTGGTTAACAAAGTTGTTGGCACTTCTCCAGTAAGCCTTATATTAGCATGGCAGTCTTCACACTGTTCTCATTTCATTTCATGCCTCAATCATTTGAAATTTGTGGAAATGAAGTCGCTAGAGTGCAACAAACAAGATGTCAGAATTTTATGAGAGTTCAGTGCTAGCGCTGAATCAAATAACTTATTGAGTGTGAAAGCATTATATTTGCTTCTTATAAAGGTCATGTCCTGAAATTCAAACCTATGCGGAAAAAGTCTAAGAGAAGAATTAATATATATATACACAGTGGGTACAGAAAGTATTCAGACCCCCATAAATGACACACTCTTTGTTATATTGCAGCCATTTGCTAAAATCATTTAAGTTCTTTCATCTAAGTCAACAGAATTGTTGACATTTGTACAGATTTATTAAAAAAGAAAAACTGAAATATCACATGGTCCTAAGTAATCAGACCCTTTGCTGTGACACTCATATATTTAACTCAGGTGCTGTCCATTTCTTCTGATCATCCCTGAGATGGTTCTAAACCTTCATTTGTGTCCAGCTGTGTTTGATTATACTGACTGGACTTGATTATGAAAGCCACACACCTGTCTATATAAGACCTTACAGCTCACAGTGCATGTCAGAGCAAATGAGAATCATGAGGTCAAAGGAACTGCCTAAAGAGCTCAGAGACAGATTTGTGGCAAGGCACAGATCTGGCCATGGTTACAAAAAAAAATTCCTATGAGCACAGTGGCCTCCATAATCCTTAAATGGAAGACGTTTGGGACGACCAGAACCCTTCCGTGAGCTGTGAAGCATGGTGCTGTGGGGGTGTTTTTCAGCTGCAGAGACAGGATGGCTGGTTGCAATCAAGGAAAAGATGAATGCGGCCAAGTACAGGGATATCCTGAACGAAAACCTTCTCCAGAGAGCTCAAGACCTCAGACTGGGCCGGAGGTTCAACTTCCAACAAGACAATGACCCTAAGCACACAGCTAAAATAACGAAGGAGTGGCTTCACAACAACTCTGTGACTGTTCTTGAATGGCCCAGCCGGAGCCCTGACTTAAACCCAATTGAGCATCTCTGGAGAGACCTGAAAATGGCTGTCCACCAACGTTTACCATCCAACCTGACAGAACTGGAGAGGATCTGCAAGGAGGAATGGCAGAGGATCCCCAAATCCAGGTGTGAAAAACTTGTTGCATCTTTCCCAAAAAGACTCATGGCTGTATAAGATCAAAAGGGTGCTTCTACTAAATACTGAGCAAAAGGTCTGAATACTTGACAATTTTATATGTCAGTTTTTTCTTTTTTAATAAATCTGCAAAAATGTCAACAATTCTATGTTTTTCTGTCAATATGGGGTGCTGTGTTTACATTAATGAAAAAAAGGACCTTAAATGATTTTGAAATGGCTGCAATATAACAAAGAGTGAAACATTTAAGGGGGACTGAATACTTTCCGTACCGTATATATATATATATACACACACTCACCTAAAGGATTATTAGGAACACCACACTAATACTGTGTTTTACCCCCTTTCGCATTCAGAACTGCCTTAATTCTACGTGGCATTGATTCAACAAGGTGCTGAAAAAATTATTTAGAAATATTGGCCCATATTGATAGAATAGCATCTTGCAGTTGATGGAGATTTGTGGGATGCACATCCAGGGCACAAAGGTCCCGTTCCACCACATCCCAAAGATGCTCTATTGGGTTGAGATCTGGTGGGGGCCATTTTAGTACAGTGAACTCATTGTCATGTTCAAGAAACCAATTTGAAATGATTCAAGTCCTGCTGGAAGTAGCCATCAGAGGATGGGTACATGGTGGTCATAAAGGGATGGACATGGTCAGAAACAATGCTCAGGTAGGCTGTGGCATTTAAACAATGCCCAGTTGGCACTAAGGGGCCTAAAGTGTGCCAAGAAAACATCCCCCACACCATTACACCACCACCACCAGCCTGCAAAGTGGTAACAAGGCATGATGGATCCATGTTCTCATTCTATTTATGCCAAATTCTGACTCTACCATCTGAATGTCTTAACAGAAATCGAGGCTCATCAGACCAGGCAACATTTTTCCAGTCTTCAACTGTCCAATTTTGGTGAGCTCGTGCAAATTGTAGCCTCTTTTTCCTATTTGTAGTGGAGATGAGTGGTACCCGGTGAGGTCTTCTGCTGTTGTAGCCCATCCATCTCAAGGTTGTGTATGTTGTAGCTTCACAAAAGATTTGCTGCATACCTCGGTTGTAACGAGTGGTTATTTCAGTCAAAGTTGCTCTTCTATCAGCTTGAATCAGTCGGCCCATTCTCCTCTGACCTCTAGCATCAACAAGGCATTTTCGCCCACAGGACTGCCGCATACTGGATTTTTTTCCCTTTTCACACCATTCTTTGTAAACAAATTTTTGTGAAGGCGGGCATACACTGTGCGATTTCAGAAAGGTTGCCTAATCACAATGTACGAGTAGATCGCATGCGATCTAAAGCCAAAGCTCACGGTTTATGTGCTCACGGTTTATGTCCGATTGTCGAGCGCAACTTGACTGCTCCCACTGTACGAGTGAAATATGCGTGATAAACCTCCATGTTCCAATGACAGACCATGGGCTATTATAGATAGCCTATCAAATGCATCAGCGCTATCAAGAGGATTTAGTGTTTCCAATGCTGGTATAAAAAAATGAATTGCAATATCTATTTAATAATAAAAGTAGGCCTACTTTTTTTTATTAAATTGATATTACATTTAGTTTGCTCCCGTAACAGTTTCATAACGCATCGATGCATAGCCGACACGCTGCATGATAAAAGATTAGATAGATTATTTTAGACCTACTCCTCATTATTTAAAAACATTTAGTCCAATTAAACAGGGAATTATGGGTTATTTATAGATAATATCAGTCTCAATGAAAAGTAAGAGCAATTTCAACATTGCGTTTGCACATTTGAGTTTTCACATTGCGTGATATCCACTGACTCCTTCATGATTTAAAAGGGGAAGAAGAAAAAAAAAACATTAATGTGACATGATGACATTTTGTGTCAAATGATGGAAACGGTTCACATTTCCCGCGGTCATAAAATTAAGTAAAGATTAAATAATGGTATAGTAAATAAATAAATAAATATAGTATGAAAGTAAAACAAGTAGGCTAAATTAATGATCAAGCTGCTAAATGATTAAAAGACTTATATTATCCATTTTACAACACGAACTGGTGGAGCAACAGTTTGCTAAATTTCCGATGTTTGATAGCTGCCTACACAACTTAAAGATCTCCCTCTTTTCGCTTTCTTTCTTGCTGCATTACAGATTAAATGGTTGAACGTCTGCTTTCGCGCAGGCACAGTGAGGGGAAATGGAGCAATCAGTTCATAGCTCTTGCTAAGCTGTGCGATATCCTCACGAGGGGCGATCAGAATTTCTGACGCCAGAAATTCATCCGACCATCCGATTGCCCCTGTACACTGCACGTGCACCTCGCGACAAATGACGCACGATAAAGCTGAAAATTGGCCCGACTCAAAACAGAGTCGCACGAGTCAGAATTTGGCTCAAAATCGGACGAAAATCGCACCGTGTATGCCCAGCTTAACTGAGCAGATTGTGAAATACTCAGACCGGCCTGTCTGGCACCAACAACCATGCCACGCTCAAAATTGCTTAAATCACCTTTCTTTCCCATTCTGACATTCAGTTTGGAGTTCAGGAGATTGTCTTGACCAGGACCACACCCCTAAATGCATTGAAGCAACTGCCATGTGATTGGTTGATTAGATATATGCATTAATTAGAAATTGAACAGGTGTTCCTAATAATCCTTTAGGTGAGTGTGTGTGTGTGTGTGTATATATAAATATATATATACAAAGTTCCTTCTCAAAAAATTAGCATATTGTGATAAAAGTTGATTATTTTCCATAATGATATGCCAAAATTAAAATGTCATATATTTTAGATTAATTGCACACCAACTGAAATATTTCAGGTCTTTTATTGTTTTAATACTGATGATTTTGGCATACAGCTCATGAAAACCCAAAACTAAAAATATTAACATATCATGAAAAGGTTCTCTAAACGAGCTATTAACCTAATCATCTGAATCAACTAATTAACTCTAAACACCTGCAAAAGATTCCTGAGGCTTTTAAAAACTCCCAGCCTGGTTCATTACTCAAAACCGCAATCATGGGTAAGACTGCCGACCTGACTGCTGTCCAGAAGGCCATCATTGACACCCTCAAGCGAGAGGGTAAGACACAGAAAGACATTTCTGAAGGAATAGGCTGTTCCCAGAATGCTGTATCAAGGCACCTCAGTGGGAAGTCTGTGGGAAGGAAAAAGTGTGGCAAAAACGCTGCACAACGAGAAGAGGTGACCGGACCCTGAGGAAGATTGTGGAGAAGGACCGATTCCAGACCTTGGGGGACCTGCGGAAGCAGTGGACTGAGTCTGGAGTAGAAACATCCAGAGCCACCGTGCACAGGCGGGTGCAGGAAATGGGATACAGGTGCCGCATTCCCCAGGTCAAGCCACTTTTGAACCAGAAACAGCGGCAGAAGCACCTGACCTGGGCTACAGAGAAGCAGTACTGGAATGTCGCACAAATTTTGCATGTCATTCGGAAATCAAGGTGCCAGAGTCTGGAGGAAGACTGGGGAGAAGGAAATGCCAAAATGCCTGAAGTCCAGTGTCAAGTACCCACAGTCAGTGATGGTCTGGGGTGCCATGTCAGCTGCTGGTGTTGGTCCACTGTGTTTTATCAAGGGCAGGGTCAATGCAGCTAGCTATCAGGAGATTTTGGAGCACCTCATGCTTCCATCTGCTGAAAAGCTTAATGGAGATGAAGATTTCGTTTTTCAGCACGACCTGGCACCTGCTCACAGTGCCAAAACCACTGGTAAATGGTTTACTGACCATGGTATTACTGTGCTCAATTGGCCTGCCAACTCTCCTGACCTGAACCCCATAGAGAATCTGTGGGAAATTGTGAAGAGAAAGTTGAGAGACGCAAGACCCAACACTCTGGATGAGCTTAAGGCCGCTATCGAAGCATCCTGGGCCTCCATAACACCTCAGCAGTGCCACAGGCTGATTGCCTCCATGCCACGCCGCATTGAAGCAGTCATTTCTGCAAAAGGATTCCCGACCAAGTATTGAGTGCATAACTGAACATAATTATTTGAAGGTTGACTTTTTTTGTATTAAAATCACTTTTCTTTTATTGGTCGGATGAAATATGCAACTTTTTTGAGACAGGAATTTTGGGTTTTCATGAGCTGTATGCCAAAACCATCAGTATTAAAACAATAAAAGACCTGAAATATTTCAGTTGGCAATGAATCTAAAATATATGACATTTTAATTGTATCATTAGAGTATGGTAAATAATGAACTTTTATCACAATATGCTAATTTTTGAGAAGGACCTGTATATATACACACACAGTATATGTGTGTGTTTGTCTATCAAAGAATCTATCTATATGAGGAAAAGGTCTAAGTCCATCCATCTATCTATCTATCTAAACTCAAGGGATTCCCGTTTTCTTTGTTCTTGGCAAGATTTCCCCCACAAGACTTTGTAAAGGAGCCATTTGTGCCACTCGAATCTCCCTTTGGTGTCAAGTTTCTAGATCCAGGTTCATTTGTGTGTCCCTGTGTGTAGACCAAGGCGATCTGAGTGGGATGTAATGAATCGGAGGGGTGCATAATCAGTTTCTAGCCAGCTAATGAAGTACCCACGTCATATTCCTCCTTAGCAGGCTAGTCATTAAATTAGCCCTTGCTTTCAGCCCACCTCACTCTGTCTCTGCTGCACTTGTGCTTTTCACTGAAGAGAGCTTACCATGTGTGAGCTTCTTCAATGTTGATATGAAATATAATACATTAAAAAAATATATTCTTTCTTTAAGTTTGTTATTAAGATGTAAAAAACTAAGCATTTACTAAACTGCATCATTTACAGTTCTGTCATGACACCTCTAAGAGTGTTTTGTGCAGTAATGGATGTGACAATGTTGATATGTTAGGTTTTGGCAGAATAAATATGCTACATAGCTGCTGCTGGGTATGGGAATAGCTACTGCCAATACATACACAACATGCTGCCGTGAGAAAATAAGACATGCTGCTGCTGAACAATATAGCAGAATTATAGCCATAGCAGATCTATACAGGTGGAGCTGGGGAAGGTTGAGAGTTTCTAAAATTGAGGTGCAACTGCTACAGCAAATGCTGAGAGCAAGCAGATGGAGTTAAGGGCCGATCAGCCTGCGCCATCTAGAGTCTCATGACAGAACTTTTTTTTATTGAGACAACACTGACAACCACTGAAACATAAATATATAAATAAATAAATAAATAATTAAATAAATAAAAAATAAGCTGTGGCTCCAAGCTGTTTCACAGGCAAATTCCATTTTTCTGAATAGTGGTGGCCACTCAAGAAATCCAATTAGATCTCCTCTCCATTCACCCTGCTGCCAAAGGCCAGACAAAAGAGAAGACCTATTGCTTTAAACCGCCTACTAATATTACAGCAGGCTTTCGCCATTATTCTTCTAAAACCAGAGCTTACATACAGTACATCAATTTTATTATACAAGCATTAATTTTACACATCAAATTAATCAAAGTGACGTATAATGTTACATTTTTTTATAACAAAGCTAAATGAATGTATCCATCAAACAATCATAAAAATAAAAAATAAAAAATGAAATAATAATAATAATAATCACAGTTTCCAAAAAAAAAATATTAAGCAGCATGACTATTATATAATAGCACAAATAATATGATTAGCTTCACAAGGCGATTATCATCTCTGACCTTAACAGTATTAGAGATTTAGAGGCACATGGCGGCTGTGTTAAATTAGATGAAAAAAAAACTGTATGAAAGCAACTGATGTATATTGTGATATAGTGATCCGAACAATATGATATGTATATATACACATTCACTAAGCTTGTTGATGCGTGCTTTTGCTCTCATTGATGTGCGCACGCGATCATCCTGGATAAGTGCCCATATAAGGAACCCTGCTCTTTATGACATCATACAGGGCCATACTCAAAAAAACTTTCAGAAACGTTTTTGAATCCTGAAGGAGTGTATTTGGCACAGAAATACTCTGTCATACATTCAACTCCTTTTTAAAAATTTTGCCCATGTTTAGCATGAGAATTCAACACTTTAATAAGTCAGAATGCATGAAATAGCATTAGACCCCCGGAGCCTATGCCAAGGCATGCTGAGCTCATGCCAGGGGGCATGGGTAGTAAGCCATTGGAATAGCCTGCATACACCACAACACTGTAAAAAAAAATTGGGGAAAAAAATTGTGATAATTGATCATTACATATTGGCCTAATAAGTTACTTCCAAATAATGATCCCCATGCAAAAATATGCATTGTACTAATCATAGCTTAAGGTCTTCACTCAAAAATAAAATAGTATATTCACGAACATCATGATGCTCAGTCAATATATGAAGTCGAAGTGAAAAATTAATGTTGGGTGGACAAATCCTCCGTCCGAAAAACTGAATACGCATTCGCAAAATGTGCCCGAGAAAAAACGTTCATGTGGAGATTTCAAATGCGGATTCGCGCGCGGGAGCGCCACTGCGCCAGCAGAGCCAAACCAGCCGTGCTGAAGAAACAAACATTCCCAAGAGAATGGAGATATTCATCGTCGTGAGTATTGAGCATTGAAATTATTCTCCAGAGTAATGAACTCGGTATGAAATTTAAAAAAACATTTTGTAGAATCAGTTCATGCATTCATTGGTTTCATGAGTGTGTTCTTGGTTACCACATAATTATCTAATGGTAGCCAATAGTGTTAGCCACTATGCAGTGCTGCTTTTTCTTCACCATCACGACAGCCTGTTATGCAGAAGACTTCTTATGTAGCCTATGTGAGATTTTACTTATTGAAAATAATGTATTTTCACCAAATATATGTTGGAATTGAATAAAGTAATGTGATAAAATGTTGAACCTGTTGTCTGTGTTCATTTTGCGAACTATATTTATGTTTTTAGTCTTTTTTGTCTTTTGGGACAATGAGAAATAAGCAATTACTACTACAGTTTAAAATATTTAATTGGTCAAATTGAATTTCTGTGAATTAAAGTTTATCAATTTACAGAAATTCAATTTGGCAAACTGAAAAATTTAGATGTGATCAGTCAATAGAAAATTTTAAATTGGAGGAGCTGAAATTTTTTACAGTGTTGGTAAAATACATTTTTCCATTGGATGGGTCAACATATTATTTCTAATTGAGCCCATGTTAACAGACTGTTGCCACAATTGATACACATAATTCACATAAATTCAATTTGGCCAATTGAAAAATTTAGATGTGACCAGTCACTAGAACATGTTAAATTGGAGGAGCTGAATTTGTTTTACAGTGAATGGCAAACAGTGTCCAAAAGGACAAATTAACTGCAGTGTTCAATCTTAAGAGGGAAGCACTCAGACGTTTTTAAACTATATATTGTAGAATTAAAACACTTTATACAAATGTCAAAACATTTACTTGAATCATTCCCCAGTTTGCAGATCATTAACTAAAAATAATTTTTTTAGGGTTTAGTTACCCTTTAAACGTTGCAGACCTTTCACATTTACAAATAGCTATATTACAAACACACTCTAAACAATGCTGGGTTGTTTAACCCAATTCTGGGTCAAATATGGACAGACCCAACAGCTGGGTTTGTCCATATTTGACCCAAATTTGGGTTGAAACAACCCAGCATTTTTTAGAGGGTATATGAAATGCAATATTTGAAAAGCATAATATGGGCACTTTAAACAATAATGATGTACACAGATTAATCATTTATAATCAATACTGCAATATTCCATTTTAATTTCATAGTGCTTTTAAGTTGTAATTCAGATTGTCATTTGAATTGTAGCAGATCGCTACAAGGGCATCCACCGGACGTAAATAATGCCAGGACGACCAGCTGAAGCATTGTTGAACTCAAGTGTGCATAATATCGAAGGCAGGCGATGTGTGTCAGGTGGGCTTGGCTCTCTTATTCGAAATGGGCTCTTGTATTGCATGCCACTTAGGAAGAGTGAGATGAAAGAGTTTCTGGTGGTCCTGCTGTCAAAAAGACAAAAGCAATAGTACTTTTGGCAGGCACACACACACACACACACTTACACATTCGGACCTGCTTGCTGGGCATATATGTATAGGAGAAGAGCTATGGATGAGCCTTTACAAATAAATACCACCTTGGAAACATATAGTGAAAAACAAGGGCTGTACAGCAACACACATGGAATACTGCTGCAAACATGCCTTAGATTAATATGGGGATTAATCATCTCATATCAAATCTTTTGTTTAAAAGCTATTTAACAGCTGATAAAGGGGGAATCAAATCTGAGCTAGAAAAAAATGTATGCAACTATAAAAAGTAGAGATGGAAAATTGTGTTTTAACTAATCCTTTTACATAATCCACAAAATGGCTGTCAATCCAGTGCTACTAATAATTATGTAAACCATATTTTATCATTGTATCATATTTTATCACCAATGATAGAGACCTGGGTGGTGAACTTGCAAAATAACACTTGACAGATTCAATCTAGATTCAGAGTTATTATAGTTATATAAAACTAATTTATTATAGTTGAAATGCGTAAATCTTAACAAAGGCTTCTTAGCAAACAAATACAAATAAACCAGTATGTTTACATGGCCAACAGTGCCCGTAGTTGAAGAAACACCAATGAAGTGAATGATTCCAGAAGAAATACAGTGTGAAATAACCAGAGGTAAAGGGAAGCTGTGAAAGCATGTTGACCTGATCTAGTTAACCCTGAGGATTCGAGGGTTGACACTGTGCTGTACGGTACAGCGCCCAATTCAGTCTCTCATTTTAGACATACAGAGACCACCATCATCCTTTCCTTTTCATCATGCTCATGCAGATTCGTATGGCCTCACTGTCCAGCTCAGAGTTATCTAGACTGCTTTCATACTTCCAGTAGTAAAGCCTTTCGTTTATCTTCAAAGACAAGCCAGTCTACATCATAGAGAGTGTGAAATGAAGAGAAGAATCAGCAATGCAAATAATCAAAAGACAGACATTGCTTTCTAAGCTAATTGTAAATCTAAACCTGCGGGATGAGAAGAGTTTGAGATAGAAAGCAAAGGACCAGGCGACTATTTGGACATTTTTTATTTTTTTAGGGGAAGTACAAAGGCGTCCATCCTGTTGAAGGCATCGCTCCATTAGATGTTGTCCAAAGCATTCACGTTTAAAGCATTCACTTTGTAGTCTGCAGTGTTCTAGATATATCACTGCACAGCAGATACTTTCAAACAAAGCAGCTTGCGATATATTTTCAATGCAACCCTGTCCATATGTTTACAAAGACAAACACAGAATCAAGGGCGGCTTGAGTATGAACAGATTGCTGCACATCTGCATTTTTACCATATGAAAGATATGAAAAACAAACCTTTATGTCTTGTATGCTTTCAGTATCAGGGAATTGGACCATTTGTAAACTTCTGCAGCACATTCAAATATATTAACTTTGCTTATTATGTTGGATCGGATAATTTGAAGACTTAGTTGCTATATATTAACTATAATGTATGAACTTAAGAGAACTAACATCCTTGAACAACAGAAGTTATTGATTAGAACAAACCACAAGTCTTTACTAGTGAAAGAGTCCTACATGCATGCTTAAATAATGAGACGGGCTGCAATGACAACCTGAGATTCACAGAATGGAATTCAAATTCTATTCATTCTCCTCAAGGAATGAACTAAAACTAGCTTGGTGTGTAATATCAAGGATGAAGAATAAAACGGAAATTGTACTGAATGGACATTTCTTGTCTATTTTGTCAAGGATTCAGTGCGATTCTCTTTTTGATTAAGTGGATGAACATACCGTAGGAGTTTCATCAACAATTCAGGATATTTTAACTTAAAAGGAATTAAAGAAAAAGTTATGTATGTCCCATTTCATCTGGTTAGGCTTACGAATCAAGTAGAGCATGAAGTCAGTGCGAACACGACTCAAACATAATACATTTATATCAACATTTAAATATGATGCGTAAAGACAAAGTGTCTGATAAATGTATGCATTTAGAAGACAATTTTATCCACAGTGACTTCTGAAGTATACATAGAGATATAATTGACTGAATTGTTCACAAAATATCATTGTGTTATTCAGTATGTTTGTGTTGTTTATCCAGTATAGTGCCCATAGTATAGAGGTGGCCAAAATTATTAGAACACTTGAAAGATCTGAAAATATTGGCCATATTTTGCCTCAAAAACATGATTTCATTGCATAATGTTCATGAAACAGACAGTTGCTCTGACCATCAAATATCAGAAGAAGTGAGTCGTATTGTTTTTTTCCACTTTTCACTTCAATATGTGGTATGTCCACCGTTTGCAGCAATTACAGCAGCACATCTCTCTGGCATAGTGTCAATATATTTCTCTGAGAACTTCAACACTGGTGTACAATAGATCTGTCCAGTTTATTTTCCAACTTGCCCCAAATGTGCTCAATTGGGGTTGAGGTCCGGACTTTGAGTGGACCAGTCCATAATTTTCAATGTTCCAGCAGATTCCTTCCGTCACAGGTAGTTTTGGCAATAGTTAGAAGAATATTTCAGGTCATTGTCCTCTTGGAAAATAAATCCAGGCCCAATAAGATGACTCCTAGATGCCAAGTGTTCTAATAATGTTGGCCACCACATACAGTGGGGCAAAAAAGTATTTAGACAGCCACCGATTGTGCAAGTTCTCCCACTCCCACAAAAGATGAGAGAGGCCTGTAATTTTCATCTTAATTACACTTCAACTATAAAAAAAACAGAAAATCACATTGTCTGATTAAAAAAATAAATAATTGCAAATAATGGTGGAAAATAAGTATTTGGTCACCTACAAAAAAGCAAGATTTCTAGCTCTCACAGACCTGTAACTTCTTCTTTAAGAGGCTCCTCTGTCTTCTACACGTTACCTGCATTAATGACACCTGTTTCAACTCATAACTCTATCAGTATAAAAGACACCTGTCCACAACCTCAAACAGTCATACTCCAAACCCCACTATGGCTAAGACCAAAGAGCTGTCAAATGACACCAGAAACAAAATTATAGACCTGCACCTGGCTGGGAAGACTGAATCTGCTATAGGTAAGCAGCTTGGTGTGAAGAAATCAACTGTGGGAGCAATTATTAGAAAATGCTTTGGGGCTGTTTTTCTGCAAAGGGACCAGGACGACTGGGGCCATATATCGTGATATTTTGACCTTTCATCAGCAAGGGCATTGAAGATAAAACATGGATGCATCTTTCATTATGACAATGATCCTAAACTCACCGCCCGGAAAACGAAGGAGTGGCTTCGTAAGAAGCATTCCAAGGTCTTGGAGTGGCCTAACCAGTCTCCAGATCTCAACCCCACAGAAAATCTTTGGAGGGTGTTGATAATTTGTGTTGCTCAGCGACAGCCCTAAAACATCACTGCTCTAGAGGAGATCTGCATGGAGGAATGGGCCTAACTACCAGCAACAGTGTGTAAAAACCTTGTGTAGACTTACAGAAAACATCTGACCTCTCATTTTGTCATTGCCAACAAAGGGTATAAAACAAAGTATTGAGATTAACTTTTGTTATTGACCAAATACTTATTTTCCACCAATAAATTCTTTAAAAATCAGACAATGTTGAAAATACCTATGATGAAAATTACAGGCCTCTCATATTTTTAAGTAGGAGCACTTGCACAATTGGTGGCTGACTAAATACTTTTTTGCCCCACTGTATAAGTACATGTATGTTATATTTTAAAATACTCATAATCAGAATTGTTTTCATGGTGACTTTTAAACAATTCTTTTATCGGCATATTTTGCAAAAGGTACCTCTTCCGCTTGTCCCATAAAATAAACTACCTCTGTGCCAAACTGATTACTCGGCACCGTTGTTTTGATTGTAAATTGCTGCATCTCAAAAGGATATGATTGCACTTGGAATTCGTCAGGAGATGTGAAAGCACGCCCTCATGCACAAACCTATCATAAAGGGCAATTTCCACCAGAAGGGACAGGGATAAAAAGGAGCAGGGGTCAGACGTATTGCAGAGTGCAACGGCAAGAGAGCACTGCTCAAAGAACACTTGCTTTAAGATACTTTGAGTGGACTTGCTGCGTAGGCCACATAAATCTAGCACTGACAACCACAGTGAAAGTCATTACTCAAGCACTGTCACGGCACCAGGCCCGTGCTAGTCTCACATCAGCCGTATGAACCCTCTTCTGTCGCTCTGTTGTGCTTTATGCAGCAGCGTCGCTCGCTGAGGCTCATTCATCTAATGGAGGCAATGAAAATGGAGGAGGCAAATTGATGTGGTCCATTTAAGGCCTCAATTCAAGCCAGCGCCATTGCTTTTAATAAATAGGGGAGTATTGATATATTTCTATCTCCCCGTGAGAGCAGAGGGCAGAGGATTCCGGTTATTGGAGGTTTTTTTTTTTTTTAAGAGGCTCTGATGTATGTTAGGTGGGTAGAGATTGGATTAGGAATCATCTGAATAATTCAGTTCAAAATCAATTGAAATGATTAAAATGTAAAATTTATTTCCAAGAGAGATAGGCACAGATATGTTAAACATTGACGCTCTACCACACACATACAGAAATGAACAGTGACCCTTTCAACAGCATTGTTTCATATGCCTTTCTATTAATTTTCTTTGTAGTGTTGGGGACAACAGTTTAGGACCCAAGACCAGATGTGAAAAATGAAGACTTAGAATCAGGAGTGCGATTAATTCAAGAAAGATTTTACTGAATAAAAGTTTGCAGTTTCATCAGCAGAAGTCTCTCTAGGAGTTCGTAGGCGCGCTCTCTCTTTGCATAAACAAATAATTTCTCAACACAATTATACTCTTTTCAAGGTCTAGCTACGTCATTACTTCTGGTTGAATTATTCTGATTGGCTAAGAGAAAATAGATAGTCATAGTACATTTCCACATATGGTCAGTTAATCAGATGCACATCTCCATAGATCACTTGTTTACACTTTTATCCCAGAATTAGGCACGTAGTGAACTTCCAGGTCGGGAGAAGGCGCCAGTTTGTCTACAACAACATACTGTCAATCTCCCTAGGATGCACATTGTACACCTCCAATACTGATCTGTAGCACAGAATACTATCGCACATACAGTTACACCGCTTCCTCAAGGCTGGAGTTGGTTGATATCAACTGAAAACAATATAGTTCTTCAAAACATACAGATAACGTTTTTCTTCTCAAAAAGAAGTACAGGCAGTATTCATTTTTATTCTTTAGCGTTTCAGTAAAATGTATATAAATGAAAGACAAATCCATATTTCAACTCTGGAAACTAGGGCTGAATGAGTAACTGTGACTGAGAACTGTCACTGCATTCCAAAACCCTGCCGCCGGTTCACCACTGTTCCTTCCTTGGACCACTTTTGATATATACTGACCACTGCAGACCGGGTCTAGCCATCACAATTTGGCCCTTGTCAAATTCACTAAAATCCTTACGCTTGCTCATTTTTCCTGCTTCTCACACATCAACTTTGAGTATCTCTTCATCACAGCTCCTGTTAGTGGGTGGGGTATATTAGGCAGCAAGTGAACATTTTGTCCTCAGTGTTATTCACTTCACCTATCAGTAGTCATAATGTTATGCCTGACCAGTATGTGTGTGTATGTATATCTGCAGATCCCTAATATTGTGCTGTATTTTGATTATGCATAGTTTTTTTGTGTGTGTCTATGTAATTCAAATGAATATACTACTGTATATAAATACGACAACATGAAAACAAATGTACACATTTCAGTGGTTGATATTGACTTGGTGTCCTTTCTAAAAAGAATGAGCCTGATCTTATCTGTCCAATATAACTGCAGGATTCAGCGTTTTATCCAGTGAGCGAGAGCATCAATGATTTTTATCCAACATGACTTCAAGAAGTATATCAGTGATGACACAAAAAACATGCATAAACAAACACAAACAAATCATGCCAAAGCGAAGAACATGAATAGAGTATCTGTATGCCTAATTTTTTTAAGCTTATCAATCAGAATTGCTGCTGAGAGACTCCAGAATTACATCTGAAGAAAATAGGCTATTCCTCTGAGATTTAGCCAAATTGACACTCTTTCTCCAGGAAGCAAGACCGAGCTGATGCTCACATCAATGATGACAGGCCCTTGTTGCATGGGCAACAAAGTGTGAATGAACAGAAGCTGCAATGCTAGTAAAAACGGGAGAAAAAAATTATACTGTTACATTCAAAAATATGAAAGCAGTCTCCTAAAAGTACACGGACATCCACAAGATGGAAATCACCACAGTCGATATCGAAAGGATTTCTTAGATATTGAGTAAGACCAGATTGAGTAAGACTGAACGAAATGGCAGTCTATTCAATTTTTATTTTATCTTTATTTATGAGATGTGATGCGACAAAAAGGCAGCCGCAGAGTAATGGCAAGAAACATGTCTTGTTTTATGACGAAACAATGAATCTTATTAGCTGGTTCATTTTAATGAATCGAAAACTGTGCACAACCAGCCTGTTCTGATTCACGGACAAATTACTCTTTTGAACCAATCCTTTTAATGAATCATTCAAAAAAGATCAATGAACCCAGTTTCAATCAGTCTAACGAATCCTTCACAGAATGAATTTGCTAAATCCAGAGTGGTTATGAATTATGCAGTATTTCACATACAGTCAAACCAAAAAATTATTTAGACACCAGATATATTTTTTTACTAGTGGGTGCAGGACACTATAGTTAATTTATGTAAGTGAGGATAGCTAAATAAACTACCAGTAAAACTGAAACAACTTTGAGACCAATATTATTGACATACTTTGACCTGACCATGTTTTGCTGAAGTGTTTTTTCTTTAATTGCTAATGTGACCTTTTACACCACAGACTGAACAAAACGTAGCATTGCTTGGTCATTGGTTGACCAATATTGGTTTTATCTAATTGTGTACTTAAATTCAACAGCTGATTGGTTGATTGTAATCCATTACATCCTGTAATCCAGTTATCTGACATTGTCAAGATGAATTTGTTCTGACAGTTTTACTCTGAGTTCTTGTCATATTTTATTACCATTTTCAAAACTAAAGTGACTAAATTGTGATAATGTGAGAAAATATTTACATTTTGGTCTGAGTGTTTGGTTTGAATATTCCAATATATATATATATATATATATATATATATATATATATATATATATATATATATATATATATATATACAACCATTTCTAGGGTTTACAAGAATGGTGTGAAAAGGAAAATCATCCAGTATGCGAAAGTCCTGTAAAATGCCTTGTTGATGCTAGAGGTCAGAGGAGAATGGGCCGACTGATTCAAGCTGATAGAAGAGCAACTTTGACTGAAATAACCACTCGTTACAACCGAGGTATGCAGCAAAGCATTTGTGAAGCCACAACACGCACAACCTTGAGGCGGGTGGGCTACAACAGCAGAAGACCCCACAGGGTACCACTCATCTCCACTACAAATAAGAAAAAGAGGCTACAATTTGCCCGAGCTCACCAAAATTGGACACTTGAAGACTGGAAAAATGTTGCCTGGTCTGATGAGTCCTCATTTCTGTTGAGACATTCAGATGGTAGAGTCAGATTTTGGCGTAAACAGAATGAGAACATGGATCCATCATGCCTTATTACCACTGTGCAGGCTGGTGGTGGTGGTGTAATGGTGTGGGGGATGTTTTCTTGGCACACCTTCGGCCCCTTAGTGCCAATTGGGCATCGTTTAAATGCCACGGCCTACCTGAACATTGTTTCTGACCATGTCCATCCCTTTATGACCACCATGTACCCATCCTCTGATGGCTACTTCCAGCAGGATAATGCACCATGTCACAAAGCTCGAATCATTTCAAATTGGTTTTTTGAACTTGACAATGAGTTCACTGTACTAAAATGGCCCCCACAGTCACCAGATCTCAACCCAATAGAGCATCTTTGGGATGTGTGGAATGTTGTAAATTATTCTTATTACACAGTACTTCAATGTAATTACTCTGTATGACAGACAGAGTAAATAAACTGTAAAACTTTTAAAATAAACTGTAACCACAAGTTGTTCTATCGGTTTGGTGTTTTCTATTCCACCATCTCTTGTGGACTTTTGTGCTTACATCTTCTGCCAAGCTGCTAATTAACTCGGAGTGATCTCATTTCAATGCGTCAATCTAGAACGACATGGCCGACCTTGCAACGTGGTAGATTCATAAACGTTTTCACAGAGCAATTATCAAGAGCCGGGGGAACTCGTGGGGAACAGTGGAGTTTCACATACAAGAACTTGGCAGAACATAGACAACTGAGATGCAGTTTTCACAGTATAATAATTCCCAAGTTGAGGTATTAGAAAGAGAAGAACTGCGCTTAGCCAAGTACACAACAAGTGCTATTTAGTTATTTTTTCAGTATCGGTAACAATTATTTAATCAGTATGTTTAAATAGTGCTTTTGTCCCTGACATTTTGTTGTTGACATATCCACGTCACATTTCAGTTAAAATTTTAATATTGATAAAAAAAATTAAAATATAACTAAAAACATTGACATTATTTTAATGACAAGTAATAACATTCCCCTCTGAATTCTCATTGCAATACTGCATTATGTTTATTTTTTAGTTTTAGTTTTTTCTTCATTCTCAATGATGATTCTCATTAGACTCTCATTACCGTAATACAGCATCAATTAAAGCTTTAACTTTTCTCTTTTTTTTTCACATTTCAGTGATAAGGGAATTTATTGCATTATGGTAATGATAAATTTGCTTTGTTGCCATGCAAATGTGTTTATGATCCTAAAAAAAAAAGGCTGTATTATGAAAAAGCAAAATATATTTTCATATTTTCTTCTTTTGATTATGGGTTAAGGATCCGGACATGTTCTCATAAGAGGTTTTACTTGTCCACTGTTGTGTGTAAATAAAGATTGACACTTGCGTATTTGTCTCTGCAAATGGTGCTTTAATTGAGCTAATTGATTTAAAATGGGTATTTAACCTCATTATTGTCCAGTGGTAACAAATGACTGTTATATTTGCATATTGGTTATTACATTTTACAAGATGGCTTGAAAACCTTCTAAGGTTATATATATATATGTAACCCTCTTCGTTGATGTGCTTCTTACCCGACTGTCTCTGCGTTGTGTTGGTGTTGGGGTTGAATAGGATAGGAAGGACACCAAAGTCGCTGGTAGAGTCAATGCTGAGCAGCTTTCTTTTATTAGGCTTCTTTTTCAGTTCAGCCACTTTTCATAAAGGAAATAAGACTGTGTCATTTCAAATCAACTTCAAAATTACAACAATAAATAATCCATAATGGAAAACCACAGCTAACTCAATAGTAAACTCCTTGCTCAGAAAAGATAAACTACAACATGTGACAGACCAAAAAATAAATGCTAGATGACAACATAAAATACAAAAAATATACACACATGGTACATAGTAAACATGCAATAATATCAGAAATGCAAAACAATTTATCAAAAATAATCTAACATATGCTTTAGTGCATTTGTTAATATCAGTATATTTCCTTTAATAATATGGATGGCTAATAATTAGAGAAATTACACAGTTATTATGGAACAACAGTGATAGCCTTCCTTAACTTTTCACAAAGGAAATAAGACTGTGGGAGTAAGGAAGGGCAACTCCTGAAGAAACACAACAGTCAGCTCCCCAATGGCAGGGAGAGAACATTACATCTTCTATATATATATATTATTAGGGCTGTCAATAGTTTAACATTTTTAAACGCGATTAATCACACCTGTGTTGTGCTTATTGTGAAATTAATCAGTCGCCATTTATCTTACTAAACACTTTATTATTGGCATGATTTGCCATAACCAACGTAAACACTTTTTCACACAATGATTGAAGGAGGATTCTCACAAAACTGTATTTTCTGCAAGCTTCAAGGATCATTGGAGACTCCTAAAGGAAACCAAATAACCAAGTATAAGGAGTCCATGTAATTCTATTATATAACGATTTTAAAAAAAAAAAAACTTACTAAAGAACCTTTACAGAATTCATCACAGTGTATAGTATGTGTACAGAGCAACAACAACAAGATTGTTTTCATTTTAGACATTTTGTGTAAAATGGACATTTAAATGTAGACCTCTCAAGCTGCGATACCAAACAGAACCACACTGAGACTCCTAAAAACACCTAAATCAACCGCTTTGACTGCAAAAACATACGATTACTAAACACAACATCGCTCCCTCCGCTGCACGCATGCTCAGTATATCATCGGCTCTGCTGCGCGTGCTCATTATCATCATCAGTGTACTGTTAACTGAATAACTCCGGGATGTTGGTTTATTTCGAGTCAGAGGGAGAGTCAGACTTTAGAAATGTGTGGATTAGTGCTTACTTGAGATGCAAACGGTTTGGAACGGTTCCGTCCGATTTGGTGAACTGGTTCACTAAAAACGCGCTGTGAGTTTCTGTTCTCTCTGATGTGTCTGATGTAGCCTAATCAGCCTGGCCTTCTTTACATTAGCGCTTTTTTGGACTGTTTGAATGAATTCGATTACTGGATCACTGAACACTTTCCCAGAGTTGAATGGCATGAAATCACAAACAGAGACGCAGAATCAGGTTAAATTAGAATGGAAATTTCCTCCCACCAGGGTTACAGGTGCAGATGCTCAGTGTGATTGTGATAAACTCCTGACTTCTATGACCGACTGCATGATGCAAATGAGTTAATGTTGCAGCTTCATGTACTTCTGTAATTCATTTGCATTTATTGCATTAAATTATTTGAATGTGTTAACAACTTTAGGGCTGTCAACTTTAACGCCTTAACGCATGCGATTAATTTAAAGTTGTTAAATAAAATTATATATATATAAGTTCCCATTCCACCACATCCCAAAGATGCTCTATTGGGTTGAGATCTGGTGACTGTGGGGGCCATTTTAGTACAGTGAACTCATTGTCATGTTCAAGAAACCAATTTAAAATGATTCGAGCTTTGTGACATGGTGCATTATCCTGCTGGAAGTAGCCATCAGAGGATGGGTACATGGTGGTCATAAAGGGATGGACATGGTCAGAAACAATGATCAGGTAGGCCGTGGCATTTAAACAATGCCCAATTGGCACTAAGGGGCCTAAAGTGTGCCAAGAAAACATCCCCACATCATTACACCACCACCACCACCACCAGCCTGCACAGTGGTAACAAGGCATGATGGATCCATGTTCTCATTCTGTTTACGCCAAATTCTGATTCTGCCATCTGAATGTCTCAACAGAAATCGAGACTCATCAGACCAGGCAACATTTTTCCAGTCTTCAACTGTCCAATTTGGTCCTTTTTTTCCTATTTGTAGTGGAGATGAGTGGTACCTGGTGGGGTGTTCTGCTGTTGTAGCCCACCCGCCTCAAGGTTGTGTGTGTTGTGGCTTCACAAATGCTTTGCTGCATACCTCATTTGTAACGAGTGGTTATTTCAGTCAAAGTTGCTCTTCTATCAGCTTGAATCAGTCGGCCCATTCTCCTCTGACCTCTAGCATCAACAAGGCATTTTCGCCACAGGACTGCCGATACTGGATGTTTTTCCCTTTTCACACCATTCTTTGTAAACCCTAGAAATGGTTGTGCGTGAAATCACCTTTCTTTCCCATTCTGACATTCAGTTTGGAGTTCAGGAGATTGTCTTGACCAGGACCACACCCCTAAATGCATTGAAGCAACTGCCATGTGATTGGTAGATTAGATAATTGCATTAATGAGAAATTGAACAGGTGTTCCTAATAATCCTTTAGGTGAGTGTATATATATATATATATATATATATATATATATATATATATATATATATATATATATATATATATATATATATATATATTGCTTCAATTTATTTCAGGAAACTTTTCTAATTTCCAATTAGTTTTTCATTTAAAGTAATATTCCAATTATAATGCTATTTCTGCATGGTGCATTTTGTATTGTTTACACTCTTCATGTCTCTTATTACAGATTCACCAAGGTACCCTTGTTTTGACACAATGTAAATCCCCATATAGCCTACAGTATTTAGCAGACACATATAGACTTTGCAAGTACAGAGAGCTTCATATTTCACCTTCTAGACAGATAATCAAAAAATAACCTTTCATACGAGAGGCTTCTCTTATCCCCTATAATCTGATCCAAGATCAGCATTCAGCTTACGCTTTCCAAGGA
This sequence comes from Gobiocypris rarus, assembly GCA_023029165.1. Classification (NCBI taxonomy): domain Eukaryota; kingdom Metazoa; phylum Chordata; class Actinopteri; order Cypriniformes; family Gobionidae; genus Gobiocypris; species Gobiocypris rarus. The sequence goes on from CM040914.1 coordinate 11,004,783, forward strand.
GAAACTCTGGATACCACCATTCATCTTTTCTCCGGTACAATACAGTTAAAATCATTTGATATAACAATCTAAAACACCTCAAAAGAAGTTATCTTCCTGTCACAGAAGAAAAACATGCAGAATGGAAATAATTGATTTGACCGTGATAGAGCCACTGAAGTTGTTGGGGAAATGCAGAGGAGCTGTCAGCAAACTTGTTTTGCTTGTTAGTGAGTCGAAACAAAGCGGAATGAGAAGCATGCAATGGTTTTGAGAACTCTTAAATCAAAAGAGCCATTATAGTTGCCTATTTTTATCTTGTTTGGTAAAAAATCTTTAAACACAATACATTTTGCTTGAGGAGCAAAAATGTGTGAGATACTTGAGTCTAATTGACCTTTTGTTCACTCTCTTTTGCATGTATGATTATGAGGTCATATGCTACTGTATACAAAGTCCATGGTAAGATAAATAAATTACCTCATTTGTGAAGGGATTGACTTGATTTTTTCAGAACGATCCTGTGAGTAGCGCCCCCCTCCTGGCATTTCCTGTAAGGATGCAAAAATGTTTAGAATTCAAAAATCATTTAATCTTGTTTTTACCATGTGAAAACATATTTATTACGGTAATGAATGCTGATATGTTATCTGATGAAGACGGAACATGGACATATGAAGTATTTTTAACAGCTAAATTATTTAGATAAATAAGACTTTGAATAAAATCCTCAGCTTTAATTGCGGTGCATTCATGAAATGTAAAGTGGTTAACGAGATTTATGCGTGACACTTTTTCCCTCCCAGTCTCAAATTAAAGAAATTATAATCCCATTAAAAGAGCGGATCAAATACAAACCTTCTCTGTCCCATTAACCTTAAAATTCAAACCAAGGATCAGCTATATTTTTCCAAAACAAATGATTTTTAGAACAAATTATTATTATTATTATTTTTTATAAAGAAAATAAAAGTTGGCTACCAACAGTTGAAAAGCGGTGTGCAATTGTCTTATCTTTTGCCAGATGGGTATAGACAAACACCCATAATGTACTGGGCATGTTAGGGTCTGGTCGCTCCCACCAGTCTGCTATGTATGTTTACCAGAGTCAAATAGAGTGGTGCAATTGATGACATAAAAGCCCAGAAGACTAATTTGCCCCTGGATCCCTCAAGATTTACCTATGGGATTATATAATGTGGTTTCTCAATTAAAAATAAAAATGTATAAAATAAAAATGTGTTTGACTGTTTAAGCACAATAAGCAGCGAAAAAAGAACTCAATTTAGTATTGAGATGTGGCTTTATGTGCGCATACTTTGGGTGTGAGCACAAAATATATGCAATATGTCTAATCCCATGCTGACATTCAAGCCCTTTAACACCAACAATATTAATCCAGATCACAAACCCTTTAACACCAACAATATTAATCCAGATCACAAGCCCTTTAACACCAACAATATTAATCCAGATCACAAGCCCTTTAACACCAACAATATTAATCCAGATCAAATTAAACGGGTGAAGGGGGCGGAAGGGGAGGTGTTATAGATATATCAACGCTATCTTATTTGTCAGAATTCGTACAACCTCATGAAATCATACAAATTAGCCACCTCGCAAAATATGTATGTATTGCTGTAAGATCGCTGGATATTTCATCGAAAAATCTATATTTTGACAACATTGCATTTAGTTTATTATTTCAGATGGCTTTTTAAAAGGCCACAATATATATCCACCAAAGTGGCTAGTAGGAGTGACTGATTTACACACCACTGCTCAAATCCACCTGCATTTCACAGGTTGGCAGGTGTTGATGTCAACATGTGTAATTTACATTGTACAAAATGCCAAGGAATCAAATACTGCCTTATTGCACTGTAAACCCTTAAACTCAAAATAATTAATTGGTCACTAACCTCTTCAAAACAATAGCAAATGTGTAGATCGATGACGCAGTGAATGAGCTTGTCGTCATACGTTTATGGGGAAATCATTTTAATGGAGGAGTGAATGCATTCATGTATTTTAACACGACTGTGGTATGAAGCAGGGCACAATTACTAATAAGAGACAGATAAAAAAAGTGAAAATGTGATATGAAAATGTGGTTTTATGTACATTTCCTGTCTAATAAAGCACATGCAAGAACAGCCCTCTGTCAAGTCGAAGTTTGTTTGCGAAGCTCTCGCCATCTCAAATGCCACGTCTATGCTGGTCCTATTTTGATTTCTCATTGTTCCAATGTCTGCTTGCCTTGGTCCATAATGTTTGAATGAAACTACAACAGCGTGCCGCTAGATGTTATGCAGTTGTCCACGTCTATCGCCATGATTTCTACGGCAGTAAAAGCAGAAACTGAGGGTAATGCAGATATGACGCCATTGACAGGCAACTCCCTCACACATCCCGTTTCCTTGGTTAACATTGCAATTTTCTCACAATTTACAAATAGTTGTAAACATTTGGGATATTGTAAGTACATAACTGAACAAAATATATAACAATGGCCTGTTTAAAGAGTAGACAAAGCACGATAACATAGTGAGATACAATATACCTACCCTTACAATAACTGTTCTGTTAATAACACACTGTCGATCCGACTTCCCATGGGCAGAGATATACAACCGCAGAAGTATTTCCACGTCCAGAAAGCTGTCAGAAGTCTGTTAGATGAGGCATTTTGCATCATTCGGCAGACTTTTGCTGTCAAATAAACATGCATTTCTAGGTCCAGGTTGCAACCGGAGAATGAGTACACATACTGACATAACAATGCAAAGCAGGTTAAAAATCAGCGAAGTTACACTTTAAGATGTTTTGATAAAGTAATTGTTTTAAATTTAATTAGCTAGTTTTGGTGGAAAAGACTACAACACACTTGTGAAATATTAAATGTTGAAGAATAACCTGTGGCCTGTTGCACAAAGCTGGTTTCAGTTGCTACCCAGGTAGGTTCAAGATTAGTTTGAGTAAACTCTTGTTTTTTCGGGCTCAAGAAGGTGGATTGGTTTTTAGCGGTGTTCATCACCATGGTAATTTACACTACATGGCTAACCTGCTCTGGAGGAGGATTTATTCTGGGTTTGAGATCGCAAATCAAAACTGGACCAATCAACTGCAAGTAAAGACGCAATAAAGCCACACCCCCTGTATCTCCCACATTTGCAGTTTATAGTGAAAAAAACCAAACAATTGCCCATCCTTTGGTGCTAATTATTTATTATATTTATATTATATGAATTATAATTATTTTCAATTAATATATATTCATAAAATTAATTATATTAATTGACAAGTAGGCTAATATAAAAATAAAACATGCATTCATAATTATTGTAAATGTGTATTCATTTGAGCTCTTTGTGAACCTATAATTATTAGGCATATTTCTTTGATTGACATCATGCATTAATTTAGTCAGATAATCTTTCAGCATGCCTTCTCAAACTTCCGCTGCAGCAGAAGTGTTTATTCTTGCTTTGTAAACGCATTTAATTTCATGATAATTTTCTAAACAATCTCTCAATCTTCAGAAGAGATGTGAATTGCGCCTTCTTTTGCTTGAAGTGAATCAACGGACACTGTGATTGGCTGTTTGCCGCACGTGTCACACTTTCAGGTGCACGCGCTTCAGAGTTAATCACAAACTCTGGATTAAACTAGCCTGGATGCCAGCCGAATTTAGCCCCACCCACAAAATCTTTTGCTCGGGCAATTCGGTCTGGAATCACTCCATAGAGGAGTTATTATGCCCGAACAGAAACTGTTCAGACCAATGAAATTGTCAGGGCGGGCTTTAGACGATGATGGACAGATGATCAACAGTAACGTAATCATCCACGTCATCAAAGGCGCTTGGGTTTAATTTGCTATTATCCTAAACGGAAAACTTGTTCGTATATGCATTCACCTTCACTATTTCTCGCAGAAACGATGATCGTGTTGGTAAGTACTCTCTGTATCCTTAAATTATTTTTTTACAACAATGGCAAAGATCGTTTACACTCATCTTTTTCTTGGAATGGTACTTAATCCAGCGCGTGTGCAGACAGGGTTGCCAAGTTTATTTGCAATGTCGTGCAATTGGTTCTCCAGGAAAAAATGGCGTTTGGTTTGCAAAATATGTTATTTTGGCAAGGTTGCCTGCTAAATTTTTCATTATATATCACATAATTGGGGTCACTCCAACCCGCGGACATGGAGAACAACCCACAGGAAAAACACAGACTTGGCAACACAGTGCAGTTGAGTTAAAGTAACTAATGTTACGTGTCGCTCCGTTGCTCTGATTGGTTGTGGGTCTTTCCAATTGAGGTCTTTCCTGGCTCGGTTGAAACACGCCCCATAATCAAAGCTCAATGGAGCGGTACCAGACCAGACTTTGAGAAACCATTGAACCAGGTTGGATTTATCTGTATTTGTCAACTCTAAACCTACTCTGAAACTCAGAGTTTGTTCATCTAGCTTCATGCAACAGGCCTCTGTTGTGCATATTTTTTTAAATTTATTTACGTACATATATGTAACACAGGTTAAATAAAGGGGATTATTTAATTTATATACCATCTAGTTATATCATATTCCCGTATTAAAAGTCAGTAAGAGGTGTAAAACTGATTAAGAATAAATAAATACATGCAAATTTGTTCTAGATTAAGAGTTCGTTCTCTTTGTCATTTTGCACCTTACGTGTCAATGAGAATGCGCGATAACAGAAGAGACGACCTTGATGGAGAGAGCAGACGTGATCGATCAATGTGATTCAAACTGATCAAATTTAGACTTAAACCCTTCGAAAAGTACGAGGAAGTTCAAAATTCAATTACTTCGATGCATTCTGAGTAAGAAGCCGACTGAATAGAGTAATACAATCTATTAGGTGAGTCAGTATCATATAATTTATGACAAATAGATTATTACTTCATAATAAATTAGAATTACCACTTCTAAACAGTAATTAAGTTGCTGTGGAGTGGTTAGTTCCTTTTTAAATTGTAGTTTTGTTACGATTCTTTGTAAATGTCTAACGTGAACCGCGTGGTCATTTGTACATTGCAGTTCATGACGCCATTTTATGATCACTCACGCCTGTAATCGAGGTGCGCCTGTGTGAGAGCAAAAATCGATCAAAGGTAAAGAATGAATTCATCCATCCTGTGAAAATGATGTATGTTACTGGTAAAGTGATTGCTTCAGTTTGAGTGGGTATAATGAACCGCGTGGTTATTTGTTCATTTCAGAGTTTCACCGTTGCCATTGTTGGCCATGTGTGTGTATAAGCGAAACGCTATTGATTCAGAGGTAAATTGATGTAATTATATCAGTTTATGAAGAAATTGTAAATGTAGCTGTGTATTAGATGTTGTTCTGGATCTTTGATGTGGAATTTATTTTAAAATTCACTAAATTAATGTTCTGGTCTGTGATCAGGCCAGGTTTTTTTTTTTTTTTGTCTTTCTTGTTTCTATTTTTTCTTCTTTCTTGATTCTTGGAAACGTGACACCCGAGCGATCTTCTGTGACACCCTGTGAACTTCACGTTTGATGGCGAGCCAAGCAAACCTTTAGCAGAGTGGAAGAAAATACGTCATGGAGAGGACGACAAAATCCTTTCTTTTTCCAGTTTTCGTAAAGCAAGACAAATTTAGTTCTTAAGAACTCTTACGGGTGTATGGTCATCCATAGACCAGATCAAGAGACATTGTAACCGTATGAGAACACTTTCTCTTTGTGTATTCTTTCATTTTATTTTATTTTTTATTATTTTTGATGTACTGAATTGACCGGTCTGTGCATATATTTAAGGGAAAAACCGAGTGCACTCAGAGGGAATTTTCTGTCAGTTTTATTGTTTGTCCATGTGATCTTGTAATTTAATTTATTTTATTTTATTAACTTTCTATATTTTCTTTAAAAGTGAAATCAATTATATTTCTATTTCAAATTTAATCTTGTGTCTGTCTGTTGTTTCTCAGTATAACCCGCTACCTCCTTAGCGATCCCTAAATCTTCTGACAAATATAAATCCTAACTGTATCATACAGTAAGCAATCCATTAAACTATTGCTAATTCAGACAAGTGCTACATAGATTTTTTGTAAAGATTAAATGGCTTAGTGTTTATTTAACTTTTTGTAGAAACGTATAAAAAGCCTTAATTACATTATATAGGCTAGGATTGTTCATTAATATTTTGAGTTGTCTTATTTTTATTTTTTTACCTTTGTATAGTTTTATTTAAAATACTGTGAACTTGACAAACTGTATTCAGAATCTTCTCTTCAAAAGCTGAATGTACCCTACACTATTTTCTCTGCCATGGGTTAAGATTCATTATATATTGTCCTCATTGACGATTCTAAAATAGTCTCTTTGTTGAAGAATAAGGAACATTAGATATTGAATAGGATCATCATTTACTTAGCAAGTAGTTGCAAAAAAAAAAAAATCCATATTAAAGTTTTGGTAAAAAGTTTCTCTTCATTTCTTATTTTAAAGAGAATAAGCACTATTCTCTTCTCTGTAATCTGGTGTGCGTTATCTGCTTTCCTTAGCTGCACGGCCTTTTATGTTTTATTCATTACAACTTGACGAATAATGATTCTGATTGAAATGTAATTCGCAAAACAATTTACAACAAGAGTCTTTTCATTTCCCCTGTTTTTTCCACCATACCCATTATTCGTTTGGCTACATCAATTTATGCAAACGCACCCTCAGTCATTTCCTCGTTGAAGTGATTGATTTGTTTGTCGTGGATTGACATGCAGTTTCCTTGTGCATTATTGAACAAAGCTCTGCAACTACAATTAACACAATTTCAGCGGCAGCCGAAGCGGTAGTTAAGGCAGCGTGCTCATGCAATGACCCTTTTTTCAAGTTGTCACTATTTGGGAGATGGGAATACTCCCATCTAAGTAAAACTGTCAAAACATAGAAGGTCTTTTTGGTTGATCTAATATGATTCAAACTGCTGCATGCTTCAGGAATACCAATGCAATTTCACCTCAAATTCTCACCATGACTGAGCCCTTTGCTTCACAATGCTCTAGTGCAGGTCAAGCAAGGATAACGCAAAATAGCTCCCAAGAAACTTTGGTGTGCTGTGTCCACCCGTTTCTTCCCCCCCGTCAAAGTTGTGTGTCCTTTCCCCACAAAACTCTAGGTTGTATGTCCTGAGGCACCACGACTTTGACAGGAAGGATCTGTCTGGCATGTCTGCAGTAATTAGCGCTGACTGCTTCAGAAGAGAGTCGAGTGGCACAGCGGCGTCTCTCTCTTATCTTCAAGCATCTGCAGATACTGACCAGGCTTTCGGCTGACTGCAACTGGATTGACCTTGCATGGAGCAATTTGCTAATACTAAGCAGGATTTGTCATGCAATGTCGCCGTCCAGTTTGTCAAAGGATTACAGAGTAAACAGCAAGGTTCTAGCATTGTCTTTACTCTGTGGGTTTGATGTCTTATCCAGAGATTATTTGACTTTATTTGAAGTCGAGAGCAATGCTTAAATACTACTGATATTGAAGATCAGTTCAAGTCTCAGCTTTCTGATTTTGAGTTAAATTAGTATTGGGACTGGGAGGATATTAGGTGATTTTAGAGTTCAGTAGACATGGCCAAGTTCCAGGGCAAATTTATAAAACGTTATTGGCGCTGCGCATAATTCAGAAAATCATGTTTCTAATGTGATATGCATGGAAAAGCGTCACTATTTTTTTAAGCATTATACAAATACATCACTGTTTTTATATGAGAATAAGTTAGATATTGAATAAAAAAATTTTTTTTTATTATTATTTTTTTCAATGATGTTATATCATGATTAGAATCAAACCTGAACAAAACAAAAGTTGGAGTCTTTAGAGTTCAAACATCTGATTTTCTTATAATTCATTTAATCTACACTTCAGTTACTAACTGTAACAGAACAAAATACAGAAATGAACAGTTATATTACATATTGAGTAAACAATACACAACATGAACATCAAAATGCAGTGAACTGAACAGCAATAACATGTATTCCTGCATGTGTGTGTATGTGTGTGTGTGAGCACGATCATTTTGCATTGTGGATGTTTTATGCACTGTGCCACTTCATTTCTGTATGCGTGTTCTGTGTTGTTTCCGTTTTTGAGGATTAATTTTGTCCATTTTCTAAGGGGGTCTCAGAGACTTGTGTGACTTTTTTTGTTCCAATTTTATTTTATTTTATTTATTTATTGTAGATCTAGAGAGTGTTGACAACCGTAAAGTCTCATGCCATTTGGACAAAGGGAACATTCTTTCTTTCTTTTTTTTTTATCTGAGCAAACGTTCTTTGGGGTCAGAAAAGACTCTGAAGACCCCAGAAGGGTTAAACCTTTTACAACATGATATCCCTGCAAAATTATTTTATGATGCTGTTCACTTTATTTAAGCAATTCATCTTGATTTAACACAATTATTTCAGGTTTATGGTTCAAATGTAATTGATTCATGTTGAACTGACTTAAAACTGTTTCTCTTTGACAACTTGATGTTTTCATTTTGAAATAACATTTTTCAATCAAGTAAGCCAATCAAACAAGACTTTCACTTCCCATCATGCTTTGCAAAGGGGCTGAATTCGGAGAGTAAATGTTTAAATAAAGTGCTATTTGATGCATTTTTAACAAGATGAGAGAATGGAGAAACATAGTAATGCTTAAAGTTTTGTTATGTTGGTATTTAAAAGTTTTTGTTGTTAGTGTTTTTGGAGATTACCATTGTGGTGAAGGTTATGTGAATCGGGGTGAGGATCTGCTAATAACAATTATAGATATTTTAATAAAAAAAAAATTGGGCATGCCATGGATGTAACAAAACCATCTTCTGGTTATCCAATAAGACCTTGTAAAAGGTTTTGTAAATGTTGTAAAAAATAGTATTTCACTAAATAAAAATAATTAATTAAACTGGATTACTTGATTTGATTAGTTTTTTACATTCATTTAAGAATAATTAAATTAAATAGTTTTGGACACAATTAAGAATGTTAACCTGATTTAACTAAATTACATTGAATTAACCTTATGTAAAAAAAAGAAGAAAAAAAAAGAAACAAACAAAAAAAACCCCTAAAGTTTACTGAAATAACCTATTTTGATTAAATTTAACATAACCCAATTATGTGGAACCTGTTGACATAAAAAAAAAAATAAGTAAAACCCACATATCATTTTGAGTGACATCATTTAAAAAAAAAAAAAACTATTTTAGTGATTGTGTGATTTTAGTGACCATTCAAACCTGTTACTAAAGTAATTATGGAAATAATCAAATGACATGTTTTCTTTAATATACATCAGGGTTATTATCATTAACTAAAAATATTAAAAACATTTCTGATAATTGAAATAAAGCTGAAATCAAAAATAAAAATATAAGTTGAAAAAACTTAACCTAAATGAAAATTAAATTGGCAAAAAATAAATAAGTTGAAGCACTTAGCACTTGAGTTGAAGCTAAAATTATTAACTGGAAATAAATAAAACAAATGCACAAAATGAAATGACTACAATTTACATGGAAACTAAAAATATAAAAATAAAATAAAATAATGGTTTCTTTTTGCATGTTTATTGGCTAAAGTTACAAAATTCTGGGTTCTAATTTACATTTCCTGAAGGTTAAGTACCACTTTTCTTTCATCACTGAGAATCAGATCTTCTTCTGTGCTGTTTGTGGTAAGTGCCAATCATGCAGTCACCCTGTGATGGATAAAATGTCATTCAGTTAGTTACTTCATATTCTATATATTTTTTATTTTTTTGCTGAAGTATTCCTTAACTCAATCTCATAAGACACAGAGTCAGCTGTGGCCTTTGACAAAATCCACAATTGTGGAATATGACATTCAGGATTTCAGACATTGTATTTCATTTCTGAGTTATCGATCCACTCAGTGGTTTCTGATGTTGAGCATAAGATGGTCTTGAAACGCTAACTTCTAGCTGTCTTAGTAATCCCACTTACCTCACAATGGGAGGACAAGGGCAGTTTGAGTCATTACGCAACAAGTGTCGGATCAGGACATCGTAGATGTCGAGGCCAGATGGGAATACTAAGTGACAAATCATGCTGACTCCAACATGCGGGAACGAGGGACCAAATTCTGCCTCAGGAATAAATCTGACCCAAGTGCACAAAGATATACTGAGAAATGTATTTTCATTTTTGCAGAGGCATAAATCATGTTTAAAAAAAATAAATAGCGTAACAATTTATTTTAGGGTTCAATTCCCTTATTAGCATGCATATTACTAGGATATTGGCTGTTTATTAGTACATATAAAGCACATATCAATGCCTTATTATTATACATCCTTAATCCTACTCAATACCTAAACTTAACAACTAAGTAATTATAGGAGTTTATGATGGGCAAAAGTTGTAGATAATAGTGAATATATGTTCCCCATACTAAAGTGTTACCAAAATGACTCTTCAAATGTCATGTTCTCATTTATAGGTAACTACTTAAAACTACAATCAGGTTTCATTTGTTAACATTATTTCGTTAGCATGAACTAACAATCAATACTTCTACAGCATCTATTTATCCTAATTCATGTTATTTCAACATTTACTAATACATTTTTGGTCACACTTTAGATTAGGGTCAAATTCTCACTATTAACTAACTATTACCTTTTTTTTTTTTGTCAAACTCCGAATTACTGCTTATTAAGAGTTAGTAAGGTAGTTGTTGAAAGATTGGTATCAAAGATACCAGTTAGGAACCTGGGTGTGCTCTTTGATACCAATATTTCATTTGAAAGCCATGTTTCTAGCATCTATAAAACCACAATAAAACTACGACACATGCTCTCAATGCGAAATACTGAACAGTTAGTTCATGCATTCATGAGCTCAAGGCTATTGTAATGCTCTACTAGGTGGTTGCCCAGCATACTTAATAAACAAAATCTAGCTGGTCCAAAATGCAGAAGTTAGAGTTTGAACCAGGAAGTATGACTGTATTAGCCCAGTTCTGTCAACACTGCGCTGGCTCCCTATTAAACACTGAATACATCTTAAAATCGTGCTTATTACTTACAAAGCACTAAATGGTTTAGCTCTCCAGTACTTGAGCGAGCTCTTAACGCAATATGCTCCTTAACGTCTATTGCGGTCAGTTGATAATACCTAGAATAACAAAATCATCTTCTGGCAGTCGATCCTTTTCTATTTAGCACCTTTGGAACAGTCTTCTGAGCCTCGTTTGGGAAGCAGACACACTCTGTCAGTTTAAATCTAGACCAAAAACACATCTCTTTAACCTGCCATACACATTACCATTATCAATTTATATTATTCAAATCAGTTAAACGATTATTAGGCTGCATAAACAATGTCAGTCAGAGCCAGGAACACTTCCTATAACACCCAATGTAATCGTTACATCATAAAAAGAATGGCATCTACGCAAATATTAGTCTCTCTGTTTATCCAGAGGTTTACTGCAGTCAGCCAGATCCGAGCCGTATCCAGATTAGTTGGTGGAACTATGCCTAGACACAACCACAACACATCCCTGAAGTGTCTGCAGGGATCTCATCAACTATAGACTCTCCCCTGAAGGCCTCATCGACATGACAGCCAGTGGTCCTGATCCTCAACAAACCCATCTCTGGCATGATGACTCCGATCTTCAACCAGATGGAACTGGACAAATATTCTGAATGTTCCGATCCAATCTGACTGCTGACCTGTAATGATGCCTGAATCATAATCATACTCTGTTCGTTCATTGGTCAGAGGAGAACTGGCCCCCGACTATGCCTGGTTTCTTCCAAGGTATTTTTTCCCCCTTCTGTCACCTGATGGAGTTTTGGATCCTTGTCATCATCACCTTTGTCACCTTTGGCTTTTGGCTTACTTAGATGGGGACACTAAATATTAAACTATATTACTGATCTGTCTGCATTGAAACCACATGAGAATGTGTGTGTGTGTGTGTGTGTGTGTGTGTGTGTGTATTTCATACTACACACATTGATACCCTATAAAAACATACTTTTAGTGTTTGCAAAGTGAGTATTCAAAACAAGTAAGAAAATATACAACCCAGCCAGTCACTTGTCTCATTCCAGAGTCAATCAGCATACAACTAATTGGATGGATAAATGATTCAACAAATCACTCATGAAGATGGTCTCTTGATTCATTCATTTAGAGACATTCTAAACTCTACTGGATTTAGGCAACACGTGTCAGGACCTACTCATCACCATAATCATACTTTAGCCCTAATACTGCCACAGAATAAATGTTGATACCGTTGAAATTCTGCAGCAGAGCGATGACTCAGATCATTACCTAGTATTGTGTATATTTAATTTAGAAAAGGCTGCAAAGCCGTCCCCTCGTTTCAAATATGGCAGGACTATCACAACTGCCACTAAAGATTGTTTTGTAAATAATCTTCAGTTTCATCTCCTCAGCATCCCAGAGAACTTGATTTTCTCGTTTCCAGCACTTTAGCCACTGTTACTCCTCTGCCCTTAAAGAAGATTAAAGAAAATAGTTCAACCAGAAAAATGTAGCGCAGCTGAAGAAAAACAAAACAAAACTGGAGGTTTTTCGCATTTCATGGAAAGAGAGTATGATTGCATACAGAAAGGCCGTAAAAAACTGATAGGCCTGCTTATTTCTCGACTGTCTTAGAAGAAAACAAACACAACCCTAGGTATTTATTTGATGCAGTGGCTAAATAAAAAATAAAAAAAATCTTCTGACGTTTGTAAACAGCACATCTGTAATGACTTTATGAACTTCTTTACGTGCAAGATTGATAATATTAGGAAATAAATTATAAACATGCAGCCGTCTACTACAGTATCAGTATCAGACAGTGCATCAGACAGTGCAAACACTCATTCACTGCTATAGGAAATGAAGAATTGGCTAAAGTCGTTAAGACAGTAAAAGACAGTCATAAAGACAGTAATATTTCGCCTCTAGAAATCAAAAGCCAAACAGCACTGAAAAACAGAAAAATTTGTCTAGGATTTTTGAGAAACTGCTAGTAAATTTCACAAATGCAGGCGATTTCTATGTATTACATTTAAATTTCTATAATCTGTATGTGTCATATCATCTGATTCACTTTTATGCTTTGATTCCCTGCTTAAAAATCCAGGTCACACTGTTCAGATTTTAATGACTTAAAGGTTTGAGTCTTTCATCTCCAAAATCAGGTCTTAAGCACATCTTTGAAGAAATGTGTTGCTGGTCCACAAGACTATATGTGGGCAAATTACAATGGCATCAAGACTGTTACGCCCCGTCTAGGGGAAAAGGGTGCAACATGAAAACTATGAAAAAGCAGTGTATTTGTATGAAAATGTATTTATTGATTTGATTTGGGACCTAAGATTCAGGAGTTGACTAGGCCAAAATAACAAACAAAACTTCCTTGTTTTTAAACCTCTTTCTTAAACCCTAACCCAAAAAGAAAAGAAAAGGAAAATACAATATACAAACCTAACTCCCTAACAAAAAAACAGCTATCAAAACGGTTTACAATAAACAAAAATGGCGTCAGACTCCCTACTTTCCCAAATACTCAGTATTTACAATATATTTACAATCAGGCAACCAAACTGAAAAGGGCAGTCCAAATCAGTGTCATAAAACAGGCAAAGGGTCAAATATACCAACAAAGTTTCTCTGATACAAACAGTGTTCAATTCAAACAAACAAGCAATACTCACAATCTCTAATATTCTTAACACAGTCAAACTCTCTTAACACACAAACAAACTCTGCACTATACAGGTCACAAAACTCTCTCTCAAAACACAAGATCTCTGGGTCAATCTGGGTAGAGGAAGTGATGACATGACTTTTAAAATACTGTGGACCAATCAGGACATAGCATCTATTAGCCTGCAGGAACCAATCAGATTGACTTCCTGGACAGAGACTCACAAAACAACAGAGATGTCACAAAATACAAACCATAGGGTTGTAACAAAGACCTCCACACTTAAGGGTGTTCAGTTTACTGCATTTCCCCCCTCACATGTGCTGTGAATACTGACAATGCTAATGGTCCTCTATGTTTCACCAGGGAAAATATGTCCGGATGACAAAAGAACATTGGCTAGACGAAGATCAAAAAGGAAATTGTATTTTGAAATTATATACTCAAAACTGAAACACACACACAAAAATGGCCTGAGAAAAATATTAGGCTTAAGTAATGCCACGTGGTTAATTTAAACTACAACAGCAATGCTCTGAGTCATGAAGAACTCAATCTGTCTAGACAGAGGATCTGGGATTGCAAAGTGACGCTAAAACTGACATCAAAAAAATCTTTATATTTAGCTAGCTGGGTCATTACCAAAATATGGTGACAAATGTGTCCTTTGACTTTTCAGTCATAGTAACAAAAACAAACAAACAAACAAAAAAAAAAACACTAGTCAAGACACTCAGTATAAAAGTCATCATATTAAAGCATAATAGCATACAATTATTTCAGTTTATGACATTAATAGTTATTTATGTTATTATTTTATTTTGTTTTCCAAGGTGAAGCATTATTGCAATGCTTAACAATTTTGCAAAAAAAACATATACACATATTATAGTTCTGAAGAGACTGCTTGTCCCTTGCTTTTGATGTTGTTAAATATATATATATATACAGTCTTGGTCAAAATTGTTGGCACCCCTGATAAATATGATAAATAGAAATAAATCTGCATAGTTTATCCTTTTGATCTTTTATTTTTTAAAAATCACAAAAATCGAACATTTCACTGAAGTTAAAGAATTGAAAATGGGGGGTAATTCACATTATGTAATAAATGCTTTTCTCCAAAACACATTGGCCACAATTGTTGCACCCTAAAAATGTTATGAGTAAAATATCTCTGAAGTATATTCCCATTAATATTTACATTTTTTAGCACACCAGGGTGACGAGGAACATGAAATTGTCCAGCTATGACGTCTTGTTTCACAGAAGTATAAATATAAGGAAGCACAAAGGCCAAATTCCCTTAATCATTCATCACAATGAGTAAAACCACAGAATATATTTCTGATGTGCAGCAAAAGATTGTTGAGCTTCACAAAATAGAAAGTGGCTGTAGGAAAATAGCTAAAGCATTGAAAAACCCCATTTCCACCATCAGGGAAATAATTAAGAAGATCCAATCAGCTAAAGATGTTATGAATCTGACTGGAAGAGGACGTGTGTCTATATTGTCCTAATGCACAGCGATGAGGAGAGTTTGAGTGGACAAAGCATCACAGATGGAGAATCACAGAGTTTAGTTAAAAAAAAAATCAAACAATCCCAAACTATATCACCATATGTTGTTTGGGAGGGATTCAAGAAAAATCCTCCTCGCTCATCCAGAAACAAACTCCAGCATATTCAGTGGTCAGACACGACTGGAACTTCAGACGGGACCTGGTTCTGTGGTCAGATGAACTGTAAAAAGAGCTTTCTGGCAGCAAATCTACAGGGATAAGTACCCCATGCCCACGGCTAGAAATACAGCTGGAACTTTAACATTGAGGGCCTATTTGTTTGCTGAAGGTCCTGGACATCTTGTTCAGACACATGGTATCATGGATTCTAGCAAATACCAACAGATAAAAAATCAAAACCTGACAGCCTCTGCTAGATATCTTATAATGGGCCATGGTTGGCTCTTCTATCAGGACAAAGATCCAAAACAAACATCAAAATCAACACACAAATGTGTCACTGAGCACAAAATGAAGCTTCTGTCATGGCCATCCCAGTCCCCTGACCTGAACTCTATCGACAATGAGAGGCTGAACTGAAGAGAAGAAGCACCAACATGGATCTGGGAATCTGAAGGATCTGGAGAGATTCTGTATGGAGGAATGATCTCTGATCTCTCGTCAGGTGTTCTCCAAACTCATCAGGCATTAGAGGAGAAGACTCAGAGCTGTTATCTTGGAAAAAGGAGGTTGCAAAAAGTATTTAATAAAAGGGTGCCAACAATTGTGGCCAACGTGTTTTGGAGAAAAGCATTTATTTCATAATGTGATTTACCCCCCATTTTCAATTATTTTACTTCAATGAAAGGTTAGATTATTGTGCATTTTTTTAAATATAAGACCAAAAGGATAATCAATGCAAATACATTTTTTTACAGCCATATTTGATCATATTTACCAGGGGCGCCAACAATTTTGACCATGACTATCTCTCTCTCTCTCTCTCTCTCTCTCTCTCTCTCTCTCTCTCTCTCTCTCTATATATATATATATATATATATATATATATATATATATATACATATACATATATATATATATATATATATATATATATATATATATATATATATATATATATATATATATATATATATATATATATAGTTCATTTATTATTATTAATATTATTTTAAATATAGCTATTTAGGTTACATTTATTTTTATTTCAACTTTAGTTATAGCTAGTTTTAGTTTTTATTAATTAATCATTTTAGTGGTTATTTCAGTTTATTGCCAATGCAATTTTTTTTTTTATCCCTAATTTTCAACTACTCTGTAATCAACTATCAACTAATTTAGTTCTTGCTTAATAGTTTTAGTTTTTGTAGTTAACAAAAATAATCCCGCTTCAGGTTCAACCTTTAGAAAGATGAATAAAGAAATGTGCACATGGTATTCCCATCATGTTGCAAAGTAATTAATTAACATTTAACTTTTGTCCCATGCGATTCGTTTCAATTTGTGATTGGTGTAAGGGTTCAATCTAGATGTCTAAATCTCTCACATGATTGAGATATATATTTCCAGAGTTTTTTTTTTTTTTACTTATGTCTTCATCGATTTTCAGACCAGGCTTCCATGTACATTGTCTCTTGATTTAAAGGTCACATCCTCCAAAGACAGAAGTAGTGAGACCACACGCTGCCATTCCATGTTAGCTGATGACAGAGCAGTCTCAGACATTGATTCATGATGAAGAACCTGAGGCTGATGACTCCTGCAATGAATCGCACTTAGAGGTGTATTAGAGTATTAGAGGTGTAACAGCAAACACGAATGTTGCAAAATTTATTAGATATGAAATAGATATGACCTTTTCATTTTGATGTTCTCTGTATATTGGGAATAGGCATTGTGATGGAGTGTTTTGCCATTCACCGTTAACATTCTCAGGTGATGATGTTAATGGTGCACATTGATATATGTCCAAACGTTAATATTGTCTTCATTTATTTTTCAGTCTGCGGAAAATGTGGAGCAAAAATCACAGATGGATGGAATGGTGCAACAGAAAAAAGAATCTTACATGTTGAAAGTTTGCTGGTTTGAGCCACATAAGGCCTTTATAAATGTCATATTTAAGCTCACAATTAAATGAGTTGAGAAAGCCTGACCAGAAAGTTTGAAGTTTCAGCAGCTTGAAGTTTGAATTCGTTTTAAAGGATGTTTGTATGTATGGACAGACAAATGGATGGACATATGATAGGATGGACATATGATAGAAAGATGGCACTGCAGATGATAGTGTGAGACTCACCCAACAGACATTAGCGCTGTTTCTGAGGCCTGCATGTGTCAAATAAAAGAATGTGAACTTTTATCAGTCGTGTTTCCTCTCAGTGTTTTGCTTTGTTGTTCACAGTTTACTATTTTTATATTCTTGACTAAATCTCAACACTAGATTGGTTGTAATTTGAGATTAAAGCACAAGAAGCAATGCTACATTTCCATCTTTATTCCCAGAAGCACAAATCTCAGTCAGATGAGTTGTGCGGAAGGCTGAGCTTGATGCCGTTTTCACACCCTTAAAGCACAGCGTGACATGAACTTTAAAGACCCTCTTGTTCAGATACTACTCTCACCTCACTGTATAAATATTATTACCACTGTGAATATGACTCATAGGCTTTCATATGGACATTTAGACATGATTAAATCAGTGGGGATGTGAACACACACGCACACACAAACACACACGCACACACACACACACACACACACACACACACACACACACACACACACACACACACACACACACGCACGCGTTGGGTTTTCATGTTTTATGGGGACATTCCATAGGCATAATGCATTTTATACTGTACAAACCGTATTTTCTATCCCCCTACACTGCCCCTGCCCCTAAACCTACCCATCACAGGAGACATGCTGCATTTTTACTTTTTCAAAAAACATCACTTAGTGTGATTTATGACCTGTTTTCCTCATGGGGACCAAAAATGTCCCCACAAGGACAAGGATTTTGATATTGCCATCTTTGTGGGGACATTTTGTCCCCATACCGTAGGGGATTACCAGGACGCACACACACACACACACACACACAAGGTACCAGCATTTTCATACATCTTTGCAAGTCCACATGAGACGATGTTCATTGTGCCATTACTGCTCAATCTCATTCAGATGAAATTAGTGAGTGTTTGGTTTGTGATTCTCATATCTACAGATCAATCAATGTTGCACTCAGTATGCTAATGTTCATAAAATGTGTTCATTTAAAGCAATGTCATTATTAGAACAAGCCACATAATGTACAACTGGCTCACTTGAATATGTCTGTAGCAGTGTAAAGTACAAATTAACAAAAATATCAATTTCTTTTCAACAAGTTGCACCTTGTTGGGGTCCTCATGCATGTACAGGGGCACTGATTTTTCATGAGCCACTGCTGCTTCTCCTGCCTATTTGAAATGATTGAGGCAATTAGTGTGATTCATCTAAAGTGTATTAAACATGGGAGGTATAATTTCAAAAAAGGACAAGAGAGTGAGAAAGATAAAAGTTTTGATTGTATAATTGCATTTTAGATTGATTTTATAATTGCATATATCTTACATTACATTCATGCTTCATGCTCATTCCTCTTGCATGTTCAGATAATATAATTTCCCTGTGCAGAATGTGTGAATTTAATCTCAGTTTGAAATTCGAACAGCTCAAATGTGGCCTGCTGTTGTGTTCAACATGAATCAAAGATCCTTTGCCCTGTCTTAGGATTTTATGCTCCTGGTCAGCCTGATATTGTCCATTTTCTGCAGAATCTCTTGGGGGAAGGTAAATGTCACTAAATGTCAGCACTGATCCAAACGCCCCGAAAGCCAAATATTACCTTATTTATTATGCCTAGTACTTCTCAACAGGTTTAGTAAAACCTATTAACATTCTTTCCACTTTTTCAGGTCAATGCATTTGCCACAATCAGCCTTTTCATTACCCCCCGACACAAAAGAAGGCAACACGTTCTCACACCAACTCGTCACATATTGACGCTTGGTCAGGACCCTTCGGAGTCACTTTTAGTACGCATTTAGTGTAATTTTTCAAGCACAGGGTATTCCATTGATTTCAATGAGAAACCTATGGAGTCGTAGTCAGATGCATTCGTCATGATGAAATTATGAAGTGTGACTCTCAATTTAATCAGCCGGCATAATTTTATTTAGATTTATTAAATGCAGTTTAGAGACTTTTGAACCCAACCCCATCCCTAAACCTACCCTTTTGTGTATTATATGATATAAAACACCGGATTTAAAAGGCAGATCCGACAGCAGGCACAATTTATTAAAAAAGTAAACTTTTTCCAAGTGCTCCAAAAAAATAATCCCCAAAAGTGTTCAGTGTCTCCATCCGCCAAAGATCATGCACACATTCAAAAATGGCCGCCCAAAGAAACATTAAGTCAGCTTTGATAGTGAAATGGCATTATGCCTCATGACCAATTACTCCATTATGCCATCTTTGATTGTAAAATGCTCTTGTGTGTCTCTTGACCGATTGTGTCCTGCTCAAGAATCGGGTATATCTTTTGAGCATGATATGACCGCGTGTGCGTTCACAGAGCAGCGGAATCATCATTTCAGCGATTATAACATTAAGATCAACTCTGTTCTTCACTTAAAGATATTGTATGACTTCAGAAGACTTGGAATGCAACATGAGTCAATACTTTTACTGTTTTTGGTCAGTTGCAATAAATACCTGTGACTGTACTTTTATTTGCTGTTATGTGTTTTATATTGTTGAGAAGTGGTTAAGTTTAGGGTAGGAGTGGGGTTAGTTGCTCAAAATATAAAAGCAGCCTTTATAAAATAATATATATTTTTACAAATGCAAAGAATGAAATGCTTCTTGATCTGATGCATTGGGCAAACAACTGAAATACTGTATATGGCGTACCCTGCATGTTGAAAGATGACACTAAAGGGGTTCCCTGTGTTAAAAATGGACGCAGAGGGGTCCTGACCAAATGTCAATATGTGAGTTGGGAGTGAGAACGTGTTGTAATATGCTATCAATCTGGAGGACTGTATTAGTTTTTTTAGGGCATCAAATAATTGTGCATGTAAATAATATAAAATGAAATCAACCTATTTACTCAACCTAATTATTCTTCCCTATGTTTTCCCTACTAATATATCATCAAATTGTTCTGCCTCTGAAATCAGACACAACTTTTAATGATCCAATTAACTCCAGATGGATAAAATTAAGTCCCAACCTACATTTTTTCCCCCCATTGAATATCTAGCAGTGTAAAATGTTTGTTAATGCCCTTTCATGTTGCACTTCAAAGTACACCGTCTTATTTGTATTCAACTCACAAATCAGCAGTAGAATTGTTTACCAGGATATCTGTAAAGTATGATCTATTGCACAAAGCGTCCTTAAACGTATCAGCTTTGCTGCATTATAATAGTTCAACGCCTACTGGTTATTCTGGAAATCTGAAAAACTATCTAGTGTGTCTTTTCAATAATTCATGATCCTGTATCGAGGCACACCTGGACCATGTGATCTGCGATAAATCTTTCTTACTATAAATCTCGCTCATACGTAATCAATCTAAATGCTTGCGTGTCTGCAATCATCCATCATCATGAAGAATTCAGCTTTGATTATATTCAGTTTTGCCTTTTAGGATCACCATGAAGAGGTTTTTCTTATTCTCAGAACTGCATTACGGTTATCATCTATATGGATGAACACACAGATGAATGCAATATGTCGCAGGGCCCCAGATATGGTGATCACGAGAGTTATATAGTGTAGGAGAGACTTCAAGAGCCATTCAGTGGATGTGTTGATGGCAGCCACACAATCTGCATCTAATCCATACGCATAAATCTGATGCGAGTTGGACAGGATTGAGCTCTGGCTACAAAAGGCAATATCACCGTCCGCCAGCCATGCATTCAGCGGCACAAGCCCTTGAAATGGGAAGACGCTCCATACCTGCGGATGCCAAAATGGGGTGCAGAGGAGATAATGTGTCTGACTGCAGGTCCAAATGTGTGATTTGACGACAGAGATATGGATCAGTACACTCGAGGACAATTTCTTTTTTGCAGAAAGCTGTTAGACTATAGTCATATCTTAGCAGGACATTCCAGCACACTTGTAACTCTTGAAGCATATTCAAATGACATTCAAAACTCACACTGGCATTCGGCTTTACTTTGAGCTAAACTTTAATGGTTTTCTATTACAAATAAATGCTGTTCTATTGAACTATTCAACAAAGAATTATACAAAAATATTAAGTAGCACAACTGTTTTTAACATTGATGATAATAATAATAATAATAATAATAATAACAGATGTTTCTTGAGCGGCAAATCATCATATTAGAATTATTTCTGAAGGATCATGTGACACTGATGACTAGAGTAATGATGCTGAAAATTCAGCTTTGATCACAGTAATAAATGACATTTTAAGATATATCACAATATAAAATGTTTATTTTATTGTATTTTGATCAAATAAATACAGCCTTAGTGAGCAAAAAAATAATCTTGAACCTCTCATGTATCTTTGTACTGATAGGCAGTATTCTGTGCATTGTACAGTTCTGTGCTACAAGACATGTCTGTTCTACATGTAATGAAACCAGTGATGTCTGAAGACATTTGATCCTCATTTGGCTCATAATGGGTGATGCAGATTACGCTTACATTTCTCAAACCCATTTTAGTTTTACTGCAGCTCTTTAATATGCAAATAATCCATTTTAAGTATATCCATCGAGAGAACATCAGCTCGTAGATGAACATGTTTGCAATTAACAACTTTCTCAGACTGAAAGCTGTAATAGTTAATTAGTGTTTGGGTGCAGAAACACATCCCAGTGGCAGATGGACTATCCCATAATTCAGTTCATAATCAGTCCAATGTGTCTCCTCTCCATGGCTGACCCAGTCACCCAGGCGAACAGTCTCCGACGCTCACGACTCCATAATGTCAACATATACATCACTAACCTGCATAATTTGACAAAGCATCCCTGTTAAAAGGCCAATATGTACCCCTTTGACACTGTCAAAGTCATCTGTCATTGTTGGCGGGTGTTCACTGATCTATTGACATTCAGTCTATGCGAGCTTACACTCTGCTGCCCTTTGCATAAGAATGGTGGGTGATAACCATCATATTTCTCATAATTAGGTCTGAAATTGTCATCACACCAGAGTTCAAGAATAAATCAACCATTAGCAACTAATAAAGAGACTTACAGAAGATTTTCTTAATAAAGAGACACTCACTCTGCCGAAGGGCAGTTAGTGAAGAATTAGGTAAGGCTACTAAATCAAACGATAAGGTCATCAGAGACTTAAACAGAGCAATACAATTATAATTGTGAAAGAAGCTCTTCATTTTCCTTCTGGAGCCCTGAGTTCCCTTACGAAAAATGTTTTTTTTTTCAAGTGTGCTATTACTATACTTCTTTTCAACTAAAAATAAGAACCTATACTTTCAGTCTACTTTTTTTTATACTTCTCAAAAATATACTTAAAGTTGCACTTAAGCATACTTGAAAGTATAATGTGAATTAAAAGTATGCTTAAGTACTCTTAATATGCTTGTCTTGCTGTAGTTGTGTTTACTCTTTTGCCTATTAAATACTTTTTTTTCACATTGTTTTACATACTGTCTTAAAAGGTTACATTGTTTGAAAATATTAAGTTATAAAGAAAACAGATATTTGTGGCTTGTGTACATGGGCATTTATTTCAAATCTACTTTACTCTTTCTTTTTTCTCTTTCTTCAAAATGTCCTGGCCATCCATGTTTTCAATGTTATATTGTAGGGGGTTGCTATTACACATTTTCTGAAATAGTACATAATCTCTAGATCAAAACACAGATGAAGACAAAGCAGTGACAAGTGATAGAAGATTTGCTTATACAAATATAAAAGAACACGGTTATCATACAATAAAGAGCATATCAATCAAAACAGCCAAATGTTACAGGATTAATTGTCAAACCCATGAAGATGAAACAACTGTGAACCTTTGATGGACTCGATCTACTCCATCTAAGTTTTGATCATCGTTCTGAATTTGATTCGGACGTAATCTTTGACAAAAATATATAAATATTTAAATATAAATAGTACATTTGAAGTATTAGTGTTGTCAAAATGACAGACCGCGATACCAAGTCGGTACTGAAATTTTTAAAAGTGTGACGCTTTGAGCGCTCAAGTATAGACCCCTTCAATGTTTGGAAACATTGGAAACCTAGGTTGGGTGCTCGCGCAGCATGGGGTCAGAAAAACAACGCATGCCACAGGTCACAATTAACTATTTAATCAACCTACAGTTTGCAGAAAACATTTTGTTTACTTACCATGGCTTAACTCTACCGTTGTTGTCACAATGTTGGCGGCTAACTACTAACGTTACCACTTTTTGTAACACTACTCATTTTACCATGGCTAGTCACTGAATCCCAGAGCATTGTAAATGGACCAGTAGCTTTGGTTCGCTACAGAGGGCACGTATTTAAGGAACATATACACAGACAATGACTAGAAACTTACCAGTTGATATTGTTTGTATAATATTAAATGAATATGCAAAAGCATCGTTAGCCAACTACGGTCGCAAGTTCTGGTGTTATCAGCATAATTCAACGAGTCAGTGTTTCCTGAAACCATCGTTCGACTGAACATTCTCAAAGAGCATCGCAAACTTGTGGTTGGACCAACTCTCGACCTGTGGTTAGAAGCAGAGTTCTTGTTTGCATGACACATGGACTAAATAAATCCTTATCTTGGCCAAAATAAGCAAGCTGACATTCAGAATGATCATACATTTTATTTTGAATGCATACATAATTTATGTCTTTTAGTTTGTGAAGAGATTTAAAGCACCTTTTTTTGAAGAGTGCACATGTGCTGACATGTTCTAGTACGTAAGAACGAACCTTTTTGAATCTGGTAATAAAGCAAAACAACTGAAAAAAGAGAATTACTCCCCTCCCCAGATACCATGACCCTGACATGCGCACTGTGAACTGCACATTTTCCT
The DNA here is from genome assembly GCA_023029165.1 of Gobiocypris rarus. Taxonomy (NCBI): domain Eukaryota; kingdom Metazoa; phylum Chordata; class Actinopteri; order Cypriniformes; family Gobionidae; genus Gobiocypris; species Gobiocypris rarus. The sequence goes on from CM040914.1 coordinate 11,029,137, forward strand.
GTGACGTGAACCGTGAAGAGGTCTGTATGACTAGAAACTATCAGTTTACCTAGAAGTTCACTTGTAGCACAGTTGCAGTAAAAAAAATAAAAAAATAAATAAAATAAATGGTTTGAATACACAAGTAGTTATTGTACCTCTTTCCCTTAAAGTATAATTAAAAGTACACTTTTATACACTAAAAAGTGGGCCAATTTAGTGCCAAGTAGTATTGAAACAGTACACTTACAAGTTTGGGTCTAGTACATTGATATAACATCTGATCCTCTTCGTTTAAGGGTCTCACTTGGCTTCTTCACGGTCAAAAGTGACTGAAGCCTTAAAATGTAACTTTTTTTAAGGTAGTTATTGCTCTCTGGTGGCAGTAAAAAAAAAATAATAATGTAATGCCCCGTTATGACCGCTCAACTCTTTGCTTATACATTCTCTAGTGTTTTTAGACATAAATACTTATTTTTATTAAGCCGATTTGGATTTATACTTAGACATTCTCAAAGACTACTTTTTGTCAAGGTTTAGATTTTTATTTTATTTTTTAATTTATGTTAAACTTTAAATTTAAGTGTCAGTTTTTGCATTAATTTTACTACATTCAAACATTAAAATTCAATAAAAAATTCACAAAATGATAATACTTTTAAACAAGTACTACACACAAAAACCACAGAATAATTGTACCATTAAAAGTCATAGTAGAATACTAAATAAAAAAGCAAAAAAGTTTAGATATTCCATTTCATTTTAAATCTTGTCTGATGATCATAATTTCTTACTGCAGCACAAACTTACCATCAGGATTCATTTATTTTATCCAAAAATAAAATACATCATTGAATCTCTTAGGCCTACACATTTCAGCCTTCCGTCATACACAAAAGGGGTTTGACAATAGTGCATGAGTCACAAGGACTATATTATGGTATTTTGTCTGACAGCCCTTGGTCACCATTCGCTTTCATTCAATGACAAAAAGCCACGTCAACGCTTTGAATTTCTCCTTCTGTGTTCCATGGATGAAAGAAAGTCATAGGGTTTGAAATGACATGGGGCGAATTAATGATGAAAGCCTTTTCCTTTTAGGCTGATCTTTTCCTTTAAATCATCTGTGAAATTTCTAATTCACTCATTTTATTAAGTTACCTAGTACAACTTCACGTTTTCAATTAACATCTTAGTATTTCTGCTGATCAGCATTATGCAGACCGCTGCATATTCAAGGCACGTCTTCTTGCCTTAAAGTGAGAAAAGACTAACACAGTGGCCCGTATTAGCTATCTAAAATTAATTTGTTTCAAGTCAAAGAAGAGGCATCGCTAGGGACAAACAGACAGACAATGTAGGAGGAATATGCAGTGCAGATGAATAATAGAAATCCAGAGACTGACAAAGAAGACGCACAAGAGGTAGAACAAGGGCTACATGCTCCCTAGAAAACAAGAACAAAGATAATTGTGACACAGCACTCCTTACTGATAACCCCGGATCAGGCAAAGCACAAAAAATCTGAACATTCATTCCACAGGAAGCCAAAGGCTCAGATCCGATTCACTTCGGTATTGGAAGCGACCTGAAATTTTTAATGAAATGTTCTTCTGACAGCATGAATTAGGATTTTTCAAAGAAATCTCTTGTTCACCAAGGCTGCATTTATTTACTCCGAAATACTGAAAACGTTGCAAAATATCACTATTATTCATTTAAAATAAGTGTTATAAAATATGCATTCATATAATTTATTCTTGTGATGAAAGACTCAAGTCTTCAGTGTCACATGATACTGATTAGTGCACAATTATTAAAGATAAATTAATCATTTTATTTTGGTTTTACTTAATATTTTGTGAAAAACTGATACATTTTGGGATTTTTTGATGAACAGAAAATTCAAAAGACGGCATTTATTTGTAATGAACAATCTTTTTGTAACGTTGACACATGCGTTACAATGAGCCCATATTAGAACTATGCTTTTATATTCTATACTTTTATGAATTATATTGAGAAACCATGAGAAAAGGGTAAATAAAGATGTTCAGAAATTATTCATTATCATTATGTTTTGAATGCTGTATAGTGTTTGTGTGTTTGTTGTCAAAATGTGTTATTTTTAATTATAAAAAAATGCCATTATTTTATTTTAAAAAGTTAATAATTGTATTTTATTGACAAAATATTTTAGTTTGTTTTGGATATTTTTATTATATCACATAACATTTTAAGCTGTCATATGGTGATGTTACAATATTCCCCCTCACATGTTACAATGTACCCCACCTATGAGGCATGTTGGGTCCGTGTACGTTGTGTTCATTTGTTTTTCGATTTAATTTTGAAAGCTGAAAAATGAGAAAACGGCTCATTAATTAATTTTTTGTTTTTTAAAAAACAACAAAAAACAAAACAAGAATTCGGCTCGCTTTTATATTTTTAGGTTCAGGGATAGAAAATGGATAGAAGGCTTGAATATTCGATTTCCACGTGTGGGCTTGTGTGAAACGCCCCTTTCCACTGATTGGTCAACCAAAGATCAAGCCGTTCCTCGTTCAGTGTTTCCAGTTCCGTGCAGAATAACAGTCCTCCACTGCTGGACGGAAGTTTATGACAAATAAGCTCTCTCATCAAACAACCGGACTGATGCTTTGACACACATCTTGTGTTTAAATTTGTGTTAACGTAAATTCTGTGTGCAGCATCGATGTAACAGTAATTATAATACTCTTACAATAACGCTGAAAGAAACAAAAACAAAACGAAACAATAATTACCATGTTGAAACATCTTGTTGTAAGCGAGTTTGAGGAGGTGGTTGGTTATCTCCTGTCATCGCAGATTCGGGGTCGGAGTCTGGCTCAAACATGTAAAACCGGACAACATTTCCCTCAGCAGTGATCATCATTACAGGTGTTAATATTTACCAAGCCACAGCAGGCTACAGCATACATGACCCTTGTTACCTGTGGTTGGCCTGTCACTCAGAAAACAACAGGCCAATCAGAAGAGAGGCTCATGTATATTAATTAGACAGGCCAAAATCAACCTATATAACTCCAGAAAGGTGTACAATATGGGACCTTTAAGAATCCCATCATGACAACATTGGCTCAACCAATGGCATGGCCATTTGTACTATTGAACATACACACTTCAAATGTAATCATTGCTGTAGCAGTGAAGGGCTGAAGCAGAAGCACCAAGGCATACATTTCTATATGAAACAGACCCAGAGCAGTGTGTTGGGAGAGAAAGTAATAAGGGGAAGCTGATCGACTGACATTTGCATGTTTTCCAATTGAACCAATAGGCAACCAGGGAAAACAACAATGAAGCGTAAGTTCAAGGGACGGGCTGAGATTAAAGTTGCTTCCGGAAAATGAGCAATTTGAAACATTAACCCTTGTGGAGCGAGTCATTCCGCCATATGTTCTGCAGTGAATTACTCTCCAGTGGCTTAGCAAACACATCACAGTGAAAATAATGGGGATCAAATTGAGCAGAGATACAGGCTTCAAATAAAGCCCACGCCTGACTTGAGCCTAATACTTTGAATTAATTAACTTCTTCTTCTTCTATGGCAACTGAAACCAACATTTTCCACTCGCAGCCTTTGTTCTTTAATCCTTGAACACATTTAAACCACATTAATGAAATGTAACCCAAACACAAAAGAGGAATGTGCAAAGCTATGAGATTTCTATATGCAATATGGTGACGTATTAAATGATTAGCTTACTCAAAAATTAGTTATGTCATCATTTACTCAACCTAATGTCCATGCCAATCTGTATCACTTTTTTTCGTCTTCTGAGGAACACCAATAAAGCGTTTTGAATAATGTACTGGGCTAATGCACTTCTTTTCATCATATTACTGTACATGGAATGGGAGCTTTAAAGCTGTAAAAAGTGGTAAAAACATCAAACATGTGGACCATACTACTATAAACTCACAAACACACACACACACTCACACACGCACGTAGACAAATGATGTCCTCTAGATGGTAGGACCTAACACTGTTTTAAACTTAAAACTGAACACTAAATGCATTTTGGCTGTTCATTTACACAATTTTTGGAGGCCTGGAAATGCACTTTTGAAAGCGGGTTTCAAAGTACATGTTGTAAAAAAAACGATACCTTTGTCATCCCTGTGTTAACAACAAAAATGCAAATTTATGAAAATGGGGACGTCATGCCTATTGCGTGTTCAGTCTATAAGCGCGCAGTGTTTCTTTACAAACTGACGTCTCCAACTACAACTGTAAAAAATGAATTGTTGTTTTAACTTAAAGTAAGTTACCTGGTTTCCTTGAAATTTTAAGTTCATTCAGATAAATACAAAAATTGAATAAATGTAAATATAATAATAAATATAAACATATAATATTATGTCATACTAACGTAAGTTGATTTGACAAAAGATAAAAGTTTTGATATATATATATATGTAACAAGGGGGTGAACAGTCCTTTTAATTCGAATAATAATGAGGCATCCCCAAAATACCCTGAAAGCAGTCAGAGCAAATGATCTTCAGTTACAGAAGCCTCATTCAAAGACCAGGCATTATGTCATGTTATAGAGTGAACACAGAAAGTCAATCAGGTCAGTGGAGTGAAAACATTGCAAATCACAAGCCCCGACAAGACAGCATGAAAGAAAATGATCACCGCTCCTATAGGGCTTGACTTGGGGAAGAGGAAAACAAGCACACTTCCTTCATCAAATGTATCTTGACCTGTACAAGACTCAGATGAAAGAAATCTTATCATTTCAGTTATACATTTACATTGCATTCATGGTACGCATTTTACATTTTGTCACTTCTTGCTTTCCCTAGGAATCGAACCTGTGACCTTGGCGTTGCTAGCGCCATGCTCTACTGTTTGAGCTATAGGAAAGAGACATTCAAAACCACAGAGAAACTCTATTTTCTTATTTATATTTATTTTTATGCTGGGACCAAATATATTTTGGGGAAGTTTGTTTTGTTTTCCCTGTGTTTTCTAAAGCATCAGTATTAAGGTCCTTGGACACACCCAAAATTCTCTTCCGAAATGTTTGCACATTAAAAAAGAAATAACCTCACGTTGTGTCAATCACATTTACACTGCCTCTGAAACTTCCGTCCGTCATAAAAAAAAGACTTTCTGCAGGTTTTTTTTTTTTTCATCTGTAGCAAGCATTTTGGGAGGTGTTTTGACAAATCAGAGCCACCATACAGGCAGACACCAAAATCCAGATTGGCGTCTGACAAGTTCATCCACTTCGTCTCGCAGCACAATGCATCAATATATAATAATATGCAGCTCCAGTATCGCTAGCAAAGCATCAAACAGACATCCTGAAGAAAACTTTGAATAACTCAGGATAATCTCACAGCTCCTTGATAAGGAGGTGGAACTCTTCTTTCTTTCTACACAATCTCTCTTTCTTTTTCTCTTTTAAAGAAGAGAGACAACAACAAAATCCACTTCTTGAATACTCCATTTTAATTGTTTTGCTATTTTTTTTCCAACAGATTACTTAATATGCTCCAGACTCAGTGTGCAAGATTTCTCTGCGTGACAAATTTTTAGGATGACAAATACGAAAACATTTATACAAAATTTAAATGTACATAACATTTCTCAGTGTGCAAAGACCCATTGCCCAAAATCCCTTTCTGTATTTGTATTTGGAGGGACACTATCCTGCAGAGTTTAGCTCAAACCATGATCAAACTCGCCTACCTGCAATTTTCTAGTAACTCTGAAGACCTTGATTAGCTTGCACAGGTGTGTTTGATTAGGGTTGGAACTAAAGTCTGCGGGGCAGTGGCCCTCCAGGACCAGATTTAAGGAACCCTGTTCTACACTATCATTGGAGTGTGGTTTGGAGTCATTAAGATTTTTCGTTTTGTTTAAAAAACAAAACAAATATTTGTATTCAGCTAGGACTAAATAAAATTATAATGTTACTAAATAATTTGACTACTTAAAAAAAAGTCCAGTGTTTAATATTTGTAAGGATCTATTGATATAAATGCAATATAAAATATGTTTACAGTGGTGTACCTTACATAGTGAACCATTATGTTTCTATGACCTTAGAATGAGCCATTTCTATTTACATACTCTGCGGGCCCCCTTACAGTGAAATCGCCATTTTGAGCAGCCATGTTTCAATAGCCCTAAATGGATAAACTGCTCTACAGAGCGCCAGCCATTTTCACAAAAATGTTAGGGCCCCCAGAATATTTTTTTGTATGAACATGCAATATATCAAAAGAAAGAACAAAGCAGTGCATTGTGATTGGCCGAAAATGTAACGTCCCTTACCATAATTCCAAGCTTCAGCTTCCAACACAATTCATAAAGACAGTTGATAATTTAATATTTTAAAACAAAATAATATTTCACAATGCTGCTGTTTTTACTGTAGTTTTTAAAAAATGCAGCCTTGGTGAGCTTGAGATACTTTACCCGGTGCAAGCTTTTCAATAATTATGATGGATGACAATATCAAAGAGATTTCTATTAAAGTTAATAGCACATAGCAGCCTTTGATTTTTTTTTTTTTAGACAGCTGGCAGGTGGCATGAAAATTACTAAACATGTTTTCATCTTAAACTTCATGCTATATACATCTCTCTTTGAGTTCTGTCTCTTTTTTGTGCCTCTCCTTCCACAAGCAGTTGTCAGAAATGGGGATGCTAGCCATGTCTAAAGAACTGGTATGTTTAGCTTGAATCTGCAGGTGAAATATCCCACCCTGACTGAGCGTTTTGAATTATGTGCATTGGAGCTTAGCACTCAGGAGATGAATTACAGTCTAGCGTGAGGTATATTGGCTTTCGTGAGTTGCTGTGATTGCCCCAAAGGGTTTACTTAGTGAAACGCTCACCGCATGATTTATGGATTAGAAGGCCTTATTGAGAGGTCTTTTGAAAAATTGGGCAACAATAGAGCAGGCAGAGTATGCCGTGAGGGGATGCGGGACATTTGGCCGAGGAAGACTTGAATTCAGCAGAAACAAACATGCTGGCAAATGAGACTTAGAAATAATCTAAAGTCGAAAGTCGGTCGGCGGCGGCGGTGGCGTGTTCCTCGTCGCAAAATGAGATTATTCACTTTGTCAACAACAAAAGCCTTCAGGGCTGATTAATGACTTTTGGAAAAGGTCAAGTGCCAGAATACGAACAGAAGTTCTAAGATGCAAATGTTATTCTCATTTTGCAAATTGCAAGCTATTATTTAAGGAAACGCTTCATATCAAAGCAGCAAACTCAAGGACGTGGAGGGGCTGATTAGAAGTTGGCGACATTATATAATCAGGTGTTTTATTTTTGTTTATGAAATTGTTGTTAAACCCAGCGTTTTGGAGAAATCAGATAAAAAGTGCAGGGTATTATTTGATCTTGATTGTGGCGAGATTGGAAACTTCAAACTGAACTGAGGCGACTCTTTCAGCACTATAGCACGCTGTGAAGTTTCTCAGGCCGAAAGGTGACTGGAGACAAACTTTCATACTTTGTGTGTGTTCCATGCTGGTCCAGAAGCTTTGAAATAGACATCCTTGTCGAGTCTCCTTGCCCTCAAGACAATCATAAATCATGAATACTACGGAGGAGGATGGCAGACACTGGGTTCAACCGGTTTTTGGCTGTACCGACTTGTCTTTTCATGGTGAAATGTGTCAGAGACGGTGTGTAAAACAGGCCAGTGACGACACTTGTTAACAGTTAAGCTGCAGAAGAAGAGAAACACAAAGATCAAATGGGTATATGAATGACTTAGTTCATAAAAAAGCTATTTTTTACCATGTGACTCAATTGAATCCATTGGATTTGCCATATAGTGTGAACTGTACTGCTTGATCGTCCTGGTTTAATCTAAGTTTAGTTTTTTTGAAATCAAATTAAGTTTATTAAATACGTTTTTTTATCAAATATTTTATTTTATTTAAATTACAGAAAAACACAATTTTAATAGTTTAAAAGTTAACAATAACAAAACTGGTCTTAAAGGGGTGGTTGATTGCCCCTTTTTACAAGATAACTAAGTCTCTGAGGTCCCCAGAGTGTATATGTGAATTTTTTGCTCAAAATACCCCACAGAAATTCTCACTTTTTGAGGGTGAGGTCATATTTCATTTGCAATTGGATTAAATATACTTTTTGTTGTTGTTGTACAGAGGGAATGAAAGTGGAAACAAAACAACCAATGCTGTTTTCAGGCCTTCCCGCTCTCTAACGTCTCTCCAGCGCTAAAAAAAGCATTTCTAATAATAACGCAGGTCCTAAAGCTCCTGGCTGATCATATACTATTCCTTTAACCTTTTATCTTTTGTAATGTCTCTGTCATCAACAGTCTTTCTTCAAATCTCTATTTTGCTCACCCTCTCTCCTCCTCCATCAAGAGTGGACACGCCCCCTACTGCTGATTGGCTATGAGTGTGTTGTGTGTTGGCTCGGTCCGATAGATTTTCAACAGCAATTCTCTGAAATCTTGTACTGCACCTTTAAGTTGCATCAGTGGTATAGACAGACATGGTTAAAATGACGAAATATGTAACATTAAAGGGGTCATATAATGCCATTTTTGCCAAGTTAATATGATTCTTTAGTGTCTAAATGAAAAGTTTGTAATATACTTTAATAAAAAAATTCTCATTAGTATTGTAAGAAAACACTTTTTACCTGGTCAAAAACAGCTCTGTTTTCAGCAAGCCATTTCAGACTTTAAATGATAATGAGCTTTGCTTTTGACACGACACACGTGGAGTGTTTCCTTGACAACAGTTGAGGGTTTATTTTGGAGAAAGAATGGCAACGGGAGTCTCTGAGGACACATCTGTGCAACCGTATAAGTTTGAACCGGAGTCGGAACCGGAACAAGATCACGGCTGTAACGAAGTTCGCCAATTAAGCCTCGAACAGGACGTTTCTGAATGATTGGTTAATGTAATTTCACTTTGATCTAGCTTTGTATGTACAGGCAGGGTAGCAGTGAGATACGAATGCTATGTGTTTACTGATGTGTATGTTAGTTCATGGACAGATTGTTAGCGTAGACAGATTGTAATAACACAATAACCATAACCATAATGCGTTGTTCATTAACGTGAGATTATGAATCATACTGAGAACGTCATACACTGAAAGAATGCAGTAATGTAACATACTCTGTAAACTTTAGCCACATTCATCGTGAAGCGTGCAAGCGATTAATGTATGTAATATAAATGTTCATAAATAAAGGTTAATAAAACATTACAGGTCCTTCTCAAAAAATAGCATATTGTGATAAAAGTTCATTATTTTCTATTATGTAATGATAAAATTAACATTTCATATATTTTAGATTCATTGTACACCAACTGAAACATTTCAGGTCTTTTATTGTTTTAATACTGATGATTTTGGCATACAGCTCATGAAAACCCAAAATCTAAAAAAATTAGCATATCATGAAAAGGTTCTCTAAACAAGCTATTAACCTAATCATCTGAATCAACTAATTAACTCTAAACACCTGCAAAAGATTCCTGAGGCTTTTAAAAACTCCCAGCCTGGTTCATTACTCAAAACCGCAATCATGGGTAAGACTGCCGACCTGACTGCTGTCCAGAAGGCCATCATTGACACCCTCAAGCGAGAGGGTAAGACACAGAAAGACATTTCTGAACGAATAGGCTGTTCCCAGAGTGCTGTATCAAGGCACCTCTGTGGGAAGTCTGTGGGAAGGAAAAAGTGTGGCAAAAAACACTGCACAACGAGAAGAGGTGACCTGAGGAAGATTGTGGAGAAGGACCGATTCCAGACCTTGGGGGACCTGCGGAAGCAGTGGACTGAGTCTGGACTAGAAACATTCAGAGCCACCGTGCACAGGCGTGTGCAGGAAATGGGCTACAGGTGCCGCATTCCCCAGGTCAAGCCACTTTTGAACCAGAAACAGCGGCAGAAGTGCCTGACCTGGGCTACAGAGAAGCAGCACTGGACTGTCGCTCAAATGTTGCATGTCATTCGGAAATCAAGGTGCCAGAGTCTGGAGGAAGACTGGGGAGAAGGAAATGCCAAAATGCCTGAAGTCCAGTGTCAAGTACCCACAGTCAGTGATGGTCTGGGGTGCCATGTCAGCTGCTGGTGTTGGTCCACTGTGTTTTATCAAGGGCAGGGTCAATGCAGCTAGCTATCAGGAGATTTTGGAGCACGTCATGCTTCCATCTGCTGAAAAGCTTTATGGAGATGAAGATTTTGTTTTTCAGCATGACCTGGCACCTGCTCACAGTGCCAAAACCACTGGTAAATGGTTTACTGACCATGGTATTACTGTGCTCAATTGGCGTGCCAACTCTCCTGACCTGAACCTCATAGAGAATCTGTGGGATATTGTGAAGAGAAATTGTGGCCTCCATAACACCTCAGCAGTGCCACAGGCTGATTGCCTCCATGCCACACCGCATTGAAGCAGTCATTTCTGCAAAAGGATTCCCGACCAAGTATTGAGTGCATAACTGAACATAATTATTTGAAGGTTGACTTTTTTTGTATTAACATCACTTTTCTTTTATTGGTTGGATTAAATATGCTAATTGTTTGAGATAGGAATTTTGGGTTTTCATGAGCTGTATGCCAAAATCATCAGTATTAAAACAATAAAAGACCTGAAATATTTCAGTTGGTGTGCAATGAATCTAAAATATATGAAATTTAAATTTTATCATTACATTATGGAAAGTAATGAACTTTTATCACAATATGCTAATTTTCTGAGAAGGACCTGTACACTTACTGCTTATGGAGGTAGTTGAATCAGTGATCTGTAGTTGGTAATAGTTGGTACCGATCCTTTTTTCAGGAACAGCTTCTTAGCAAAACCTGCTTTATACTGACCCTCTTTTATAAAGCATTCTGCTGAGAAATGATTTGTGCACATGTGAAAGCATTGATGTTGATCGGGGGGAATATTCCCTTCGAAAACAAAACTCAGCCACTGTTCGATTTAGGAACATCAAAATGACTGCTGTGCTCGTTATTACACCCAAGAACAGAACACCACAATCGCTTAGACTTGATTCTGCTCCAGCGTATTAACACTGGCGGACTATGATGACAGCTCGCTTCAATCATCAACCGTGGGAGGGGCGTCCAACTGTGTGACTTCACGCGTCAGACGGCTCGATTTGAGACAGGGGAAAACATATCAGGAGATTAAAAAAAAAATAACACTGTATGAATTTTTATCATTATAGGATGGTTGTGTACAGGCACTGCCAACACACATTTCCATACAAACAACTTGTTAAACTGCATGTACCGTTATATGACCCCTTTAACAACATAGCTAATCTGAAGAATAGGGTTTACAGTTAATTTCAGGAAAGAAAAGCTGAATCATTCTAAAATTAGAACCGGTAACCTATGTATTGCACTCGAGGAAGGCCTCAATACAAGTTGGAGTGGATCTGGTGAAAAAAAAGAAAAAAAGAATCCTCCATAAAAATGAAGTGTGCTCCTGAAAGCCTAGTCATCCCCCTAAATAATTGCTTTTGCTGTACTGGGGCGGTGTGGTCGCAGGAGTGTGTGCGGGTCCATATACTGTTTAGCTCTGTAACCTTGTTGCATCTCTTTGCTTCAACTCTCCAACAAAGACACCCAGGATATGAGTATGTGAGGGATTTTCAGCCTTTGTGGTTTGATGGCTGTAGAGTAGATTTCTACGACTTGACTCGACCTTAAGAAGCCGGTTGTGTAAGCTAGTAGTACTGCTTGGATGTGATAAATGAAATAACAGAATAATTGAATGTGCTTTATAGTGGACTGGCATATTTATAATTTAAAAAAGACCTTAAAAATGCAGAAGAGTCATGTTTCTCCAGAGGCAATTGCCATATATACATGCTTGTATGGCTCTAAACATGGATAATGAGATGTTGAGTCTATAGCAGCTAATCCCAGCTCAAGGTTTCACCTGAAGCACAACTATTTTAGTGTGTTTGTTAATGTGTTGACATGTTCTCATGCTGTTATGATGCTGCCATGGTTTTATAGAGTGGAAAAGAATAATGCATGTTGCCATGCCATACAAGAAAGACAAACACAATCCACTGAAACATAATTGAAGACAAAATAAAGTTGAAAATTAGAAATATTAGTTATGTTATTTGATGTATATTAGTTATATTTTCATATTATTTTGTTTTGCTTTTACCATTCTTGCTGAAAAAAAACAAAGTATAATATATAATTTCAAATAATAATGATTATTACGCTGTAAAAATGTCCTTATCAAAGTTGTAGATACACTTTTTGTTTTACAAGAAAATATTATTCCAGTCTATCCACTTACAAAAAAGCCCCTCACATTTTATTCAATGTGTTACTTGGCATTTCTTTGTAATTCTTTGTGAAATTTACTGTCAATCTCTGAGTGAAAGCCTGTTTCTCGAAACCGTATTGACGCAAATCTGTCATTCATGTTGGTTAATGATGTCACGCAGGTGGTGTTATAACTTTTTTTCATGAATCCGTTTAAGGTTGAATTAATGCTAGATTTTTTGCTGTAAATTATGGACATGGCACATGAGGACTAATTCTTATTTTGCTTTATTTCAGATTCAATCATCGGTTTGTTCGTTTGTACGTACTAGAGCACCTATGCACATGTGCACTCCTCAAAAAAGGTGCTTTAAATCTCTTGACAAACTAAAAGACATAAATTACATTTGTATGTATTGTAAATAAAATGTATAGATTGTACTGAATGTCAGCTTGCTTATTTTGCTCATGATAAGGATTTATTAAGTCCACGTGTCATGCAAACAAGAAACTCTGCTTCTAACCACAGGTCGAGATCTGTCGTTCCAACCACACAAGTTTGCGATGCTGTTTGAGAATGTTCGTTGGAACTATGGTTTCAGGAAACACAGACTGCTTGAACTATGCCGATAACCACAGAACTTGCGACCATAGTTGGCTAACGATGCTTTTGGGAAACGCACCCCTGACTGATTCAAGCTGATAGAAAGGCAGCACTTGTTACAACTCAAATAAGCACTTGTTACAACCGAGGTCTGCAGAAGAGTGTCTCTGAACACTCTGATGACATTCCTGAACAGGACACTGAGGCTACAATTCTTACCAAAACTGGAGAATAGAAGTTTGTAAAAATGTTACCTGGTCTGACGAGTCTCCATTTCTGCTGCGACGTTCAGATGGAGAGGTCAGAATTTGGTGTAAACAACATGAAAGTATGGATCCATCCGCGTTGGGGCCCTTAGTCCAAGATGAGCATCATTTAAATGCCACAGTCTACCAGAGTATTGTTGCTGATCATATCCATCCCTTTATGACCACAGTGAACCATCTTCTGAAGGCTACTTCCAGCAGGATTCCAGACCTTCCAGCAGGCTACTAAGGCAGTTCTGAAGGCAAAATGGGGTCCAATGCAAAATTAGCCAGTTCACCTTTATTTATATAGCGCTTTTTACAATCCGGATTGTTTCAAAGCAGCTTCACACTGTTAAACGGGAAAATAATGCAACAGAATTTGATTCGGGTGTACAGCCACTCTGGAGAAAACGGTGATCTCTTCTATCTCAGTCCCCAACTGAGCAAGCCAAGCCAAAAGCGACAGTGGCAAGGAACCAAAACTCCATCAGGAGGCATAATGGAGAAAAAAAAAAAACCTTGGGAGAAACAAGGCTCAGTCGGGGGCCAGTTCTCCTCTGGCCAATGAACAAACAGCGTATGATTCTAGCAACATTGATGTCATCATGCCGGAGACAGGTTTATTGAGGATGCCGTGTCGCTGAGGCATTTATTAGATAGGAATATTCGAAAGATCGGAGTCATCATGCAGGAGACAGGTTTATTGAGGATGTCGTGTCGATGAGGCATTTACAGGGGTGAGTCTAATTGACACGTTGGTCATGTCTAGGCACAGGTCCATCATCTGATCTGGATACGGCTCGGATCTGTCTGACAGTAAACCTCGGGATAAACAGAGGGACTTACATTAGCGTAGATGCAAATCTTCTTATGATGTAACGAGCACATCAGGTGTTATGGGAAGTGTCGCTGGTTCCGTCTGACCTAGTTATTGCAGCCTAAAACAATAATTTAACTGATTTGAATAATAGAAATTGATAATGTTCTATGTGTATTCCATAGTAAAGAGATGTGTTTTAATATATATTTAAACTGAAAGAGTGACAATAATATTGGCAATAGCAAGATGTACCCAATAAAATGGCCAGTGCAGGGTAAAATATAATTTTTCTTAGTATTATCATACTAAGATACATCTTTTTGCAAATGCAGCATAATGCATGGTTTAAATTGCAATAGATGAATGACAGTCAGACCTCCACTGTTTTCCAAATCAGAGTGATCTTATAAAAACTTACCTCAACTGATTCACCATGAAAAGTTGCTGGTGTTAAGCCACTGAGGCAAAGGAAATGAAAATATGAGAGAAAAAGGCCATTTTAGACCCTGTGATGATCAGTTGACATCAGAGCAAGAATTGTGTGAATCCTTTACCTTGAGAATAAATGTCAAATTTATGCTTGTTCATATACAGAAGCACCTGCGATATGCCTGCTTTAATGTGTGTATACAAACATAAATAAAGACACCCTGGCAGTTGCGCCATATTCTTGATATCGGAATGATGCAATCACTTCATATTTACTTCTTAATCTTTATATGTTGCTTTGAAAAGTTGGAGCCAGGTGTGCACAGAGGTTCGGGAAACTTCTCCTTTGCATTTCCAGATTCTATATTTATTCCCCTGGTTCTTCCTCAAAGGCAGCGGTTTCACGAAGAATTAATGAGGCGTCTCGCTGTATCCGTCGCACAATGGGAAAAAGAAGGCAAGAGAGATAAAAAGCAGATGAGAGAAAGGTTTTCTGCTAAATGATCTGCAGTATAGGCCTCCCCTCCACCACGGTCTTCCTAATGGTCTGAAGGAACGCTCTGATCCTATCTTTGTCTCCACTGCTACGCTGCGTTCTCTCCACGTCTTGCCCTTCCTCCACCTCTTTTACCCCTTTTTAATCTAACTCATCATTTTTACACGCCCTGCCTGCCTTTTCTTTTGGAAGGTGCAATTTGTTTTGGGTTCCTTTAAGTTTTTAAGTTATCTACCAGCAGACAATACTCCAGGAGCTTCATTATTCAAGGTGACGATAACCATCTTTTGTAGTTTAGTACCCAGCTTTAACCTGTACAGACTGCTGGAGCCAAAGGAACAATTTTATTTATTTTATTCTACTTTATTTGATTTAATTTGGTGTATTAGTTTGGATTTCTTTATTATATAACTACACAATGCCCCACAAAGTTGATCAACAAAATATCAAACCATTTGCATTTATTTTAAGGAACAATAGCACACACACATATTTTCCATTTTCATGTGTGCTTATTATTATTAATCTTCTCTAAAATAAATTAAAATTTAACACAATTCCAGTTCATCCTTAAATAATCCTTAAATCCTTTTGATTGAACACGGAAATTATCTCACTGTTTTATATTATACAGTAAGATCTAAAAATGTAACATTATAGATTAATACAAAAAAAAATGATATTACTTTTTCACTTTGATGCTTTCTAAACATCAATGATAGACAGGGCACATATAGAGACTGCTTCACAACTGGAGGTCAGAAATATTCTATGACCAGGCCAAAAGCATTTATCAATAAAAATCTCCTTAATGGCCCAATTGCCTACAATTGCCCTGCATATTAGATTCAATGGTGCCTATAAACTGACAACGAAGTGTACTAAGATGACATGAGCTGTCTGACATATTCTGACAGAAGCATCAAAATTTCATTGTCAAGAGAATATGGGTGAAACCGCACAAGATCCTAACCTTTCTCATTGAAATATTTATTTTCAAGCCCCACGATTCTCAGTTCCAGGGAATAAAGGCTATGAATATTTCAATTCCCTAATTTGCTTGGTGGTTGGAAGTCTAGACTTTGGGGTTGATTTGATTTGGAATGAACTTGGAAAGCTTGAGTGTCTGAAAATGTTAAACATGGCTGTTAGAAATATGCTGCACATTTTTGTCATATCAAATAAAAGCTGTGACAGTTGAATCTCGTTTTGAAACACACAGTTTGCTGTCATATTTGGTACAATAGGGACTTTAAGCAACAGCTGCTGCAGAATGGCAACGGCGACCAGAAGTAAACTGTTAACTGTAGACAAAGGCTGCAAAAACAACTAAGCAACAATAAAGAGGATGGCGTTACTGATCTTTTAATCATTTGACAAAACAAGAAAAAATGTCACTTAAAACGCAAGAGCAGGGTTGCTTTTGGCATTAAATGATAGGGGAGAGCGGGGCACAACCTAACGCTTTTTGACTTTCTCAGTTTGTGTAAATACTCTTGGTTCAGAGTATTTATTTTTTCCCACATTAATTTCCCACATGTCTAGTACAATTATGTGGTTTTGTTTCATTAATACAGTGTATACTTTTTTCATGATTTACCCGGAAAGAATGGAAATGAAGTGTGACAACATGCCCCATAGGTGGGGTACATTGTAACATGTGAGGGGGCACATTGTAACATGAGCAAATGGTAGCTTAAAATGTTATCTGATATAATCAAAAAATATCCAAAACAAACTAATTATTAACTTTTTTTGAAGGGCACCTATTATGCCCTTTTTTACAATATGTAATATAAATCTCAGGTGTCCCCAGAGTGTGTCTGTGAAGTTTTAGATCAACATTCCTAACAGATCATTTAATATACCATGTTGAAAATATCAATTTTGGGGTTGAAGTTAAATGCAAAAATGAGCTGCTGCTCCCCACCCAGAGGGCAGAGCCTTCACATTCTATTTTTCTATTTTAGCTCCTGCAATGGGTAGGGGGTGTCCTATCCCTGTGCGTTGAGCCAACCAGATGAACCAGTTTTTTCCAGCGCTGACGGTCTTGTGCCAGCTGCTCTGCATCCTCCACAGCAACTCCATGTTGTTGGAGGTCGCCCGCAAGAACGTCAAGCCATCGGGTGCGGGGTTTACCTTGTGGTCGTCTCCAGCCTGCGGCTCTCGGATCAAACTGATGAATGGCTTTCGTCAGATGGTCAAGAGGGAGGCGGAGGACATGGCTGAACCAGCGTGTGCGACGTTGCGCAGCTAGGCAGGATGCTCTGGGCTGGCACATGCGGGCTCTAAGCACTTGATTAGAGACCCGCTTGGGCCACCTGATGTTCTCGATGGTTCTGAGAGCCCTGCTATCATAGCCATCTAATCTTGCAGCCAGTGTCTTATTTAGGGGCCAAGTCTCCGAGCCATAAAGCAGGATGGAGAGTACTGCTGAGTTGTAAATCCGAAGTTTCATCTTGCGTGAGATGGTCTGGTGCCGCCAGAGTGGTTTCCAGAGAGAGTGCAGGGCTGACGCAGCCAGGGCTCTTCTGTGGGTAATCTCTGGTTTTAGGTCCCCGTTGTCTGTCCCAATGGATCCCAGATACACAAAGTTCTTGACAGGCTCTACAGTGTCATTGCCAAGCCGCAGGGAAGGTGGATGCAGTCTGTCACCGACGTACATGAACTTGGTTTTCATCCCGCTCAGCACAATGGGATTGTGCTGAGGCCAAGCTTCTTAGCCTCTTCACTGTATATGCTCAGAGCGTCTAACAGATGGCTGTAGGACGTGCTGAGCAGGATGGTGTCATCAGCATACTCCAGGTCAGTTAGGGTGTAGCTGCCGAAGGACACTCCGGGGACCCGCTCACAAACCCTGGACATCAGATGGTCAATGATGCAGTTGAAGAGGTCGGGTGCAGCCACGCATCCCTGGCGGACACCACTGGAGATGGGAAACCAGTCTGAGTCTCTGCCGTTAATGCGGACACAGCTCTGAGTGTTGCTATAAAGCAACTTGAACAGGGCAACGATCTTGGGTGATGCTCCTAGGTTGTGTAGGATACTCCACAGTGAATTGTGGCAAACGGTGTCAAAGGCAGCCTTCAGATCTATGAACCCGATGTAAAGATGGCGGTCTTTACAGAATTCATAGGTCTTCTCTATCAGCAAGCGAACGGCAGAGATTGGGTCTGTTGTGGAGCGGTTAGGCATAAAGCCTGCCTGCTGGGGACGGCGGCTGCTTCTGATGGCTGGGAGAGCACGAGTGAGCAAGATCCTGGTAAAGAGCTTGCCGGGGATGGAGAGAAGGGTAATGCCTCTGTGGTTGCCGCAGACTAGCCTGTCACCCTTACGTTTCCAGAAGGGCAAAATGACTCCTCTGGTCCAGTCGTTGGGAAGCCTCTCTGTCTCCCACACCTCATTGAATATGTGGGTAAGCCACTCGAGTGGAACCTTCTCAGCACAATGAAAACTGAAACATGATATCTGTGTGTTTTGATGATCATATATATCGCAGACACGTTCATGTGACATAGCAGTTCTTCATCATCATAAAAATATTATCATCTGCGTTTTGAAGCCTTATCGCTATCAATTTAAATACACGCACATGTCCCTGACGCATGCGCAAAGAGAGCTGGATGTCGGTAAATCCGTGAGTAGTCATTAAACTAGTTCTCTTGCATATGTTATTGCGGTTAAACTGCCAAATGCTCACAAGGTCATGTCAAAAACACACAAAGTTCAGATGAAAACAGTTGATTGTGCATGTGCACGTATGCAGCTACAGAAATCTTGTGTTACTAAAGTGTAAGCGGTTTAATACAGTATGTATTGCTCTATCTGCTGTTAATATGAACCGGACAACAGAAAATCACTCACTGCTCTTGACTGACTGAACATTAGTAGCTTTAATAAGAACACATCTCTTATGCCTGATTCAGATTACACAATATTTTTGTCTGTTACGATAGTCATTGTGTCAGATTACGCGATTTTGACTCGTAAAATCTTGTCGTGAACTGGGCAAGAAACATGTCAGACTACACGTTGCTACGCGACCAATCATCGCTTGTTGTCACGACGCGCATGATGTCATCGACTTCCAGAAACAAGAGTGTAAACAATGTCTGAAGCAGCGTGCTTTGTACTGGCTGGTTATGTGTAGAAAAATGCTGGCTTGCTGGAAGAGGACAGTAAGGGCTGTCAATCCTCCAAAAAGAACTTGAGGGAAAATATTGTTCTTTTTTGTATTAAATATTTTGTTATTAGTAGTAAAAGCTTGCCATCACAACATTTTTGTAAAACATCTAAGTTATTAAGCTTACATTAAAGCAATGTTTAAAGCTCTCATTACTACACACACACACACACACACACACACACACACACACACTCACAAAATCTCTTATAATGAATGATTTGCTAGCTTAAGTTACAGCTAATTACAGTAATGTTACTCACCGGTTTGCTGAAGGGCTTCCGCTATCGTTCGCCAACATTTTTCCTTTTTTATTCGGTCGTGGTAGTCCCTCGATGAAACATCATACAGGCAGATGTGCTGTTTCCACATCTCCAGAAATCTTTCCTCCATTTCATAATTCCAACTAGCCGCACCATCATCACTCTTGCGTTTAGCCATGTTTGAAAGTTGTTGCGTCCCGACGTCCATTGTCGTTCACGAATCCCTACGAGACCTTGCGTCGAACGGATCGTGCCAAATTCGGGCTAATATCGTGTAGTCTGAACCAGGCATTACTTGAATGCTGCTGTTAATGCTCTGGTGAGGAGATAAACATGGATGACTGTGTACAGCTCTCTGAGGGTGGGGTCTACGCTAAAACAGCAGTGTCCATCAACACTCGCGGGCGAGCCGTTGCAGTGTGACGTCACACACTGCAGGAATCTGGAAACAGCTTGTTCTGAAACACTGCTTATGGTTTATGGGGATTTTTTTTAAAAATGAGAGGGTGGATGTTTACCATTATAGGGTGGTTGTGTACACACACTGCCAACAGACATTTATGTTCAAACACCTTATAAAAGTGAATTTTGCATAATAGGTGCCCTTTAAATAATATAATTATTTTTTTTTTTATCATAAAAAATACACACATTTTTGATTTTCAACACATTGCTAAATACAGCTATACAGCAAAGTTAAAAACATAATGATAATGAATCATTTCTGAACATTGATCTCAGTCTTTATTCCCCCCTTTCTCAGGGTTTCTCAAAATAATTCATAAAAGTATAGAATATAATAGCATATTTCTAGGGGCTTATTGTAACGCAGTGTTACAACACACCCCATCTGCTCCACTGGGATTTAAACCACGGCTCGTGTCTTCTGCTGTTAGATCAGCATTAAAGAACCATCTCAACTGTTAAATAATTGATTAAATAAGATTAAAATAATATCAGATTTGTCTTATTTGAAATATACACAAATAAATTGAAGGTAATCACAGCATGCTGATATATAGCCATGTCGCACAGCTATGAGTGTGATATTGCATTTATACAACAGTTCAACTGTACACGTTTGTAAATAAATCAGAAACAAGCTGCAACCACTCACGGTTTGGTTACTATGTTTTTGGTGTAATGCCACTACTATGCAACTGGGGGCTCTAGGGAGCTTTCTCCCTGGTATATAGCCAGGAATGGGAGGAGAAGAAGTGGGGATTGATTGGTCCACGGCTCAGTCCAGATTGAGAAACTTTGGTTTCAAGCTCAATCAATTCTGTAGCCTGAGGACAGTGGGATCAAGGACAGACTTCATTTCGGTTTTGGGACTCTATTTTGATTACCTGTTGTGTTTGATCACCTTGTTTAATGGACAATTATTTGTCTAATGTTTTTGATGCCCATTATTTTTTTTTCTTTTCTTTTCAGCTTCATTGCCAAACAATCATAACAGAATGGCATTTTTGGGGTTATTGTGGTTTTCAATAATTAATGGATTTTGTTGATGGGGATTTGTATTTTTTCGGGGTTTTAATATATATATATTATAATATTAGTGGTGGGCATAGATCTTTTTTTTTTAATCTAGATTAATCTCACTGTGATCTTGGAATTAATCTAGATTAAAATGGCTCGTTTGAATTCTGCTGAAGGCATTCAGAATATGTGTGCTACCCAAATAATGACTGGTGCTTTCACACTTGGTTCGATTGCCTGGACCGAACCCGAGTTCGATTGCTCCCCTCCCCGCTATAATATGTTCATGTCATTCACGCTTGTCAAGACTCATGTACGGTTCGAGTTCGGAAGCCAGCATTCATGTTTAATGTGGTAATTTCACAGTAGGCGTACACGCAGGTTCGAAGACTCGTTCGAACCTGTTCATTTGCTCTTTATCTTTGAATGTAAGATTGGTCAGTGGGTCCCTCCCTCAAATGTATCTTGTAGTTGTCTTCGCTAGGTTGTTCCTAGGGCGACTGTTACACAACAATGGATTGTCTTAAAAACAGAAAAACAAAACTCTAATTTGTGCAGACCTATTTCCTTACGCCATGGATTCATTTCTCAAGTTGACAGTTTAACAGTTGAACCCAAAACCAAGTCAAACATTATATCCAAAGATTACCAAGGCTTTAAATTAATCCTCCAAACTGAGGTGAGAATGTCACCACTGAAATGTTTTGGTGGTACAGGATGAAAGTCGCTACAGTGACATTACATTTGAGACTCTCCGGCATCTGACAAAAATATTCATTAGAAACATTTAAC
This sequence comes from Gobiocypris rarus, assembly GCA_023029165.1. Classification (NCBI taxonomy): domain Eukaryota; kingdom Metazoa; phylum Chordata; class Actinopteri; order Cypriniformes; family Gobionidae; genus Gobiocypris; species Gobiocypris rarus. The sequence goes on from CM040914.1 coordinate 11,050,754, forward strand.
AAATATCTGAAACAACCCAGAAAGCATTAACTGTCATTTCACCATCTTACAGTAGTTAACCATAGTCTGGCTATGAATAGCCCACTTCTAGTCAAAATAACTTTGAATTTGGTTACATGTCGTTTTGCCCAAATAACTTTCGAGATGTATATTCCATAATTTCAGCAAAGTCAACAATGATTACAAAGTGTTTGGTTTAATTTCAGACATGTTCAAGTTCTAGATGACTAGTCTATACTTGGGCTATGGTTAGACATTTATTAAACTTTCACTGATAGCCCAAATTTTGCCTAATTTTAGCCTAGACATCAGGACTGTATTTGGAATATAAAAATATAAACATAAAATATTCACATTTACAGTTACACTTCCATTTAAACGTTGAGGGTCTGTATTTTTGGTTGGGTTTCCATGTTTTATGGGGACTTTCCATTTACATAACGATTTTTATACTGTAAAAACTTGATATGCTATCCCCTAACCCTAACCCCATACCGGCACAAAACCTTTCTGCATTTTTACATTTTCAGAAAACATCTCTTTGTATGATTTATAAGCCGTTTTCATCATGAGGACCAAAACATTTCCACACAAGGACAAGCATTTTGGATATTTCCATCTTTGTGGAGACATCTTGTCCACACAACATAGGGAATACATGTTGCTGTAAAGATGGTCACTCCCAAACATGTGCACTTCCAATATGTACATTCAATACAGTTCCAACATGTAACATACATATCTTTTTTATACTTTTTTTATATATACACTTTTTTACTGACCAATTCTTGTGATGACATTTTAAAGTGGATAATAACTTTATACTGAAACAAACTCTATCCTACTTTTTTTAAATCACCTTGTGTATTTCATTGAAATGTACTTATGTTTGAACTTTTCCTTGTAGGCAAATTATGTCAACCCATTCTGTCAACTGCTACCAAAATTACACTCAAACTCAGTCTTCCTGAAATCTCCCACTCGCATCCAATCAGCAAAATTAAATTTTTTCATGAAACATAGTTTCATGTCAAAGATTCTTGAATGTAGCAAATATATTGTTGGTCAAACGTTATGAGAGAACAAGCCGAAAAAGCGGGTTCATTTTGTTCAGCAGGATGAATGGCTTTTCCGCCTAAAGGGAGGATCTAATGTGCACAGAGACGCAGTATAGGGTTGTGTCCTCATTAGCAATGCTAATCGCTTTTAGCGCTCTGCTGCTACTGCTGTCAGCGGCGAGGCCTCGTGTTGTTCTTGAGATCAGGGTCTTTGAACAAGAATGATGGTTGCACACAGACACTGACACACACAATTTTTTTTTTTTTGTGGTGCTTAAAAAGAATCCTGCTTGTAGTCATTCTGCCTTAAGGGAGACAATGTATCATCTCGCTTCAGTCTCTTTTAAATGTAGAGGGGCAAGCATAATCAACCCTCTGGGTCTTTCAAGCAGCATGTGGTGCTGCCTTGCTTTACAACAAGTGTCTACAACACAGGCGAACTAAGATTGGGACAAGAATGGGGAAAAGGAACGCACAACAGAAGTATTTTCCCCATGAAAGATGACAGACTCCTTAGATATAGGACCAGCGTCATGCTTGGAAGCAGGTGTCATCTTGGTTTGAAGATAATGGCTTCCCATCTTGGTGAACCACTGGGTAGTAAAGAACAAAACTGAGCGCAAACTGCCCTGCAACAAATAGATTTCCTTTCACAAGGTTTACTTTAATGAGGAAAGCACTCTGTAAACTTCAAAAGGGACAGTATTACAGACTGAGCTGAAATGTTTGCTAGTGTATGTCATATGGTTTCTTTCATTTCATTCATCTCTAAGGCATCATATATATATATATATATAAACTGCCGACCGCAAACCATAAATACTTAAAAACCTTAAATTCATTTAAATACTCTCCTCCCATAAATTATGTGTCTGAAAGGAAACCTTTACAGATGCATATGCAATAAGGTCAGCCACAAAAAACAAAACAAAACAACGTCCACACCTTTTCAGTGCAAATTTTTCAGTGTGTCTTTAGTAAATCCTGACAGTAGTTTTTTAACGCCAAAAGAGGGTTTGCGTTGGTGCAAGTTGTTTGTAAACCTTGCATTACATACTGTAAAGGCCCTATAGAACAGTGCCAGAGATACCTTGTAAATGATTCAAGTTGATGGTTTTCCAGGAATGCTTCAAGCTAACTTTCATAGTGAATGAACAAATGGTGCAGAATCAAAATGAATTTGATAAGTCTTTTCCCAGTGAGGCCTGTGATTGCTATTCACCACCTGGCCACCACCTGATGTGGTTCAAAGGCTATTTTCAAGGACAGCCTTCTCACACTTCCACCGTATAAGCTCACCCCTTGACTCCATCTTCACTCCTTGTGTCTCTCATCCACTAATAAGAGAGCATGAGGCCAGGGCAGGTCTCTGCTTTTAATTAGCTTATTATAAAATCAGACAGTAGAAATCCTCTGCTAAGGGACACCGGTGCTTTTTACATTTTTCTTCTGGCAAAGTGAGAGAAAAATAACATTCTGTCTGATGACAACTTCGTAATCGATAGAACGCACAGGACCTTCAAAGATTATGTTTGGATGGAAGGATGGTTGGATGGATGGACAGACATGGATAGATGGATGGATGGATGGATGGATGAACAGATAGACAGATAGATAGATAGATAGATAGATAGATAGATAGATAGATAGATAGATAGATAGATAGATAGATAGATAGATAGATAGATAGATAGATAGATAGATAGATAGATAGATAGATAGATAGATAGATTTTGCTCATTATCTCCAAAATGTATCAGGGTATAGTACAGCCCATTATTAGCCTTTTATGCACAGTGATCGTTTTATTTTGAAGCAGAACTATTCTTGATCTTGTTGCATTCTCTAGCCATTGAGGTGTTTGTAAAACAACAACACTGTGCACATCAAGACAGTAAATAAAGGCGAGATGCAGGACGTCTGCCCTTTGAGAGCCTCAGGCGATACTGACGGCCAAAGGGAGGAAACATATAAATAAATAAAAGGAGGAGGAGAGTCTATCAGAAGCTACTGCTGCCGACGCTGAAGTCACATCCATAATTCAGATGTCTAATGTCACAGTACAGTTAATAAAGTTTAAATAATTTAGTGAAACATAATGAAAAGTCGAGGTTTGCAGCTAAAGTCAGGCCAGCTGTAATAAAAGTATAATGCATTTAATTTGCTTCAAATCTGAAGGCACCTCTGTGTACCGCTAGTCTCTTGCAAAGGGTGGACAGGCTAGATTCTGTTCAGAACGTCAGGAAGTATGCATCCCTCAATGATCAAATGCTTCTCAGAACTCAAAGGACAGCTGCAGCAATTCACTGAGCTGTTTTTTTCTCTTACAGCATCCGTGGAATACAGCGCAACCGTTGAGTTCAGGAAGTTAAAATCACAGTCATTTTCCCCATTGAGACATAGATTTGTAGCACTATGATATAAAACTTTCAAGACAGATTTACCATGAGTTCTAAGGTTGTTGAGCGATGATATATGATTCTGTAAAAGCCACATGTCAGTAAGATGTCAAATGCATTATTTAAAAAGTGTTTAATTGTGGAATATTAATTACAATCCAAACTTACCATGAAAGCTGAAATCCAAACTGACTCCCATAAAGAACAGCAAATCACATTTTTTATATCAGATGAAAATGTCTACCTGCAGAATGGAATAGCGCATGCTATGCAGGATACACAGTATATGCCTGATATTTAAAAATAGTAAGTAAAACTAAATGCATTTTTGCATAATACAGTTTTTTTTAAAACATTGCTACACATAATTCAGTGAATAGTATCCCATTTCATCTTCATAAATAGCATTATTTTGCATTTTTAATCCTATGCACATATATCTTAACATTTGGCAGTCCAATCAAATAATGATTTTGGTTCATTCATCACACTGAAAAGGTCAATTAAAGTGCATTGCATTATGGGATGCATTATGCTTTGTTGTGCATACTGTACATTTTGGCAACTATATATTCTGTGCATACAGATAATGTGCATATTGTGCAAAATAATGCTATGTAATACAGCAATATCAGCAAACACTTTTATATTTATATTTATCATGGTTCCTGATTAATGTCATTTGAAGGCTTCATGGGACGAAGAGTTAATTTCCTCATAAATGACGCTACTGTTTTTTTTTTTTTTTTTGTTTTTGTGTGTGATTCCGAGCATCTTGACATGGAACCTTCTTTCCACCACAGAACAAACATAAAAAGGAATTTGGACTTTTCATCTCACAATTCTATCACAACATTAGTTATGCTTATCTTTGCTCGCTCCTTTGAACTTATCTTGAGTAAACCGCTCAATATTTAATGAAACACATACAAAAGACCTGAACCAGAAGAAATGCAACCTGTTTTAAAGAATAAAAAAGTTTGCAAATAACCCCCATTATATATCACAGTTATTGCTTTGTTTCTCCACACTTCAGAGTTTGTACCTCATAATTCTGAGTGTAAATATATGTTAGAAGCTAATGGTTATATTGGTTTATTTAAAAATATCTGCAAAGTTATGCATCAAGAATATCACATTTGGCCCCCTCGAGTTATTCGGGCTGACTTGTCCCCCTCAATGTCTATGGTGATTACAGCCATGGTGTAGTGTAGTATGTTATAAAAAAGTAAGCAATAACAACAACATTCAGTACATATGAATGGATGCTGGCTTATTGGGACATTACTTGTCCCTATCCTTAAATCCATTTACACACTTACCACTATTAAATATTTACATACGTTAAATAAATACTTTTTTAATATTTTATTGTTTAAAATAAGCGCCTCTCTGAGCAGGTGGGGTAATACATTACAAGTAATGTGAGCTATGTAATCAGATTACTTGTTTCAAGTAACTAGTAAAGTAATCCATTTCTTTTAAATTTACAACAAAATATTTGAGTTACTTTTTTCCAATAAGTATGCTAGTTACTCCCATTTACTGAATAACGACTGTGTCCACATGTTGAGAACAATCATGAGTAAGTGCCAAGGCGTTGTGTTCACTGTAAACATGATGGATATTGTAGTTCTAGACTAAATATGATATTACATATTCCTCAAAATGAATAAAACATGTTTAAATGCAAACTCAGAATATTACACAAACCTGCAATAAATTAGATTACACAGCTATACTTTATGTATTTAATCTCACTTTATTAGAGCTTAACCAGTGCATGTTGTGTTTTAACATTTGTTTAAATCAGAGGTGGAGGACCGCTGTCCTGCAGAGTGCTTAATTGGGGTTGGAGCTGAATTTATCCGGACAGTGGCCCACTAAGAGCAGGACTGGACACCCCTGGTTTTAAACAAATCCCTCCTTTGTATTTTTGAGATTGTTTGTAATACTGAAGTCTGAAAGCAATCAAGTGAGACAGTTTCACTAATATTTCTTCAATTATTTCCTCTGGGTAAAACAAAGTTTAATCTTGCCTCTTTCTTCATTGGTTTGTTTAAAATAAAATGAAATCATCTGTCTGTGATCCACTCTAAGATAGAGGCTTTAAATGAAGCCGGCGTCTCAAGAGACCTATTAGCATCCACAGCAACATCAAAGAGTAATTGTTAGCATTAGAGAAGTTAGAGAAGTCATATTGTGGCCGCTCTATCCTCACTTTTATCTAATGGTACATGAGAGCAGGTTAGTACTTCAGCTTCAAACAGGTTCCTTCGAAGCTCATTGAGTGCTACCAATTTGCAGTCCTAATTTGCTGTGCATTTTCAGGGAAAACAAAGTGCAATCCTAAAATTTGCTTCAAATGGTGACTTCAACTCAGGATGGACACAAATCATTCAGTAGATTGGACTAAATTGCCATATCTCCATCTGGCCCTCTTTTTGAGCAGAGGGCATTCATACTGACAAGATGTAAAGATGTTTTTTTGTTTTTTTTTGTTTTTTGTTTTTAAGACTGGAGGAAATGTATCAGAGCACAAAGTTGAATGGGTACAGCACATGGTTGAAATATACAGCAGATTGCTTCATTAATGTGTGGTTACACTAAATGATATCAGTGCTTTTACCCATACAAAACAAATAAATCTTACTGTATAATCAAGAGAGATGCTGATAACTCTGGGGCTGATATGATTACTTTGATATGTCATGCTAAATGGACATACAGTACATTCAGGTTCTAGTGCTATTTTGTTTTTCCAAATGTTTTACATTAAGCTTGTACAGTCATATTCAATCACGCATTAATGTACCTGTTAGTTATTCATTCATTATTGTTTCTTAATATGTACACTGCATAGACAGATGCATTGAAAAACCTACTATGTATTCTGGTCATTTTTGTGATTACACATCATAAAGCTGACTTTTCTCATTTGCCATATTATCTATTCTGTACCACAACATATTCTACAAATAAGCTCATTTGAATTATGGCACAGTTATGTTCTGCAGAGAGAGAGAGAGAGAGAGAGAGAGAGAGAAGTCATGTACACAAACAGACTATTTCAGAGACAAGTCAGCAAGCAGAATTTTCAAACTTTTTATTGAAAAACAAAAAACAAAACTCTAGAACCTATTAAAATTAAAGGTAGTGTAGGCAATGTTTTTCATAAACACTTGTTGTTACTGTTTGAAAGCTCTCTTCACATCCTGATAGCAATCAATAATAGAATTGCTCTAAATATTAAAACATGTAGGGTACAAATAAAATGATTTTTTTCTTCTTAATGGTTTTCAGTTTTGTTCAAGGTAATTAAAGTAACAGTTTTTTAATAACAGAATAATGTAAAAGTGGTATAAGGCCGCCAGCTGGGGCAAAAGGTACCATATTTAACATGATAATAAACAGTTAGCTGATTTGTCCAGTTGTTGACATAGTAATCACCATGTTTATAATGAAATCATATTTAAAAAAAAAATAATAATAATAATCATATAATATAATTGTAAATATATATTAAATTATTATGGGATCTCCTTACACGCTTTCAGAATCATTACTTAAAAATGTTCCTGTATAAAAAAAAGAAAAGTATTACATTTTTTTTGTTTCGTTTTTGTTAAAGCAAATGTAACATTTTATTGGCAGTATATTTATTGAACAAAAATAAAATATTTTATTTATCAAAGTAAACAGAACATAGTACAACTTTGCTAAAGTGATTGTTTTGAACAAGTATTAACTTCTTAGACATTGTTAAAACATTATTTTAGCGAAAGTATTTGTAACAATACTGTATGTCTTTTACCCTGTGTGTGCGGTTACAGGCCCACCTTACCACCTCATACATTTATAAGATTTTTAAACAAAATAAACATTTTTTTTTTTTTTCTTAAAGGGTTACTTCAGTGATTAGCATTAAGATTTGTATCAGTAGAAACCCGGGAGTATATTTGAATTATCGTACTTTCCCCCCTCATATGACCCTGAGACGAGAGAATTATGGATTTTATTCCTGGAAAAATTCCTCCAATGGCGCAAATATCGTAATTTGCATCATCGGAGGAGTTTTTGTCCAGAGGCTGAAGACTACAGCCAGCAGAGGGCGCTATTTCCTCATGTTTTAAACATCGCACTCACAGCACTTACAGCACTCGGATCGCGGAGCTGTGGAGATTCATGTAAACGGAGCGGTGGAGAGCAAAGTGAGTGTTTTAACTTTTAAAATGAACTTCCTATGAAAGTTAAGCTTCCAAAGACATGAACTGAACACGCGCCAGACTGATCACGCGCTGTGAATGCAGCCGCGATTGCCTCAGCTCATGTGATGAATGTAATCGGACTCCTGCTGCGTTTGTGCCGTGACGGTCGTGACACTCAATCGGCTCAGTCGCATTATATCGAACAGACAAGGTCAGTTTTTAATTGTAGTGTCTCTAACTGAACTGATTTTATGAAAATGAACGCGGTGGGCAAGCCGTGCATAGAGTAGGGCAGTGAAGTGCATTCTGGGAATTGTTGTCTTTTATCCCCATGAGACAAAAATACATTTTCTGTTTTCTCAGTCTAGAATTTCAAATTCAAGAATAATTTCACATTTCTACTATATTAATGACCCAGTTTAAATACATAATCATCTTCCCAGTGCTGAAGTACCCCTTTAAAGGGGTCATGAACTGGCTCTTTTTATTTTTTTATACTGTTGTCTGAGGTCAACTAATGACGTTTGTGTGGTTTTTACATTCAGAAACATCATAATGAATAAGTAATAGGCTATTTTCTACACTGGTGTTGAGGCTTTCTCCTGAACGCTGGGTTTCGATGGGCGTGCCACACTGGAGACTTGGAAGTAAACACCCATGGCTGGGATTGGATAAGATTTGCATATTTAATGAGCTTCTGCTCCCCTGTCAGTTCAGTTCACATTAGGGAGGGACCCCAGGCACACGCACACACACACACACACACACACACACACACATAGGTCTGCCGACCATTACATATAAAAAAATACGTTTTACTCACATAAGTTTGTTTTACTCACATAACACTTTTTCTGCAAATCCAGCACCTGAGACTTGTTTACAAACGATTCCACAGTGAAATGAAGAACACACGTACATGTCTTCCCCACGTGAGCTGGAACTTCATTAAAAATAAAGTTCAACCACTCAATCCTAATATTAGCATCCGAAGGAAGCTTATGCAGCGACTGTGTTCTTCCACAACCTGGCACAGAGCAATATATTACTTTATGCCATGTTGTAATTATCTGAAATATCATTGCGCTGCTGCACCCGTGGGACGGCTGCAAAGTTCCCTGATCATTACGCAGGAATGAGAGAATAGTTCCTACTCATATCGGTCTAAAAAATCTTTAAAAACTTTTCATTTTCCGTTGGTCTTACTACATGTCACTATAGAAGAGTCAAGTTTTAGATGGGAAAAATATTGAAAGTTTTGTATTTGTAATCTAACGAGAATTTTTGAATGCAATGCTAATGGTCTAATCCGATTCAATGATGTATGCTAAGCTATGCTAAAAGTGCTACCGCCAGATACAAAGATCGGCTGAATGGAACTGTTGAAATAAAACACAACTGTTTAACTCTAAGGGACTTGGAAAATGAGCCTATTTTAAAAAAAAGTGGAGTGTTCCTTTAATTACGAGATGGCAACCCGTGACGTTCTACTGTCTATGTATGCGCTTCGCTGGCAACACAATCAAAGGCAAAACAAATCTGCAGCAGTCAGGTGGCACAAGTCAGAGCTCTCTTAGTTGTTTATGTTCATTATTATTGATGTTATGTGCCTTTGAGACATGAGGTAATTTAACGCCATCTCACGTGGTGCTTTTGCAGACTCTGCTCTAGCTGTGTGTGTGTGTGTGTGTGTGTGTGATCTTTCAAAGCTAGCTTGCTATTGCTAGCCTCTATGACACTGTACAAATTCGTACAGAAACACTGGGTGCTTTTTATTTCTTAATGTGCATCCTTGTTTCCTTCCCTTGCTCTCAGCTCCATTCCCTTAGGATGCGAGAGAAGGATAGGCTACCTGTGTTCCTCTCACTCAAACCTCCTCAGAAAGCTTCCTCAGTCTTCGTCCCATGCCTCCTTTCAGTGCAATTAGAGAATTGAGATGTACTCAAGTTGCCTAAGTACTATCGGTTTCTAGGTCATGGATTGGAGGACAGAGGAGCAAGGAAATGAAAAAGCATACTTTTTTTCAGTATTGAGAAGCACCCACTGACTCACTCACAAATGAAAACTTATGAGTAACTTGCTTTATAAATTAATCATTGAATTATTCATTCAACTCATTTGTTAAAAATGCTGATTCATTATGAATTAATAATTTTTTAACGCATTTGAATCACTGAATCAATCAGGTTTTTAGTGTTGCAACAGCTCTGCTGTGGCTTTGTTGTAACTATTTTCACTGATGGAGTGAAAACAGACAATATTATCTGCCAATTTTGTAGCTAAAATGCACGCTACTCAACATAACATTTTTGTTTATTGAACTGTTGTATAAAATCAATATTGCCCAATCATGCTGACTCAGAAACAGCCACAACTGTTGTTGTAGTTTTAACATGACGTTTTCAAATGAATAATGTAGTTTGTGCACATTTACTGAACTAGCAACAGCAGATCCTGACACTTTTGTGCTGCTCTTGAGGTGGGATACGGGTATGGTTAGGGACAGGTCTGGTGGTATGGCTAGATTTAAGCATGGGTTAAGGTGAAAACTCAACACTGTAATAACAGGTGTAATTATACAATTTAAATATAGCTGTAATTACATGCAGTTTATAAAAATATATATATATATATATATATATATATATATATATATATATATATATATTTATATATATATTTATATATATATATATAATTATTATTTTCTTTTAATTTAAATATAAGCGCATAGTAGACCCCTAATATAAAGTGGGACCCAAATTTGTATATTTCTTCTCAACAAGTTTCTTCAAATAAGGTTAACATTTTTGAGTTTAATCTCTAGAGCTCTAAAAACACAAACCACTAAATGAAGTGAAAGAATAAAATGAAAACTGTTAAAAAAAGACCTTTTTAGTTCCTAGAAAAGATTTACTAACCAAACACATGTAATGCAGAGATAAATGTGTTGTATCATATTTTAATATTTCATACAAGATCCTGATAATCTCTGAATATCATACCTAAAAATATATATTATTAAATGTTATTATTATTATTATTATTATTATTATTATTAAATATATATATATATATATATATATATATATATATATATATATATATATATATATATATATATATATATATATATATATATATATATATATATATTTTAAATGAAAGAAACCTGCTGTCATTAGACCCTGAGGTTTTTAAACCCAACATGTTGTTTATCCCAGCTCCCAAACACCTTGAGGTGCCTGTGAAGCAGCACAGTAAAGGGTTACACTGCCACTGAGAGGTCAACAGGCAGTCTCATATGTCACATCCTCCGCTGGCAGCACAAATAAAGGAGAAGCACAACGAGAACAAGCAATCTCTGGAGGACTTCCTGCGGTATCCTGTCAACAGCTGCTTTTGCCTTTTGCCTAATTATCTTAAAAAGCAAGTTGCACCCAGCAAGGGTTGAATCAAGGACATGGCTCAAATTAAGCAATTTCTTTTTTTTCTTTTTTTTTTTTTAAGGCCAAGGTACATTATGATTTTGCTGTTTGCAGTCATGCATTAGCCAGTGGATTTGCTCAGAGCACATAATGCAGTTCACACAGGGTGCATGGTGTGTGGCTAAGAACGCGTTACGTAACATTCTGACTCATGATTTTGAGTTAGACAAGGTCTTTAAAGCTTGTGCCACAAAACATGCAGAAACAGATATTCAGGAATTCAAATTGCATTCAAAGTTTTAATTTCTTTATTCAGTATATGTAGAAAACTATCACCCTCATGTTGTTCTAAACCCATTACTTTAGTTCATCTTCGGGACACAAATGAAGATGTTTGTAATGATTTCTGAGAGATTTTGGTTTGACAGTATATCATAAAGATCGTGAAATAAATCCATATGAATTAAGCATCATTGATGAATGACAACCAGTGAGGTTCATTCTCATGTGTCACGCCAGCATATGTGAGCTTCCGCAAGAACCAATGAGGTTCATTCTTGTGTTACGCAGCACGAGCTTCAGTGAGAACCAATGAGATTCATTCTCCTGTTTCGCAGCACATTTGAGTTTCCGCAAGAACCAATGAGGTTCATTCTTGTGGTTAAAAAAAAAAAACATTCAATGGAGGGACATAAATCTCTCAGATTTCATCTTCATTCATTGAAGATGAATGAACGTCTTATGGGTTTAGAATGACATGAGCATGAGTAATCGATGACCAAATTTAAGGTGTACTATCACTTTACGGTTCAGTTTAAATGTTTTTTTCACAGGTTCTACTGGGAGAAAGGTACTGTCTAGTACACCTTTAATTACAGTTTTGTTTTAATCTCGTCTAATAATATGTTGCATGTTTTCCTGGGAATGGAAACCACTGGGAAAGAATAACATCTGTTCTGTCTCTGTATAGCCTACTGTTCATTCCTGCTGATCAGTAATGCAGTGCATCATGGGAAAGGAATTTATGAGTTTATTGTGGCTTTTAGTTTGTCTCTTGCGATAGATCAAATTGAAATCTTATGTTATATGCACCAGCTCCAGGGAAGCTTCAGCAATGATTATTGTGTCTTCCTTTTCTTCTCTCCTGCACTTTGTTTTTCATTAATTTTTGATTGTACACATAGCAACAGGCTAATATGATTGTAATACAAATATGATGCACCACCTTGGGAGTCAACAATCTCATTGCAACATTTGCAATTAGGAGATAAACATCTTGGTCACGATCAGGGGTTAAATTAGTCTGAAATGATTTTCTGGCACCTTAGAAAAATGGCAGCCTGTTTCTCAATCCTCAATCCATGTACTGTGTGCTTCAGTCAATAATAATAATAATAATAATAATAATAATAATAATAATAATTATTATTATTATTATTATTATGTAATTCACACATTCTCTATTCACTTGGTGAGTGTTCATTAGGCATCATGTTTCTCTAGTCAGCAATAAAGGAAACAAAATCTTAAAATAAAATGCAACCAGACCAACCTGTTTTTCATGTATGTCCATTATATTTCTCATTTTATTAAAACGATACGTTTTGAACCCAGAAACACTCGCGACAAAAGTGAGACATGGACAAAAATATAAAATGTTGATTTAGCAATCCTTTTCCTGGCTCTTTCTGCAAGTTAAACTGCTATGACAGTGGGTGGCAGCAAGTCGCTGAATCATTTATTCAAACGATTCATTCAAAACGCTGAATGATTCAGAATCAATACACCACTACTTCATCACCGAGGGGCGATTCTGCTGGGTGCTTTGATTGGAAATATCTGTGTTGGTAGACAATACAAAGTACAACGACAAAGTAACTCGCAATATTTTATCTAAAAGTTGGGCTAATATTGGTCTGGGTATTGACACACATTTCATAATTCGATTAGATTTACAAGCTTGCAATTTGATTTAAACTTGCCAGATTTATTCATATTAAAAAATTATAATTAATATATAATATGGGGCATATATTTAGCAAATGCTCCTATCTAAAGTTATTTTTTTATAGCTGACTAACAAGTTTATGGACACTGGATATGGTTTTTGTGAGGTAAATCTAATGTAGCCTACATGACATTGTTTACAAGCTGTTCCTGGTGCCTTTCCACGGATGAAACACTGGTTTAGCGATGCCATGTGACATGATACAGATTTCGCTACGTTTTACTCTATCTTTTAACATACTTCCAGATGCTCGTTCATGTTTATTTCACGCTGTAACTGGAATTGGATGAGTTCACATGAGCTGAGCTGAGCCAGAGCGATCTCACGCCACAGCTAAAACGCCACAGAGAGTAGGGGAGACCGGGGATGGTTGAAACATTTTCGACATTTCTGTCTATATCTTAGAGTACTTTTAAGCCAGTGTGTTCAAAATGTGATTCAAACTAGACACAAGTGTCTGCTGTTAAATGAGACGGCTATTATCTTTGGAACACAAACAGAAAATGCATGGTTTAGTTTCAAACACAAGGAGTGAAATGTTACAATTCACCCCATAGTCTGGGTCAGTTGTGACATACCCTGGGGTGAGATGTAACATAATGAAATAAGGATTATGATAAAAACATATTTTGAAAGCTTTTTATTCCACACTGACCAGTCATCAGTCAGTAGTAATTATCATAGTAATTGACCATAATTAATTGAACTAACATTTCATTATTGTTACAACTAACCCCGCGAGTCATGTAGACATATAGCTCTCCTTACAGCTAACAACTAAAACATTAGCACAATCAAACTTGCATGGAAAATATCTACACAGACACACAATAAACATAATTTAAATTTGATGAGTTTAACTACAAAACAGAAATTCCCATAACAAAAATTAAAAAGAAGTAAAAATTTATTTTCTTACCTCAAAATAGTTTTTTTTTCACTCTAACATCTGCTATGTCTCCCACAGAACTCTACTTTATCACATATGGAATAAGGGCTAAATTTATGTGCGGAGTGAATTAGGTGATTTGTAACTGGTTCCTGGTTGGACAGATTGGAGTTGTTACAACTGACCCGTGTTACAACCATCCCCGGTCTCCCCAGGTATAAACGTAATAACATGCACATTATTTGAAATCTGAGACTTTGTGTCACAACAATAGTAACAAAGCACAAAGAGTTGTTCTGTTCATTCATCTGAAAACGGATGACAAAGATTCTTGGGATTTAGGAATCGATATCGGTTCATAAAAAGTAGAATGATTAAAATCGAGAAATCTATATTTTTTCCCTAGCCCAATTAGATACTGAACTGTTATATGGAATTACTTAGATTTTGCTTGAATATGTGAGTGAGTTTTATTTGCATTCAGTGTTAGGTTGTGTCAGACTTCACATCATAAATCTTACTATATTCTGGAACAAAGTGTGAGTTTGTTTAAATTATGGTACAGCAGTCTGTGTACAGTAGTTAACAGAATAAATTATTAGTGGAAACTGTGGGTGTAAAATAAGCACAGAATCTTTCAAAAGCAACCAAAATTGGGAACTAGCCATATGAATTGAATGTGATGGGGGTAAAAAGCAAAAATGTAAGAAAATATGTATCGCTTTGAGTTTTTCTACTGGACTGTATGAACACAAACAAACGACTCCCGTTAGCTGATTATTTTAGCCTAAAGCACGGCCAGTAAAAGATGAACACATTCAAAGACATACAATTATTCAAAAACAAACCAGCAAATAAAAATACGTTCTAATACCATTTTCTCTAACAATTCCACTGCTTTATGTAAATGTAATTTCTGAATGTTCTTTAATTATTATTATTATTATTATTAATAATAAATTATTTTACCATATGTTATCATATTGCAAACATCATGGGGATGTTACTTTTGGATATTCTTTGAGCATTCTGAAACAAATAATAACATAAAAAAAAACATTAAAAAAAAACATAAACATAAAAAAACATTCCATGAACAATGTACAAATAACGTTTTGTGCTATCATTCAGAGAACATTTTTAAAGACCATATAACTCATAACAAACATTATATTATATAACATTATATATGATACTGGAAGAACTTTTGTTCATAACTTTCCAGATTATTTTTTCAAGGTTTGTTTGGAAACATTTGATTTGTTGAAAATAAACTTGTTTTCTTTTGTAAGATCAACTTACAGAATTAATGTGGTTCAGATAACATCATATTTCTGTTGATCAAACCAATCTCCTTCATTTTATTAACTCAAATGTTCAATTCCAATGAAGTAAACATTTTAAGACTACCAGGTAACTTTAATTTACCTAAAGGGTTACTGAAACTGGCTTCCTTTACTAATTACATTTAAGAGGTTTATTTGATTTTAGGTCATAATTAAAGTATTCTACTCAATGCTTGTTCTACACAAAACTACTGAATTGATTCAGAAGACTTGGAATATAATCTAGCAGTAATGGACTATTTTAATGGAGTGTTGTCTAATATTAGATTAAAGGATGACCCCGGACGCCTCTTCAGCCCTTAGACATCAAAGTTATTTCGATTTGAGAAATAACTGTTTTATTTTCTTATTCATATTAATTTGTTAAGCTTTTGTATGTCTAAAAAAGTTTTTTTTTTTTCTTTTTCCTTTTTTTTTTTTTGTCAGTGTGTAATTAAGGCAACTGAACCGCTAATGAGTCTTGTTCGTGCCAGTCATCACTTGTGACAACTGCAGTATCCATGGCAATGGTGCCATCAGACATTAAGAACTGCTGAAAAATAATGGGCATATTTATAACAGGGAGTGTTGTTAATGATGATGGATGTGGAGATCAAGAAGGACTTTGATGAGCTGAGGCTGAAATACCGAATTACAAAAGTTGATGCATGGTTACATTTATCACAACAGAGGGTACGGCTATCTCCTGTTTCCCATGCACACTGAAGATGTTTTGTCACATTTGATATGAGAAGCTAATATGAAAATGTCATGTGGGTGTTAGGGATGCAAGCCCAATAGATGGATGAGGAAATATGCAAATCAAAGCACTTCACTCTGTGACATGCATTATTGACATAAGTAGAGCCATTGGGGTGTGATTCAAAGCTGTGACAAACATGATTGATGCTCACTTGGGTTCTTCTGACATATCAACATTTAAATTTGCATGAACATTGTTTACATAAGAGAACCGCTGTGCAGTGAGTTGTCAATACTGTCAGTGGTCCGTATGTCAATATTTTTCTTTGTTTTTGAGCATTTTCTCTCAGCCAGACCAGTGGAGTTCAAATATTTGGCCCTTTAACAACTTTGGATGGATCTTTCAACAATCCAAATAAAATGGATATTATACCGTTTAACCCTTTAACGAATATACCTCAGGACTTTAGTGACCCGGGGACGTCATTCACTACCCTCCTCATTCAGATATCAACCTTCTTATTATTTCTCAATCAGTCAATCAATCATCTTTTTTTTGTATAGGGTCGCTAACACACAACAATAATTCAACCTTTGATGACAGAATAAGCACAATTCACCTTTATTCCACAAGGTGGCATTGTATCATGGTGGCATTGAGTATCATTGAGTATCATGTCTGATACTCAATGAAGAAGTGACGTTTCACTCATAGTTACCGCAGGCAGACAACAAAAGAATAGGAAGAATCGTCAGCAACACTTGAAATGGCTCAGTGATTTACTGCATGCTGTTAGATATAAATCTGGGTTGCTAAAGACCTGATTAAGTAAAAGTGATTAGCAAAACAAAAGTAATGTTTCTTGAGCAGAAAATCATCATATTACAATTTTTCAGGATTTTTTGATGAATAGAAAGACAAATATAAATAATATAAAGATCAAAAGAACAGCATTTATTTGAAATTACTGCCACTTTTGATAATCTAAATGCATACTTGCTGGCAGTATATATTTTTATGTTCATTAATACATTTATTTATATTTGTATTTCTTTTTCATATTAATTAATTAATGAAATGTATTTATTTATATTAAAACAATTTTGTTAAATACACCGATCAGGCATAAAATTATGAGGTGAGTTGAGGTGAGGTGAAGTGAATAACACTGATTATCTTTTCATCATGGCACCTGTTAGTGGGTGGGATATATTAGGCAGGGGTTCCCGGTCTGCATTGGTCAGTATCTATCAAAATTGCTCCAAGGAAGGAACAGTGGTGAACCGGCGACAGGGTCATGGGTGGCCAAAGTTTATTAATGCAAGTGGGGAGCGAAGGCTGGACCTTGTGGTCAGATAAATCAGATGAGCTTAAATTGCTCAAGAAGTTAATGCCGGTTCTGATTGAAAGGTGTCAGAATTCACAGTGCATCACAGTTTGTTGTGTAAGTGTATTGTGTATGGGGCTGCATAGCTACAGACCAGTCAGAGTGCCCATGCTGACCCTGTCCACTGGCGAAAGCACCAACAGTGGGCATGTGAGCATCAGAACGGCATGGAAATGGGATTCCCTGGTGGCTGTGGCCTCTTTCAGCAGGATAATGCGCCCTGCCATAAAGCAAAAATAGTTCAGCAATGGTTTGAGGAGCTCAACAATGAGTTGGAGGTGTTGAATTGGCCTCCAACTTCCCCAAATCTCAATCCAATCGAGCATCTGTGGGATTTCCAATCCATGAAGGCCCCACCTCGCAATTTACAGGACTTAAATGATCTGCTGCTAACATCTTGGTGCCAGATACCACAGCACACCTTCAGGGGTCTAGTGGAGTCCATGCCTCGATGGGTCAGGGCTGTTTTGGCAGCAAAAGGCAGACCAACACAATTAGGAAGGTGATCATGATGTTATGATGGTGTATGTTTAACAATCCAACTCTACTTAACAATTTTACATTTAATATCATGAAAATTAATTACTTAAAGGTTATAGAATGCTAATCTGATTCATCAGGCACATAAACTCATTGTTGTGGTTGTTGTAGTCCTTTTTAGCAACTAGTCAGCAATTTACATTTTTATACAAAGCAACCACTTGACATCATGAATACATTTTTATGTTGTAGAACAAAACAAAAAAGTCTCTTTAAGTAAACAGATGTTATTTTGCTCATAAATCAAACAAGCAGCAAAGGAAATTCCCGAAAGGAACCCATGGACTGAAAATGCTAATTCTGTTCCTGATTGTAGGACTGAAAACTGAATTGCTAGTTCTCTCTCTAAAGAACATTTTAAAGAGATTTGTGCCACTGTTGTTTTCTTAAAATAAATGGTACCAGGGAAGTAGATTTATGTATTATTTTATTTATTTTCAAATTATTTATTCCCCTTCCATACACTTCTCTGCGATCTTTGTGGCTGTTAAACTGGTCAATACTCTTTTCATACAAACTTTTTGTCAAAAATTCATGTTTTACACTGTCGGTGAAAAGAGGTCATTTCAATGCATGAAAAAGCACAACTGTCACACGAATTATGAGATTCTCATAACAGCCAGAAGGGAAGATCTCTGTCAATAATGTGTTGCTTGTAAGTGTCTTATCAAAGGATGTGGAGATGGCAGAAATCCCTCAGATCCACACTTGTCAATGGCACTTATTACTGAGGGTAAACAAATCTACTCCATAGCACAGGCGGGCTGACAGGAAAACACGGCCTACTTCATAAACAGAGGAAGTCGAGAGAAAAGCAGAAGAAGATTAAGATTTTAAATGTTCTGTAGAGAGCGAGTAAATGAACGGGATGGGGGAGGCTGCGGTGCCTGTCTGCATATCCTTTCCTGTTCCACTTCCTCTGGGAAAAAGTGCTGCCAACACACTGTGCAACTTTTTCAAATGAATTTAAAGCGCCTAGACAAAATCGATCCTCATAAGTGTCAAGTCATTTTTTTTCTACTTGATATTTATATTGTGAAATCAAGACACTGTGTATTCAAATTAAAATTTTCTTTCATTTGACTGAGGTTTTTCCAATCAAGGCCACAAATATTTAACCTCTTGGCAGTTCAATTTGAATTAATATTCAGAGGTGCGTTGCGGGTATGACTAAAGTTTTTTGTTCTCTGTCAGTATGCATGCTTCTAATCTTTCCTCTGAAAAAGCAAGTGGTGTCACTGTGTTAACTCATAACCTACCAAAATGGTCTATGTAAAAACATACAGAACAGATCTCTCCCAATATGCTGACAGCAATAAAAGATGCAAAAAGCAGAGATACTTCAAAGCAAGGGAAGGTTGCCTGCAGTGACAATTTAGGTGCACTCTATTGTTGCTCTTTATCAAACCGAATGTTTTTATTTTCTTGTTCATGTTTGTCTGAGTTCTTGTTCCTAGTTGGTTGCATGGTTTCTAATTTACACACCTGTTCCCTGTTCTGTTGATTATCTTTCCTTATGTAGAGGGGACCAGGTAACCTTGTAACATGAGGAGAGTTGTAACACTATAACAGGCTGTCTTGATGTGATGAAGAAAATGCAGCAATGCATATGATAAAGACCTGCAAATAAAAATAACATTAATGACAAAGTTCCCCTGCATCACATCTGGCAAGTGACAGAACAGAAGTTATTTCATTATATAATGAGGATGAGACGAATGAATGGACGAATATGAAAATCACGAGCTTGACGTGTTTGATATTGAAAGGCAATAACTTAAGCCCTGAGAGAGGCCGACGCAGTCTAACGGCACCGTGTTCAACAGTCGCATACCGCACATATCACACAAATGACTTCATTTACTTATTACCTATTATTTTAGACATAAAAGACATGAGAAAAATACAACTATTGGCTAACATTAGATAATTATGTGGTAACCGAGAACACACTCATGAAACCAATGAATGCATGAACTCGTGATTCTACAAAATGTCTTTTAAACTTCATTCCGGGTTATAAAGCAACACTCTGGAGAATAATTTCAGTGAGTCACGGATAAGATATGAGTCATATAACAGTTTCAGTTTCCTCTGGCTTCCTTTACGATGCCACATGGAGGTTTTCCAGTCTGTGTTGCTGTCTCTGCTGCTTTTGTTTAGTACTTCTAGCATTGTCGATAATGTTGTATGAGTTATATCAGGTCAAAGTGCAGTTTCTCTAGTAAAGAATGGTGTATCAACCTCCTGCTAATTTCAAAGCACCATGCTAATGCAGCTAGCTAAACAATGGGTGACAGTGGCGGGGTAGGTTGTAACGCGTTTTGAAACAACACTTATATACAACTAAGGACATTTTTGTGAATTTTTTTATTTTTTATAATTCTACAGAATTCCTGTTTATTCAAATGAACTGACTGTTCATTCTGTGTCTAGCATCTCTCTCTTGGTGGATTATGTACACAAATACCACGTAATGCACACACACACACGCACACGCACACACGTATTTGAAAAAAAAAATCATTAAGCCCTCGTCTAGCAATCCCAATGTTCCAAATAGCCATTAGACATCTAGTATCTTTATATGTAAATATTCAGGGAGGAGTGCCTTTTAATTGTAAATTAAATCATTCTTATTCGCACTGACTGACAGATCCGTCGCATGCGATCCCGGAATACAAACATACTTAGTGAGTATTCATACAAACATCATCTGTTATGTCTAAAATGAACATTTGGTTAACTGTTGTGGAAAGACATCTGATGTGTAACATTATAACAGATCCGTGGGGTACAATAGATCTTAATATATAGGCTGTCTGTTTCATTAATGTTAATCAAACAATTGTCGTATCATGAAGAAAAAAAAGTAAATGAATGAACCCTAAATATGATCAATAATATGCAAAAGCCAATCTTTTTTTTTTTTGACATGCAGTCAATGGTCATATGACCATCATTATGGTCATACAGTGGTACTCATTTAAATATTAAATAGCATGGTATATTACTATGCTAATTATACATTCTATGATATTGACATTTTGAATATCCTGAATATAGTAAGATTCTGTACATAAAATATGTATTATTCATATTAAATATACATTTATTCATTTTAAATCAAATAATTAATTATATTTAATATTAAGTTGCATTTGTTTGTTTGCATGAGCTACTAGATGACCCTTGAAAGGCCTTAGGGCAACATTCTGGCGAGAGACGTGTCCAGACGCCACCATATGCATCTCACCATGTCCACCTCTCAAAGGGCATATATCCACCTGCTCCACTGCTGTTATGGGTTTTACACACACACACACACACACACACACACACACACACACACACACACACACACACACACACACACCACCACCACCACCACACACACAAATGCCTCAGGGATCTGATTACTGCCCTTCTACATCAAGACCCTTCATCAATGTCCAGTATTTGACTGCCGGGTCACTCGCACAGCTACTAGCCCACCTTTACTCTAAAACACACACACACACACACCGCCTGCAGCAACACTCAGGTCATAGCACCTTCTCTCCAGCTTTTTCCTCATTTTCAAACTTTCCTGACCTGCATTGACATTTTGAGGTGTCACCACTGGACCGGAATAGGGCTGGTGGGATGTAGTCTTATTATAGGTCTTTGGTCTTTTCCGGTAAGTGTAATTTGTGATTTTGGTGCAGTTCAAAGAGCTTTCCTTATCCTGTCCAATCGATGAGGCTCATGTTTTTGTTTTTTTTAGGGCTAATATTGTTGCTGTGCAGCTCTGCTCATTTATAATGCCTGGCTGTTCCCTGTTGTACTGTATTCTGATTGAGATGAACTGTAATGTCCCCATCATTACTTTCCCATTTTGCCCTCCCCTATGGGCGATTTAATGGAAATAATTTTCAGGTGGGCAGTAATTTTTCTTTCATCTCATTTTGCCCACACACATCTGAAGAAAGCAAGAGCTAAACAGAGTCTTTTTTCAAACAAAAGAGGAGGTGTGACGATGCCAGCATGTCAGTTTACACAATGGACCATAGTAAGAAAAGCTGTAGTCTTTATTCTGTAGTTATTTAGTCAGATTATTTTAACCAACGTGACTCACAGTTAACTTATTACAGAGAAAATCCCTCCGGAGTATCCCGAGGTTAAGTGTTTCGCTCAAGGGCTCAATAGTGATTGCTCATAAATCTCTACTTCTGGTTAGTTCTTACAAATTTGTAGATATTAGCCAATACTTGTACCCTTTAGGGCCATATCATTAATACTGATGGTCACTGGGAATGTGTTTTCTCAAGGTCAGGCTTCTTTGCTACTTTTATTTGATTGTATGTGTGTGTGTTACATTTTCTTTTTGTTAAAATAGGGATTTCCCACTGAGTGCACCGCCTGCTGCTTTGAATAAGCTTCAACTTGATGCCCTATTATTTATTTAAAGCAAATCTCAGAGAGTAAAATTATTAGATACGTGCAACTGTTCAAAGGTTTGGGGTCATTGAGATTTCTAATGGCTCTCATTATTACCAATGCTGCATATATTTGATCAATAAGATAGTAAAAACAGTGATTATTGCAATTTAAAATAACTGTTTTCTATTGTAATACATTTTAAAATGCAATATATTCATGTGATGCAAAGTTGAATTTCCAGCATCATTGCTCCAGTCTTCAGTGTCACAAGACCCTTCAGAGATCATTCTGCTGATTTGCTGCTCAAGAAACATTTCTGATTTCTCAATCTTGAAAACTGTTGTTCATATTTTTTTGTGGAAACCATGATACAGCTAAATTTTAAAAGTATATATAGAAAGTTTATTTGATGAATAGAATGTCTAAAGTGCTATTTATTAATCTTTAACATTATAAAAGTGTTTAATGAATTGAATGCATTATTGTTAAATAAGAGAATCGTTTTTATTTAATATTTGTTTTTTAATTTCTTTTTTATATATTTTTTAATAAATTATAATGTTTAATGCATTATTGTTTTTTTTCATCAAAAATAACAATAATGTATCTTATGAGGTTATACTCCCTTGAAAAGAAAAAGTAACTTAATTGAAAAATAAACCATTGCAATCTCCATTTTGAATTCATTCACTGTATTCAAGTTTCAAGCCCTATTTTGTGCTCTTTTCATGGAAAGTTCCACATGATGGGGAGTTGGAGAGAAATTAACTTAAAACACATGCTCTCAGAGCTGCCATCTTTTACTAAAATATGACTATAAGTATTTAAGTGAAGCTTAAAAGCAAATGAGCAGATCCATTCTCCTCATGACAATCATTAGCAAGCTGATTAGATTAACAAGAGCCACGAGCACCGAGTAGCAGGCTCTCTCTGTAGTTCAGACTGGGACAAGTTGGCTGGAAAATACCGTAAAAACAACCAAGTAATGTAGGAGATGTGGTTGGAATTATTTCACCTAAAGAAATGTCAAAGTTTTAGAAAAAGTAAAGGATAAATGAAAATGTTAAAACAACATGTGAAACCAACATGCCATGCTAATCCTTATTAATATGTCATGCAAATGGCTGCTTATCAGTCACTATACTATACCATAGTATACAATATATACTATACTACTGCTGAATGGGCATATTCCAGTACAGACTTCAGGTAATTAGCTGGTGAATATTATCTCTATAACATTAAGTATTATCTGTTGACATAAATATCTAAGTTATTTATGCAAAATACAATGTTGATGCAATTTACGAAATATTACAAACATAATCCACATTCGTTTTCAATGTTGCTAAATTGCCTTTTTCCTGCATATTAGCAAACATATTAAATCATTTGTGATTTAACAGAGATCACAATTTTAATAAGTGTAATTATCACAATTTTAATAAGTGTAACAGAAGGGAGCCTATAATCACATTCATTCAAAATCCATAAGGAATTTCATTTTTAACATGGGCTGTGTGCGAAACCACCCCTTATAAACTTGAATAGGGCACTATTTGAGGGGACAGCCATTTGTAGTGGTGTACGAAACAGTGAATGCTATCGAGTGCACTCATTCAATCCCATAATGCACCTCAGCAGCGAGTTTACAACCAATTTATGCTCAATACCTATAATGCACTGTGAGTGTTATTCCAAACGCTTTTCCCTATTGTACTGTATACACCATATTTTTCACGTGAGCGGGCTCGGCCATTTGTAAATGAAATGTGTCTGGCTTCCAGTATCATTTGTTTCCAATAATTTTTAGAAATACAAAACTGCTCATTATGCTGCTTTATACTGCAAATAGGTATTTCTTACCATATTGTTTTAATGTATTGTGGTAAGTATAAACACTTTGGTTTAGCGTAAACATTTTACCATTTAGTTTTACTTTGAAGCTAATGAATCTGAAGTCTCGCACATGGGAACAGTTTATTTCCGTGTTGAAAAAACAAATAAAGGCTGTTCCTCAAACGGAAGGCTGCATATCTCGGCTGCCACGTCATCAAACGTCACCAAAGGCCATCTCAATTTGAAGGATCCTTGGAAGGCAGCCTTATTTTTGCGCGTCCTTCATTCGGGCTGTGTTGTAGGATGCAGCGGTCCCGGTAGGATGCAGCCTTCTGTTTGAGAAACAAGTGGATATCCGAGTGAAATGGTTTTCAGAACAAGAACAAATGTAGAGTGGTGTTTTGATTTCATCCATGGGGAATTGATTGGATGGTTGTGTTTTGCTGTTGGTCGATCTCAAGTGAGTGACAGGTTTCCCTGCCCTCGTGCCAGTAAACACGTCATCAGAAAACTGAAGAGATGTCGCTGCAAGAGGGAGGGGAAGTTCATTTAATTAAAGATTAAGGACTTAAAAAAAAAAGATGTGCACAGATACATCATAAAGGCGGTAATATTCAATACAAAAAAAATGAAAATAAGAATGGTCTATTTGGATTTCATGGTGACTTTAACCACTCAACTTTAAGCCCTTGGGCAGGTCAGTGGGTGTGTCTTGTGGGCAATGAATGAGTTGATCAGTCTGTAATTGGCCTGGACACGCCCAGCATCATGCACTAATGACTCTGCCTTTGTAATTAGTGATACCAATTACTGGCAGCTGCATCAGCAAATGAAAAAGGCTTTTAAAACGGCATTTGGGGAAAATGGAGATTGGAGCATTAAGGCTGATACATGGATTGAGTAGTCTCGAGTGCATGCATTTTATTCTTAGAAAAGGCATGGCTCACCCAAAAATGTAATTTGGTCATCGTTTACTCACCCATTCCAAACCTGTATGACATTTGTTCTTTTGTGGAGCACAAGATATTTTGAAGAATGCTGGCACTTCAAACTAAAGTGGACCATGTATGGAGGGAAAATAAACAGACTTTTTTTGTTGAAAATAACTTAATCTGTGAAAGACAAAAAGAAAGTCCTGCAGGTTTTGAACAGGGTAAGGAAATGGAGTGAAAAAATGGGCATAATGACCTAGTTTTTATTCTCCTGCATGACTAATCCAAACCAGGAGCACCTACACAAGTGTTTTTGTTCTTGGCATATAACTTCAAAACAGAACATTTTGTCTTCCAAAACTTGATTTTTAAGCAGCAAATGTCAAACATCTCCCCAGGTGACAGCAGTTTGTACTTCAGCGTGGAAGCTCTTCAATGGAAAGCTCTTCTATTGTGCGAGTGGAGCAGAAAACAAACAGAAGGCATTGTTTGCCATGGCTCTTTAATCTGCTAATTAACATTGTTTGGTTGATTTCTGGGAGGGTTTGATGTGGTGCTGCCAAGGAGAAAAAAACAATGCCAACATTATGAATCATAATTGTCACAATGCCCTCTCTGTTGCTATGCAACATGTGAATTCACTCCATCCCACCCCCAGCCTCCTTACATACATAACCATTCCCTTTCGCATCGACGGGGTATAAAAATACCTCCGCATCTGGCTCCCGGGTGGGAGGTTGCGTCTCTGTGACACGCTAATAGCTATAATATAAAATGTCAAAAGTTTGTTTAAATGTTAGGTATCATGTGGATTTTTCCTTATGGCTTTTATGCGTGCTTAAATATTAGAGTGCATCAGTTTATGAGGAATGTGGCAGTTCCGAATGCAATTCATCTCCTAAAAGCATTCCATTGATAGAGAGAGAGAGCGAAGGAATGATAGACAGAGATGGATGGATGAATGGGTGGGTAGGCAGATATGTAGAGGATGGATGGATGTATGGATGGATGGGTGGGAAGGCATATATAGAGGATGGATGATGGATGGATGAATAAGCAGAGACGAACAGACAGACAGATAAATAGATATAACGGGTGGATGAGTGGGTAGGTGGATGGATGGATGGATGGATGGATGGATGGGTAGGTAGATGGTTGGATGAATGGATGGATGGATGGATGGACGGACAATATAAAAATAGATAGAACATGGATGGATGAATGGGTAGGCAGATAGATAGAACATGGATGGATGGGTGGGTAGATAGATAGAGTATGGATGGATAGAACATGGATGGATAGATAGGCAGATATGGATGGATGGGTGGATGAGTGCATAGGCAGATGGATGGATGGATGGATGGATGGATGGATGGATGGGTAGGCAGAGATGGACGGACAGATAGAAAAATAGATAGAACATGGATGGATGTATGGGTGGATGAGTGGGTAGGCAAATAGATAGATAGAATATGAATGAATAAATGGATGGACAGAACATGGATAGATGGATGGGTAGGCAGATAGAAAATGGATGGATGGATGTACAGAAGATGGATGGATAGATAGATAGATAGATAGATAGATAGATAGATAGATAGATAGATAGATAGATAGATAGATGATAGATAGATAGATAGATAGATAGATAGATAGATAGATAGATAGATAGATAGATAGATAGATAGATAGATAGATAGATAGATAGATAGAAACATAGATAGAAACATAGATAGAAACATAGATAGAACATGGATGGACGATATATAGAACATGGATGTATAGATAGGCAGAGATGGATGGATAGATGCTTCAAAAATTCAGAAATGCTTCAGTGCAAACACACACACAAAAACATCTCTCCAATCAAATCCTCTCTAGATTGAGAATGCCCCTCCCCTTCATAACACCCGTCTCTGACTGCCATTAGCAAGTAGCACAGCTTGGTTCACTATTGTGATGTAAAGTAAAAGCTACTGTCACACCCTAACTTCCTGCTTCAATAGGAATGTGTCAACACATTGAAGAAAACTGCGTTTGTCAAGTCATTTAATGGCTCTTTCAGCATATTTTACTGTCTAGAACACTATAAAATGTTAAAAAGTGCAAGCCTTGCTCTTCTACAGCTAAAAATGTTCATAATAGCTCAACGCATCAGAAACCAAGGGTAAGCTAGGGTCACCTTTTTATTTATTTATTTATTTCCCAAACCAAAGCTCTTTTCATCTACATCATCATCTTCATCTCTGTCTTTTCTGCAACCTTTCTGTCATCTTGAGGCATCTGCTCTTTCCTCTTGCCCACTCAGGTGGAAAAGCATTTCATTTGTTAAACAAAGAGGAGGGCCACCACAACATCCTGACCATAATGGAGACGGATGACAGCAACAATCTTGGACAATGGAAGACAAAGGTAATTACCCAGCCTGTCACGGCACTAGCATAGATCACCACTATTGCAAAAAACAGCCTCCACTTCCTTCCACGTAGGAGGATCCGCTGCCATCCAGAATGATTCATAAAAGAAGGATCAGCAGTCAAAGGTCCTTGAAGTTATTAGAGAGATGCTGAAAGAGGATACATCAAACGAGTCTATCTGATTAATCAGGTGGAATGTTTTTGTTGTGGATTGTTGGGATTCATTTGGAAGGGGAGACTTATATTTTTATTTTGACTTTGAAAAGTTTATTAAAGATATCTAAAGACTAACACCAATGTTTCAGGTCATCATTTGTTTCCTTAATTAGAAATGGCATCATACATCTACCTCCCAAAGTTGGACTTCCTGGACATCAATGCTTATGCATAATTCCTGGAAGATTTATTTTTACCCAGTATGCCATGCTGTAAAGATTCATAGGCCTTCTAAATGCAATACAGTGACAATTCTGAAGCTGGCAGGCAGGTTTTAAGTTGACAGGCGGATAACAAGGGCCTCCTGGGATTCATTTTTCAACTTTAGAGTGTACGTAAATACAAAGAGCACAAAGTATTGATCAAAGGTACAGTGTTTTGAAAGATAGGTCAGGTAAAACAGAGTTCAGCTATATGCTTTCAGATTCTCTCCATATTGTGACTCGATATTGTAAACATTTCACTGGTATGCCACTTCAGTAGGAATTCTTTGATCCCGTGGGATTTCAATGGCGCAAACAGCCTCTTTTCCACAAAGATGATTACTAAATGACTAAAAGCGCTCATTAGATGTTGTATTTACAGTTGCATTTGGAGAGAAAAAAAGTATGCCTAAAGTTTCCACATAGATTTTAAGTATGAAGATTTCTAGTTGGATATTGGCTTGTGTGACTTCTTTTTAATGTAATAGAGAAAATCATTACATTTGAACAAAACTCCATTCAAAAAGTAATAACATTAGGTTATTATTGTTAACTGAAAATATTAAAATATTTTTGTTAACTTTAAATCTGCAGTCCGTAAGTTTTGCCTCTGTGTCACCATCTCTGTTTGAAACCTGCAATTGCAGTTATTTGTGGAGTTATCATCTGTACGTGAGTTGTGCGTCAGCGCGGCTCCTCAGCTCAGATGAATCGAATGTTTTGAGGAGTTTGTGCGGCTTTAAAATAAAAATAAAATAAAACAATGCTGCACTTAAGGTTCCTAAGAGCACAGTGGCCTCCATAATCCTTAAATGGAAGACATTTGGGATGACCAGAACCCTTCTTAGAGCTGGCCGTCCAGCCAAACTGAGCTATCGGGGGAGAAGAGCCTTGGTGAGAGAGGTAAAGAAGAACCCAAAGATCACTGTGGCTGAGCTCCAGAGATGCAGTTGGGAGACAGGAGAAAGTTGTACAAAGTCAACCATCACTGCAGCCCTCCACCATCTTTTTGCTTTATGGCAGAGTGGCCCGACTGAAGCCTCTCCTCAGTGCAAGACACATGAAAGCCTGCATGGAGTTTGCTAAAATAAAACCTGAAGGACTCCAAGATGGTGAGAAATAAGATTATCTGGTCTGATGAGACCAATATAGAACTTTCTGGCCTCAATTCTAAGCGGTATGTGTGGAGAAAACCAGGCACTGCTCATCACCTGTCCAATACAGTCCCAACAGTGAAGCATGGTGGTGGCAGCATCATGCTGTGGGGGTGTTTTTCAGCTACAGGGACAAGACAACTGGTTGCAATCGAAGGAAAGATAAATGCGGCCAAGTACAGGGATATCCTGAACTAAAACCTTCTCCAGAGTGCTCAAGACCTCAGACTGGGCAGAAGGTTCAACTTCAAACAAAACAATGACCCTAAGCACACAGCTAAAATAACGAAGGAGTGGCTTCACAACAATTCCGTGACTGTTCTTGAATGGCCCAGCTAGAGCCCTGACTTAAACCCAATTGAGCATCTCTGGAGAGACCTGAAAATGGCTGTCCACCAACATTTACCATTCAACCTGACAGAACTGGAGAGGATCTTCAAGGAGGAATGGCCGAGGATCCTCAAATCCAGATGCTCAAAACTTGATGCATCTTTCCCAAAAAGACTCATGGCTGTATAAGATCAAAAGGGAGCTTCTACTATACTGAGTCAAGGGTGTGACTAAATCTTTTTAAATAAATCTGCAAAAATGTCAACAATTCTGTGTTTTCTGTCAATATGGGGTGATGTGTGTACATTAATGAGAACCAAAAAACTAACTTAAATGATTTTAGAAAAGGTTTTTACCTATTTACTGCACAATTACTTAAAGCTGCAGTAGGGAGTTCTTAGAAAACATTGACTTAGCCTGAAAATTTGAACAAGCACAACTCACAGGTGTTGAGAATAAAATATTTGTTTGTGCATTATTGCTAACAACGCTTGTAGAAATTAATCATTAACAATAGTAAATTTAAGATAATGTTAGCTTATGAAATGATTTTGCTTTAAGACTGTATGTACTTTCTGTTGGACATAAGAGTCACCAGAGCAACAGCCAGAGGTTGTGGTAGGTATAACAGATCCATATGAGAAAGTGTTTTGCTATGCATTTTGCTATACTTTCAGAGTGCCTTTGTGTCTGTTAACAAAGAAGTAGTCTTTTGTCCAGGAAATTGGAGGGGTGATGTTGCAAACGAAGCACAGCTGACCAGAAAATCATATGACTCCCAAAGAAAGACAACTTATGTATTTTTTGTGTATAAATATTGGGTCAGGGAAAGGCAAGTTTGTCGCAGACTGCCTGGACAAACCTTGCATAGGATTGTGTAAATCAGGGACAGTTGTGACCCAGAGCTCTGAATGCTTCTTCATCTGACTTACTTAATCATTAAAAGAGTTAAACTATATTTTGTTCCTGCTCTCCTCATTCAAAGAACACGCGGACTCGAGGAATTGATGCCGAGTTCAACACAGGTCATTCCCCTTGCTCTCTGCTGCGCTACAGCACTCCCTCCACAGCTCCTCCCCATCACAACGGAGACTGCCGTAAACGCGCAGGCTAGTAAGCAAGCAGGGCCACCGATGATGACGGATAAAAATTATGGCACGTTCACTGGTACGGACGAAACATCAACAATATGATTTACATTGACTATGGCCTGCCCATACTTTGACTACAAACTTGGTACTCAAAACATTACGTATTTTGCAATACATGTAATGTAACTATATGCCTTTGCACTATTTCTATAAGTAATAAATAGCTAGTAAGATAATATAACTGTAACTAATGTTACAGTATGCAAGTAATTATTCAATTGATAACACTAAATAAGGTTTGCTAGTACATTATTTCAGCAACATGACAAGCCAGTGAAGTAGTGAAGTAGGTTTCAATAGTTGCTTTGCACAGTGCGTGAGTCAATGGGCTCCGACAAGGAATTCACACCCACAGCGACTTCGAGGAGCCAACGGGCGGGGAGAAGAGGAAGCCATGGTGTGCACGGAGCATCAGGCAGGGACGTGGGCAGTGTTGGGCACATTACTTAAAAAAAGTAATTAGTTATGGTTACTAGTTACTTCTTACAAATAGTAACTGAGTTAGTAAATGAGTTACATCATTATAAAAGTAACTAATTACCTGGGAAAGAAACTACTGAGTTACTTTTTTTTCAAAACTTGGATGCCCTCAATATTAAATATGTTAAATAAATGAGTTGAACATAAAATAGAATAAATTATTATTATAAAACATTGTACATTAATGTACACTATTGTAATGTTGCTGTGGGACAATGTGAGAGACAACTATCAAATTCAATACAATATTGTAAATATTAGACTATCAGTAAGCCTATAGTGTAAATATTATCAGTACTATACTAAGTTACTCCTTTGGTAGTGGAGCGTTATCAACTGGGTTTTTAGCCACTCATTTTGTGGCGGCACGTGATGATGTGAGGTGCTTCATTAGATTAGAAATACTTTCCACCGACGTGGAGAGGCTCTGGGCATAAGTTGCACGTTACATAAACATTCTTACCTTTCACCTCAACGACGGACACGTTGCGCTTATACTTCCAGTTTGCGAAAACTACCTTTGAAGTCGTTAGACTTGCCATCGCTGACTGTGTGTGTGCGTCATAGGTGTGTGTGTGTGTGTGTGTGTGTGTGTGTGTGTGTGTGTGTGTGAACTCAACCTATCAACCTCAACCTTGTCTCCCATCCACCAATCATCATTAGGTATGTGTTACTACCCCACCCACCCCCCAACAAGCATGCACGCCCACCCGCACACATGCACACACACACACACACACAACCAGAGAAAGAAAATGGAATATAATGTGTAATTTATATTTATGTTTAGAGATACATTCACACACATGTATTCTTAAATAAATGTTCTTATTTAGTTCTATAATTTATTTGAGTGTGCCTCTATTCGCTGCACCAAGTCAAAAGAGCCCACATGTCTGTATGATATTCCAGTGCTGAGATATGGATGGTGCCTCGAGAGGTTGAAAGTCTAAGCACTCCATCAATGAAAGGCTTTTTTTGTCTGCCTAAAAATTGTAAGTCTGCTCCTTTAGAAAAGTAATAGTGCCTTTTAAAATTAAGGTGCCTTTTAAAACTAAGTAAACTTAAAACTGTGTATCCTACCAAACCGTATTATACCATTTAAGTAAGTTACTGTCCCATCAATGGCTGATTCATTCTGCTGCAGATACACGCACACGTGACCCCCGGCATTTGTGGCTCTTGAAACTGATCCAGGAGGTTGCTAAGCAACCAGCAGGGGGGAAAAAAAGGAGGAAAGTCAGTGACCGCTGGTGAATTGTTCTCACTCTAAATAAGAAAGTCTGGTTTAATGGTCATTTAAATGGAAAGAATGTGAAATATTTTAATTGAGTTGGTTTTCAGAATTTCATATTTATTTACTTTTTGGAACAATGTGTAAAAAGAAAGTGATTTAAAGAGAACACACCCTCATCATTTTTTTACGATTAAGCATCAAGTGCGATGTTCAGAGAGCAAAACAAATGTGAGATATTTGTTACATTTCAGTTGCATCATGTTCTTTTCATACAACTGTCCATCTGGGGATTTTAGCCACTGTGTAATCTTAAAATACTCATGCTGGACACACTGATGTAACAACTGGGCGTACAGATTCTTTCATATTAAATGTCTATTGAGCCATCACATGTTTTGACAGTGTGTGGTATTATAAATATAATTTTAATATTCTCAGGGATTCTTATTGGGATTTCATTTACAATAGACAGTATTGCCTCAGTGATGATGAGCAGGGCTGTAACCATGATACACAGTGAGGGGGAGGTGTTATTATTCATATTTCAGGGACCTATTACAATGTGCTTAGGTTCAGGATACCTGATACGGTGCATGTGCTATAAAAACATAAATATAAATAAAAGCACTACAATGACATGCTAATGTGTGTGATATACAATTAATATTTACTGATGCATTATGTTCTGATAAATAGCTCTTCAGAACACAATGACTTTGTTCCAAACCCTTGCTGTCTACATAGGTAGCAGCAATATAGAGCGCAAGTGCACATGACACTTTCAGAGTTGATTCCGGTAGTGCAGGGCTGTTCAGCCCCTTGAGGGCCGTTCTCCAACAGAGTTTACTTCTTATTCTAATCAAACACCTGTCTGTAATTTTCAAGCAATCCAGATCGAGTAGGACTTTATAACACCTAGGGAGAACATTGACAATACTGCTCAACACAATGGCACTTGCTCGACCAGTGTGAGACCTCATAGATTCATATTAACAGCATATAGCAGTACTGTATATTATGCTGCTTTCACTTTAATACACAGATCTAATATAGATCTACACAGGTGATTTCTTTATTTGCTGTTTATGTCCACAAACATAACCTACTGTGTTTATGTGAACTTTGTGTTGTTGACATTTGACAGTTTAAGCACAATAAAATGTGAAAGAGAACTTAATTTAATACGATGCTATGTCTGACATCCAGCTTTCTGTCTGCATGTTTCAGATGTTTTTTTTATTTTTTTTTTATTGAATTTATTTAGATAGGGACAGTGCATATTAATGAACATCAGTACAAGTACACAATGTAAATATGCTAGAGTTAGCACCACAGCTAGTTTTCATCTATTGTCCCTACAAAAAACAAGGACAAGCATGCATACACACCCTCAACAGTTTGAGGGACACAACACACACTAACAACAATACACTGACAGCAACAATAAAAACAGAATATAAGAACAAGTAATCAAGTAATCGTCACACATAAGAAGTTCATGAGTTTAAGAATGCGTGCAACTTTGGTTTTCTAAAAGCCATATTTTTAAATGAGTTTTAAAATTAGTGTATGAGGAACAGTCCCTTATTGTGGGGGGTAGGCTATTCCAATATTTACTTCCCTTTACTGACAAGACAGTTTGTCCAAATGTAGTGCGCCTAAAAGGTATTACACAGTCATCTTTTATAGAGGCCCTTGTTCTACCATCACTCTCAGTTCTCTTAAAAAACTCATTCAGTGAGAGAGGGGCAAGATGATGTATAGTCTTATAGACAAAGCAGGCGTACTTAAAATTTATACAATTTTCAAAACTCAATAATTTATGTTTTTCCAGAATGGTACAGTGATGAACTGATAACGTTTTTATCAAAAATTTGAATTGCTCTTTTGAAGAGTATTTCAATAGGCTTAAGTGTTGTTATATTAGTTAGTGACCAATTTGTAAAACAGTACTCAAAATGTGAGAATATCATTGTCTGTAAGTACATTCTGGCAGCACTTAGATTGAGAAATGGCCTGATTTGTTTAAAATTCTGTAAATTGAATTTAACCTTGCCACCCTTTTTATGTGGGTTTTGAATGTTAAGTTACTGTCCAATGTCACCCCCAAATATTTAAATTCCTTTACAATTTTTAACTCCTCTCCTCTAAGAAACACGTTAGACTGTATCACCTTTGTGTTTTGTTTTGAAAATACCATGCAAACGGTCTTGTTGGTGTTCAAACGAAGACAAGACCTAGTAAGCCAATCATCAATACGGAACATTGCAGATGTAAGAATAGATGAAACCTCCTGATAGTTTTTGCCATATGTGTAAATTACAGCATCATCGGCATACATCTGGATGTTAACATTTTGACATGCATCAGGCAAGTCATTAATGTAGAGTGAGAATAAAATTGGACCAAGTATGGAGCCTTGAGGGACCCCTACCGGACAATCAAGAAGGGGGGATTTGGTGTTACTAACACAGACACACTGCTTTCTACTGGATAGGTATGAATTCATCCAGCAGAGAGCTTGCTCAGAAAAATTTAAATATGTTAATTTGGACAAAAGCACTTGATGGTTTACAGTGTCGAACGCCCTCTTTAGATCCAAGAACACAGCACAGATAAAAACACGCTTTTATCCAGATAGCATTTGATTTTTTCTAAAAAAGAGGCAGTTTACCGTTTCTGTGGAATGTTGGGCTCGAAATCCAATCCATTAGGTTGTTTGTAAAGTTGGGTCATTTAATTAACTGAATTTATAAAAAAGATATTTAATTCTGTAGCTATAATATTAGGATCAGTTACCAGTTCAGTTTTAATTTTCAGTTCTAACTCTTTATTATTGTGATTCTGTTTTTTACCAGTCAATTTATTTATGTTTTGCCAAAAAATTTCCCATTCCCTTTGGCATCAATAATTTTGATAACAAAGTTAGCTTTAGCTTGCCTTATTGTCTTTATTACTTTGTTTTAGGTGTGCTCCGCATTTTAAAAAAAGGTCTCATAGTTTCCCTGATTTTCGTGAATTGTGAATTGTGAAAAAGTGAATTGGTTACTGTCACTCTCTATATCACCTGTAGAGAGGACTTTTTCCCAGTTTATCTCTCCTAAAGCTATACCAAGGTTCTGCTGTAGACCAATTGGTACTGTTTCATAATCATAATTAGATTTTACTGAAGAATGAAAACGTTGTCTTGCTAATTTTCTGGTAAATAAGATTATATTATGATCTGACAAGCCAGTCATAAGATTAAGCGTCTTTGTGACTCTTTCAGGTCTGTTTGTGAACACTAAATCTATTTTGGTTTCTGATCGATGAGTTATTCTAGTAGATTGTTCTATTAACTGTTTGAGATTATAATAATCTGTAATGTTCTTAAAGTTTCTTCTTCCACACTTATCATTCCAGTTGATGTTAAAATCACCCATTATGATAACCTCTTTGTTAAAGTCACAGTTTTTAAGAAGAGCTTTTAACTGATCATAGAAATCTAATATTTTGCTGAAGGTTTTCTATACATACAAATCAGGGTAAATGACATTTCGACAGACAATGATATATTAACACCAACACATTCAATATCAATCCCCATAGGAAATTTGATTTGTTTACATTTAAGAGTGCTTTTCACATATAATAAAACTCCCCCTCCCCTACCTTTGTCTCTGTCTTTCCTAAATATATCGTATCCAGGCATAATAGGTAAAGCCTCAGGAGATGAACAAGTTAACCAAGTCTCAGTCAGACCAAGGAAATCAATATTAGAATTAACAAGTAAATGCTCCAATTGTTCGCGTTTGGATGCCATACTCCGGATGTTTAAATGACCGCCAAACAGCCCTTTTAATTTGCATCCAGGATCCCATACAGTTTTAGCTTGGTTGAGCGTTTGGAATAATTTTGTAGCTCGATGTTTTCTCATTACAGGATTCCTTGAACTTGATATAGTATGTGCAGTGTGACAAACTGATGGAAATTTCAGAGACTCACCACCGCTGGGGATTTTGACCATATGCTGCTCCGTGTTAAACTGCTCTGCACTGTTGCTGGAGCTTGTCAAGTCAGGAGCACTGTTGATCTGAAAATTCAGCTTTGTCCCCGTTATGATTAAATCACAGGACCGGATACCAGTTGCCTTGTCAAAAACTCTTTATTGCCATATGTATCAGGCATAGGAGAGAAACTTGTTGTCTTCGTGCCAGCTGTATATGTTTCTCTGAGGCAGTGCATCAACGGTGAACATTTTATACACTGACTAAAGGATTTGTAATTCCTTACAAGGTAAAGAAACATGTTGGTTCGTTTAAAATAGAATGTATACTTCATGCTTACATCATTCCTGCATGGACACGCATTCTTTGTATGACCAAAATTATCTCCCTGTGTCCCTCTCCCTGCCATATGACAGTAATATGTCATGCAACTTCAGCTCATGCAGTATATATAACTTTCTCATGCACTTAGACTTCACAAATACATTATAGATTCAATTGTAAATATAAATAATATTAAAATAACACATTTCTGATCTACAACTCCTCCATTGGAACTACTGCCGTCAGTTCCACACCATCATCGTCACCTAATGGAGAGATAGTGAGGAGAGAAAAGCAAACCAAGAAACAAAAGACATACAAAGGACAGAAAAGTAGAAACATGAGGAATCGGGAATAGAATAAAACAAAACAAAATGACCCCAACCCATGATATGTTCCCGCATACTATGTGTGTAATTACGTCTATGTGTAAGTATTTAAAATGGACCCCATACATCTAAGAAAGGAAAATTAATAAATCTTCACCAGTGCCTGGACTCGTCCGGTACCTGAACCTCCAGTTCCTGGTCAAAATAACAAACTAACATAAACGTTGATGTTAAAGAGTCCTATTCCTTGGGGTTGTAAATCAGTAAGCGGGTGTTGATTGTTTGTGGGGTTGTGTTTTGTAAGTGGTGCAATGTGTATAGAATATCCTATCTTACTCTATATTTTCCATTTTCGGCTTTATCCATATAGTTAGAAATAACCAATTTGACAGGTTTAGTACCTTTCCTTCTAGTAACACATATGATGATGTGTACTACTACCATAAACACAAGAACTCCTACCATAGTTAGAACTATCCAGTCTGACCATGATAGATTTCCTAGAATTTGTGTCAATTTCCTTTCAGACATTAATTTGGCTACTCCATTTGCAACGATAACATGTCCCATTGCTTGAATTCCCTCCTCTTGGGCTGCTTTTACGCTTTCTTTAACTCTTTTAACCATTTCAAAGAGTTCATAATTCCTTTCCTCTACTAAATCATTATTCCACCACTGTGGTTCTAATTGCAGCAATTGCACATGTGGAACATGGATCCCACCTAAATGAAGAGGATAGAGAATTTCAATGCAAAATGGATCAGGGGGAATTGGACACAACTTCCTCCATATATCATATTCTCACTTATTCCATCATGTAATATACACCACTGTGCTTCTGACACCTGCCATGCACCTGTGGCTTGATCTAAAGGAACTACCTCCCAAACTGCAGATCCATTAAGGGATAGACTAAACATTGTAGAACATGAGCAAATTACCCACTCATGTTCCTCGACACAACAATCTGTAGTAGAAATCATCGGTGTTTCCCCTTCAGCCCAATATCCATTTCTTCCTAATCTAATTACTGAATTTCCTTGTCTAATACCCATTGATTGGAATTGTCTAACTGTCATTATATTGCGCTGTCCATATTGAGGCCATACCATAATTAAAGGTAATGTTCCAGAACCTGACAAAGATTTCTCATCTATTGCGATTTTGACTAATGGAATATGTTTAGCAGAAGTCAAATTAAGTTGATTACCAAAACCACTAACAATGATTCAGCTATTCGCTCAGGAACTTGACCCATCCGAATAACTTGAACATCCTCAACCATTTGATCCTTTAAGTTTTGAGCTAAAAATAAACATGCCGCACGGTGTGTCTCAAAATTAGATGATTTTACTAATGCGCCTTCCTTTGCAGCATTGTTCAGATGCTGACCTGCTGCTATAATATGTAATGAACCTTTAAGAGCTTCAGTAAGTCCTTTCCCGGTCATTTTCCCTACCCACTGAGTATATTCACTTAATTGACTCATTTGAGCAGTATTACTAATTGAATTGACAGAACTAAATACCCCGCTATATCTCCCCATATACTTGAGTTTTACGACTTCGACTACTCAGGGATCTTTAGAGGTATAATATTTTACTTCCTTTTCCAACCAACTCCTTATTTGTGTAAAATTTCCACAATAGGACTGATCAAAACAGTAAGCAGAGATATCAAGTTATAATTGATATGTTGTCGCACCATGTGAGCTTGCTTTATCAAGGTTTTGGTTTCTTTTGCTAACAAGATACCATGAGCTGGCGCAATAGTTGTAGTTGGGCATGTTTTAGCTTTGTTTGACTTTTCGGCAGAAAGATAGAAACACCGTCCAATTTCCCAGTTTCCAGTTCAGTTTCACAATATTCATTTTCATCTTCTGAATGCCATACTCTTACATAATTTCCCTTGAATCTTGTCGGTTTGGAGGCAGTATCCCTTAGAATCCTCACATGGCAACACTATAGGATAAATACACCCTAGGGCCAATGAATCCCATATTGTAAGCATGTGAGTACGATTCAAAATAAGGTTAATTTCACACATTAGTAGAGGTTATGAGGTCCAATCCCACAATTTCACATTGTTCTCTTGAACAAATTTCTCGTCTTTGACCACTACTAGAATATCCCCCATCTTTAACTGGCCAAATTACTCTGCTTTTGTAACATTCATGGTGATAGTTACATCCACCATAGATGCCTTCTCGATATTTAGCAAGGTCTTTGTCATTACTTGGCACCCAATCCCATAATCCCCATTTGGAAATAAAGGGTAAAGTAAAATGTTGGCCAGATTTCAGAGTTGCATTCCGAGTGATTCCTTGAACTCGAGGAGTCCATAAAGCTTCGCTCCATGGTAAATCCCAATAAAATTAAAAACAAGCATACCATTGTCGTTGTATTGAGAATAACTTGCAACCATCTCTAATCAATGTCAATGGAATTGATTCCTGTAATGGAAGCAGAGAAATTATTAACACCACTCCTTGTTACCCAGTTTCTAAAAGTAACTGACGAACATTGATCATTTTCAGGCCATAAGCTATCGCTATCATTTTGTTCATTCACTAAACAAGGTTTAACTTGTGACCAATGATACCATCTATCTGTTCCTACACCCTTCCCTTTAAGGCAAACACTGTATCTGTAGTTAAGAGTATTTCATATGGTCCTTCCCACCTAGGCTCTAAACCTTTCCTAGCAATTCGCTTTGACCATAACAAAACTGCCTAACTCGGGAATGTGTGGAATATCAGTAGTGGTGTGTTTTTCATCCCACTGCTGCTGAGCTTCTCGCACTTTCTGGTTGTTTCCTTTGGTAGCTCTGTCCAGCATAGTGAGATAACGTTTTAACTTTTCTTGGAACAATGTGGAATCTCCTCCTGTTCCCGCAGGGGCGGAGCATCAGGAGGTAGAACCATTGCTCTTCCAGTCATTAGTTCAAAAGGGGTTAGTCCTGTTACTCTGTTTGGAGTTGCTCTTAAGTTCCACAAAATAGCAGGTAATAATCTGTGCCAACCTTGGCCAGTCTGCAGA
This sequence comes from Gobiocypris rarus, assembly GCA_023029165.1. NCBI lineage: Eukaryota > Metazoa > Chordata > Actinopteri > Cypriniformes > Gobionidae > Gobiocypris > Gobiocypris rarus. The sequence continues at coordinate 11,090,757 of CM040914.1, forward strand.
ATGGCTTTAGTAAGGACGTTTAACGACCGGTTCAGTCGCTCGACCATACCTGACGATTGAGGTCTATAGGGGATATGAAACTTTGTTTAATCCCAATCAATTTCATTGCTTCCTTCATCAATTTTCCAGTGAAGTGAGTTCCATTGTCGGAATCAATTTCATATGGAAGGCCCCAGCGAGGAAAAACTTCTTCCACCATTACTCGTGCTGCAGCTTCGCAGTGCAAGTTTTTGTCGGAAATGCTTCAACCCATCTAGTAAATCGATCTATGATTACTAGAATGTATTGGTATCCTCCACTGGGTGACAATGGTCCTGTGAAATCAATTTGTAGATGTGTCCATGGCCCTGTTGGTCTGGGTGCATGTGACATTCTCACCTTTACAGGTTTTCCCACATTTGCTTTTATGCAGATCAAACATCTCCTACAATAATCATCGATGTCTCTCATCATTCATGCCACCACCAAGTCTCGCTGATTTGAGCTTTCATTGCTTTTGCTCCAGCATGCACCTTTCCATGATACAGCTGCATTAGTTCTTTCCTTGTTCCGATAGGCATTACCACCTGTCCTGTTGGAATTCTCCAGATACCTTGATCATCTTCTTTGCTTCTTTTTCCATTGTTCTTTCTCTTCTTCTGTCTCTGTGTGATATGACAGAAGATGCAGCTCAGAATTATCTTTTCTGTTTTCTTGAACCAAGGTAACAGGAGTAGGGAAAGTAAAGCCGCTTCTCTGGCTGCCACATCAGCTGCAGAATTTCCTTTGCTTTCCTTAGACTTGTCAGATTGATGTGCTTTTACTTTGACCACAGCTGCTTCTCGTGGTAATTGACATGCTGCAATCAACCGACGAATTATGGAAGCATGTTGTATTACACTCCCACTGCTGGTGATGAGTCCACGCCTTTTCCATAGGGCAAGGTAGTCATGGACCACTCCGAAAGCATAACGACTATCTGTATAGATGTTGACTCGACCTCCTCCGATAGCTCAAGAGCTTCCGTAAGCGCCATGAGCTCAGCTACTTGTGCAGAAAATTGCCCAGGAAGAGCTCCTTGCTTCACAACAGTTCCATCAGCCTTCACCACAGCCCATCCAGTATGTCGCTTTCCATCAATGTAGTAACTGGATCCGTCGACCCATAACTCATTATCTGGATTTTCAAGAGGGATTGGATTAACTGGACCAAGGCTTTCTTCTTCTACCTGTTTTTCACACTCATGTGGAATTCCCTCATGTGGTTCCAGCATCATTGTTGCCGGGTTAAGTGTAGTGTCTCTGATGATTTCCACTCTCAAGTCCTTGTTCAGCAAAGTTGCTTCCCATTTTGCTCTCCTCGCATCAGTGATAGTCTTGATGTTTGTGTTGTTCAACAGCGTTACTATACTGTGTGGAGTGTGCAGTGTGATAGTTTGTGCACCAATCAGATTTTCCACAGCATTCACTGCCCACGTGGCACCATCAAGGGCTTGTAAACATCGTGGTTGACCTATCATGGTGACAGGAATCTTTGTGGAAAAGTATCCAACTGGTTTATATCGATCACCTGGTTTCTGACACAGTACTGCTGAGTAGGTCTCATCTCCCACCCTGGTCCACAAATGAAATGGCAAACGACCATCAGGAAGTCCCAAGGCTGGGGCTGAAATCAGTTTCTTTTTCATAGAAGTAAACGCTTCTCAGCTTCTGGTGTCCATTCCAGCTGTTCCACTCCAGGCTTTCCCCTTTATACAGATCAATGAGAGGACTAGTGATGCTGGCAAAATCAGGGATATATTGACGACAATAGTTAAAAGTCCCATCACCTTCCGCATCCCTGTAACTGTCAGAGGTTTTGGAAGTTGCTGCATTGCCTCTACACGCTCTGTTGTCATTCTTCTTCCTCAGCAGATATTTCTTGGCCTAAATAAATAACTTTAGCTTTGGCAAGCTGTGCTTTGTCGGGTTAACTTTAAATCCACCTTTCCTTAGAGCTTGCAGAGTAATATTTAGAGCTGATACGTGGCTTTTTCGTCTGGGCTTGCAATTAACAAGTCATCAACATATTGGAGGCAAACACTTCCTGAACTCTCAATTTCAGCTTTTCGCTCAGTTAAGAATTGGTCCAGGGCTCTATGAAATACAACTGGTGAAAGATTAAGACCTTGCGGAAGTCTATTCCAAGCATACTGGTTTGCCGACAGTGAAGGCCAATTTCTCTTGAGATTTTTCATCAATAGGTATAGACCAGAAAGCTGACAGCACATCCAAGACTGTGAAGATTCTTGCATTCCTGGAATATCATTCAAAATGGTAGCAGGATTAGCCACAATAGGGTGTGGTTTTGGCGTTACACTGTTAAGTCTTGTATAATCTATGGTTAATCTCCATGAGTTGTCTGACTTTTTGACAGGCCAAACAGGGCTGTTGGTAGTAGAAGTAGTTCGTCGAACAATTCCTTCAGCTTCCAAGTCTGCCACAATCTCAAAAACAGCTTGTCTTGCTTCTGGTCGAATGGGGTATTGTTTATGCGGGCATGTATCGGTCCCTCTATGATAACAGGGTCAATGTTGGCTTTACCACAATCCAATTTGTGTTTAGCCCAAACATCTGGATATAAGCTGCACAGAAGACCCCACACACCTTCTTTTCCCCAGTCTCTGGTAATTGGTTTTGCTATACCAACAGAACTTATATTACATGTGCGATCTTCATGTGGTATTATTCCAGCTGTTGTAGTAATTTGACGAGTGTCGGTAAATATGATCATGTTTAACAATGGTAAAATGTCCATACCTATAAGGCTTCCTTGTGAATTCGGCCCCACCCAGAAAGGTGTCCATAGGACTTCATCTTCATGTATTTGCAGAGGAACTGGTATACTTTTGTGAAATATCATGATATCTCCTCCAACTCCTTCAACTTCTATGGCTTCATGTGTTGTAGGTAGATTCAAATCAGTTATGGAGAGGGAAGCTCCTGTATCGATTAGACAGTCACATTGATGGCCCCTATCAAAGCAGGGATGAAAAGTCGATTGTCTCTTTTGTTACTCTTACAGGGGCCGCTGATTCCTATTATGCGGACTAATAATTCTCTCAATGAGCTGACGAACTTGTGCTTCAGTCCATGTCTTCCTCGAGAGGTTTTATCATTGTTTTTGGCGTTTACCTGTTTAAATGACGGGCCTTTACCTTCTGCTCCACCTCCTTTAGCCCAACAGTCTTTTATGATGTGCCCAGTCTTCCCACAATTTTGGCAGAACTTCAACATCCTATCTGCATCGATGTTGGATTGAGCGAACGCCACTCCTCTTCGATTTGATTTGTTTCCTTCATCCTTGTTTGATCTAATAGCCATTTCTAGACGACCAGCCCATTGCATAATTTGGTCAAACGTTTCTCCTGGATTGACTCCAAGTAATAAGGCTTGTTGATATTTTGTGCTAAAACCATCCACAAGTGTGTCCTTAAACTGTACATCATCTCTGTCTGGTTCTTTTTTGCACAGTGAGCCCATCTTTCATAAGCATTCCATTTACGCAAGGCATATTCATCTGGAGATTCATCATCTTTTGCTTAATCAATGTTACTGATGTAAAAGGAATCTTACCACTGCCCAGGATCTCTTGGATTTCTTTTCGGAACACATCTAAGGCTTGCCAAAGACCCAGGGTCGCCCCTGGCCATCAACCCACAAGTCTATCCATTGGGCTGTTGTTATTGACGCTGGCAAGCGTTCCCCATCGGTCTCTTGGGATTTTAGCTTACAATGGTGTGTATGTCTCTTAGTGACATTTGATGTGCTTCAACCAAGGAATCTAATTCTCGCCAAAACTCTGTGTTTGGATCTTGTCTCTTCAGAGGAGGCAAGGCCATGAGAATGGCTTGACGTTCTCCTGGTGTGAATGGTCTTTCTTCCATCATCATTTCAGATTGTACTTCTTCCCTTTTCATACCAGGTGAAGAGAATTCAGGACCGACCTTATCAATTGTTATCATGTCGCCTTCTCTTGTCTCATCGCCCCAATCAGAGGCAGGTGCTGGGATACCTCGCAGCATGTCTCTGTTTGGCTGGGTTGATTTGGACCTGGTTATTACTGGAGCGGCATGTGCAGATGCAATAAATATTTTGTCCACTGGCCCTCCATTTGGCTTACAAGAACTTTTACATTGTTCAGGCAAAGTTGGATAAATTGGGTTGTATGGAGGAGGCATTACAGTTTTTGCTGAGTTTACTGGTGCTTGCAAAAATTTACTTTCAGCCTCGGCTATTATATTTGTCCAATCTGGATCAAATGAATCATCAATGATTGTTTTATCTTTTCTGAACATGTAATAGACATGATTTTATTCAACTTGTTATATGCTTCAATCTGTGGCTTCATTGCTTCAACAAGTGGAACTGGACTCCCATCCGTACTGCAACAAATTCCACCTTGTTTCACAATCCAGTGGGCTGCCAGGATCGGAAAGGCTTTCAGTTTAACAGAGTCTTTTGGATCATGAACCATCTAAACTGTTCATCCAAAGAGGCATCAACATCCAGTCCTTTCTTCGAAAACTTGGCTTGTTTTTTGCTCTTCTTTTTAAGTACCAAGCAGATATTGTTCTGTTATTATAGACACTCTCTGCCATTTTGCAGATAGTCTGTGTGTGTCTGTGCTTCTCAGCAGCAGGGCTATGTATAGCTCTGTGTGTGCGTGTATGAGTGTGTGTCTATGTGTGTGTGTTTGCTGAAGGAAAGGGTCCTGCCCTGCCCTCTCTCCCTCTCTCTCCCTAGCTGACAACTCGGGAAACAAAGAAAGAAGAGAAAGAAAACAAAAGTTAAATCCTAAATATTCTTATAATTCTTAAAATTTACAGTTGAACTCAGATCAGTTCCCACCCCAAAATATTGAACAGCTTTACTGTCAAAATCAGAAGGCCAACGATTCTAGCCACTATTATTTATAAAGGCGCCTTTATACTTTAGCGTGTTTAAACGTTTTAGGGCTTTTTCTTTAAACACTGCACTACCTTTAGCGCAGACCCGCCACTTTAAACCGCTTTAATCTCAAAGCTCGTTGCACTTCCCCACACTTCTTCTAAGTGTGGCTTTTCAGTGTGTGGACATGTTTTAGAGTTTTTCCTGCCACTGATTACTGCAGACTCGCCACATTCCACCACCTCACAGTCACAACGAGCTAATTGCTAAATCGCATTACGGATTATTCTCCCGAAAATTGACAAAGTTGGTCTTTTGCACAAAAGATCCACTTCTACCCAGCTTCATTCAATATTTTGAAGGTTCACTGATCAGAACAACTTAAATAAGTTGCATCAAATTAAATTACTATGTCTGATACACATTCATTGGCAACACAACTGGTATTCCAAAATAACACAGTTATTTTTAGCAGTTTCAGTCATTGTCTCAACAGTATATATATCATCAGGCAGACTTAGAATCTTTAAGAAAAGAAAATGTCTTACCTGATGAATTAATTGAGACAAATGTCTGAAATGCAGATCCTGTTCGTGACGCCAAGTTGTTGATCTGAAAATTCAGCTTTGTCCCCGTTATGATTAAATCACAGGACCGGATACCAGTTGCCTTGTCAAAAACTCTTTATTGCCATATGTATCAGGCATAGGAGAGAAACTTGTTGTCTTCGTGCCAGCTGTATATGTTTTCTCTGAGGCAGTGCATCAACGGTGAACATTTTATACACTGACTAAAGGATTTGTAATTCCTTACAAGGTAAAGAAACATGTTGGTTCGTTTAAAATAGAATGTATACTTCATGCTTACATCATTCCTGCATGGACACGCATTCTTTGTATGACCAAAATTATCTCCCTGTGTCCCTCTCCCTGCCATATGACAGTAATATGTCATGCAACTTCAGCTCATGCAGTATATATAACTTTCTCATGCACTTAGACTTCACAAATACATTATAGATTCAATTGTAAATATAAATAATATTAAAATAACACATTTCTGATCTACAAGCACTGTTGCTGCAAACCGGCTCTTTTACCAAAAGCCATCGGTCGAATGGCCTGACCGAGCGGCCATGGCAGCACACGGGGTGAATTAGTCGTAGCAGTAGCCCATGCCAACGATTGAGCAGCCGGCAGTGGCAAAAGCAGGTGTAGTAGAAATCCAGCCATATCCTCGGTGGTGAGAAAGTTGTTGTAGTGTGTTGCTGACTGCACAGCATGGAATGGCAATTCCACGATATCTGTTTGAGTGCTGGTAGCAGGCCGCGGTCCGGGATTGAGTTCCACATCGCCAGCGAGTAGCAACATAATGGTAAGTTGAGTGAGCCCAATACGCTGGTTAGATGGCCTTTCAAATGATCTGATGTGAGCCTTCGTATATACATTGATAAGAAATTTGGAGTATAACAGATGTTGACTTCTCCGGACGGGATTGAGTACTATATATCCTTTGTGGAACCGATGTTGTACAGACAGCAGGAGCAAAGTCACAACATATAGTATTGTAAACCACTGATGCGATGTTAATTTAAACTTAGATGGTTTTGTTGGTTCAAACAAACAGCACAAACAACACGCAGAATCTGCCAGACTGCATGTGTGTGCGCTCGTCTCCGCCATCTTGTTTTTGTGTGCGCTCAGATCACCATATAGCAGAAGTTTAAACTGATATGGCTTTAAAACGCATAAATTGCAATGTACTGTGAGCGTGACTGCGATACAGAGAAAATCCAATCCAAAAGGAGGTACGAGCTTTACAGGCTCCACCCCTTTTCTGGAAAGGGTGGGGAGCAGCAGGGTTTTTTTGTTTTGTTTTTTTTACTGTATGCTATTAATGAATAAATACTAATTTAGGAAAAATTCTAAACATAATTTAATTCACATACTTGTTCCTTTGAAAAACAATGCTACAGCCAGGTACATTTTGAAATGTGCGTTCTGTGCCGGAATATCCATTTTTGTTTTGTTTTGGTCTCACCAATTTACAAATCAGTATTTTGACAACCTTGGGTTGCCAGTTGGCAGAAAACAACCTAGCACTTTTTTACTTTCTCAGTTTCTGTAAATCCACTTGGGGTTCAGAGTATTTATTTTTTCCCTCATTACTTGCACACATGTCTAGTACAATTATGTGGTTTTGTTTCATTAATGCAGTCTATACTTTTTTTCTTGATTTACCCCAAAAGAATGGACGTTAAATGTGACAACATGCCCCATTGGTGGGGTACATTGTCATTGTAACATGTGAGGGGTAACATGAGCAAATGACAGCTTAAAATGTTACCTGATATAATAATAATAAAAATAATAATAATAATTTAAATAATAATAATAATAATAATAATAATAATAATGTTGTAATAATTGTACATTGTAATAATTGTAATACAAATGTCAAAAAATATTCTAATATTCACAGCTTGGTATAAAGCCCATTGAGTGAAATTTTGCAAAGAGAAAAGTGTTGTCGCCTGTGTTCACCTGTGACTACTAATAGATCAATTAGATCTCAGGTGTGTACAAAAAGAACCCCAGTACACTAGACCTTCACATCAACTGCAACTAGACCTCTGCAAACATGCCTAAGATTCACCCTGAGACTAAAGTTTTGATTATCAAGAGGCTGAAGACCAGATCCACTGCTGATGTGGAAGACACCTTCAAAGTGTCTCAGCGTCAAGTACAGAGGATAAAAAAAAGATTTGAAGAGATTGGAGACGTTTATCACAAACCCAGGTCAGGCAGACCTTTCAAGTAAACTGCTCGAGAGGACCGTTTGCTGGCTCGAAAATCCAAGGCCAGCCCATCTTCCACTCCAGCAGAGCTCCACGAGACCTGGTCACCTGAAGTCCCTGTGTCAACCAGAACAGTTTGTCGGATTCTGTCTCAAAATGGCCTCCATGGTCGAATCAGTGCCCAGAAGCCAGCACTAAAGAAAAGACATGTGAAAAACCGTGTGGCATTTGCCAAAGCCCACAGCTTGCTAAAATTATGGATGCTGGAAAAGTTACAGATGGTGTATTTTTCAGATGAATCTTCTGTTGAATTACACCACGGTCGTCGCAAATATTGCAGGAGAATTACTTGAGCCCGCATGGATCCGGGATTCACCCAGAAAACAGTGAAGTTGGGTGGGGGAAAAATCATGGTCTGGGGTTACATCCAGTATGGGGGTGTGCGAGAGATCTGCAGGGTGGAAGGCAACTTCAATAGTCTAAAATACCAAGAAATCTCAGCTACCTCATATTCCCAACCATAAAAGAGGCCAAATTCTGCAGCAGGATGGTGCTCCATCGCATTCTTCCATCTCTACATCAAAGTTCCTCAAGGCGAAGAAGATCAAGATGCTCCAGGATTGGCCAGCCCAGTCACCAGACATGAACATCATTGAGCATATGTGGGGTAGGATGAAAGAGGAAGCATGGAAGACGAAACCAAAGAATATTGATGAACTCTGGGAGGCATGCAAGACTGCTTTCTTTGCTATTCCCGATGACTTCATCAATAAATTGAGTCCTTGCCAAACCGCATGGATGCAGTCCTTCAAGCTCATGGAAGTCATACAATATATTAAATTTGGATCTCACAGCACCACTACTTAATTTGCTGACATATTTTTGTATTTGCAGTAAATTTGTTTAATTTCTGTATAGGCGACAAAACTTTTGTCTTGCCAAAATTTGACCTTTCTGTCTTGATTAAATGATAAATCTTTTTTCAGTGAAACTAATTTATTTCAGTGCATTAAACATCATTTGGGAGGGTTTTAGCTTTTCATATGAGCTATTTCTAACACCAATTGATGAATTAAAAATTAGGTTAATAGCAGGTGTTTCTACAAAATAGATGTTTACACAACTTTTGTCAGCGACTGTATATATATATATATATATATATATATATATATATATATATATATATAGTCAATAAAATACAATTATTAACTTTTTGAAATAAAATAATGCAATATTTATCATTAAAAATACACACTTTTCATTTTTACAACAAATACATCAATGAATACAGCTATACAGCATAGTTAAAAACATAATAATAATGAATAATTTCTGAACTGTGACTATTCATTATTCACATTATTCACAATAACTGTCATTATTCACACTTTGTGTTATAATTATTCACCTAGTGTTACAACGCACCCCATCTGCACAACTGGGATTTAAACCGTGGCTCGTGTCTTCTGCTGTTAGATCAGCATTAAAGAACCATCTTAACTGATATAAGATTAAAATAATATCAGATTTGTCTTATTTTAAATAAAAACAAAAAACAGAGATGAAAAACTTAAGAAAGAAATGTACTTTTGCTATGGTTAAATAAATGTTCATTGATATCTTTCAAAGATTTTTTAAATTTTGTCTCTAGTGTTGATAAGGCAACTAGTAAATACACTAAGTTTCCTTATCCTGGCTTGTGTGGAAAGTGTTAAACCATGCATGTTACAATAAACCCTGCGTTAGGTTGTGCCCCGCGCTCCCTACTCCATGTCGTAATTACCGTAATTACGAGATTCCAACTTGTAAAAAGTGTACATGCCCTTGAACTCATATTTACATGTCAAACTGTCTTCGTATTTACTGCTAGTCTCTCCTCCCCAGCCCAGTTCAGCCTTGACAAAAATACAGTAGAACTGAGCTATCTTACTCTGAAGAAATGACTCACTCTTATGTGTCCCCAGGGGCCGATGGAAGCAGCAGTCATTCAGCCACCCTCACACTGCAGCTCGGCTCTTCTGTGAGAACGATCTCCCCACCAGACATGTTTCTTCCCAGCTGTAGTCATTCATATCAGTCCACCAAATCACTGCTCACTGTCAGCTCTTCTGCTAAACCGCTCACTATAGCTGTAGAATTGTGTTATTTTCACCTTAAGATATCAGGTCAGTTTTTTTTTTCTTCCTATGGCTGCTGTGTTAGGAAAGGGTAGGAAAGGGTGGGGAGCCGCAGCTCTTTTTTTTTTTTTTTTTTTTTTTTTACTGTAGGCTACTAAAGTATAAAAATATCATATGTTCACAGAAATTTAGGAAACATGCTCATGCTGAAGTTCACATACTTGTTCCTTCAAAAAACAATGCTACAGCCAGTTATTCCACTTTGAATTGTGCATTCTGTTCTGTTCTGTTCTGTTCTGTTCTGTTCTGTTCTGTTCTGTGTATATAACAAGTGATTAATATACTGTGTATTAATATACTTGTGATTAATTTATAAAACATAAACATTAATTCCTTACTTCAAATAAAATACACTTATACTAAAATAGCTAAAACTAAATAAAAATTAATACAATTTATTAAGTAACATAATAATTATTGTTTTTGTATAGTATGCATCAAAAATATCTGCAGGGGTTTAAAAGTTTTGTGTTTTCTAAGGCTCAACACCAAAAAAACAAACAAACAAACAAACACAAAAAAACAACAAGCAAAATCTCAACGATCATGACAGCCATCAACAGAAGACGGATCAATGCATCCACAAAAGATATGAAACACTAGAAGACCCACCACCGTTCAGCACTGGCACAGCACTCAAATCTTCAAGGAACGAAATAAGTATGCAAATCACACATGCACACGTGAAAGACCGAAAAATACTTTTGTTGTCGGAATTGTCGGCACTGACATAATAGGCTTTAGCCTTGTGTAATATCCAGGCTTCTTGTTTTCGACAGCATTGATTTATTTTTATTAGATTTTTTCCAGAATGGGTTCTCGCTAAAGGACCTGTGGAATAAATGGGAATAAGAGGTAATGAGAGACTAAAGGAAGCCAGAAACAGAGCAGGACTTAAATATACTAATTTCTCCACAACTACTGGATGGGAAGGCCGTTTCCACACCTGTGAGGTAAAGTAGAGAGGTTTATTGAAGAAAGTATAGAGATTGAGTATAGGGGAACCATGTCTCCACATTTCTGAATACTTTTAGACAGGGATAAAAATTATTACTTGCACATCACCAAGTGCAAATTACATCTTCTTTGACAAGGGAATGATATGCCAGCTGCTGTGTAACTCTAAGGAACTCCAACATAATGAAGGCTTTTGAAATGAAAGATAATCTGAGGATGTGTTCACACTTGTAGTTCAGTTCACTTAGTTTGTGTGGTCTGGACCCAAAAAAAAGAGAAACATTTAGTCCTGGTCTGCTTAGCACTCTCACATTGACATTTTAACACCGACCCTAAAGATACTGAACTTTAAGGCATTGTGATATGTTCACAACCTGATTGGTTGGCTTTTTTTTAAGTATATTTCAAGACAGAACAATTTGCTTGTTGTATGTGTGTTGCCTACATGATGGTATTTTCACCAGCTGAGAACTGGTGAAGAGCTTATAAAATGAGTACAGGAGTCAAAACAGCGGCAGGAATCCCTCCGTCACACACAAACCAAGATCAGCTGTGAGGAGATGCGGTTTTTAAGCCTGTACCGAACTGTGATGGGCAACATTGCGACTATGATGCTTGAGCATTCTGTCCTTTTTAAGGTCACATCTTGTCATTCTCAACAGGGCACAGCTAATTGGTTCCTGCTGTATCAGTAGCCAATGAGCTCGCTGCTCAAACTTCAAATACTTGGTTAGCATTTGCTGTAGCAGTTTTCAGAAACCCTTCACCTTCCCCAGCTCCACCTGTATTGATCTGTATAAAGTCCCTGACAAAAGTTGTGTCGCTTATCTTTTTTGTAGAAACACCTGCTATTAACCTGACTTTTAATTCATCAATTGGTGTTAGAAATAGCTCATATGAAAAGCTAAAACCCTCCCAAATGACGTTTAATGCACTGAAATAAATTAGTTTCACTGAAAAAAGATTTATCATTTAATCAAGACAGAAAGGTAAAATTTTGGCAAGACAAAAGTTTTGTCGCCTATACAGAAATTGAACAAATTTACTGCAAATACAAAAATATGTCAGCAAATTAAGTAGTGGTGCTGTGAGATCCAAATTTAATATCTTGTATGACTTCCATGAGCTTGAAGGACTGCATCCATGCGTTTGGCAAGGACATCAGGAATAGCAAAGAAAGCAGTCTTGCATGCCTCCCAGAGTTCATCAATATTCTTGGTTTCGTCTTCCATGCTTCCTCTTTCATCCTACCCCACATATCCTCAATGATGTTCATGTCTGGTGACTGAGCTGGCCAATCCTGGAGCATCTTGATCTTCTTCGCCTTGAGGAACTTTGATGTGGAGATGGAAGAATGCGATGGCGCACCATCTTGCTGCAGAATTTGGCTTTTTTTATGGTTGGGAATATAAGAGGTAGCTAAGATTTCTTGGTATTTTAGACTATTGAAGTTGCCTTCCACCCTGCAGATCTCTCGCACACCCCCATACTGGATGTAACCCCAGACCATGATTTTTCCCCCCACCAAACTTCACTGTTTTCTGGGTGAATCTTGGATCCATGCGGGCTACAGTAGGTCTCCTGCAATATTTGCGGCGACTGTGGAGTAATTCAACAGAAGATTCATTTGAAAAATCCACCTTCTGCCACTTTTCCAGGATTCATCCTTTTAAGAGGCTGTGGGCTTTGGCAAATGCCACACGGTTTTTCAATTGTCTTTTGTTTAGTGCTAGCTTCTGGGCACTGATTCGACAATGGAGGCCATTTCGAGGCAGCATCCGACAAACTGTTCTGGTTGACACAGGGACTTCAGGTGACCAGGTCTCGTGGAGCTCTGCTGGAGTGGAAGATGGGCTGGCCTTGGATTTTCGAGCCAACAAACGGTCCTCTCGAGCAGTTGTCTTGCAGGGTTTGCCTGACCTGGGCTTGTCAAAAACATCTCCAGTCTCTTCAAATATTTTTTTTATCATCTGTACTTGACGCTGAGACACTTTGAAGGTGTCTGCCACATCAGCAGTGGATCTGGTCTTCAGCCTCTTGATAATCAAAACTTTAGTCTCAGGGTGAATCTTAGGCATGTTTGCAGAGGTCTAGTTGCAGTTGATGTGACGGTCTAGTGTACTGGGGTTCTTTTTATACACACCTGAGATCTAATTGATCCATTATTAGTCACAGGTGAAGCTCATATGACAAGGTGACAACACTTATGTCTTTGCAAAAATTGACTCAATGGGCTTTACCAAGCTGTGAATATTAGAATATTTGTTGACAGTTTCATTTTGCACTGAAACATTACAAAAGCTGTTGGGATTAAAATGAGCCATTTCTTGTAAAAAAAAACATCTTGATAAGAAATATATTTCAGAGGCACTTCAGGTCAATTTGTACACAAGCGACACGACTTTTGTCAGGGACTGTAGATATGGGTAATTCATGTATGCTTTATTGTACAGCAGCTGTGGGTGTTGTATGTCTTGGCAGTAGCAAGACATGTCCTATACAGCATAGCAGATCTATTTTGCTAGGACCAAATACATAAATGTTACAGGTCTGCAAAGAAACACATTTAACAGAAGAATGATTCAGATTAAGTTACATAGTCCATTATAAATAGAGCGTCTCAGTTCTCGTGTTTCTCTGATAATTTCTGTACAAACTCTCTATTAAACATGTCAAACTCAGTGTCACAATAAACATTCACTTGCATTTTCATAATCAAGCACATAAACACATACTCAATTAACTCAGAAGAAGCAAAATGTAACTTAATTTGCACTCTTAAACAATTATTTTGCCTGTTAAACCCTTTTAGAGTATGTACATTTTCCGTTAAAGCATAGATTACATACTTTGAATCAGTCCTGATAATTATCATGTTCTTATGTGCCACATTTTGTGACTCATTACGACCGTACAACACAATTCAAACAAAATGTCGGACATTAGTGAACCCCATGTGCTTCACTGAACACACATTACACTTCACTGATTCATTTAACCATTATACAGGCAACTAAATAATTCCTATCCTTACAACATATGTTCAACTCAATTCACAGAACAGTACACAGTATAGTGATCTCAGTTCTCTGTGTGAACTCACGACAGTCATTCCCCATTAGACTAAAGTTACATTCACTGGTAGTCAAAACACTGTTTTAATACTCAAGAATTAAGAGGTTAAGGTTAACGATTAATTTATTAATTGACCGTTCATTTAAACAACTATCAATTATTTAACATTGAGTCACTGTTGAATCAACGTCAGGTGAACCATAATAACCGGTGGATAACCGTTGAATTTTGTTTAGATTTTGCAAATATTTTCAACCATCCATCCATCCATCCATCAATCATTCCATCCATCCATCCATCCATCCATCCATCCATCAATCATTCCATCCATCCATCCATCCATCTAGCCAGTCAACAAAATGTTTATGGTTGTTGTCATGGTTGTAAAAATAATATTGATTTGACATACAGCTCAGAAATTGTTTATATTCCTATGTTGAATCTGTGGTGAATTAACAACACCTCTTCAACTATTTGGTGTCCAACGTTGTTTTGACGTTGAATTAATGTTTTTTCATAAACTGACATTATTTCAACCACTTTTAAACGTTTAATGTCGGTAGAATGCCAGCTGGGGAGTTATCAAAATTACCATGCGTTTATTTTATGAGGGTTAAACAGTTTAAATATTATAATGTATCTATCGGTTTGTGTTAGCTGAAGCCATAAGCCTGGTTTAAATCAACATGAATCCTATTTACTTTCTAAGTACAAATCACATTACAGAAGGGAAATGGGTAGCATCTTAGCATTGATGACATGAAAGGAACAGGTGCCAAAAATAAAATGTGCAAAAAACGACATGGAGAGTATGCAATACACTAAATAAGGACATGGAAAAATGACATGAAAACTGCACGACTCATTCAAGAGGAACATTCATATTGATTGCTAGCAAGATGAAATATTCATGATTTTTGCTATGCTGGGTTTAAAAAGAACATAAATGGCCCTATGTATATCCTATATGCTCTTTGTTTTTAAAGTCACACAATTATAGATAAAAAAAGAAGAGCAATGTGGTTTTCAGTCTAAAATTTCAGTTTAATAGTGCTACAACACTGCCTAAAATCCTGTCAGTTCTTAAATGTCCAATCAAACGATGGCTAATTAACTGTGTCTTTCCAACTACTGCTCACAGGAGAGAGTCCAAGATTAGTGAAATTATTGACTCCATTGGCATAAGATTGTTATTCCTGAAAGCAAGGGAGCAGAAAATGGCAAAATACGGCCGGTTAAGCAATGAAAAGTAAGGCCTGTAAAAAAACTGACATTCAAGCCGATCAATTCTGACCTTAGAATTAACACAGTGAAAAAATGAGACATTTGCCCCTATCTGCCCTTAAAAACAAGCTCAGCCAATGAACCTAGGACCAGAAATGTGCCAACACTTTCTAAAGACAACTGTATAAGAACAATGGTTTACATTGTACTGCGAAAGGTGTTCTGGATGGTTGCTATGTAGTTGCCAAAGATAGAAATTGGAATGCCAAGTGTATGGTGTAGGACATCCTCAGCTCAGACCTCAGTCATATGACAAGGCATTGCGCTTCAGACTGAAAGGCTTCAGATGTCAGGTCTTGCACAATTAGGCATCTGACGAAATAGCTTCAGAATAAAGGCCACCAGCCAAAAAGGCATCAGATTAAATGGACTCAAAAGGAAGTGTGTGTGGAAGTTTCGAATTGCCCCGCCTCAATGTGATGTCACATGCACATGTTTTTCTTACTGCTTTAATTAAAACTTACACTGGTTAAGTTGTATAGAACATGTCCCAGTGAGATTATTTTGTAAATTTGTATTATTTGCTGGTTTCAACTAAACACATTCAAGCTAACTTCTGTGTTGTTGTATGAGACCTGACACCTGGCGTTGTTTTTTTCCTGAGACCTGAAGCCTTTCAGACTGAGGCATGATGCATTTTCTTTATATGACTGAGTTCTGAGGATGTCCTAAAATGTACACTGTACACGAGGCATCAATAGACAAAAGGGAAGCCACTATTGTATTGCTCCTTGATGTAAAAGGAAATGTGTTTTACAGTGTTAAAGCAAAGGACAAAAGATTCCCATTTCATAAACTGCTGCAGACATGGGCAAGAATACTGCTTCGTTTCCAGATACACATTCAGTCCTACTGCCTCAAGATTTCCATAGTTATACTTGGCTATCTGTAACCGGTTCTCAACCCACTCCAAGCAGGATTTGAACTGGCGTCTTCGGCATGGGAGGCGTGTGCTCTAACAAGGACGCTAAAGACTGCTGCCTCTAGCATGGCTCGTGAGATCAGGGGAGTGAGGTTTACACTCATAGCTCTTACTATCTGGCCTCCGTTACACTCACCCCCCTAAACCTCAAGATTCCCATCTTGGTCATAGCACCTAACCGTTCCTACTCGACCTGAAGCGTGATTCGAATTGGCGTCTCTAAAATGACTTTCAGAAATTAAAATGAACCACAGCCATTATAAACACCCATTTGTGTTTCACCCATCATCTTCCTTGCCAGTTTTTTTTTTGTTTGTTTGTTTGTTTTGTTTTTTTGTCCTTTTGCACAATGGTAAATTTTTAAGTTTTTTAACCAACTTTTCCTTCACTGCTGGAGTTCTGATTTTTGTTCGCCTATTTTTAGCAGCCCCAAATAGCACTGGAGCCCTTTATTGGTCAACTACTTGGTGACATATATTATGAATTTATTTATTTGCTAATAATGATTACAACAACTAAGCAGGAAAATCAAAGGCCAGAATAGAAACTATTCTAAGCGGAGAGCTGTACATATAATTTCTGCTCGTCGTCAGCATTCTTAGAGCATTTGCAGTACATTCCCGGCAGATAGACGCAAGTGTCATTACCTACTGAAGCTTTGGTAACAAAACTAACGGTTCAAAAACAAAAATATAAAAGTTAGGTGAACAATGCTATTAATTCTGCCACCTTCTCGCTCGACGTCGTTACCAAGTAACGGGATAAACAGCTGCTGCTTTGATGACGAAAACGCACTCTGGTTTCGGACCCAAAAATATAAAATGAACACGGTCCAGGGAGCAATCGAACTCGGGTTCGGTCCAGGCAATCGAACCAAGTGTGAAAGCACCAGTCACTATTTGGGTAGCACACATATTCTGAATGTGATAGATTCAAAACTAGATTCAAATTAGCCATTTTAATCTAGATTAATCTAGATTAATTTCAAAATCACAGTGAGATTAATCTAGATTTAAAAAAATGATCTATGCCCACCCCTAATATATATATATACACCCACTCACCTAAAGGAATATAGGAACACCTGTTCAATTTCTCATTAATGCAATTATCTAATCTACCAATCACATGGCAGTTGCTTCAATGCATGTAGGGGTGTGGTCCTGGTCAAGACAATCTCCTGAACTCCAAACTGAATGTCAGAATGGGAAAGAAAGGTGATTTAAGCAATTTTGAGCGTGGCATGTTTGTTGGTGCCAGACGGGCCAGTGAGTATTTCACAATCTGCTCAGTTTCTGGGATTTTCACGCACAACCATTTCTAGGGTTTACAAAGAATGGTGTGAAAAGGGAAAAACATCCAGTATGCGGCAGTCCTGAAGGCAAAAATGCCTTGTTGATGCTCAAGGTCAGCGGAGAATGGGCCGACTGATTCAAGCTGATAGAAGAGCAACTTTGACTGAAATAACCACTCGTTACAACTGAGGTATGCAGCAAAGCATTTGTGAAGCCACAACACACACAACCTTGAGCCGGATGGGCTACAACAGCAGAAGACCCCATCGGGTACCACTCATCTCCACTACAAAAAGGAAAAAGAGGCTACAATTGTCACAAGCTCACCAAAATTGGACCGTTGAAGACTGGAAAAATGTTGCCTTGTCTGATGAGTCTCGATTTCTGTTCGATTTCTGTCAGAATTTGGCGTAAACAGAATGAGAACATGGATCCATCATGCCTTGTTACCACTGCGCAGGCTGGTGGTGGTGGTGTAATGGTGTGGGGGATGTTTTCTTGGCACACTTTAGGCCCCTTAGTGCCAATTGGGCATTGTTTAAATGTCACGGCCTACCTGAGCATTGTTTCTGACCATGTCCATCCCTTTATGACCACCATATACCCATCCTCTAATGGCTACTTCCAGCAGGATAATGCACCATGTCACAAAGCTTGAATCATTTCAAATTGGTTTCTTGAACATGACAATGAGTTCACTGTACTAAAATGGCCCCCACAGTCACCAGATCTCAACCCAATAGAGCATCTTTGGGATGTGGTGGAACGGGAGCTTTGTGCCCTGGATGTGCATCCCACAAATCTCCATCAACTGCAAGACGCTATCCTATCAATATGGGCCAACATTTCTAAAGAATGCTTTCAGCACCTTGTTGAATCAATGACACATAGAATTAAGCCAGTTCTGAAGGCGAAAGGGGGTCAAACACAGTATAAGTGTGGTGTTCCTAATAATCTTTTAGGTGAGTATATATATTCTACTTCCTGTATTGTTTTATATTTAGACAACCCTCATTTTCATAGCAGACCACCTACTTCATATGAGTATTTATTTATATTTACAGTTCTACCTTAGAGTACAAGTTATCTTATACTTTTGTTTTCAGTATTGTGGCTTAATTTTAATCAGGCCCATTTTTGGAAATAAGAAAGATTTGTATCCACCCACTCCAAAGTCAAGATCCAATTGTAATCCAAACTGTCATTTTTTTATTGCAGCGACAATATCAATTTTTTGAAAAAGTTCTTAAAAAACATATTCTTACATTTATTCACATAACCATACAAACACAAAATAAAATGGATTAGGGAGGAGAGGATGGTAATTGTGACACTCAAGCCTTTTTACAAAAAAGTAGGCCCACAATAAAAGTTGTCCAAATGGAAAGATTTTCACTGAACAATGATTTAAAGTTCAGTCTAGTCGCCACACACTTATGTTATGTTACAGATTCTGGGTAAAAGATTTTTCAGAAATTCTCCATTTGTGTTTTTTACAGAGAAAACAATGGCAGATTATACATTTGGAATTACATGATGGTGAGAAAATAATGATAAAGTCTTTTTGTAAGACGTGTCACATTTTATATGAAGTATTCGTTTAATTTTGAGCCAACAGACTTTTCTCAACTCCCTGAAGGGCTCTTACACTGTCACATCTCAATAAGTTGGCATCATTTCAGAAACTGATGAGGAAAACGTTGTGGACGCATCACATTCTGCTTTCCCTCAGATGTGAAGAGAGGAGACATACCCAAAGCGAGCCTCGCAAATGGAGCAGATGCGTGCCACACCAGGGCTACTTGCATTTCAATCAGCCCGCACAATCGATGCAATCTGTGTGGTGTAATCGGCCACATTGT
This sequence comes from Gobiocypris rarus, assembly GCA_023029165.1. Taxonomy (NCBI): domain Eukaryota; kingdom Metazoa; phylum Chordata; class Actinopteri; order Cypriniformes; family Gobionidae; genus Gobiocypris; species Gobiocypris rarus. The sequence continues at coordinate 11,110,033 of CM040914.1, forward strand.
CGTGACTGGCAGAGGGATGCCACCAAAAGGTAATGTGGGTGATGAGTGAAAATGAGAGACAGGAAGGGAGTCATGTAGATGATGAGGGGGGGTAAAATGTGTCATACACGAAGTCACATGCAGGTCAGGCTAAAATCTGATGCTTTATGACATCGAAAGAGGACATGGTGACCATTAATCTACACTCTAATCAAGCAGTGCCTGGTACAGCTAATGTGCATAATTACTAACTTTAAACCTTTAATTTTAAACATCAAAATTTTGTATATGCAATATGATATATGTATGCTTATAGTAATTAGTTAATTAGTAACATAATTAGAATATATTAATACTGTGCAATACTATGTTTATCTAAAAAAATTCTCCCAATAAATCTTTTTCCAGGTGTAAAGGAGGCCAGCTAGCACATGCCTCCCATGCCAGAGACCCTATAGTTTGAGGACCACAGGGCGAGTAGAACCTGAGGGGTTACATTGGTGCCATGACCCGGATGGGAGTGAGGTTTAAGGGGTTGAGTTTAAAGGAGGCCAGATAATGCAAGTAAACCTCACTCCCCTGATCTCAAGAGGTGCATTAGCATCTGATGCTAGAGACTGCGGCCTTTAGCCTCCTTGTTAGATCGCTCACCTCCCATGCCGGAGGCCAGGGTTTGAGGCATGCACAGGACCTGAGGGGTTACATTGGTGCCCAGACCCAGATGGGAGTGAGGTAAGGGGTTGAGTATAAGTAGCTGTGCGAGTAAACCTCACTCCCCTGATCTCAAGACTGACGCTCTAGTGACTGATGCTAGAGACTGCAGTTTGAGGCACGCACAGAGCGGGGCGAATAGGACCTAAGGGGTTACACAGGTTACATCATTACACAAATAGGTGGCAACAAGTACTGACTTGACCAGTGGTGTAGCGTCTGGGCATTGCAGGATATGCACGTGCAAGAGGGCCCACCCATGGAGAACTTTGAATTAAAACGGGGGAATTCATTTTTGTTTATTTTAGTTGGTGGAGCAAAAACACAACGACTACTTAACTGGCAATACTGTGTCTAAAATGTTCAAATGTCAGCTGTTTGACTCCAAGATGGTAAACGAGAACATATTTATGTAACATTAGTAACACATTATTAGCTGTTTGATAGTGTAGTCAAGCCAAAGGATAATCATATTAATCCAACGTTGTAAAGAGCAATATACAAAACATATAACTTTTTTGATACATCAAATTGTAGACAAACCTGTTTCTGGATCAAACAGAATTAAAACAGTATTTCCACTTGCCATTGTGCAGCGTTTACTACAGAAGTTGACAGAGTGGCAATTTTTATATTTACACATACTGAATGAAGCAAGGGTGTGGAGTTATCAAGGCTTTTACGGCATGAACAAATTATTTTCACAGGAAAAAAACAAAACAAAACAAAAAACACTTAAATATGTCATTTTGGTGATAAAAGATTAATTTTAAGGGATACAATGATTTAGGCTACTGCAATACTTTTAAAACTTAAACACTTAAATTAAAAACAAAAAAACACAAGACTGTTCTTACCAGGAGCAATAACTATATGATGATAACAAACCTGTGCTTTTGTTTTAAAATGCTCAAGCTTTTTAAAGTCGGATTTCAATGTTTTTTTATCATTCCTCAGCTGGAAAATAAACATTCTGAAAGTGATTCAAATGATATTGTTTCTCTGTGTCATTATCATTAATTTACATTTAGAACCACTTTAAAAACTATTGTTATTGTTTTGGTTTTTTTCTCCACTGCCCTGCAGCATCTTGCATTTTTAAACACAAAAAACTGTTGTGAATGCCCCCTAAGGGAATAAGTCTTGAAGGTACAATAACATAGATGTTTAAACGGTTTAAATGACTTATTTCTGTGCAGTAAAAACTGGCAGCAGTCGCTTCCTCAGAACAGAGGCGGTACGGGACTCCTGTAGCTTCTGAACACACCTTTGCACCAGTTAGAATATTTTTGGTGTTTGAATAATCTATAGCATATTACATTGTACAACACTGCAATGTATTCATCTCGGTTGGAAGTTTGATTATGAGAAAATTTGTCATGGAACCAATAAACCCCCTGTGGGTGTTCACCTCTCGAGTACGTGTGGCGGGCTGGTGAGCATTTGTTGCACATCTCATTTACGTCTTAATAACATTATCACCAAAAACGTAATGACAACATTAGCTGTGCTCTCTAAAGTTAACAGCCGGCAGCAACAGAAGTTAATTACTTGTTTGTCTTTTGTTCGAGTTCTTCCACATATCTGCACTTGTATTCGTTTGGAAACACAAGCCTAGCTTATGTCATCAAAAGTGATTGTTATTTTTTTTGCTTTTTATCTTTATTATGTTTTTTCTTCCTCTACCTCAAGTCATTCAAAGAGCCTACACTCTTAAAAATAAAGGTGCCAGGAAGAACGAAAAAGAGGTTTTCATGGTGATGCCATAGAAGAACCATGTTTGGCTCCCTGAAGAACCGTTTTGTGAAAGGTTCTTTAAATATCCCTTTTTTTCTAACCATTTTTAGTCTAAATAAACTTTCTGCACTACAAATAACCTTTTGTGCAATGGAAAGGTTCTTTGGATATGAAATGTTCTTCATGGAACCATACACCCTGCCAAAGAACCATAATTTTTCAAAATTATATGTCTTAATACACTCATTTCAGTTTTCCGTCACCAAACTTCGGTTCACATAGCCTATATCCATCTTCCATCATATACTGAAGCAAACATACTTCATATTAAAGTGTGTTTTATTTAATTTGATGGTAAGATAAATCTCCATTGTTTCTAGCACGTAAAGTCTAACAGGTTGAAATTAAGATGCAAAACCGAGTCAACCCAGCAATGCTAGTTTAATTCGAGGGAATCAAGGTCTTTGAGGAAGAGTTGCTGCTGTGCACACTGATGAGTAACATGAAACATAACGTTTTGATGTGATTTAAGAGTCTTTGTGAATGCCTATATCATTAAGCTAGAATTGACGTTTTGTGTATTGAAGAAGATGGACAAAGACTGTTGCATGCCATTGGTATGCTATGTAACAGATCTTGACATAGTGTAGAGGACCTGTTTTGTATGCAATGTGATCTTTTGTGTTTACTGCAGCATGTTTTGACAGGGAATAAGATTCAGTTGGGATGACTGTGACCTCTCTCTTTCAAGAGGTCTTCTTCACTGATACCTCAACAACAACATCTACATCACACCTCCTGGCAAACCTGATAACTGCAATTTCATGTGGAAATCACTTCAGTCACGAAACACTTCAAATCCACTTGTACAGTTATACTGTAAACACTTTTTCAGGGCTATTTCATCATATACAGCTGCTTTTGTTCTCATTTCCATCCATTGATGAATGGTGCTGTAAAGACATGCAGGTACATGAAAAGCAGTTTGTGCAAAAAGTTAGTTTGTGTAAAGTTTTACCTTCATTTTCATGTTACAGCCACTTGCATAATTACATTATGTATTGTCACAATTGTTGCTTGTAAAAAAATAAAATAAAAATAAATAGCCTACAACTACTTTGAAGTTCCATATATATACATTGTCTCGTGACCAATTGCATCATCATGTCAGCATTGATTGTAAAATGACATTGGCTCTTGTGTGTCTCGTGACCGATCGCTTCATGCGAAAAGAGCTGGGTGTATCTTTTGAATGAATATGACTGTGTGGAGCAGGGGCGATTCTAGGGTCAGAGCTTTAGGGGTGCTGAGCACCCAATGAGCCCCACTGCCACCACCCACCCTCTTTTACACAAAAACAAAAAATATGTCTATTGAAAAATAACTTTATCATTTTAACATTGATTCGACTAACTCCAAAATCCAGATTTTTTTTCTTTCTTTTTTTGAGACCTTTTCAGAACACCAGCTTAATTTAGATAGTTCACACAGACAGAAAAATAATGTAAGGCTACTTAATGCCAATAAGTTTGTATAGGAGTACACACACATAAACAGGAGTAGTTACTGTTTTGCTTGCCACTATTCACTATATGTCAATTTATTGTTGTTGTTTCCTCACCTGATTCTTCCTGCATGCTCTCCCTTTCCCTTTCCCTTTCTCCTTCACCATCTTCCTCACTTTCCCTTGGCACTGACAATCATACACAAATATATTGTAGGCAGGAGAGTTGAGGTCAGTTTGTCATGTTACAAAAATGAGACCATGAGACTAATTACAGATTCTAAGGATATGATCAAAAGGCACACAGAGGCGTGTCATTTTAAATGTCTTTATTATTATTATTATTATTATTGGGCTTAGAAACTTTTTAAATGACAAATTCATTTCACAAGAGAAGCTTGTGAGTTTGAAATAAATATAAATAAAATAAAAGCAGGGGACCATTGCCTAGATAAGTAATTTGATACAACTACAGCTGGTTTGCATTATCTGTTACTCTAGCTTAACACTTTTCAGAAGAACAAATAAAACAAAACAAAAACCAAGACAGAGGTCATTATGGACTGTCCCTAGTCTCTCACCTGAATCTGTCTCTTTTCTTTTAAAGAATTGTCGTATGTCCATTGCTCTCTGCCAGGCCACAGACACACACACACACACACACACACACACACACACACACACACACACACACACACACACAGAGTTATGCTAAGAGTTCTGGAGTTAAGCCTGGTTCAGGTTAAATCCTGTGTGATGAATGAATAAATACAGCAAAATAATTAATAATAATTAATTTAAAAGCCACAGTGAGTGTTTTCAGTGATACGTCGTTTGTTTTCAAACGCCAGGGCTTCATGTTTCCATGACGACTGACCAGAAAAGACGCACGCGTGACGTCATGTTTACATGACTCGATTGTTAAAATGAGTATCAAATAAACGATAAACTACTTAGTTACTTCTCTCCGTTTATGACTATGGACGAGTCACCCAGGTCCTGTTCTACTCCACAGCGGCGGCACCGCCGACTAAAAAGTCCGCGAATAAACACTTATTATAGGTGTACCACCATGGTGATTCAGGATACTGACTCCAGTACTCACCGATATGGTTTCAAATCGGAACAACTCTAGATAAAAGGAAAGAAGTGTCAGACACCGCTTTCAACCGATCTCAACACTACATCACGGGTTCTCACTCTGCGTGTGTTTCGTGCTGGATGACGGTCGTGCTGAGCGGTGCAGGTACAGAGGAGAAGTAGAAGCGATGACACCATTTGCTATGCGGGGATGTTTTCATTTTCCTCCTTAACAAATACATTTTAAACCACAAACTACGGAGTATGTTTTGGACATTATTTAACCGTGTAAAAGAGTAACAAAAATTTTAAATAACACAATTTCTTACTCCATGTTTTAGGGGTGCTGAGCTCCTTTTTAGGGGTGCTGAAGCACCCCTAAAAAGGGGCTAGCCTCGCCCATGGTGTGGAGTAGGTGTGTTTACAGAGCGGCAGAGTGGATTGTTTAAAGACAAATTTAAAAAGCTATTAAAACATTATAGATCAGCTCTGTTCTTCACATAAAGATATTGTATGACTTCAGAAGACTTGGAATGCAACACAAGTTATTACTTTTAGACTTTTTGGTCAGTTTTTGCAGTAAATACCTGTGACTGTACATTTATTTGCCTGTTATGTGATTTATATTGTTAAGAGTGGATAGGTTTAGGGTAGGAGTGGAGTTAGTTGCTCCAAAATATAAAAGTAGCCTATAAATATTCATAAAATGCAAATAATTAAATGCATCTTGACAGAGACCGTGAGACCGTGTTGCAGGTGTTGGAACAGGCAATCCGTCTGTGGACCCTGCCCGATCTCACGAAAATGCGTATCAATAGTACGAGTGTGCAATCTAGTAGAATGTATACGCCAAAATGAGTTATGGCGTGCATATGGTACGCCGTTTTTGGCATGCATATGATACGCACTTTAAAGCGTATTATACGTACGAACCCCCCACACCCCCACCCTCACTCTACCCAAAAGCGTGTCATATACACGCCATAAAGTGCGTATCATATGCACGCAAAAACTAATTTGGGCGTATACATTCTACGAGATTGCACACTCATTGTCATGAGATCGTGTTGGTGGACCATATATATATACACATTATATATACTATAATATACTATATATATATGTGTGATATAAGGTAAAAAAAAACAACAACAAAAAATACTGATCGGTTTCTCGCAGAAACCGATCATTTAGTGTCTTAAGACATCAATGTGTCGCCACGAGCAGGGTTTAATATGGATTCATATGTCTGTGTGTTTTACTCTCAGAGTGGCTCTCATAGAAATAGACCCCACTGACACACATTATACGAGCAACGGTTGCAGTTAAAAATCTTAATTTGTGTTCTATTGAAGAAACAAACACACCTACATCTTGGATGCCCTGGGGGTAAGCAGATAAACATACAATGTTCATTGTTGGGTGAACTATCCCTTTAAATGCAATTTTGTATTTGCATACGGAATTCGGTTTAGTCCTTGCATCAAATATCCATTGGTCAATGCGTCTAATTAAGAATGTTTTTTTTTTCTGCACAGACGTCATGCAAACACTGACTGTCATGACAACGGTGACTGATGCATCATTTCAATTACGCACAAAGCCCGTTCTCTTTTTTGCTTTGCAAGCACTGTCATTTTCTAGGAAATGTACATATATTTCTGTTAATATGCCTATACTGTATGTAAAGCACTTTTAGATACCATTTTATATTGAATGTGTTGTATAAATAAAACATATCTTGCCTTGAGAAGTCAACAAATCAATCATTATTTAATATAACTGATGCTCGCAATGGCATATCTAAACCTAAGATGCCTATCAGATTCTAACAAAAAGCAATATTCAGGTCCAAAAGTTCTCCAACAGTTCATTTTATGAATATTAACCATATTGATCATCCAGTGGAACTGAGTTATGCTTCATATGTTTGTTCCAGTGGTAGATCAATATATGCTTGTGTTGTTCATAAGCATATTCTTCAGTTGATCATGCAATTTTTAGTCTCACTGCTTGCTGTGTTCTTACTCCCCTGTAAAATGCCATATCAAAATCAGTCATCAGGTTTTTAATTAGGGGAAGGTCCTCGATGCAACTTGCAGGAGTGAATACAAGAGGCACGTTAGACACTCATTCTCTCCTGGGTGGCCGTTGATTGGCAGCAGAAGAGAAATTAATTGCCTTGCATTTTCGCACTGGTTCCCTCAGCACCACCACCATTAAACAAAATGTTCAACAGACTTCTCTCGCTCTGGACTAAATCAAATCTTGTAATGAGAAGCAAAAAGAGGAAGGAAAATGATGCAGCATCCTCCGTGGAGGCAGCATGCAGAGGGGAATTTAAACGCAGCATTTAATAATTCTGGATAACTTTCAGATTTTAATATCACTACTTAATTTGCTGATACAGTAAGGCTATTTGGTCTTGTCTGATATGAGATAATTAGAATCCACTGTAAGCAGCGATGATCACAAGTTCAAGTATTTGAGTTATGCACACAACAAAGATGGAATATTTTAAATGACTTTAAGGGAACTGGAAAACTTTTTTAGAGGAAATTCACATTCATGGTTTTAAAACCTGTATAGCTTTCTTTCTTCTAAGGAAAGCAAAAGGACAATTATGCAAAGAATGTGGGGATAGAATTGGCAAAATAATAATAAAAACAACCAGAAATATTAAACTAGTCTGAAGTCATAGCTTTTTCACTTCTGCATTTTCAGACTTGTGCATTTGGTTTTCCTTTGTTTGTTGTAATGATTAGCATAACAATTTGAGTAAACACTGAATATTTGAACACTTGAATGAGTCATTTTCAGTTTTTAACCAAGGCTCTGCCTTTCAACCAAGTCTCTACCTTTCTTGCACAGAACAACCCCCTTGAAAAAAACTAGTCTGGTTTCAAAAGCGGACACTCAACTGAGACTGCCCTGCTCTCAGTTATTGAAGCTCTGAGACTGGCAAGAGCAGCCTCCAAATCCTCAGTTCTCATCTTGCTGGATCTGTCTGCTGCTTTTGACAGTTGTCCACCAGATCATCCTGTCAACCCTCAATATAAAGGGCATCTCAGGAACCACACTCCAATGGTTCAAGTGTTACCTCTCAGGTAGGTTCTTCAGGGTGTCGTGGAGAGGTGAGGTTATCTGTCTTAGTCACAACATCTAGCTACAGGGATGCCTCAGGGCTCAGTGCTTGGACCATTTCTGTTCTCCAACTACTTGTCAGCACTAGGATTTTTTCATTCAGCAACATGGTTTTTCCTGCTATGCTGATGACACAACTCTATCGCTCATTCCAACCAGACGATCTGAAGGTAGCTGCTCGTATCTCAGCCTGCCTGAAAGACATCCATTGTTGAATGAAGGACCACCACCTTCAACTAAGTCTTGCAAATACAGAGCTGCTTGTGGTCACAGTCAACCCAGTCAACCCATGATTGATGATCAGTTGAACTTCACAGACTACATTGCTAGAACTGCCCGGTCCTGCAGATTTGCCTTATACAATATTAGGAGGATCAGGCCCTTCCTATAATGCTCTCTTGGCAGGCCTTCCGGCATGCACTTTCAAACCTCTGCAACTGATTCGAGAATGCTGCAGCAAAAGTGATCTTTAACATCGCACCTCACCTCATAAAATTGCACTGGTTACCATTTCAATGCACAGATGTTTGCCTTCAGAACAACCACAGGCTCGGCAGCCCTATCCCTAAACTAATTACTTCAGGACCTATACGTGCCATCTAGAAGTTTGCAGTCTGCAAGTGAACGACGCCTTGTGGTGCCATCTCAAAGAAGCACAAAATCACTTTCACAGACTTTTAACTGGACTGTTCCCTGCTGGTGGAATGACCTGCCAAACTCAATCCGAGATTTAAAAAAATGGCTGAAGGTGCATTTTTTCGGCAACAGTTGACCCATTAAAACTAAAACTTACTAATCTATATCTATTAACAAAAGAACCTTGCTATGTGTAGTGTGCTGGACAAACTGCATTTGCATATTGTTTCCCTAGTTTAATTGCTTCTGTTGCTCTCCTCATTTGTAAGTTGCTTTGGATAAAAGTGTCTGCTAAATGTAAATGTAACTGACATTGCATTTCACAATTAAATATATGTTTCTTTAATGACAACAGCACTGGTGCTGACAGGAACGAAACCAATCACAATCTTTAGCATGGTTTGAAAAAGTAACAAAGTGCATCTTCTGCTTTACAGGTCCTTCTCAAAAAATTTGCATATTGTGATAAAATGTCATTTTTTTCCATAATGTAATGATAAAAATTAAACTTTCATATATTTTAGATTCATTGCACACCAACTGAAATATTTCATGTCTTTTATTGTTTTAATACTGATGATTTTGGTATACAGCTCATGAAAACCCAAAATTCTCAAAAAATGTGCATATCATGAAAAGGTTCTCTAAACAAGCTATTAACCTAATCATCTGAATCAACTAATTAACTATAAACACCTGCAAAATATTCCAGAGGCTTTTAAAAACTCCCAGCCTGGTTCATTACTCAAAACCGCAATCATGGGTAAGACTGCCGACCTGACTGCTGTCCAGAAGGCCATCATTGACACCCTCAAGCGAGAGGGTAAGACACAGAAAGACATTTCTGAACGAATAGGCTGTTCCCAGAGTGCTGTATCAAGGCACCTCAGTGGGAAGTCTGTGGGAAGGAAAAGGTGTGGCAAAAAACACAGCACAACGAGAAGAGGTGACCGGACCCTGAGGAAGATTGTGGAGAAGGACCGATTCCAGACCTTGGGGGACCTGCGGAAGCAGTGGACTGAGTCTGGAGTAGAAACATCCAGAGCCACCGTGCACAGGCGTGTGCAGGAAATGGGCTACAGGTGCCGCATTCCCCAGGTCAAGCCACTTTTGAACCAGAAACAGCGGCAGAAGAGCCTGACCTGGGCTACAGAGAAGCAGCACTGGACTGTCGCTCAAAGTTTGCATGTCATTCGGAAATCAAGGTGCCAGAGTCTGGAGGAAGACTGGGGAGAAGGAAATGCCAAAATGCCTGAAGTCCAGTGTCAAGTACCCACAGTCAGTGATGGTCTGGGGTGCCATGTCAGCTGCTGGTGTTGGTCCACTGTGTTTTATCAAGGGCAGGGTCAATGCAGCTAGCTATCAGGAGATTTTGGAGCACTTCATGCTTCCATCTGCTGAAAAGCTTTATGGAGATGAAGATTTCGTTTTTCAGCACGACCTGGCACCTGCTCACAGTGCCAAAACCACTGGTATATGGTTTACTGACCATGGTATTACTGTGCTCAATTGGCCTGCCAACTCTCCTGACCTGAACCCCATAGAGAATCTGTGGGATATTGTGAAGAGAAAGTTGAGAGACGCAAGACCCAACACTCTGGATGAGCTTAAGGCCGCTATCGAAGCATCCTGGGCCTCCATAACACCTCAGCAGTGCCACAGGCTGATTGCCTCCATGCCACGCCGCATTGAAGCAGTCATTTCTGCAAAAGGATTCCCGACCAAGTATTGAGTGCATAACTGAACATAATTTTTTGAAGGTTGACTTTTTTTGTATTAAAAGCACTTTTCTTTTATTGGACGGATGAAATATGCTAATTTTTTGAGAGGAATTTTGGGTTTTCATGAGCTGTATGCCAAAATCATCAGTATTAAAACAATAAAAGACCTGGAATATTTCAGTTGGTGTGCAATGAATCTAAAATATATGAAAGTTTAATTTTTATCATTACATTATGGAAAATAATGAACTTTTATTACAATATGCAATTTTTTTTGAGAAGGACCTGTAACAGAAACAATAGCATAGCATGTCAAACACATCTCATACTGACTATCAAAATCAATGGGGTCCAGTATTGTTTTAGAAACCAATATACTTTCATTTCATGGACAAAAACTGAATTTTTAAATATTCAAATGAAGAAAGAAAGTCATACAGATCAGGCGGAACCTCAGGCTGAATAAATTATAAAATAATTTAGTTATTTTTTTAGGATACATTTTTTTCAGGAAAAAATAAATAAATAAATCACAGATTTTCATTATGGATATGTGAACAAGAATAAACCAACTCCCAAATAACAAAGACTCTGTCATGACCCAGAACAATCTTTGCTTGGATTGATGCTCTTTTATCTCTATTATCAGCTCTATCATCTTCTGCTTTCAAGTAATTAACAGCACTCTGTAAGACCCGTCGCTTTCTAGTCAGTCAAACTGACCTTTTCAATCAGCAAAACTATTTGTTAAGCTCTCTGACATAATGAAGAAAGCTACAAATGATGCAATACTTGTTTTGGGAATTTTCATTTTATGTGTTCACAAGTATTCCAAAGTGATCGGATGAGAATACGTGTGCATTTTTACATAAAGTGTGGTTCTACTAAACCTACATTTACTTTCGGTTTCATACACACTAAAATGTACAATACTACCATATTGACAGCATTACAACATAAATTATTTTCGTATCTAAGATGAACGTGTAAAAATGCCCATGTTAAAATCGTGGCATTAATGTTTTGATTCTATTGTATTCAGTTGTCATTCTACTTATCACTAATCTACTTAATAAAATAAAATGTTGCTCTGTTCATAACTTCTGCTGCAAACTTATTTTGGATGATTACATAATATTACAGAAGACTGAACTTTAAAACCTTAAAATAAAACAATTTCTGTCATTCTTTAACCATTTTGTAGTATTTTGCTTGTTTTCCGTATAAGACAAAAATGCCTTTTCTTCTATGCAGCGACTGACGATACAACCATAAGATATACTAAAACAATTTTTTTTTTTTTTTAATTGAATATCCAAATTCTGCAATGACAAATCCAGTAAGTATGTGGTGTGACCGGCGACCGCCATTTGCCTCATGCAGTGCAACACATCTCCTTCCCATAGGGTTGATCAGGTTGTTGATTGTCGCCTGTGGAATATTGGTCCAATCCTCTTCAATGGCTGTGTGAAGTTGCTGGATATTGGCAGGAACTGGAACATGCTGTCGAATACGCCGATCCAGAGCATTGTTTATTATCGTTATTGACAATGAAAGCATACAGTAAGTGTTGGCGGTATGGTTCTGTTCTGGGCAAGAACTCCCCATGCCTGTCCATGCGCCCGCCTGGACAGGGCGGAGAGAGCAGCCAGCATGAAACTAGTACATGCATATGTAATAACAAATTCACATTATGCAAATGAAGACAATACATGAGATAAAAGCTTGCCATGTAGAGACCTACAGAAAGAAACAAATGAAACACAGGTAAAGTTGGAGTTGGGTTTGGAGGAGGGAGTTTTTTGCAAGCAACAATGCAATATAGAATTGGCATTTCAATTGTAATTTCAGATGTCTTGTTGCATTTCAGAGTGACAAATTACAAAATCATGGCCACAATTTTTGAAACACACCCACTGCAACATTTTGTCAACATTCTTGACTGAAATATGTTTTGGGTGTCTTATTTTACAACATCTTGTACATGGACCTTTGTTCTGAATTTGATATACGTTCACATGTTAACAAATTAAACCAGGCAATGGTGGGCACTGAGCAACAGAACAGCATAAAGGCAAGAGTTGAACATAGAGAACTTGTGAGCCTGCAGAGTTGGTTATTCATTTACAACTCAGGGTGACAGCAGAGGAGGACTGATGATGAAACAATTACAATAATCACAGCTCACATGGTCTTCAGTGGGTGGCAACCATTACAACAGTTAAAACAACAACAAAAATGCTTACGGTTCAGAGTATATAGGCAGATGAAACTCTGAAACAGAAACCTTGGACCAGGGATATTTAAAATCTGGAAAACTTGAGAACTAAAATAGTCTCAACATATAGGTTTAGGGGAGAGAGCTTGTACATTATAAAAATAATGTAAAAGTCCCCATAAAACATGAACACACAATACATTTTTATAGTAGCAATTCAATGCACAAATACATGCTGAGCCATTTGCATTTGTACTCAGCATCTCAAACTATATGTGAATATGCTTTTGCATTTTTAATAACTTCCAAGGCTATTCTGTGCTGTTGATTCACAAACATGAGTGGTTTGATCGGCTGAAACACTCACAGTAACGATGGATGGTGTTTGTGTTTGTGTCTGGGACTATCAAACGACCCCCGGTCCACGTCTCCATAAATCTAGAAACTCTCCATAATAAATGCTTGTTGCACACAAACGTTCCAAAGGTGTCGGTCATTGATTGAAAGCCTGTCGCTCTGTCAGCGTTGCAGGGAAGCCATGCAAACCAAAAACACTCGCACCTTTCAGCATGATATCAACTCAATGAAGCGCCCGCTGAGAGATTGAAGTGCTAGTTTGAGAAAAACGTGGTGTCATGAATAATAATGAGACAGAACTTTCTCATAGGATGACACCATGCAGTGTCATGAATAATTATGACACTGAATTACACTCACTGTAGTGCATGAAAACGTCACATCCTCTCACGCCGACTCAATGATTTTAATCCTGAAAGATTAAAGATGCTAACGTTGTCTTCCATCATGTGCACATACAACACATATACTACCATTCAAAAGTTCGGGACTGCTATGAATGTTCTTGAAAGAAGTCTGCTCATTTGAATATGTTTAAATGCAATTCATCCCTGTGATGCAAAGCTGGATTTTCAGCATCATTACTCCAATCTTCAGTGATCCTTCAGAAATCATTCTAATATGTAAATTTCTTATTATCAGTGCTGAAAACAGATGTGCGGCTTCATTTTTCGTAGTATTTTTTTCAGGATTATTTGACAAAAGTTCAAAAGAGCATATATAAAATATAAATGTTTTGTCTTAAATAGTCTTTACTGTCACTTTTGATCATATACTTGCTGATAAAAAATATTAATTTCCAGAAAAAAATTAATAAAAAAAATACTGACCCTGAGCTTTGAACAGTATGATACAATATTTGAAATCACTTGGGGTTACTTGACTGTAACCCTGTTCCCTGATAAAGTGGAACAAGATGCTGCATAAGCTTTTGCATATGGGAAGTGTCTTATCATTACCGGCTGTGAAAAGTGTGTTTAAACATTTCAATGAAATTGACCTGGAGGTATTATAGCCTCGGTTGGTCACGTCATTAGCGCACCTGCTACACGAGGCTATAAATAGATGAGCTCCAGCTGTAGCCATCAGATCTCTTTTGTTTGAAGACCAGTCCTGGAGCATCATCAGCATGGCCTAGTGATACAGCATTTCGATTTTCCACTTTATCAGGGAACAGGTTTACAGTCAAGTAACCCCAAGTGCTGCATAAGCTTATGCATATGGGAACGAGAATACCCACGCCGCCGTGCTTGATGGTGTCAGGACCCCTTACAGTTGTTTAAGTGTGCACAAGGACGCAAGAGGCCTCAGACATTAGCTTATGATGTCAACTCAAGGACATGAGAGCCCGGAGTGGCATGAACATCCAAGCTATAACATCTTATGAATTTGTGCTGAGAGGACCAACCTGCCGCATCACAAACACTTTGTAAGGGAGCACCCCTTTCTAATGCAGTAGAAGAGGCGACTCCCCTGTAGAGTGAGCCCTTAATTCTATAGGCGAAGCTTGACCACGCGCCTCATAGGCAAGAGCAATAATATCTCTGACCCAACGTGACATTGTTTGTTTGGTAGCGGCAGAACCTCTGTTACAGCCCAAATGGCAAATGAAGAGCCCTGAAGAGCACGGACTGTCTCTCCTGATCCGGCGTTTCGAACGGCGGTGGGCAGAAAGTTTCAAGAGTGTCAGAATGTACAGTCGAGAAAGGAACCTTAGGAAGGTAGTCAGGATGAGGATGCAAAATCACTTTCAACATTCCTGGGGCAAAGTCTAAGCTGTATGGCGATATTGACAGAGCCTGCATAACCCCAATTCTTTTTAGAGAAGTTATTGCTATAAGAAAAAACATCTTTAGGGTCAGAAGTCTTTCAGAAGTCCCAAGTCCCATGAAGTAATCTTGGTTCTTACGGGAGGCCTCAACCGCCTGGCCCTGCGAACAAAGCGAGTGAGCAGAGGATGCCTCCCAATCTGCACCCCATCCACCAGGGAATGGAAGCCGAAAGAGCGGCCACATGAACTCTGAGAGTGGAGGGGCAAGTACCTGTTGACAACTTTTCTTGCATAAAGTCCAGAACTGAAGCAACCTGACAGTTAACTGGATCTGCATTGTGTTGTACACCATCTTTTAAAGACACCCCATTCATTGGCATAAACTTTCAGAGTGGAGGAAGCCCTAGCACTTAGGATGGTCTCAATAACTGCAGGAGAAAGCCCAGTGTGCCTCAGTTGGTGCCCATAAGGGGCCAAACATGAAGGTTCCACAGGTCTGGCCTGGGATGGAATAGTGTGCCCTCTGCCTGAGACAGAAGGTCTTTCCTCGCCGGAATTGCCCATGGCGAGCCGTTGAGGAGAGACACTATCTCCGAGAACCATATTCTGATCTGCCAATGAGGCGCTATTCAAAACAGTGAATCCTGGTGAATCCTGGCTAGAACTCCTGGGTGCAGAGTGACTGGAGGGAAGGGGTACAGGCACATTTTGGGCCATGTATGAGCCATCACATCCAGACCCAGCGAGGCTGGGTGACAGAGAGAAGTAGAGGGACATTTTGCTGTCTGATAAAAGACGAAGTGGTCCACTTCCGCTTTGTAAAATCTGGTCCAGATCTGCTTGACTACATCTGGGTGGAGTTTCCATTCCTCCATCTTTAATTTCTGTCTGGACAGTAAATAAGCTCCCACATTCAACCGCCCTTGAATGTACACTACTCTGAGTGACAGGAGCTTGTCCTGGGCCCAGAGAACAATCTGTCTTGCTATTCTGTTCAGATGAGCGCAGACCTCCCTGGTGATTTATATATGAGACTGTAGCTGTATTGTCCACCCGCACTAGGACATGACAGCCCCTCAGTTAGGGGAGAAAGTATTTCAGGGTCAGATATACAGCCATCAACTCGAGACCAATCGAGCTGATGACCCTCTTATTCCCCTTGGGTTGGATGACCACTTAAGGCCGCACCCCAGCCCGACAGGGAATCGTCCGTTGTTAGCAATTTGCGATGACAAGTCATGCCTAGAGTGGGACCCAAATCAAGAAAGGGGGGTCTTAACCACATAGTTAGTGTACGAAGCCACATGGCACGCCACTTTTATTTGCCTTGAGGATTGGCCCTTTTTTTAAAATCCTCTGGCTTTGAGCCACAACTGAAACGGTCTGCGCAACAACCCCAAAGGGAAACCTGTGGATGTTGATGCCATGATACCTAACACTCTTTGGTGCTGACGATCTGTGAGATCTTGGCTTAAACTGACTTTACTCAGGTTATGCTAAATGGTCTCTGTCGAGCAGGAAACAGTTGTGCCCACTTAATGACCGAAAACCAAATAAACCCTAGAGAAGTCATTCTCTGGGCAGGAGAAAGAACACTTTTCTTGGTGTTGAGTCTCAACCATAGAGAAACTCGATGGGCTAACACACTGTCTCTGTGTTGAAGCGCTATCTCAGACGATTGCTAATATTAGCACAATTGTGTATGTAATTCAAAATGTGAATGCCCCGGAATCCCAGGCCGGCTGCTCGAAGTCCACAGACCCAGAGATTCATCATCATTCCCAACGCGAGCCAAAATAACGCCGGAGCACGATTTGGGATCATGCGAGCTAGGAAGCGTACATTTTGTGAGCGAGCAAGCGAAAAGGATGGACCCGTCTCTTGCAAGTCAGCCAAACCCATTTGGGAGCCCGCAACGCAGGTACGGACTTAAAGCATCTAAGACGAGCACAAAGCATTTTAACTGTAAATGCTTGCAATGCTCGTACTCGTCTGCTCCCCAAACACACACAGCAGTAAACGTGTTTTCCAGTTCTGTCATTTCTTTTAACTAGATTTCTAGTTAACTCTTAGATAGATTTCTTTTAACTCTTTTCACTGATGTTTTTAACAGAGATGAGAAAGGGAGTAATCTGCGCACTGCCAGTTGAAAACTAACTCCTAACAAAGATCTCAAGTCAAGTCTGAAAAGTTTAGAGAGAGAGATTTATCAGAGAGGTTAGTTGCACACCACACAGTATCGGTCTCAAAACAAAAAGACCTGATGCTACAGCTGGAGCTCATCTATTTATAGTCTCATGTAGCAGGTGCGCTGATGACGTCACCGACCGAGGCTATCATTCCTCCAGGGGCCTGTACCATGATGGTAGTTTAACAAACTCAGGGTTACAGGATTAGTTTCGAGTTGACAAAACCAAACCCATCTATTCAGGCTTTGTTGGTCCCATGATGCTGATCATCAACTTTCTCTGTCAGTTCAGGCTTTGATCCTGAGTATAGGAGTTTAGCTGTATTGAACAGCCAATCACACGCTGTGGATCAGTGGATCTGAGATTAATTTCTCTCAGAATATTACATGATTGAAAAATATTAAGAATTTAAACAAATTTACACCGCAAGAAGAAAAGAGCGGTATAAGAAAGAGGACAATTTAAAGAAAAATGTTAAACGTCAATGCAAGTAAAAGTTATGAAGTTAGTTTAGTTGATATATAGAGAGAATTTAACATTTAAGCTCACACGTAGTCATTTTTATATCTTTATTTATTGATTTTAAAGCTTATTTGAATTACCTTTTTATAGGTTATTTATATTAATTTTAACTAAGTGCCTATTAATAATTGATTAACTAAAATGATACATGTGTAATTCATTAAGGTATAATAATGACAAACATTATGTATAAATAATTCAAAATTATTATTATTATAAATAAGCATTGTTAAAAGCCAGATGCTTTAGTCTTTAAAAAAAACATTTGCTATGTAGGGACCTTTAATTTGGAGTTGAAACAGGGGGAGTGGCTTTATTGCATCAGAGGTGTGACCCTTTACTCACAGCTGATTGGTCCAATTTCAGTTTGAGATCTCTTATCCAGAACATAACCTCCCCTTGAACAGGTTCCGTGGAGCGCAAGTTACTATGGAGATGAACACTGCTAAAAGCCAAACCCCTTTAATGGTACCTAAAACCCAGGATTGGCACAAACTAAGCTTAAACAGGCTTAAAGGTATAGGCCCCTGGTCAATTTCATTGACGTGTTTATACACACTTTTTCATAACCGGTCACGGTAAAGACGTTTCCATATGCATACTTCATGCAGCATTGAGTGAAGCTTTTGAAAGGGAACATGTTTTAGTGGTTCAGAGATATGTTATGTGCCAGAGCTGTGTTAACAAACAGAGCTATGTTATGTCAGTGTCCCTTCCTTGAACTGTAAATTGTTTTTTTCTAGCTATAAAAGGGGAAACAGTTAAAAAACTTCAAAGAGACGCGGTTAATGGACAGAAGAGCTGAGGAGAGCGGTAGATCAATGAAATGTGCTACTAAGAGTACTAAGGATTTCTAAAGCTCACAGAAATACATTTACAGATACTTATTTGGATTAAAAAAAATGTAAAAACACTTCATGGCCACTTGATTTCGCATTAATAATCAACTCTAGGCATAAACTTATTTAATAAATAAAATAATAGTATGATGGGAAGTCTCAGTTCTGCAAATTGGTTCTTTTGACCAGTTTATTTTAATGAGCAGCAGTTGGTTTTCAATCATTTACATCATCATGTGGTCCCTGACGTCCTACCATGGCGAATTAGATATTTAAAAATGTATATAATGTTGCAAGTGTTATTTATTTGAATGTTTTATTTATAAGAGTGTTTATTGTAATTGTATGTCCCAGTTGAGGCTGTTGCAGTACAGTCATGATTTCATTAATACAAATGTCATTTTGAACCTTTTACAAAGGTTTTTGGATGTTCTATAATGCTAGACACCAAGTTTCATATGATATGGTGTTGATAAAATATTCATAAAATCAAGTCATACAAATGCTTCACTGTACAGCCTTGTACCAGTTCCACCAATTAACTCAAAAGAATGATTTGTTCAAAAACTGACATTGCTACTTAATTAAGCCTTGCCTATCAAACTTGGCCCTGAATGTATGAATTATTCCCCAACTTAATTCCAGACAAATTCATCCAGTGAGAGTAACCGTAAGTTAGTCCTCAAAATAGACTGAACTCAGTGTATGAGTTTGACAGAGAAAGTTAGCAAAAAGTTGGTGTTTTGACACTCGCTGCCCTTAGTTTTCACTTTGATTCCTAAAAGTCAAGCTGTTAGTGAGACGACTTACAGGGAGAGTGACTCTATAAGAAAAAGACAAGAGGGCTATCATCATGAATCCACATGCACAACCCCACTCCAACAGGAGATAATTAGCACATTCTTCCTGGAATCCTGCAAAAAAGCTTTGCTGCATTTTCATGAATATCCAGATATGAAAAGAAGGTGGGGTGCAGAGGTTGGTGGCTGTCAGAAAGAGGAATAATTGAGAAATTTCCAAAGCTTGTATGATTTAACTCAACATGAAATCAAAATTGACCCCATTTGCTTTCTCAATAAATATTACTGGTCTTGTTGTGCACGATTTATCGGTGCATATTATTCCTTAGGGGTAAACAAATGTCACTCTGTACTTTCTCTAAAATGACTTAATATTTTTGTCTAATATCATCATAATGATTGTCAATTGTTAAATATCTGATAAAATGTCACATTACAAAAAAAATAAAAATAAAAATTGCACTGTAGAATGTAGACAGATGTACACGAGGCTTTGTAACAGAATAGATAACTTACTGATTTTAAAAAAGGGTTAGTTCACCCAAAAATGAAAACTGTCATCATTTACCCATCCTCATGTTGTTCCAAACCCATAAGACTTTTGTTCACCATTGGAACACAAAAGAAGACTTTTAAAATTAAATCTGAGGGATTCTATCCCTCAGTTGACAGCCATGCAACTACCACTTTGACGCTTCCAAAAGCTCATAAAGAGATTGTAAAACCAACCCTTATGCATTGAGTGGTTTATTGCAAGTTTTCTGTAAAGACATGATTGCTTCATATGATTAACAGATTTAATTTAGGCTTTTAATTATATACATCATAAACCATTACGTACTGCTCAGATACACTGAATGAAGACCCAAACGTAGCTATATTGGGCATCCAATATAATAGGCAATCCATATAACAGGCAAATGGTCAAGTATATTTTGCTAGTTTCATCATTTTCACTTCCAGCGCCATTTTGTTAAACATAGCAAATGCACTCGCGCTCATCTGTGTGCTCATGGGCGTGCTGTTCTGAAAAGGAGGTGTGTTCAGGTGCATTTTTGGCGCATTGATATTTTGAGGAACTGAAAACATTGACCAACCAAAACCTGTAAAAGTCAATAGCACGGTATTTTTTTGTGTTACACGTTAGTAATATGTGCCTATAGGCGGGTGTGTTTTGCCTGTTACACCCAAAACACACACATGACTCATGAAGAGACAAGGTACAAGCCTGGGGTGCCAACCATTTTTAAAATAGAGCCCTTAGAGCGAAAACACAGAGCTTATATAAGCAAACCTTAACAAGGGTAATCGCACACTGCTGAACGTAACCACACAATCACGATAATAGGTAATGAATGCTGGGAAATTAAGTTCATAATAGAAAATAAAACCAGAGTTTGGAAAAGTGCCCTCTGGTGGAGATCAAGGGCACTCCAGCTGGTGGATATAACAAACATTCATTAATGCACACATCAGATAGGCTATGGTAAATGAAAGCTCAAGCATGCTTGCTTGATGTGCAAGAACCAATGAGGTTAATTCCCGTGTTACGCAGCATGTTTGAGCTTCAGCAAGAACCAATGATTACGCACTGAAAACTTTCGGTCGACCGCTTCCCTGAAAAATTGTTGAAAGTTCCCCTGCCGATCGAAAGACTAGTGCGACCAGGTAGGCTCGTCATGACGTCACGTACGCATCTTGAGTTTCACTATCAACATTCAACACTTTTCCACGGAAGACAGTCAGCCGAAAATGTACCTGATAAAGTTTTAAATATGCATATTTTTTCCTACACAAACACGTCGATTTGCTTCAGAAGGCTTTTATAAACACTCCGGAGCCGCGTGGACCATGTTATTTGACGGACAGATGCACTTTTTAGGGACTTCAAAAACAGAACAAATATTGCTGCAATTCTACTGCTCGGATTAGCCTGGATTTTTTTTATATATCTCTGATTTTATTAGTTTGAAAGAAGAATGTCATACACACCTAGGATGACTTGAGGGTGAGTAAATTATGGGCTTGGTCTCGGTTACGTATGTAACCCTCGTTCCCTGAGGAGGGAACGGAGACGTAACGTAAGTGACTGACGAATGGGGGTTTCGCTTAGAGCCAATCATCTTCGAGAGCACACGTGGCGGCTCCAAGACTGGGATGCGGGTGCCATAGGGAGCCCCATCTCCGAGGAGGTCCCTCAGAGGAATAGGTCATGGAGGGGCTGTCGCAAGGAGTAAGAGTTTGGGAAACCAGGTCCGGCCATGCCAATACGGGGCGACCAGAAGGACCTGCTCCTTGTCCTCCCTTATCCTGCACAGAGGGGTCAAAAGTACTCGTATTCATTACTCAAGTAGAAGTATAGATACTAGGGTTTAAAAATACTTAAAGTATGAGGAGCTCTTTTCCAAAACGCTATAAATCCATTTTAATAGTTTTCATGAAAAGATCATTTTTTTACCTACACCCATACATTTTTTTAATATTCGATTTATCCTGGTAAAATGGTCTATTGGCTCAGTCTGAACATGTTAAACAATGATTGTTAAATGAAACAACAATATTGTTGATTATAAATTCAGTCATTATTTTTTTGTTTCAAAACGCTACAAATCCATCCTTTTTTTATATGTAGTTGGTTTATGTCTGTAAAAGCAACAACAAAAACAACAACGCAACTCATGTCACATTAAGCATATAACATCAGGGGTCAAACAGATTGCGATTACAACCGTAATCGGGGTTGGGTGTCATATATTGCGGTAAGAATCGCCCGTGGGGAGGTGTCGAGATTGCGAATCGTGTTCCGGTGGACAGGGTGTCGAGATTGCCGGTAAGAATTGCGCTCAGACGGGATTTTGTTCCGCCGGGAAAGCGTTATGGAACACCGCAGCGCGATCGAAAGGGCACTTTCACTTTCAAAGGGGCAGTGGATTGAGACGGGACGAGAGGATATATCGCGTTTAGGCTAAAAACAGGCTTGGCGCTTATAGAGGTTTGGAAAAAAACTGCATCTTGCAGTACATTTAAACAAGGAAATATAACGATTTGGCATTTAAGATTGATGGAGCAGAGAATAGGTTCAGTACACAGCTCGATGGCATGACAAACTCCTTTTCTTTTAATTTGGCGTTTATCGCGTTTTGGAAAAGAGCTCTTCGTATAAAAGTAAAAGTAATGTAAGGAGAAAAAATGCCATTAAGGACAAAAGCTTAGGCCGCAGGGGCCTACAGTATATTACTCCACAGGGGTCTATAGTGTACTACCTCACCTCCTCAAAAAGCCATAATTACTATAATGTTACTATAATGTTATATTAAAATATTAATGTTGAAAAATTTGGGATGCACTAGGCTACCTGTTCAGGCCGCATATATACCCATTGAAAATGAATGCATTTTAGTACAATGCAAATATACCATAAAGTATGTGTACTGCTGAGCATTAACATGTGTTTCATCGAGCGGAAGATATGATGACTAGTTACCTATATGTATTGTAATGGTGCAAAACGTTAAACTTCAGAGGCATGTTATCAATAACCTTTTTTGGAATGTAAAAAGTAGGCTACATGTGTAATCAGTGTTGCCAGATTGGGTCGACGATTTAGAGCCCTACATTTCTGCCCGAGCCCGACAGACCCGACTTTTTTACGCCCCTATGGCGCGGCTTTGGGCCAATTTTCATGTCATACCTCAAATGCGGGCCTGGCTTCGGGCCCTTTTTTGGCTTCTCCTTCGTTTTATATTTATTTTAGTAATTGAAAGAAACAGTGAGATGTGCTGTGCTGGTGGAAACAGCATGCGGCCATGATAGGCTATTAGGCGATTATTGGGCGATTATTGGGCGATTATTAGGCGATATAGGCGATTGTCAAGACTGACTTACACAGTGTTCAGAGTCCGCGGCTGCGCCTATCAGGAGCGTTCACTCAAACAAACCAATTCAGAAGGTGGTCTATAAAACATTTCAGACAAAACTGGACAAGTATAAATGCATCAGGTTGTTTAAACCACATATGTAAATTTCACTCCTGGCAAATTGTTAAAAAGTAAATGCGTGAGAGCGTGTTATAGGCTATTTGTAGCCAGATCCGACGGCCTTACTGCAACATGCGTCGCCGCAAATGAGTAGCCTACACTCAATACTCAAACAGCCATAGTGAAACTAAAAATAAAGTCTTAGATGCTCAAAAACACATGGCGTGAGTCTCAATCAGTTCCCTAGTTCAGTAGTCAGGGCACTGATCAGGACATAAGTAAATGGGCTGATCCCAGATCAGTGCCCTGACTACTGAACTAGGGAGCAGATTGAGACACACTCATAATCTTCTTCAATAAAATGAATGAGATTAAATTATCTTACCAGTGCTTAGCTCGCTTTTTCTCATATTGCGGTCTTTGATCTTTTAGATGATTATGAATAAAAAGCAGCTAATATCTGTTGGTGAACTCGCGCATCGATTTATAGCTGTGCATTTCCCGGAGAGGTGTAAGGTAAGACAACCAGTATGTTTTATTTTTATTTTATTTGTTTAGATTGTGTAACTCACTGTCGACCACTAACTGCTTGGTTGTCACTTTTAAAAAGTAAAAACTTTAATTAAAAAAAAAATAAAAAAAATTCTAAATGAACTTTATAAAGAAACGAAACGAAACATAACTACTTTGACATTAAAAACAAAGCTGAACTGTTTTAATGGCTGCAGCAGTGTGTCATAAGGAGGATTCAAAAAACAAACTGGACTCGGACCGGGCTAGGGCCTAGAACTGAAGCCTATGCAGGGCTCAAAGCTCACCAAAATCCACCCACTCTGAAAATTTTAATAAATAAATATATATATATTTTAAATGCCCAAAAACTTTGACTGGGAAAATAATGTAATATCATCGAATTAGCCACTTTAAGTGCAAAAAGTGCCTAATATAAAAGATCGGAAAAAGCACCGTAATTGACAGGCATTTCACACGTTATTAACACACCACTGCCAAAATGTGTGATACTGTACAATAATCCGACAATAAAAAAATAACAACAATGTGTTTAGCTTTGCTCTGACAAAATTACAGTACATTCGTGAAGTAGAACACTTAGCCTAGTCAAAGCTGATGAATTGTTGATTCAAACCTCTTTCAGCAGCTGTTGGGTTGCTGGAGATGTCCTCAGTGTGTATATGATGATGGACAGGAGTCATGATTATATTTATAAAGAGTCTTTGAGTCACAGGTGTAATCCTCGTTTGAGAGTTGGTTCACTCTCCCACTCTTTACTGTAGATACAGCTTGCTGTAGCCTACTTATATATATGCCACTTTAGCATAGCGATCTCTTGAATATACAGTCAGCTACGAGTTATCGCGCTAAAAACCTGGCTGTCATGATATGAATGAGCGCGTCTGCCTGCTGATCGCTGATTGGCTGTAGTGCGTGCTAATCCGAGGGAACCCGCCCAATCTGGCAACACCGTGTATGGACAGCATGAAGGACCTCAGATACTTCTGACTCCATAGAACGAGATGGCGGGCGAGTTGAGACATACGGTGGGAGCATAGACCAGCCTAGTGGTTGATGTATGCTACTGACCGTGTAGTCTGACCGAATTAGTACCTGTTGACCCTTCAGCAACGCTTGGAAGCGGTGCAGGGCGAACCGTACTGCTAGCCACTCGAGGCAATTGACATGTAGGAGGCATAGGGGTCCTGTCCAGGAGCCCGCGACTGTACGTCTATTGCACATGGCGCCCCAGCCCGTGGTGGAGGTATCTATTGATAAAACAACATGCCTGGAAACTTTTTCTAAGGGCCACCGGCCTGTAGAATTGAGGTTCAACCACGGGGTGAGGGACTGTAGGCAGGTCCCGAGTCACTGGGACCCGAAGCGTGCCCGAATGCCATGCCCATCTCGGGACTCGATCGCGAAGCCAGTGCTGAAGAGGTCTCATTTGAGCAATCCGAGAGGCGTTGCCACGGCTGCAGATGCCATATGCCCCAGGAGCCTTTGAAACAACTTCAGTGGAACCGCACTCTTGCTTTCGATTTAATGGAGGCAAGTCAGCATTGACTGCGCGCGCTCGCTGGTAAGCTGCACGCACATGGCGACTGAGTCGAAAACCATACCGAGAAAAGAGATCCTCTGCACGGAGCAGAGTTGCTCTTCTCCCAGTTGACCTGAAGGCCCAAACAGGCAAGAGTGCTGGAGCACTGGAACTCTGTGTTCGCACCCTGTTCTCGAGAGTGACTCAGTCTGAGCCAGTCGCCAAGGCAGTTCAGGATGCGAACCCCGCAAGGGCTGCCTCAACAGACTTTGTGAAGTCATGAGGGGACAGAGCTAGCCCGAAAGGGAGAAACACGTACTGAAATGTCTGCCCCTTCGAAGCAGAGCTGTAGGAACGGTCTGCGTCGAGGTAGGAGAAGTAGGCGTCCTTCAGGTCAATCACTGCAACCAATCTACTGGACGACCGCATTCGAGAAGTTTTCTAGTGTACAATGAAGTAAGGGCTGAGGAAGCCGGACTTCATTTCAGCTGGAGGGACAGACTCGATCGCACCCTTCGTCAGTAGGGTGGCATCCTCCGCACGCATGACTGGGACATTGGGCCCCACCATGGTGAGCGGACTCCCCGGAAGCGAGGAGGAGCCTGCACAAACTGAATCCCGTAGCCGAGCCTGATGGTTTCGTGGCCCGGCAGACAGTCCTGGAAGCTGTAGCAAGACTCCCAGGAACTGACCTGTGGGGGTCACTCGAACCACAGACGTACCCCGGGTGGGGCAGCGTGACTGGCCCAGGCGTGGGAGTTGTAGCGTCCCGGTGTGGGGGCACAGCCAGCAGCTGCGTCCTGACAGAGGAGACCAGGGAAAGACGCATGTTCCACTGGGCTCTGCTCTGAGAGGAGGCTGGCGAGAGAGCGGGACGAGAGCGGCGCGACCCGGGGGCAGTGCACACTGCCATCACCAGTCTCTGTGTCCTCAGCAGGGGCGGATTGGCAGTCGGGAATACCGGGAACAATCCTGAACGGCCGGTCCATTTCAGGGCCGATCCGGCTGCTGGTCAAAATGTTTTTATTATTTTTTTATTTTTATATGATATGTAACGCTACCGTTCAGCTCAGCTGCAGCAGAACGCAGCTATGTGTATGTGTGTGTGTTTCAGACCGGGCCAAACCAATTATTCCAATCTTGAGGGGGTGGTTGGTATACAAACACATCAAGCAGTGAAAGTGCCCATAGATAGCAACGGATATCGATCTCACCCGGAAGTGCGCGGGCGAACCATCTTGAAAAAGACGTGCCACACGCAAGCACTTTTTGTGAGAGGAAAGCTCTGCAGAGTGCCGAAGCGGCCAGGGAAACACACACAGCTGTTGCAGATCACTGCACAGATCAGCAGGCAAGCAACGTGAGATCGCTGGAACGCTCCGTCACATCAAGACCCTGGAGAGCCGCTCGTCTCGAAGATTGAAGAGAGGACTTCAGAAGTCAGGCTTGAAGGAGTGAAGAGATGCGCTTTGCTCAAAAGCAGAAACATAATGCGACGTTGCCAGTGTACTGCCTTTTATACCCACATGGTGGGGCGGAGTTACACATGCAAATTCCGCATGCCCATGGCATTTGCACTGCCATTTGAGCGATTTCTAAGATCTCGAAGATGATTGGCTTCTAAGCGAAACCCCCATTCGTCAGTCACTGACGTTACTCGGAGTGACTGAATGAAAGGGAACTAACATATGCTGTCTTTTGCTTGAATATACTTGTTTGTTCATTTGCATTATTATTATTTTTAATAATATAAACTTGGAAAGCCCAAACCCCCTCCACCACCTTTTTCAAGCATTGGCTCACAAAATGTATCCCAAAAGTGAGATAACATTTTTTTTTTTGTGATTGCTATAACCCCTTAATCTTTTTCACATTTGTATAATATATTACTTGGACTTCCGAGTAGGAGCTGTTCATGAAAAATGTGTTTGTTTTTTTGTTTGTTTTTTGGATGGAAGGGATGACTTTGCCATGGAAGGAGTAGAAGAGCTAAATAACAATTAGTCATTCAACCTAAATTATCATAGTAACACAAAAAAATGCTTTCACTGACGTCATACCCTCAGCACAGCAGATTCCGGCAGCAAGATAGGGGTGCAACCCTTTCGGGTAGGGTCGTGTTTGTTTTTGGTGATTTCAAATATCAGCGTTTACCAGAAATCATTTACTGCACCTTTGAAGGGTTAGTTCACCCAAAAATGAAAACCGGACCATTATTTACTCACCCTCAAGTCACCCTATAGGTGTTTTTATAAAATTCTTCTTTCAGATCAATACAATCAGAGAAATCCAAGCTTTGCAGTGAATGGCTGATTCTGTTTTGAAGTGCATCTATATGTAAAGGTCTTCTGAAGCAAAGCGATGTGTTTGTGTAAGAAAAATATCAATCTTTAAAAATGTATAAACTAAAAAAACAAGCTTCTGTCAGACAGCTTACGCATCGATTTACAGCGAAAGAGTGACCCCTGACCTGATGAATGACGTATTGACGGACACAGAAGTGCAGAGGACAGAGTAAAACAAAACCCTAGTCATGAATTAGAAGTCTAAAACAAGATTTTTAAAGAGAAATGGCAGAGGATATCGATATAAGAGAATAGGGTTTGAGTTTGTTTCCCAGCATTATTAGTTTGACTCGTGAGAGCGTCAAAGCTGCGATATTCCTACATCCTGTGTCATATATTGCATCAGGGTTTTAGTTTTTGTAAGTGGATTTGCATAGGCCATTTGCCAGAAGTTATTTTAGTTTTAAAGTTTTAAATAGGGGTATTTTTCTTACACAAATGCATCACTTCGTTTCAGAAGGCCTTTATTAACCCCTGGAGCCGTGTGGAACACTTTTATGATGGATAGATGCACTTTTATAGACTTATCACTGTCATTATAAAGCTTGGAAGAGTCCGGACATTTTTTTATATAAAGCTTGGTACATACTCTGCAAGAACAAATAAATGTGTTTGTTTTCTCGAGGTGAGAGCAAGAACAAAGTTCATTCTAGCCAGTACATTCCATACTTCACGAGAAAAGCAGGTGCCAAACATCTCCGTTTCTCTGCATTAACCCCACCCACTTTAAATATCTCACCAATCACACAATAGTTCTCGGCACCCACAAGAAAAAGTTCTGCTCAGACGATGTGTTGAGAACAAGCTGCGAGAACTCCTAAACCAGGTCTGCGAGAAGAAAATTCTGTAATTTTGTTCTTGCAGCCCTGCAAGCAGAACTTTTTCTCTGTTCTTGCAGAGTATGTAACGGCCTTAACTCTGATTGTATTCACCTGAAAGAATGACATATACACCATGACTTAATGGTGAGTAAATCATGGGCTGATTTTCATTTTTGGGTGAAATATCCCTTCAAGGAGCAACATAGCTGGAAATAACCAGGCAGGTCTAGACGTTTTGTTAAATCAAATTATCATTCATGGAGTTTACTAAAGTTAACAGAAATACAGATATCAGCAGATAAGAGAATAAACAGTCTTTCAAAGGTGCTTGCAAAGCAAAAAAAAAAAAAGAGAGCCAAGAAACACCTGCGGATAGAGCAATAAAAGTTTCAAAGGATCTCAAAGCAACATCACGCTTTGAGCTCTGTGTTCAGAACTGTACAGCCTGCAGGGACACATTTCACACAAGGTGGTAAAATGTTGAAGCACAATTGATATAATCAAAAAATTTTTTAGTTTAGTTTAGTGATGATGGTGACAAAAAAAAGTACCTTTAATGCCCGTTCACACCAAGAACAATATGTATAAGCAGTGTTGGGGAGTAACTTACATGTAACGGAGTAAACGTGATTTAATTACAAAATAAATGTAACTATAATCCGTTATAGTTACCGAGAGAAAAAAAGAAGGAATCGACTCTGAACTGCTGATACAAGTCACAAGCAATTCCAGTCTTTCTTCCTGTAACAATGTAACAAGTTTGCATAATGTCATTATATGGTCTCCATTGGCTGCCCGCAGACAGTATCTACGTTGGCCCTCCCTCAAATACTGTAGTTGTAGCTGAGACTGGAATCTTGTGCTGAATTGATACTGTAAAACCGTTACTGTTCGTATCACTTGTGCTGAGGAAGAGCTGAAATTCAGATATTGTATTGAGGGTTTGGTTTCACGATATAGATCAATCAATCACAACAGGAGGGGTTCACGATAGACCAATCACAACAGATTGGGCCGCTTGACCAATCAGAGCCGAGTAGCTCTTGGAAAGTAGGGGATCGCGATAGACCAATCACAACAGACTGGGCCACTTGACCAACCAGAGTGGAGTATAGCTCTCAGAAAGGAGGGGTTCACGATAGACCAATCACAACAGACTGGGCCACTTGACCAATCAGAGCGGAGTAGCTCTTGGAAAGGAGGTATAACTTTTGTTTTTTGACCTTGGATATATGATTTCCATTTTTTTTAAATGGAACCTTTAATACAGCATAATAGTTTAAACAGTTAAACAGTTAAAAACAAAACTCAAAACTGTAAAACTATAAAATGCATAGTGAAAAATCATAGGTGATATGTTGCACATTTTCATTATTACACTGTATCAGCATATACCAGTACCTAATCCTGTCTCATCTTTCATAACTTTGTGAAATGATTCCCTGCTAAATATCTCGCTTACTGTTCCTCAAATTCGCATAAACACAAAAACAGAAACACAAAGATATACAGCTGCCGACATGCTTCACTCTCTCCTGTTAGCGCTTTTTCTTCTTTATCTCTATCTTTCGCTCATTCTCTCCCTTCACTTGAACAGTTGTGGCAAGGACGCCGCTCGTCTTACTCATTCTTGATTAAGCTGTCACTTTGTCACCCCGGGCCGCAGTTGTACGGGGGAGGTGACTGCTGACAGGAGAACGAGGCGTATGAATGGGTAAGATCTGCTTCAGATCGCTTCATGGGACATCATTGCCAACACAGCGGAGGAGAACAAAATGTTCAAGCATCAAAGCCCATCAGATGTTCGCCTATTGCAAGTCTCGGTGCAATCGGAGCTGCAGGTAAAACTGATGCTTTGTTAAGCCCCACCTTAACATGTTACTGATCAAACCTGCCTTGGCAATATCATCAGACAAGCCTTTTCTTTCTGTTCAAAGCACATTTGAGTATTATAGTCTTATTTGGGATTTTACCCAGACATAATACAAAGTGAATATGTTTTCTGTTTCAAATCTTTAAATTTATCACATGAGGTTCACATGTGTTTAACTACTGTATGTGTCAATTTCATGTTTCCCAAATAAACTACTAGAACATCAGTAGGATCATCGTTAACAAAAAAAAAAAAAAAAAAAAAAAAAACTAATTAAACTAAAAATAAATAAAACATTAGAGAACTATATAAATAATAAATCATTTTTTTATTTTATTTTGGATGTGATTAATCTCGATTAATCATTTGTCAGCACTAATATATATATATATATATATATATATATATATATATATATATATATATATATTCATGCTTCTAACTCATCAACTTTGAAGACAAAATGTTCACTTGCTGAGTAATATTTCCCACCCACTAACAGGTGCCATCATGAAGAGATAATCATGTTATGTGATCATATATATATATATATATATATATATATATATATATATATATATATATATATATATATATATATATATATATATATATATATATATATATATATATATATATGTATATATATATATATATATATATATATATATATATATATATATATATATATATATATATATATATATATATATATATATATATATATATATATATATATATATGTATATATGTATGTATATATGTATATATATATATATATATGTATATATGTATGTATGTGTATGTGTGTGTGTGTGTGTGTGTGTGTGTGTGTGTGTGTGTGTGTGTGTGTGTGTGTGTGTGTGTGTCATGAAATGTGTTGTTTCATGTTGTCGGCAAGTCTCTAGCATAAGTTTATAAACTTATATGAAGTTGGTCCCAGGAAAGATTATTTTGGCTGTGTGCCCTGGTGCTTATTTAACATAAGAAGTAAGGAGGAAGCAAAGGAGTCAAGTACCGATGTTGCTTGAAACCTGAAGATAAGGCACTGATAAATCATCCTCCGCCATCTATCATGCCTAACTTGCCCAAATGACTCGAGTCACAGTCAGCCTTAAAAAAAACACACGTCCCATGAGCCAACTCCACATATGGACCCAATCAACAAATCCCAAGCGGTGGAGATTCATTTATAATTCAGCGGCGACTTGGCAACAGACATGCACACAGGCATTGATCATTGTAAACTACTTTCTGTACACCGTCTTTGCCTCTTAAGCTAGGGTAGCCGTGGAAAATAGGTTTATATATTTGGGTACGCAAGTGAGGTGAAGTGGCGCATCTTTATTTTCAATATCCGCTGGGAATGGACAGCAATTAATCACTTGAGCCTCGGCAAGAATTTATTGTTAATAGTTGTAGCGCATGAAGCTAAACCGAAGCACTTTAATGTGTGGCTGGTTATCTGAGCGAGTTTTCCATACAATTTAGTCCTGGGCTAAATTTAACAGCTTGTTTTTAATATTTAGCATATTCTGTGGAGTTTAGGCATGATTTCTGCATGAGTGGTATGTTTTCTATGTTAAACCACTTTCCCATTCCGGTTTTGAATTTATCTATCTATATCTATCTATCTATCTATCTATCTATCTATCTATCTATCTATCTATCTATCTATCTATCTATCTATCTATCTATCTATCTATCTATCTATCTATCTATCTATCTATCTATCTATCTATCTATCTATCTATCTATCTATCTATCTATCTATCTATCTATCTATCTATCTATCTATCTATCTATCTATCTATCTATCTATCGGTCGGTCGGTTTGTCAGTCGGTCTATCTGTCTGTCTGCCGTTCTAACGTTCTAAGTTTGGTATTTTTTATGTTTTTGAGAAAAGCCTTATGAACAGGATGTTGCATTAATTTAATAAAAAAATACAGTAAAACAGTAGTATTGTTATAATTTAGAATACCCTTTCACCGCTTTGGGAACGCCTCTGCGTGATTGCGTCGTGAAGCACATGTGTAATCAGTCCAATAGAGAGAAGGAACGTATAGGCAGGTGACGTCATAGACCCGGAAGGTATAAAGCATACCGGCAAACACACGCCCCTAGCTTCTGCTACCTTCAGTAAGCGCTCTGTGTAATATTGTCCTTGTCAGCTCTGTGTTTGTGTCTGAGTTCAGACTTTTTAGTTTTCTTATAACAAGTTTGCAACACTTACTGACACACTAAAAAAGACACACTGTGGCGAGAAACAGCGTTACTGAAAGTGTGTTTTTCCTGCTCTCGTTTGCTTCTCGAGTGGGGATACACATTTGATGTGCGGTGTTTGTTAGGAGAACAGCCTCTGAGAGTGCTGCGATCCCGCGAACGCTCTTCGAGGAGGGCGGCGCGGCTCGCGTTCTCCGCGGTGCGTTCTCTGCGGCTTAGACTCTGCTGTTGCTGAGGCGCGGCTGCAGTTTTTGTCATGGGGTTCGCAAACGGACTTGTCAGAGGGGTTAGAGATGAGCCAGCCCTTTCTCTGCCTTCACCTGGCAAGTCCAGTGCTGCTTCCCTGGGTTCGGGAGCCCGTGCTGCGGTTTCTCCCGCCCGGGGGGCGCGGCCTCTGTGTTGCAGCTGTTCAGCTCTGAGGAGGTGAATGTCTGTAGCATCGTTGCAGGGGTTGAAGATTCGCTCTTGGAGGTTCTGAGCAGAGCTGTGGCCACTGAGGTGTCGAGATCGTCGAGAGCCCATATTTTCACTGTTTAATTAAAAAAAAAGGAGAAAGCACGCTTCTGAGATATAAGCCCCAACCTTTGCTCTTAGTCCTAAGCGGACAGGGCACAGTTCTGAATAAAACTTACTGGCAGTGGGACGTTTCTGGGGAGGCAAACAGGTCGACCTGTGCCGCCCCGAACTGAACCCAGATCAGCTGGACCACCTGGGGGTGGAGCCACCACTCTCCCGGGAGCACAGCTCATGATAGCCCGTCGGCCACACGGTTGCGCACACCTGGGACATGAATGGCCCGAAGCGACCTCAGACACTTCTGACTCCAGAGGAGGAGCTAGATGGCGGGCGAGTTGCAACATGCGGCGGGAGCGCAGACCACCTTGGCGGTTGATGTGTGCAACGGTCGCAGTGTTGTCCGTACGGACCAGTACATCTTTGCTCCATAACCGGCCTTTGAGGCGGCTCAGTGCACGATGTACTGCTAGCAACTCAAGGCAATTGATGTGCCAATGCAGGTGCGGGCCCGTCCAAACCCCTGACACTGCATGCCCGTTGTTCGTGGCACCCCAGCCCATGGCGGAGGCATCCGTGAAAACCACAGCATGCCTAAACACCTGTTTCAGGGGCACCCCGGCCCGAAGGAACAAAGGGTCTGACCATGGGCTGAAGGTCTGGCGGCAGGCCGGTGTGATTCCCACCCGATGAGTGTTGCGTTGCCACGCCCATCTCGGGACACGGCGGTGAAGCCAATGCTGAAGCGGTCTCATATGAAGCAAGCCGATTTTGCACGCATTTTGCGTTAGCATCTTGAACGGTAACCCGTGAAGGCTCCGATTCAGAACTCGCAGATCCAAGACTGGCCATAACCCACCGGTTTTCTTGGGTACAATGACATACCGGCTGTAAAAGCCTGTCTTCATATCGGCTGGAGGGACCGGCTCTATCGCCAGTAGGACTGCAAACTCCGCGCGCAGGAAATGGGCATCTGCAGCTTTTACCAAAGGGACGCCCGCAAACCTGGGGGGACGCCGGGCAAACTGAATCGCATAGCCGAGCCTGAAGGTCCGAATGAGCCAGCGAGACGGACTGGGGAGCTCTAACCAGGCTCGCTGAGACGAACAAGCGGGACCTTCAGGACCACCTGCGTACCCACCGTGGGGCAACAAGGTGGAATGCAGGCAACGGCCTGGGGCGGCTGTTTCGTGGAGGCGGCCCGCAGTGTGGTGTGAGTGTGCTGTGCAACACGTACCTGATTCCATGGAGGGCAGAGGGTCCGCGAGGAGGCTGTGGTGTGTCCCTGCGTCATCCGCTACTGCCTACTGGCGAAGAGGCGGTGGATGAGTATGGTCCGGCTTTTGACCAGCCACAACTCTCCGAGTCCCCTGAGGGCCCAGAGATAGAGGGACTGCTTTCTTTTTTCTTTTGAGAATTTGGGTACAGAACAGAACAGAATTTAGACTCAAAACATTCTCTGCCCGGCCCTCCTCCGGGGAAAAAGCAGCCCCGCCCATCTCCAGGTTACCCGTCTCAGGTGATTTTTCGTCAGCCGCTTGAACAGCCGTAGAGACGGGTGGCGTCATCCTCCTGCAGCGGACACAGTAGAGCAGACTGTGCCAAGTTTTTTTGTTTTGTTTTTTTGCAGGGGGGGGGCACGCCCTTGGCGACAAGCAGACTGAGGCGCGGCCCCTGAGGCACTCTGAAGGTGCGTCAGGGGAAGCTCTTGATTTCCTCAGTCCGCTACCGACTGCTAAGAAGTGCTGGGCTCAGCTCTCGACAGTGTCGCTGAAATGGCCACCTTGTGAGATGGGAGCATAATGAAGCGTACTTTGACGACCACTCACACGTCAGCAAGGCAAGCCAGGGGGTGTTTCTGGACCACGGAGGTGGACATCGTCTGGCCGAGGGCCTGCGCCGTGACCTGATCTTGGTTAGTCAACATGCACAGCTCAACCCCGACTCAGAACTACCCTCATGCATTAAAAGTTCTGCCCCCTTTGGCATTCCATAACCAAAGTAGTTCCATACTGACAAGTTTTACATGCACATCTGGGATTGATTCCAGGAAAGCATGGAATCAATGGAGCTGGAGCCCTCAGCTGGAGCCCTGAATGAAATGTAATGGTTCCCCCATAAGAAGGACCAGCAACTTCATCCAAAAGCTGCACAGCTTGCAGTGCGCCAGAGGGGGGGAGCCTTAGGGGGTTGGTTCCTCGAGGAAGCCCTACCAACCTCAGATCGACCCAGCCATTACACCGAAGTAGACCTCTCCTGTTGCCAGGGAGGGCGTTACTACGGGAAATAGCCAAGGGGACAGCGCACATAGAGCGCAGAGCGAGCGCTGGGTTTCCGTGACAACCCGCGCTGCAGCTTAGCAGCTCGACGGCACACGACACGCAGAGAATCAAGAGGTCCGTCCGGGTTTCCCCCGGCGGCAGCTTTCGCTGATCTCCGCGGTCTCCCAGAGTGTCGAGCAGACCTGCGGCTGTGCTTTTACACACAAGCCACAGCTGGCCAACAACAGAGGGGACTTCCGGAGAAGAAAGAGTCGCGACCGGCGTGCCAACGTGGTCATGTTCCCATTTGAAAACATGAACCACCCACGAACGCAGTCTCATCATGCTGCCCAGACATGTGAAACAGTGCTCGTGGCCTTCAGTGAGGACAGGAAACAACCGCAACCAGAAACACACAGGTAGATTGTCATCTTTAAAAAGACGCAAGCTCTCTCTGTGTAGCTCTTTAAGGAAAATGCTTGTAGAGAGTGATTTCAGGACAATCCATTCACCACTTGGCACCGAAGCAAAAGGCTAATTTTATGCAAGCACCTGTGCCTCATTTATACCCGCACTGCGTGGCATGAGCAGCTGGTGCAATCATTGCATGCCAATGTGCATTGGCTCGTTTAGTTATACTCGAAGTAGATTGGCTCTTGCTAGCGAGATTCCTATTCGTCAGTACTCCGACATGGCGTCGAGAGTGACCGACTGAATGGGAACCTGAAATTTGGTTAATGAGCTCATAACTTATAAAATAATATTTATCATTTTTACATTAATTTAGCCCTCTTTCCAGTCCCAACTAATCAGACACACAATGTAAACTGTATAGCACAAAGTGTATAAAGGTTTTCAGTCCTTGTGGGTCATCTAGCCATGGCTTGTATGAGTTCAGAATGTTTCTATACTCTTCCAAGTGGCTTCATCAGTTGTAAATTTATGGAGAATCCATTGCATTTTCAAACAACGCAATGCTATAGACTCATCGGCTGCTGTGGGAGTCACTTCCCTGCTGGTGTGAATCACGATCACAGTGTGAATTGTGGCACATCCTCAGACCATCATACTACTGGATATTCTTGCATCACATCAGAAAAAATAAAAAAATCAATTGTAAGGAAAAGTATCTACCTTGATAAAACTTCCTAGCCTGGATGCCAGCCGAATTTAGCCCCGCCCACAAAATTTGTTGCTCGACCAATTCGGTCTGGCCTCGATCCATAGAGGAGTTATTATGCCCGAACAGAAACTGTTCGGACCAATGAAATTGTCAGGGCGGGCTTTAGACGATGATGGACAGATGATCAACAGTAACGTAATCATCCACGTCATCAAAGGCGCTTTGGGTTGAATTTGCTCTTATCCTAAACGGAGAACTTGTTCGTATATGCATTCACCTTCACTATTTCTCTCAGAAATGATGATCGTGTTGGTAAGTACTCTGTGTATCCTTAAATTATTTTATTACAATACTGGCAAAGATCGTTTACACTCATCTTTTTCTTGTAACGTTACTTAATCCAGCGTGCGTGCAGACAGGGTTGCCACGTTTTTTTTTGCAATTTTCGCGCACAATTGCTACTCAAAACTATAGCCCACAACAATAACTTTCCGGGGGATCTCCGAAAAAAAGGCGTTTGGTTGGCAAAATATGTTATTTTGGTAAGGTTGCCTGCTAAAATTCGCATTCCTGGGTTTATATAATCACATAATTGGGGTCACTTCAACCCGCGGATATGGAGAAAAACACGGACTTGACAACACAGTGCAGTTGAGTTCTGTTGACATTTGACAACTAATGTTACGCGTCGCTCCGATGCTCTGATTGGTTGTGGGTCTATCCAATTGAGGTCTTTCCTGGCTCGGTTGAAACACGCCCCATAATCAAAGCTCAATGGAGCGGTACCAGACTCATATTCTGACTAGAATTGAGTATGGCCACGCCAGGCTAAAAACTTCCAGCCTTCAGTAACAAAATATATTGTACAGTATAAGAAAAACATTTTTTTTATGAAGCATCATTAAACCATGTAGGTAGCTACGTTAAGATATAGGGATGGAAAAGCTTGGACATTTGAAGGATGCGTATTCACTTGATTCATCAAGTAGAATCGGTGAGCACTGAATGAACTAACTAATGCATAACACAGTAGCCTTGATAACAATGTTTGCTGCCGGCTGTCTTTGGAATACCAAAATCATACATCCCAGTCAAAAAGAATCTGTGATCATGTATCTATCTATCTATCTATCTATCTATCTATCTATCTATCTATCTATCTATCTATCTATCTATCTATCTATCTATCTATCTATCTATCTATCTATCTATCTATCTATCTATCTATCTATCTATCTATCTATCTATCTATCTATCTAAAAACTGTTGTGTTGTTTAATTATGTTGCGGAAACCATGAAACAGTTATTTTCTGGATTGTTTGATGAATAGAAAGCTCAGAAGAACAGCATTTATTTGATATTGATTGTTGTAACAATCTGTCTTCATGTCACTTTTGATCAGTGCATCCTTTCTGAATCCAAAAAGTATTATGTTCTTTCTAGACCAAAGTTCAGCTCACTGACTCAATCATCTGGTGATGGTTAAAAGCTCAGCAGGTTTGTCAAAGACAATTAGTGAATAGCATACTGCTTTGAAAGGGTGAGTAAATACTGACAGATCTTTCTTTTTCTTTTTCTGTTTTTCAGATATTCTGTTAAGAGTGAAATTTGACCTCATTAATGTCCCCACAATGGTAGTGAAAAGTATTGACTATATGAATATAACCTGGAATGTGATTGATTCCAGCAGTTTATTCATCTGCAACATCAGAGGTGGTCCCCAAAACCAGGTTTTCATGTCAGGCTGCCTTTGATGATTGAAGTCTTTACTCCAGTTGCTGTGAAAACACGTTTGATTGGTGCTTTTGATCAGTAGCTGTCAGCATCCAAAGACATCTGGCATCATTCAATCTTATTGAAAAACCAAAATGATTTTTACGCCGCAGTACCCCACATCTTACATCTAAACATCTAAAGGCTGATATTATGCCTGTTTTGAAGCTGGAAAAACCAATATAACCACTTTACATTAGCTGTTGGGTTTGACTCCGTTGTGACGTGAGCTTCGTAAAATCTAACAAATTGACCTCTTGCTAAGCCCCGCCCCCCTTGGTTACTGTTACTATCTCAGACAAGAACTTCCCATAGGAATGGAGATTTCTGTGAGTGTGCTCACAAAGTGCTAAAATCCATTGAATATCATCCTTACGTGATTGTAACATTGCAAAGGATGGACGAAATCTCTTCTCACATTCGACTGAAAAGAGAAAGCCTCATTTGAAAGCGATTACAGATGATAATGTTAGTGTAGTGAACAGAAATGTTCCTAAGATAATGATTTCTAGAACACTTCTAACTATTAAAAGTTTCAAAAAACAACAAAATTACTAAGAATACAATTAAAATGTAATTTAAGAATAAAAAAAAAAAACTACAATAGTACATCAAATAACTGAAATAAATTTGGAATTCATATTTTTTTATGTGAGGCGGAAATTGTCTTTAATAATAATATAATAATAATAACAACAACAGCAACAATAATAACAATTATTATTATTATTATATGTATACATAATACATAGCATAATACTACTTTTTTTATTACTGTATTATTATTAGTAGTAGTAGTAGTGGTCGTAGTATTATAAACAGTAATAAACGGCCAAATCCCAAATGAGCCAATTTGAAGGACAGATTCACAGGACTAAAGGATCTGCTTTCAAAAGTAGGGCACACAGAGTTAGTTACGTAAATCTCTAAATTATAGATCGATTTGGCTGCTAGAGCGGTGGGAGACGGCTGAGAGGGGCTGTAACAGTGAGCGATGCCATCCTCGCTGAACGAGCGGGCAGGAATATCAAACAGATGGCAGTACCAGATGATGGGCACCACCAGATTTATGTTTCACAGTGGGTAACATCGGTGACACCATTTAAACAGCAAGGCTGTTTGGGGGTTTTACACTAGTGCAGATTTGTCAGGTTGGGTGAGATAAAATTCAGGCAGCCGCTCTGTGGGATCCAAACCCTCAAACATGAACTTCATCTTGAGGCAACAAGCTGCTGTTTCTAAAAGGCACCCACAATCGACTCAATTATCATCCTTTCCGCTCTGCCTGGGCTTTTCCCCAGTGCTCCAACCCACAGGTCGCTTTGTGTTTAGTGAGCGGAGCTAAAAGACATAGAGAGGGTCTTAGAGATTGTTTGGTGCCTGCTGGTTTGATCATTTCTTAGTATAGAGCCTATTTTGACATGTTACTCAAGAGTATGGTGTCCCAGTAACAGAATAAGAAAACCAAAACAGCAGAGCTAGCTTTGGCTGCTTTGGGTTTATGGGGGTTGTTTTCACTCTTTCCTTATTGTCTTCCACGCTCTCCTGCTCTTTGTGCCAATTTCTGGTGCTTTGAAAATACAGCAAGTTCTCCTTTGAAGAAAGCAACTGTGCCTCTGGGTCATATGTAGCACATGTTGAAGAGCCCTCTGGCAAATTATAATACTGGGTCACTGTGCGAAGTAAATACAAACACACTGCTTCATGACAGAAGCATTCCTGCAATTATTTAAAAGCCTAATTCGAAAAAAAAAAAAGAAGAAAAAAAAAAGAAAACGCTGGTGGTATCACTGTTTCAGTGTGCTCTGAAATCAGAAATAGCTTTATTGCCACGCAAGGAATTTGTTTTGGTGATAGAAGTACAAATAAAATTTAATTTAATTTAATTTAATTTAATAAATAAATAAAATAATTGTATTTGTAATTAACATGGAATAAATATGTTTTGGGGTCGGAAATCAGTGCAAAATCCAATAAACATATTTAACTACCAAATACCACTGCAATACATGATATTATTCACAATTACATTTTTATATATATTTTTTTTTATTGGTGTTTTTTTTTTTTTTTGATATTTTGAAGCTTTTGATAAAAAACAGCAGCACTGTGAAACCTTTATTACAATTTTAAACAACTGTTTTCTTTTTTAATATATTTTAAAATGTAATTAATTCCTGTGATCAAAGCTGAATTTTCAGCATCATTACTCGTCTTCAGTGTCACATGATCATTCAGAGATCATTCTAATATGATGATTTGCTGCTGTGGTGCACTATTCTTTAAATAGAAAGTTTCAAAGAGCACATTAATTTAAAAAAAAAAACTAACAAACAAACAAAAAAACACAATCATTTATTTTAAATGTTACTGACTCCAAACATTTGAACAGTAGTGCATATTGTTGTATAAGGGAACACAAATTATGCTGTTTCCTGAGAATACGACTGTTTTTTTTGTTTTTTTTTTGCCCAACAAGAGTTTACTGGAAAAAACAAAACAAAAAACAAACAAACAAAAAGTCATGCTCACACAAGCCCTTGAGTGGGTAAGTGACCAATCTGTGCCGTCAGCATCTGACAGCTGTTTGGCTGAGCCACAGAATGTCAGTTGTGTACATTTTTCTGCAGCTTATCTCAAATTTAACTTGACTAAATGTGACAGGTTTGAATGTGAACTGGGTTCTTAGATTGACAACACACCTCACCAGAACGGACATGTGCAGGACGAGGGGTGGATATGTGGAAGATATGAAGTCAAGAGATTTTTATTTTGTAAAATGCTTTAATAGCATTCAAAGCCCAGATGTACATTATATACATTTATTTGAAATGCATCCCTGTTACTGATACTCTAGTGTACTCAGAAAATGACATCTCCAATCTATTCTGTAGTTTTATGTTATCTTTATATACAAACTGTTTTTTTGTTGTTGTTGTTTTTGTTTTTTGATAACAGTAAAAATCAAGTACACACATATCCTCCATACAGACATTAGAGAAGAACAAAAGTAGGATTGGTCAGTAAGATTGTTAAGGCATACTAAGTGAAGGTTCAGTTTCCATCTGACAATTATTTACAGAGCAAGAAAGACCGAGAGAAATTCATGATTTGAAATGTGGAAATGAGAAATAATAAGGAAAGATGAACATCAAGTGATGCCTGGCATTTTGCTGTCAATGCTTTGTAGTTATTATTTCCCTTCCCTCAGTATCTGCTTGTCAAAGAGAATGACTCATCTGCTGATCTCAACTCCGCTGAAAACACAGAGCCTTCTGTAGTTCACAGATGATCACATTCAAGAAAGAAACCTTCTGTGGGATGCTCTATCTCAAGGCCTGATACCTGACTTTGGCTCTGTTCCAAAAGCTAGTGAGCTGCCTCGCTGTCTGCTGAACACACAGACAGACGCCTTCTGAGGAAGCCATCTTTAAAGTCCATTTAAAGTCAAAATTAAATGTGTTCTGAGTTCGTCACACCACAGAAAAGTGTGTTATTAACAACCCAGCCAAATTTGAATTATAAAAAAACGGCATGCAAATAAAATAGCTTACCAAAATCTTAAAAATAAGCAGCATCTCTGCTCTTAAACGCTGGGGCGTGTCTGCTGTCAGCGCTGAAACCACGCCCACCTGCTGGAAAGCTGCCTTAAGAACTCAAGACAACAGTCTTTGTCGTTTGAAAGTGAACTAACAGAATATGATGATATTATCACCATCTTCAATTCAAAACCTAGTCTACTCCGACTTTAGAACAACAGCCATACTGGCTTGTAAGCTATGGGAAGTTTTTTAAATTATGTATGTATATTTATAACACTAATACTTTGTATTTTATTACTTTTTAATCAAATTACAAAAAACGAGTTACCGCTCCTGTGAGGGTGTTTCTAATTAATTAACATATTTTTCTCTTGTTTTAATTGCCGTTATCAATCTCACTACATTTTTTCCCTCTTTTTGAAAGTTGTGAAATCACTATTGTGGTATTTTTCTTTTGCTATTTGAGCAAATGGGCACACACAAAAAAATATTTAATGTATACTCTACAGTCCCTGACAAAAGTCTTGTCGCTTGTGTACAAATTTAACTGAAGTGCCGATGAAATATATTTCTTATCAAGATTTTTTTTTACAAGAAATGGCCTTATAGGTCTATAATTATAAAGAAATATAATTATAGGTCTTCCCATTTCTCAATGGCCCAATCGTCGATCGCCACATCCTCCTCGCACACCTGATACGTATCTCCTTAGATTTCCTTGCCCTGAGTCGACCGGAACCGGCCCGGTGTTGCACTGAAATCGATCCGGGCGGAACTATTTCCACCACTTTCATTCCACTTGTGTAAATTCACTCCGTGACACCAGCACTAAACAAAAGAAAAATGAAAAACCGTGTGGCATTTGGCAAAGCCCACAACTTGCTAAAATTATGGACCCTGGAAAAGTGGCAGAAGGTGGATTTTTCAGATGAATCTTCTGTTGAATTACACCACAGTCGCCGCAAATATTGCAGGAGAATTACTGGAGCCCGCATGGATCCAAGATTCACCCAGAAAACAGTGAAGTTTGGTGGAGGAAAAATCATGGTCTAGGGTTACATCCAGTATGGGGTTGTGCAAGAGATCTGCAGGGTGGAAGGCAACTTCAATAGTCTAAAATACCAAGAAATCTTAGCTACTTCTTATATTCCCAACCATAAAAGAGGCCAAATTCTGCAGCAGGATGGTGCTCCATCGCATTCTTCCATCTCTACATCAAAGTTCCTCAAGGCGAAGAAGATCAAGATGCTCCAGGATTGGCCAGCCCAGTCACCAGACATGAACATCATTGAGCATATGTGGGGTAGGATGAAAGAGGAAGCATGGAAGACGAAACCAAAGAATATTGATGAACTCTGGGAGGCATCCAAGACTGCTTTATTTGCTTCATCAATAAATTGTCCTTGCCAAACCGCATGGATGCAGTCCTTCAAGCTCATGGAAGTCATACAAGATATTAAATTTGGATCTCACAGCACCACTACTTAATTTGCTAACATATTTTGTATTTGCAGTAAATTTGTTCAGTTTCTGTATAGGCGACAAAACTTTTGTTTTGCCAAAATTTGACCTTTCTGTCTTGATTAAATAAATAAAAAAAATGTCAGTGAAATTAACTTATTTCAGTGCATTAAACATCATTTGGGAGGGTTTTATCTTTTCATATGAGCTATTTCTAACACCAATTGATGAATTAAAAATCAGGTAAATGGCAGGTGTTTCTACAAAATAGACACAACTTTTGTCAGGGACTGTTTGTACATGTGCATTCACCCCTATAAAAGTTAACCCAGCTATGATGACTTCCGCTCTGAGAAATCCAGAAATGTGAAAATGGTCTAGTAGATAAAACCAGTATTGTTCAACCAATTACCAAGCAATGCTTCATGTACAGGTCCTTCTCAAACAATTAGAATATTGTGATAAAAGTTCACAATTTTTTGAGATAGGAACGTTGGGTTTTCATGAGCTGTATGCCAAACTCATCAGTATTAAACAATAAAAGACCTGAAATATTTCAGTTGGTGTGCAATGAATCTAAAATATATGAAAGTTTATTTTTTATCATTACATTATGGAAAATAATGAACTGTATATGGTGGTTCTCAACTATATATGCATTGCAAGCCCATAGTTGAAAGCCACATTTTCAAAAGCAGCATAATCATGCTACCACCTGCCATTTGCAAACTACTTTTGTATATGACTCATTCCTATGTTGCCTTACAATTCTATCTAGGTAGGCAGAGCACCAGGTTTTAAAGCAGAACTGTGTGCATGGATAACTGTACTATTCTAACTGTGCCATTAACATTAGATCAATGTCCCCTTCTGCAAAAGTAGAGTAGGCCTATACAAATTATGAATAAATAAATAAAATAAGGATACATTACAATCTGTTAGATATATGCCAATCTGTGCTTCTTGTAGCCAACCACAGCAACCTCAACATTCCCTTCTCTCACAGCCTCCATCTCTGTCTCCACACTCATCTGGCCATTCAGGGACTTGAGGTCATGGTTGCCAGACGGAATTCTAGACATCCGAGAACAGGCTGAGAGAGGCTGTGGTGAGTCTATCTGTAGGAAAGTAGAACAAGGCTGACAAGCATCTGGAAACCTGCCAGTGCCATGGAAAGGTCAATCTAACGGTACGGCTCATGTTATAAATATCAAGGGACACCAAACCGAGGAGAAAAATGGCATATAAATAGCTAAGTAGAACACAAGACGTGATGGGATATTACTGACTTCATGTCTGGGTCTTGATTTAAGTATTTCCTCTATGAAAGCAACTCCTTATTATTTCCTCACAAATCCACATATGAATGAGAATTGACTTTTGGTGTTTATTTAAACATTTTACATTTAATTGTTTATTTTTATTTTATTACATTTTTCTAGTGGTGCATGATATGCATTAAAACAATTCC
Source organism: Gobiocypris rarus (assembly GCA_023029165.1). NCBI lineage: Eukaryota > Metazoa > Chordata > Actinopteri > Cypriniformes > Gobionidae > Gobiocypris > Gobiocypris rarus. The sequence continues at coordinate 11,154,680 of CM040914.1, forward strand.
TTTAACTGTAAGGATGAGCTATATCTAGAGACCAATTGCATTTTTTCCACATTCCTGAAATTCACAGAGTTAACACTAAGTTATGAAGGGAAAAAAAGCCTTAGAAGCCTCTGTCGGTTAATTAAGATTTGACGGATGAACTTGCCCCTAGATTGGAGTCATTAATTAAATAACTTTGTGTCAGTTAAGATAAGACTTCCTGGTGTTATAGAAGTTGCCATCTTTAATGTACTTTAGTCACTGTCACTATTGCACTGTCACTTTTTCTTTTGTGGCTGTTTGAACACCTATGATCACATGAGCATCTGCACTGCAAAATTAGTGTTGTCCACTTGTGATCCGACCAAAACATATCTTAATACTGGGTGTAAACTGGACCTAAGAAACACCCACAACACCTAACAATTGCCTAGCAATGGACTGAAAACCACTCAGAATGCTCTAGCACTGCACTAGCGTTATTTTGTGACTTTTGCAGAGGAGAACATTACAATTGTCTTATGAAATGCATTTTATACATTACTGTAATAAATAAACTCTTGACAGTTCAATAAAGTAATTGTTTGATAAACAAATAGCATAAGCCAGACCTCATAGAATCCTTTTAGAGCCTGATTTGCTCTTTTCTGTTAGCCATGATAAGAGTTAAAATTGAGCAATCAATAACTTTTTCATTTGGACTAACGTCAATGTTCTTTGGTTAAGTTGTTGTTGACCCAGAGGTCAGTATGTCAGTCAATTTACCAACCAAAGGCACTCAAGAGACTAATTCACTTCATCACCTGGAGCACTTCATTTCCTATTGCTTATGCTGAGGTGAAGAAATAATAGATGAAGAAACAGTGGAGCTTATAGTAATTTTTGAAGAGAGCTTCATGGAATGGGTTTCCATGGCCGAGCAGCTGCAGCCAAGCTTTACATCACCGAGTGCAATGCAGTGGTGTGAAGCACGCCGCCACTGGACTCTTGAGCAGTGGAGATGTGTTCTCTGGAGTGATGAATCACGCTTCTATTTCTGGCAATCCGATGGACGAGTCTGGGTTTGGCGGTTGCCAGGAGAATGGTACTTGCCTGACCTGCATTGTGCCAAGTGTAAAGTTTGGTGGAGGGGGTTATGGTGTGGGGTTGTTTTTCAGGGGTTAGGCTTGGCCCTTTAGTTCCAGTGAAAGGAACTCTTAATGCTTCAGCATACCAAGACATTTTGGACAGCTTCATGCTCCCAACTCACACAAAGCAAGGTCCATAAAAACATGGATGAGTGAGTTTTGTGTGGAGGTACTTGACTGGCCTGCACAGAGTCCTGACCTCCACCTGACAGAATACATTTGGGATGAATTAGAGTGGAGACTGAGAGTGGAGACCAGACCTTCTCGTCCAACATCAGTGCTTGACCTCACAAATGAGCTTTTAGAAGAATGGCCAAACATTCCCATATACACACTCCTAAACCTTGTGCAAAACCTTTCCAGAAGAGTTGAAGCTCTTATAACTGCAAAAGGTGGGGCAACTCCATATTAAACCCTACGGATTATGAATGTGATGTCATTAAATTTCATGTGCATATAAAGGCAGGTGTCCCAAAACTTTTGGCAATATAGTGTGTTTCAATGAAAACAGCGCATTAATATAGAACAGTGATTTAACTGACTTGGAACTACCTGTGCATTAAACGGTTGTATTGCACACATTCCAGTCATTTATACTACTACACCAACACAGTATGTATGTTTTTATTACAGATGTTAATGAAGGTGTTTTGCTGTGTTTAGTTCTTACATTCAATACTGTTTTGTGCAGGAAACAATACACCTCTGATTAAAATATATGTTTAATATATAAATGTATGTACGTTTTTATAAAATCTTTGCTGTCAAGTATACAACATATCTCATATAAAGCCATGATTGTGTTATACTGTATGTAATCTGATTTATAATACACTGTGTACATATGTCGAAATAAGGCGTAAACTAAAGCTAATCAAGGGATGTGTTTTGGCTATGTGTATGAGTTCAACACCTCACCCGAACTCCCGTAATGATTCTCGTCCATGGCTGTAATTACTTTTTGCCATTGTCTTGATTCATTATGTTTTAGACTTTCTTTGCCAACCTTTTCAATTAGTTGTGGCTTCACCAAAGCCCCATATTTATCCAGCACTTTCACGTCTCAGCAAAGAGCCCCCATTAACTAATGCGTATGCGTATGCGTATGCTATGTTTCATTAGGACCTTCATTAATAGTAGCTGCAAGATGAGGCCAGCATTAGCAAATGCACAATAAAGGACATAGAAAACATAATGCCCATGTCCATTAGACAATATTTAAATGTCTGTATGAGGGAGGGGTGTGTTTGTGTGTTGATGTGTTTGTATAACACGATGAGTCATTTCAATAGCTGATATTAATTGTTTATGTTGGGTCACAACAGGTACGTTTCCCAGACCTAGAATCTTACACACTAAAATGAATTTGCTTTAGGATTTGTAATAGTTCATACTTAAAATAATCTCACAAGGATCAATTTTAGTTTATGGAGCATGCGATAATACAAATCTGTTAAAAAAGGATGATACATAAGAATAATACTTGAGACTAATAAAATCAAGGCCTAATTGGACAGGCCGAGATCAGATGACCTGCTGAATAATACTATTCACTTTATGTCTGTAACCCAAAAATGATTGGATCCTTACTTGCAATGGCATCAGGATACAACATATGTTTTGTTAAATACAGTAAAATGCAAAGAAGTGTGACTTCAAAAACCTTTAAAGTGGCCTGAATTTATATATATATATATATATATATGAACTGTTCAAACTGATAAAAATGCTATATAATGCATTTTATGATTATATACATTTTAATTTGTGAAACAGGTTGGGATATACTAAATTACATAATTTTTAAACAGTAATTCATAACTTGATTGACTTATTTTAGAAAATTGTATTAATAATAATAAAAAAATGTGTATGTGCATAAATTGATGTCTGCCGAATGGAAAATCATTTACTGGACACTTTTCAAATGCTTCAGTAGCTTTCAGTGCGCCTGTTTAACAATAAAATTCAGTATTGTGAGGAGAAATGTCCTTGCTATCCTGCCTAAATGTTTTTGGTGTGGGTGCTCTCACCCGCACTGCTCTGACGTGGCTGTCAGGACTTCTATGATGCACATAACTACTTGCTGATAGGGTGGTCACAGTTTGCCAGGCATCACAGTTTAGTCACAGCTAGAGTCAAAATTCTGCACAGAATGTCACAGTTTCTTCTTCTTCTTCTTTTTATTATTATTATTTATTTTTTTTAAAGGTACTCACCAAACTAGGACACTGGGCTTGCGTTCCATTCGGAAGAGGACAAGGTGTAACGGCAAACAGCTGTGTGAATGTTCCTGTAGCCGTGTGTTTCTGCCTCACCATCATTTGTGCATTTGTGCTTTAATTCTTATATAGTATGCATTAGTTGTGTAGTCTTAGTTTATCTTTAGTTTAAAGTTATCCATATGTCTACTTAAATAAATAAATACATAAATAAATAAATGGCAATTTAAATTTGAAGAAAGCTAAATTTTTTAATAGATTTTTAATAGACTTAAAAATAGATAGAACAATAAATCAGGCAGACAAACAGATGACAGATAGAAAGACATATGATAGACAAACAGACATCAAGGGTTGGTGGCTGTAGAAATCGCACAACAAAGGAGATTATTAGAACAAAGTCTTTAATTAAATAGCAAACTCAGACTCATGACCACGTTAACACAAAAAATAACCAACAAAGGACTGAACAGAACAGGGAGTAAATTTACATGTAGCAATTGAGGGAACTAAACAGAAACAGCTGGACAAAAATGAATTAATCACTTCCCATAGAAACTAATGAAAACTAATACAGACACGACAGGAACAAACAAACAGAACATAAACGTGACATTATGCCCACCTCGGAAAGGCATGTCCTTGTGCCATATAATGTCCAACTGAGGAGGAGCGAAGGAGGGGGTTTTGGAAGTGGACGTGGAGCTGGTGATGGACAGGGACGACCATTAGGATCGGAGACAAACACCAAGGTGGAACTGACGTGAGAGGGGCCAGGGTGGAGCTTTGACTGAAGGGCTGTTCGGAACCCGGGAGCCGATCGATAAAGGCGGAACCAGGGCGAATGGAGGAACCAGCGGAGTAGAGTGGCTCACGGACCAGGGCAACTTCAATAACCTAGAAGCCTGAGGCTGAGGTGGTGACCAGGACAATGCTGGAGCGAGCAGGGATGATTGGGAGGTCGGAGCCTGATGATGCTGTAGGGATGGAGGGTATAGGCAGCACTGGAAGATGGGAGAACATGAGCAATGACCGCCAGTGGCCAACCTGGAAAGATGAGTGAGGCCAGCAGAGTCTCAGGGCAGACGAGAGAGCGCAGAGCCAAAGAAAGGTTGATGGGCTGACTGTTCAAGATGGGGACTAGGGACTCGATGCCCAATGTGCAGCCAGCTGGTGGAGAGGAAGCACAAGGCGAAGCTCACAAACCACACATTGCAAGCGTCAGGACAAAGCCGAGGAGCTAGACAACACCAGTGGTATTGAGGGATCCAGAGGATTGAAACATAGGTGAAAGGTCTCCGGATGGGACCGGAGCATCCAGATATCCAGACGGGACCAGCGAAGAAGGTGAGAATTTGGGGTGAGGATCTTGGTGGGAACTGGATCCGTGGACCACAGATCTATCAGGTTTAGGTCCGCTCCTGGCTTTGGGGTGTAATCATTGCGCTTAAACTCCGGGGTTTTGATGGTATCCGGCTCTGGTTCCTGGACAAGCTTTGTGGGTGCCTCGCACTCACTGGCTGTCAGGGAGAGGCTGCCGTTCCAGAGCATCCAACCCAAATACCCCAGCAATCTTTAGTTCTCCGGGTTCTCAGGGAAGAGGAGGAGACAAAATGCTGGTGAGTCAATGCTGATGAGTATTCAATCACAGGTTGGTAGCTGTAGAAAGCAGATTGTGAATAAATACAAAGTATTTAATTAAATGTAATAAATAGTTAGATTAGATACATTTATTTCTAACCCAAGTGACCTTAAACAGCACATCTATGTCAGTGAGACGTGCAAATGCCCATGCAATAACGCTGATTGTTCCCAATAAATATAAAACTTGAGGCTTTCACCCTTGAGAATTGATTAAGATGTTTTCAAATGGATTGGTTACACTGTACCACTGTCACCATTGCTACAGATAGCAGTATAAAAATAGACTGTGCACCGTGTAGTAGCACACACAATTTCTATCCAGAGTCGAAATGGAAAGACAAAACCTGTCTGGATTGTTGGCATATTGACAGACACACAGGATATGCCCCTTTGCCCTCATCTTTGCGCTGTATGTAGTTCTTCAGGCAGTTTGTCTGTGCTGTCTACATCTTCCATCAATAAAGCCCTAATTAAATTTAACGCCATCAGATAACCTCCAAAATATCTCAGCAGCTAACGCCGGCCCATCAATCTAGCTGCCGTTGTGGCTGGATATTACTAAAAGAGACTGCCGAACTTAGTTTAATGGCAATCTGGGCCTGTTTCTGGAGTGAAGGTCAGAGTTTGAGAGGAAATATTGGGGTGGGGCGGCTGCAACTAGATGAGCAATAAATGATAGGGAAAGTTAATGCGAGACAGTCGTCAGTACTAAGGGTTGAATCAATGTGCCTTTTCATGCATCGTTGTTTTTAACAGCACTCCAGCTACATAAATTTCCTTCCCCCTAATGAATCTTTATTGTTTTTTTTTAAGCTGTAAAACTCTTTGGCATTGAACACTACTGCTCATACACAATATAGGTGAATTCACTAAACAGTTGCACTACTTTAGTAGTGCAAAGCTCTTATTGACATACTGCATCACCTGCAGTCCACTTTATAAGGCTTAATAGCTGTGATTTAATTAAATACATATATACACTGCATGTTTCAGAGCTAGTGAAGTGAGTTATTTACGCATGAGAAGCTTGTGATCTGATGGTTTTTTTGTTTGGCGTTTCAGAGTGGTACAATTCACAGTAACTGTTCCACACGTACACATCACAAGTTTGAGCCACTTATAATGTGCATTTGGGAATGCAACATGTGCCAGTCATCCTCACAAAGTTGTAATGAGAAGCACTCATAAACAGTCTGTCAACAAAATAAACAAGCTTTAAGGGCTTCAAACAGTTTTACGCCAAAATGCAAGATGATTTCACGTGTAAAAAATAATTAAGTCAGCCATAAATATTTATTTTGTAATTATATTGTAAAAATTTGAGCGAGTTTGACAAGGGCCAAATTGTGATGGCTAGATTAATTGGGTCAAAGCATTTCCAAAACTGTAGCTCTTGTGGGCTGTTCCCGGTCTGCAGTGGTCAGCATCTATCAAAAGTGCTCCAAGGAAGGAACAGTGGTGCACCGGCAACAGGGTCATGGGCGGCCAAGGCTCATTGATAAATGAAGCAATGGAGGAAGCTGGCCTGGTCTAATGAATCACGTTTTCTTTTACATCATGTGAATGGCCGAGTGTGTGTGTCGCTTACCTAGGGAACACATGGCACCAGGATGCACTGGAAGAAGGCAAATCGGCAGAGGTAGTGTGATGCTTTGGTCAATGTTCTGCTGGGAAACCTTGGGTCCTGCCATGCATATGGATGTTACTTTGACATGTACCACCGACCTAAGCATTGTTGCAGACCTTGCTTGCTTGCACTTTCATAGAAACAGTATTCCCTGGTGTCTGTGGCCTCTTTCAGCAGGATAATGCACCCTGTAACAAAGCAAAAATGGTTCAGGAATGGTTTGAGGAACACAACAATGTGCTTGAGGTGTTGAATTGGCCTCAAAATTCCCCAGAACTCAATCCAATCGAGCATCTGTGGGATGTGCTGAACAAACAAGTCCGATCCATGGAGGCCCCACCTCGCAACTTACAGGACTTAAAGGATCTGCTGCTAACATCTTGGTGCCAGATGCACACCTTCAGGGGTCTCCATGCCTCAACGGGTCAGGGCTGTTTTGGCAGCAAAAGGGGGACGAATCCATAATTAATATCCACAATTATAGAGGGATATTTGTGTTTGCGCTTAATTTCTTCTTTTTTCTCACTCATACACAATTTAATTTGCACCATCAACAATTTCCTACATACAAACTGCACTCAGCATGTTTGCACCATATGAAAATAACTCAACCACTGACATCCGTGTCAGACTTCACAGCGTATCAGATGCACAGAACAATAAGGATTTGTGCGAAAGAGGAAATACTTGGTTCTTTTTCAGCCCACACACTGTTTTGCTAGAGGAACAACCTGCAGTTTATAGTCGGTATTAACCGTAGCCGCTTACATAGGTGAGAGAGAGAGCAAAAGACTGATGTCTTATAATTCTAATTCATCTGCTCCCACCATAAAACAGCAACACAATACCAGCAGGAGCCAAAAGCCGCACCGTAGGCGTCATCTCTCCTTCTCCATTTCCTTTCCATTTTTATTTCCCTCTGGAATGCTTAATCAAAGTATAACATTTATGCTTTCCTCTCTCTCACTCTGGTCTTTAATCACATATTTCACATAAACCCGCCCCTAAATGTCCAGTAAAAACAAAAGAAACTTGGGTTGGTCTCTTTTTATCTAAGTGGGCAGTTCTTGACTAGAATAAGCTGCATAATGGACTATTCAGTCAAAGCAAATGCCAACATGTCACCTACACCCTTCTTAACAATCCCTTTTTATCCCACCAACCCCCTCTCGGCCATCTTGATAGCGTCTGCCGCAATGCATTATCAATTTGTTTGGTTTATAAACAACCACACAGCTCTGACAGCGAATAATATATTTGTTGCTCGGAGGGCGTCTGATCCTGTAGACCGTGAGTGGATGTGGAGTGGATGGAGTTGGCCCTATAGCGGGACATGCAGTGTCAGCTATCACTTAGCCACTTAATCAGGCCCACCTTCCCCTCATCCAGAAAGGTATGGATTGGTCGAGAGGAAGAAAAACGGCAGCTGAGTTTCAGCTGGGCCTCAGCAGCTTCACTCGCTCTGCCTTAAGGAAGCTCGCCAGTGACAGATTGGTGACATTTAATGATGAGCTTACTGGAAACAGAGAGCTTTCCTCCCTGTGATGGGACATTTTGGGTTACCTCTCAACGGTAGCAGTATTAGTGTGTCCAGATATGTTTAAATCTACACAATGATATAGTGTGGGAACATGAATGGTACATGGTAATTTCATGCACTTGTTTAAAAGGAAAATATTGGTTCGGTTAATTAAATCAAATTTTGGTTAAAAAAAAATCTAATTTAATATTCATTAACATGTTTTACACTGTGGTGCAAATGGCCACTTTTTAAATGTGATACTGTACATTTGTGAACAGTTTCAAATCACCAATGCTCTGTCAATAATTCCAATAATTATTTATATTTACATTTAATCATAATAATTGTAATAATGGTCAAGTCATATTTATTTATATAGCGCTTTACAGAATAGAGATTGTTGTAATGCAGCTTTACAGGGATGAACAGGAAAATAATGATTTAATAATAATGATACTACTAATAATATCAATTAATGAGATGCAATGATATGATGAAATTGAGACAATGTTAATTAGATATAGCTTAAGTGTCCAAATACTTTTCAGGTCCACTGTATATCAAAAATATAATGGAATAATGGAATAATAATCACATTTGGCTGTGCATGTCTTAAATGTAATATTTTTAATGAATAACCCTCAAAGTTGCCAAAAATGAAACACCCTGAAGATCCGTGTGAATATGAGCCCTTGTGTTCTCTGAGAATCAAACGCATGACTTGCTGTTGCTAGTACCCCACTGCTGAGGAGAGACACGCTTGTCTAAACTGAAATAAGAGAATTTCAGTTTAGACAAAAGAAGCTTTTAGTGAACAGACTTAAAAGCACCATGTTTTTCTTTGTGTGAAAAACATTTTAATAAACTAAAGAACATTTTTTAACATTTTGTTCAAAGATAAAAATATAAAAAGCTCCATGGATGTTAAAGATTATTCAGTGACTCATTTATGCCAATAAAGGGCCTGTATTTTTAAGAGTGTTTAGATTAAGAAAATAATTTATGAATAATTCTTGGTTACACTGTATTTCACATTTGGTACATTTGGTTGGATTAAAACGAACCCAGGTGCGTTAGTGCGGTTCATTTGAATAAGTCTGAACCCTGGTGTTCAATAAACAAGCAGGCCCGAGACCACTGAAAAGATGGATCTTAAACTGCTTTCAAGCGAACTCTGGTGCGCTTCGACTGATATTAGGAATGCAACACTGACCAAAAATGGGTCTTATGTCATAAGGTGCAACCCTAAAAAGGACAGAATTACTGTTTTTCTTGTCATAGTGGCGATGTTGCCATCACAGTTTGGGACAGGCATCAGAACCGTGTCTCCTCGCAGCAGATCTTGGTTTGTGTGTGACGGAAGGATTCCTGCTGCTGTTTTTACTCCTTTACTCATTTTATAAGCTCTGCATGCGTTCTCAGCTGGTCAAAATACCATCAATATGTAGGCAACGCACATACAACGAGCACATTTAGCCCAGAACACAGCATTGTTTTGGATGTCCTGTCACAAAATATAATAAAAACCAACCAGTCGGGTTGTGTACATATATGATACCTCTTTAGGCTCAGTATCTTTAGGTTTGGTGTTAAAAATGCCAATGTGAAAGCTAAGTAGGACTAAACGAACCAAGTGAACCAAACTACAAGTGTGAACACACCCTATACGTAACTCTGCATCTACATGTCAACTAACTCTCATAAAGTATTAGTAGACTGTTAGGTTATGGTTAGTAGATTAAGTTAATGTACTTGCAAAGTTTTTTATAGTTAGTAGAGTGTCTGTCGGGGAGCATCAAAATAAAGTGTCAGCAGATATTAATCAGACAGTCTACTAATACTCTAAGGACTGCTAGTTGACATGTAGTTGCAACATTACTTATAGGCTAGTTAGTAGAATGTCTAAACTGGACTAACAAAATTAAGTGTTATCTAATTATTTACACTGTATTGCTGTGATATATAATGGAAACATATGTAGCTATGCAGCAGCAGATTCATACCGACTCACTATGCATTGGATGTTTTACCTCTCGCTAGACAGTGTGTGGGTTGAGAAAGACAGCAAATGTACATCAAGAAGTCTGTTTGATGTGCAGTTTTTACCTGGAAGATGCAATTTTCTCAACTACAACACAGCTAAAATGCTTTCTTGTCTAATGGTAGAACGACATTTTCATAATGTAGAGTATATGACTGTGAACAGTGATTCCACATTAATACTATAGCTGCACATCAGGGAACATTTTTGCTTTTTTAAACCTATTCAAAAAGATTATGACTTAATTGGGATGGCAATTGCAATAATTACATTTAATGGCTTAATCACATACTTTTAAAAGCCTTGACACACCAAGCCGACGTCAAAGAACTAAGTGGCGATGAAAGCCGAGGTTGTCTGTCCTAAAAATCTGCTCATGAACGCACTGCAAAGACTACAGCTGAGCTGACTGCTAACTAGCATGTGGGTTCTGTGCCTTTGTGTAAGGACATTACTCACTATTTCAGCGGGTATCAATGGTCAATATTCATGTTATTATGAAAATGTTCAATTATTAAATGCTCAGGTAAGATGACAAAATTGGAACATCCTTCTGTCCGTGAACTTCTTTGCTCCCTTTCAAACATTTTGAAAACGCCTCAAAAATGAACCACCGTTTGTACTCAAATATGACACTTTAAATGTACCGTGACGCTTTATAGGACACGTTCATTTACAAACAACTCACCAATGCCCATGGTCAAATCATACATGACCTTTCCCCTAGCAACTTTCGAACCGCTGTACTTTGTTTATATTGTTCTGTCCTGATCTATTATGCCTCATTTGCCACTTTGGAGAGTGTAAAATCAAAGTGACCTTTAATATTTCATACTTTGAGCAGGGCTGCCATTTACTTTAGATCATCTGTAGTCCCAGAGATCTGAAGCCACGGGCACTTGTACTGTTGTTGCTGGTCATGGTAATTTTGGTAAATACATTTTAATGAGGAATAATATGGCATTTATTTCTTGTGGTGCACTGGAGGTTTAAGAATATTTCAAAGGGACATATCATGGAAAGCTGGATTTTCCTTGCTCTTTTGAAATAAGAGAACTTAAGAGAGCTTAAAGCTCATTCCTCTCATCCACCAAGACCATTTACTGAAAGCAAGCTGCAAAAAAGGGCTTATTAGAAAGTCTTTGGTTGACGTGCCACAGCCAAGGGGGTCCATAAGATGCCATGTCAAAGTTGAATAAAATAAAATAAAATAAACTAACAAATAAAAAGAATACGAAAAAAAAGAATAAAAAAAAAGATATGTATATATATATACAGTATTGTTCAAAATAATAGTACAATGTGACTAACCAGAATAATCAAGGTTTTTAGTATATTTTTTATTGCTACGTGGCAAACAAGTTACCAGTAGGTTCAGTAGATTCTCAGAAAACAAATGAGACCCAGCATTCATGATATGCATGCTCTTAAGGCTGTGCAATTGGGCAATTAGTTGAATTAGTTGAAAGGGGTGTTTTCAAAAAAATAGCAGTGTGGCATTCAATCACTGAGGTCATCAATTTTGTGAAGAAACAGGTGTGAATCAGGTGGCCCCTATTTAAGGATGAAGCCAACACTTGTTGAACATGCATTTGAAAGCTGAGGAAAATGGGTCGTTCAAGACATTGTTCAGAAGAACAGCGTACTTTGATTAAAAAGTTGATTGGAGAGGGAAAACCTATAAAGAGGTGCAAAAAATGATAGGCTGTTCAGCTAAAATGATCTCCAATGCCTTAAAATGGAGAGCAAAACCACAGAGACGTGGAAGAAAATGGAAGACAACCATCAAAATGGATAGAAGAATAACCAGAATGGCAAAGGCTCAGCCAATGATCACCTCCAGGATGATCAAAGACAGTCTGGAGTTACGTGTAAGTAATGTGACAGTTAGAAGACGTCTGTGTGAAGCTAATCTATTTTCAAGAATCCCCCGCAAAGTCCCTCTGTTAAAAAAAGGCATGTGCAGAAGAGGTTACAATTTGCCAAAGAACACATCAACTGGCCTAAAGAGAAATGGAGGAACATTTTGTGGACTGATGAGAGTAAAATTGTTCTTTTTGGGTCCATCCACAGGCAGTTTGTGAGATGACCCCCAAACTCTGAATTCAAGCCACAGTACACAGTGAAGACAGTGAAGCATGGAGGTGCAAGCATCATGATATGGGCATGTTTCTCCTACTATGGTGTTGGGATTATTTATCGCATACCAGGGATCATGGATCAGTTTGCACATGTTAAAATAGTTGAAGAGGTCATGTTGCCCTATGCTGAAGAGGACATGCCCTTGAAATGGTTGTTTCAACAAGACAATGACCCAAAACACACTAGTAAACGGGCAAAGTTGGGGAAAAGATGGTGTCCGAAAGTTGTGTTTGCTGCTCATATTTTGTGTAAATGTAAATATTTTTACCAACATTTTCCACTTCTGATGTCATTTCTAGCGAGACATTACTAATGTAGTAATTAAATATTAGTTTAGTTCTTACCAAAGCTCTCTTTTTGCAGATCATTAAACTGTTACACTGCCTAAGAAGTCTGACAGAAATTAGTTTTGTGAGGTTCCTTTATGCACAAACACTGCCTAGGTTTTCAGACGCAGCACCTGTAACCTCGGAAGGAGGAAATATCCATTCTCTAACTTTTTAACTCGATTCTGCTCCTCTGTTTGTGATCAGGCCATTTAAAGCCTCTAAACTCTGGGAAAGAGTTCAGTGAATAGTAATCAAATTCATTCAAACAGTCCAAAACAGTTCTAATGTAAAGAAGGACAGGCTGGTTACACCACACATATCAGAGAGAATAGACTCACATTGGGTTTTAGTGAATTATTCATTCCAGTGTGTGCTTTGCTTTAAAACATGATCTCTGTCGTATTCTGATATTGTTTTTGAAGAGTGCAATGTCGGTGTTGTACAGTAAGCGCCTGATGCAACAAACTGTCTGATGTCTGATGCAACAAACCGTGTGTGTGCGCGCTCTAGATCACTAATCGCACTGCATTCATGTACAGACACACAGTACATTTGCGTTATTTTCACACTCTCAGGAAGGATAATGTTTCATTTGTCACGTGTATGTTGTTGTGATTAGGAATCATAGGTTTTTGTAGTCAAAGAGGTTGATTTAGGAGTTTCGGATGCCAACTTTAACTGTCACAGAATGGAACGCACAGGTTTGTAGGATATTAAAGGCAGCGAAGGATACATATATGCCGCCTTCTAAACTCGATCAGATGAAGGCATCTCAGGAGACAGGAAGTGAAGCTAGCATTAGATATGGACGTGGCTTAATGCCTTCCTTCTTTGAAATGTGTCCTCCGAAGGCAGCATTTTCCAGGTTTCGGACACAGCCTAAGTCCAACTTAGGGTGTAATTATAATATAATATAATAATCTTTTATATAAGGTTTACAAAACATATCCCTAAATGCAAGTAGTGCACCAATACTTGTCTTTTGTTTGTGTCACATATCAATGTGAGTCACAAAAGCAATCATTGTGTATCTCAAGGATTTGTGTTGTCTTGTTTAACCTTTCAATATTATTCAACATGGCAATCTGATCTCAGCGACCTGTCAGTGTCCAGATTTGACCACATCTCCCTCTCAATATTCTTTTCAGAGAAATTCATTCGAGAACTGAAATGAATCTTATTTCACAACATGCACACATAAGCATGTAAAAAATCCCAGCAGAAAACAATCACTTTTGGCCTGGATCCCTTAAAATCTCTTTTGAGGACAGCGATGGCCAATTTCATGCATCTTTCACCAGGCCTGAGCATTATTTCCACGGCGGGTGAGAGCATCATGGGAAGCACATCAGTTGAAATGAGTTGATACACGTTGTCTAGATTGGGCGTTAGAAAGCTTGGCCTGATACTGGTGAATTATTTATTACTTTTTTTTTTTTTTTTTTTTAGAGAGAGAGAGAGCGATAGAGAGAGCTGGCATTTACAATCAAACACTGACATCTGTCATGGGTCCCCCGAGGAACTTGTCTGTTATGATTATCCATCATATTCTGATCATTTGCATGATGCCGTTTGTTCCGACGATGTGCCAGACAGTATGCGTGTAGGCGCTGGTGTCGGGAATGAACCCAACATTTCAAGTGGGAATCTTATATGATGTGTGCTTTCTGTACTGATGCAGAAAAGATGTATGCATAATTTGAAGGATGTATACATGATCACAGAAAATAAAGTCTGACTTATGCGTAAAATGACTAATGTCTTAAATGTGGAACTCAGCCTACTGGGTTAAAAATCCCACATCACCTTGTTTGGTTAGTTTGTTTAAAGGAAACATTGTATGCCTTTTTTTTTCCTTCTTTTTTTTTCACAAGATGTAATATAAATCTCTGGAGTCCACATAAACTGTCTGTGAAGTTTCAGATCAAAATACCTTATGGTCAAATTTGCCCCTATTTGGGTGTAAGCAAAAACTTGCTGTTTCTGTGTGTATCACTTTAAATGCAAATGAGCTGCTGCTCCCCACCCCCACAAAACAAATATCACTCAGCTAGTAATGGTTGGATCACTTTACTGACTGGGTCTTTAAATCTCTTTCATTAAAATGAACAATGAGTCATTTTGTTTATTTCAGCAGAATATAATTAAAATGTTAATAGCAAAATTCCCCAAATCCCCAAAACATCAACTTGCTTGAGGGAGACTGAATCCTGAGTTGATCACATTTAGAATAAAATTTTAAAAAAAAAGCAAGGACAAGGTCAAATTATGAGAAACAGAAATGATTGTGATTAATTAATTGCTTATTTGGGTCTTTATTCATGCTATGCAGTCAGTTTACCTCACCTCCCAATCTGAGTAGTTTGTTCATCCTCTGACATCCCCATAAACTGAGCTATACAGTCTGTAGTACTGGATACAGAATTGATTAGTTCACGCCTCAAGTCTCGGGTTTGAGTCATTCGTTCATCACGTGACATCTCCATAAGCTGACCTATGCAGTTGGTACCGGATACAGAATTGATTAGTCGTACTTTTTTTTGTCACGTAACTGTATAATTTCCCCCCATCATAAGGATAAAGTTTAAAACATTACCAACTCTTTATCACATTCAGTGTTATGGAACATAACCATCATGACAGAAATCCAAATTAATATAAATTGTAAAAAATAAAAAAGCTACAATCTGTAAGAGTTAAAATGACTATGTGCTTGTTTGTTTGGGACTATTAACTAATTCTATGTCTAATACAGCTGTCATGTGACATGACAAAAGAACGAACGACTCAGAAGAGTCAGACTCAAAGACTCGAGATGTGAACTAATCAATTCTGTTTCCTGTACAGAACATGGGGTGTTGCGCATGAGTGGTCAACACAAAATGAATAAATCACTCTCTGCGACAGTTCGTTGTTCCCAAGTCATATTAAAGATTTGTTCAAAATGAACGAATCGTTCACGACTGACCCATCATGTCAGAAATATTCTTTAAGTTTTCTTTAGCAAACACCAGTAATACAGAGATTTTGTTTGTCACATATTATTATATCTCACCTAAAGGATTATTAGGAACACCATACTAATACTGTGTTTGACTTCAGAACTGCCTTAATTCTACGTGGCATTGATTCAACAAGGTGCTGAAAGCATTCTTTAGAAATGTTGGCTCATATTGATAGGATAGCATCTTGCAGCTGATGGAGATCCCATTCTGACATTCAGTTTGGAGTTCAGGAAACCAGGACCACACCCTTAAATGCATTGAAGCAAATGCCATGTGATTGGTTGATTAGATAATTGCATTAAGGAGAAATTGAACAGGTGTTCCTAATAATCATTTAGGTGAGTCTATAAGAACAGTTGGCAATGCCATAGCAACCATCCAGAACATCCTAACATCACACTAACAAACTGGCATTGTTTACACCAGGTATTAAGATGTGTTTTGTTCGATCGGATCACAAGTAGACGAGGGAGACACATAACAACTAAAAATGTACTAAGAACCACTCTAGAACACAATTGGCAACTGGAAAATACTGTGGCCGTTGTCAGGCTAGCTTTGATATGACAGGAAGTTTAGAACATTGAGCTCAATATTTTCTTCAGAAAATGACAAAAGTTAGTTTCATGTAGCTTTTGAAATCTTATGGGTATTCAAACTGAGAAGTAAGATTGATGCTGGTTAATTGTGAGACCAATTACATTTTAGTATCATGCAAGTGTACAAAAGGCCATCCAGCTGTTCTGGACAAGAATGGTTGCCGGGAAATGGTTTCATTGTGCATTTTAAGTGTTTAGCAAGGGTGCAGGGTTCAGTTGACTGGAAAAAGTCCAGCAACTCTAGTTCTAGACAAAGAAAACCATGCTGCATTAGACATGCATCAAACTTAAAAATGATCAAAATTATAAATTAAGCTGTCCTCTGACTAACTCAGCCTTGTTGGCAAGAGGTTCTCATGATCATCATGACAATATGCAGTCAGATTTGGCAGACACAAGCTGTTTAGCTCAGGCAGATGATGACAAATGGAATAGCATGACCTTGCGAGACAGTTATGGAGGATAACTGACTGGTGGAAAGCGTCCCACTGAAATGGAATTAGCCATGATTGAACTGCCATGGAAACAGATGTGCTAAGTTCAGTCACGCCTTATCATGACATAACTGAGTGTGTCACTCTAGCCGTGACGTTCGCGCTAAGGCAAGTGTGCAGGTCTCTTGATTGATTATTTTCTCATTCTCTTCACCCTTATTTTATCTCATGAACAATTTCTTTGGCTAACCTTTGGTACAATACACCGTATCTTGTGACCTTGACACAAATTATGTGATGGAAAGAAAACCTACACAGTTAGCCTACATTCTCTTTAATATCTCAAAAATATTATAGCATCATCTCAAAAGAAGCTCAGATTTGCCAAGAATATAAATCTGCACTGAAAAGTCTTGAGAAACCAATATGAACTGAATCTTTCTCATCAAATTCTTCCTAGGTCAAATGATCTCAGCTACACATTCCTTTTCTATCTCTATGCTCTTACTGACAACAATTGAGTCTTTTGTGAATGTGTATATTTTTGTTTATTCTTATTTAATATTTTTTTTAGATCTGTTATATATAATTTATTGTAAATGTTTATTTTATATTTACAAAATAAAAAAATAAAAATAAGATGATTGTCTGCAACAAAATGAATACACAAAATATGAGAACATTTAATTTGTATTTATTCTTATTTTTTGTATTATAATCTTATACTATATATATATATATATATATATAAAGCTTTATGCAAAAGACATAACTAAGAAACATATTTTTAAATATATTTTAGTTTATTCTTGTGTTTTATTTTAGATATTATTATTATTATAGTTGTTGTTATTATTATTATTATTATTATTATTATTATTATTATTATTATTATTATTATTATTATTATTATTATTGTGTTGTGCACTCACCTAAAGGGTTATTAGGACCACCATACTAATATTGTGTTTGACCCCCTTTCGCCTTCAGAACTGCCTTAATTCTACGTGGCATTGATTCAACAAGGTGCTGAAAGCATTCTTTAGAAATGTTGGCCCATATTGATAGGATAGCATCTTGCAGTTGATGGAGATTTGTGGGATGCACATCCAGGGCATGAAGCTCCCGTTCCACTACATCCCAAAGATGCTCTATTGGGTTGAGATCTGGTGACTGTGGGGGCCATTTTAGTACAGTGAACTCATTGTCATGTTCAAGAAACCAATTTGAAATGATTCGAGCTTTGCGACATGGTGCATTATCCTGCTGGAAGTAGCCATCAGAGGATGGGTACATGGTGGTCATAAAGGGATGGACATGGTCAGAAACAATGCTCAGGTAGGCCATGGCATTTAAACAATGCCAAATTGGCACTAAGGGGCCTAAAGTGTGCCAAGAAAACACCCCCCACACCATTACACCACCACCACCAGCCTGCACAGTGGTAACAAGGCATGATGGATCCATGTTCTCATTCTGTTTATGCCAAATTCTGACTCTACCATCTGAATGTCTCAACAGAAATCGAGACTCATTAGACCCGGCAACATTTTTCCAGTCTTCAACTGTCCAATTTTGGTGAGCTTATACAAATTGTAGCCTCTTTTTCCTATTTGTAGTGGAGATGAGTGGTACCCGGTGGGGTCTTCTGCTGTTGTTGCCCATCCGCCTCAAGGTTGTGCGTGTTGTGGCTTCACAAATGCTTTGCTGCATACCTCGGTTGTAACGAGTGGTTATTTCAGTCAAAGTTGCTCTTCTATCAGCTTGAATCAGTCGGCCCATTCTCGTCTGACCTCTAGCATCAACAAGGCATTTTCGCCCACAGGACTGCCGCATACTGGATGTTTTTCCCTTCTCACACCATTCTTTGTAAACCCTAGAAATGTTTGTGCGTGAAAATCCCAGTAACTGAGCAGATTGTGAAAAACTCAGACAGGCCGTCTGGCACCAACAACCATGCCACGCTCAAAATTGCTTAAATCACCTTTCTTTCCCATTCTGACATTCGGTTTGGAGTTCAGGAGATTGTCTTGACAAGGACCACACCCCTAAATGCATTGAAGCAACTGCCATGTGATTGGTTGATTAGATAATTGCATTAATGAAAAATTTAACACGTGTTTTATTTTTTTTAATAGACAACTGTCATGGTTGGTTTTGGGATTTGGTTTAAGTTCATATTTTCATGTCTTTTAGTTTGTAATTTTGCCTCAGTCATGTTTCCTGGTTCTTGTCATTCATTTTGGCGTCACTTTGACAGATAATACCTTTACATCGGAGGTGTTTAAGGACTCCATTTGTCCATTGTTTATTTCTAAAGAAACACGACTATGTATAAAAGGCTCCATTATCTTGTATTTTACTCTATTGTCCCGTAGAAGGCGTTTTTGTAAAACTAAGATAACGATTGTGTCATAACCGAAAAGCGACTCTCTGACACACAGTAGATAAATCACCGTTTAGACCCGTATAGACAGGAGGAGAAGCTGCAGGCAATTTTTTACTTTCAATGAGGTAATCGGGGGGACGTGGAGGCATACAGTGCAATAAAGTCAAGGGAGAAGCATGGGGAGAAGCCCATTGAGAGCCAAAAGCAACGGGATAAAATATTTCAATAACGTGAAATACGGATTTCACTTTGCACAACTACTAGAGGACTAACAACTGTCAGACAGGTTGCGTCTGTTCCAATAAATCTCACAAATCCGTGTTTTTATCTATTATGGTATAAGCCTACACTATCAATGAAGTGGGGTCTACTTATCTAATAATATTATAATCCAATATCCTGAGAAAATATTTTTTTTATCTGATAAATGAAAATAATGGATATTATGTTCTATTATATATGCAAGTAGCTATTATGTTTGACAGCATGTCATTCACGTTTCAATGAAGGTAAAATATGGTCATGTACATCAAACTCTTAATGGCAAGAGTGACTTAGTCCTAAAATGACCCATGTTTTGTTTTGTTTTTTTCCTTTTTTTATGCAAGTCATTTTTCCCCCTAAATGAATGGAGGCATGTGGAGCCGTGAGAGCGCAGACGTGATGAAGTAAGACATGTTGAGTTTGCTGTCCTGTGTGTGTGCGGCCCTTTGAAGCCCAACAGGCCTGGGAGGAGTCAACACTGCAGGAGCCATCTGATGGAATAAGACCTGATGGGAAGGGAAGCTATATCAAAAAAAAAAAAAAGGAAAAAAAGTTGATTATGTTTCCTAGTTTTAGGACAACATCATCTGTCTTAAATGTCTGTAGTACTTAAAGTCAGAGTTATAAGAGCCGGCGATGTATTATTCAGGACATTCAGTGTGTTTCACAGGGCTGGATGTGGCGGTGTAAATTAGCAGAGGAATCGAAAGTCTTGAAGGTGCTGTAGAAGAAGACGCTTCTTCTAGCAACATGCCGGCACTCTTACACAGCACTGCCGTTGTTATCTGGGCAAATACATTTTCAGGATCATTTATTTTCCGCTTGCACTTTTATAATGGATTAAATAAGATTTATGCACACAAGGTTGTATTTATAAAGCACATGAACAGATGGCATTTATATAGAGATCCTCTTTTTGTAGCGGTTTCTTAATGTAATGTTTATGAGATTATTCTCTAAAACAACAACCCAGAGGATTGTACTGCTCAGATCAAGAGATTATTGTAGATGTCTTTTTTTTTCAACATCAATTTAATGTTTCTCCTCATTCCAGGTACATATTGTACGATTTTGGGCTGTCAGATAAAGATTAAAAAGAAAAAAAAAGTCCAATCATGGCGATTTCTATGGTAGTGACCTAAACGGTGGTATTACGTCATACAGTAGCTGTTTTTTCACTGTCAGGCCAGCCAAGCCAGGGCTTTCAATGGGCTGGGCTGGGCTGGGCTAAAAACCTCTGATCTGTAGCACCGAGCCTGAAACCACGCTGTGTTTCCACCATCGGGCCAGAAGCTCTGCCCATAATACACCTCTCTGGTCACACAAACCCATAATTTCACCAACAAATGAAAGTTTTTTTCAGAAAACGACAACAACAACAAAAAACACTAGAGAGATTGCAAAACGAGCATGATAAAAGTGTCTGTTTGTTGACTTTTTTTGGTCCATTTTACAATAATGACATTGATCATAATGAATTGGTATTTGTGAAGATTGCACATAGTCACAAATAAATAAAGTATATATACAGTCATATTTACCATGTTTATTATGGTAATGGTTAGTGTGCATAGTGCATAAATATTTCTTCTTTTTTCTGTGATCAAAATCCACATCGGATCACAAAGAGAAGTTATTTCTTACACGCGCTGCTGTCTGAGCTTTTTGTTTTGAGCTTTGAGGAAAAAGATACAAATGTATTTACTTTTTAAACAGAAATGCTCATCTTGCACTAGCTCTGCGATGCTAATTTAGAAATCTTTTTGTTCGATTAGATATTGCTCGGCTGGGATTGTGTAGAGCCCTTTGAAGCTACATTGAAACTGCGATTTGGACCTTCAACCCATTGGTTCCTGTTGAAGTCCACTATATGGAGAAAATTCTGGAATGTTTCCCCCAAAAACCTTAATTTCTAATTTTCGACTGAAGAAAGACATCTTGGATGACACAGGGTTGAGTCAAATATCAAAATATTCTAATTCTGAAGTGAAATAATCCTTTAAAAGTTGTACCTAAAAAAATCACTTGTCAAAATCTAAACTGGATCCAAAACTGCTCAAAAAGAGCTCGTTCATAGTTTGGGAGACTTCCTGTATATTCCTTCAGAGAAATACACACACATATCAGACAAAAACAAATTTTTTGACATACTATTACGATAAAGCCATAAAATATATATTTGGTCTTGGGATAATTTGATTTATACTGAAATCTCTGACTTTGATTTTAGATCACTACACAGGAGTTGTAAAAAGTAAAAAGGTAAAAAGAAAAAAAAGCAGTGCTTAGTAATTTATGCTGCTCATGTGTTATTGTATTGTTTGTAAACCCCCATTATTTGAAATCCCTTCTTTCCACAAGCCTTCTCTGCTCTGATTTGTCAGACGGCCCAGTCTGATGTGATTGGAAATTTAAATGCCTATTGAAATGCCTATTACCATATCTGCATTTAAGCACCGGAGGCTTCCTCAGCACTTGATACGCAGTGATACAAACAGGAACGATGGCAACGTTTTTCCTTATAAATTGCAGCACGAGTCCTCATCTTTTTGAAGTGCATTCAAAGCGGATCTGCAGCACAGAAAACAGTGACATGTCGACAACATGAACCAAACTCTTCCAGTCTCAGCAACGACTGCAGTGTTTGAGGGCGGGGCAGAGTAGAAGTCATTCCTAAGCAACCAATGAAGTCATTGGCTAAATTGGTTACACTGTTATGTATAATGTCTCACTTTGGCAGGTCAGAAAAGATTATTTCCTTTTGGAGACAACAACTTTTTGTCATGCATTTAGATTTTTAAAACTTTACAGACCTTTTACATTTTCAAAAAAACTGCATTACACACTGCATGAAAAGTAATATTTGCAAAAGTACAATAGGGGCACTTTAAATACAAATGGTAATAGATGTATCCCTCTGTGATCTCTCATCGAGCCACCGTCAGCTTTTGGTTGGCATCTGTATGGGCACAGTTTTGGGCACATTTTGTACCACGGGCAGGTGTGAAACATGTTTTCTGTGGGCTGCAGCATGTCATGGAGGTGTTGTTGTATTCATTCTGACTGACAGCCTAGTCAGAACACGGTGCCGAGGTTGACTAATAACAGCCTTTCCCTTATAAATGACAAAAATGACAAAATATTTAAGCTGATGCTATCTCATGTACCTCATTTTATATTTAAAAATATAAATATTATAAATATTATTTTATGAATATAATAAAAATATTAACAAAATACATTCAGTATTTTTCAGTAAAATCGATGCATATTTAATTCATTAGCTACCTTTGTGCCATTCAACAAGGCAATCAAGCTGCTCACCTATGGAGGCTTGTTTCTGCCATAGAATAAAACATTTAAAAAGATAAATGCAACTACATTACACATCTCACACTTTATTTTTTTCAGAATTGTGAGATATAAACAAGCAAAAGTTATAAAGTCATAAAGTTAGAATTGCGAGAAATAAATGTCTGCACAGGACTGTTTCTTTTGTTCCGTTCCAGCTTAAAATGTACGTGATGTTTTATTAACAAATTTTCGGGAGGAGCACATTCAGATAATTAAAGCCAATTAAACACGAGTGGAGCACACTAAGCTAATCAATTGAATCAATGATAAGAGGAGTATATATACAGCAGATTTAACTTCTTTCATTGACAGTTTTTATTTAAGCATCGCTCCACCACCCCACCACCCCAATTTGATTTAATAAATACTCATTAGACATCAACACAATCCACACAGACTAGTCCTAGAACATTTCTATCATGGGGGAGATATTATGGGTTCGGAGTGTATATATAATATATATATACATATATACACACACACACACATTCACAATCTTAATCTTATATCTTATAACAATATTATTTTGCCTCCAAGAGGGTGAAAAAGCTGATTCTTCTGCACATTTATTCTATTACTGTTCTCAAGTGGTTATCCCAGCATTCATATTTAATATTAGCATTAAATACACATTGCTTCTTAATGTATTTAGACAACACACATTAAAAAGACTTGCATGCATTTTGCTTTGACAAAACCAGCCAGCAAGCTGCTCGGCAGTGGGTTTGTTTGCTGTGTGCAAATATGATGTGCAAGGCTAATGCTGTAATCAAGATCTCCCTGCATGCTGCAGCTGCATGAACCTTTACACAAGCAAACACACCAACTGATGAGGATCAGCTTCCTAATGTCATGGCAAAAATGACTTTCAAACAATTTAACACTATTTCCGCTTCCTCTCTCAAAAAGTCAGTCATTCACAGTGCTTTCTGTGAGTCGCTGCAGTTTCCAATTTCTGCGAATGAAGGGTCCCCGTGTCAGCGTTTCTCATAAAGAGATAAGTAGCCTATGGTGACGTGGTGATGGGCTTCGACTATCTTGTGTCCTTCAGAGACATGGGGCAAGCGGAGGGCAGAGGCACTAAATCATACAAAACACTCTGTCTGAGAAACAACTCAATTCATTATAGACTGATAGCTGACTGGATAGATAGCTGTCTGGGTCACAGAGAAGGGTGCGCGGTCTACGCAGCGGAGCCATTTAAAGTGCAAGTTAAGGCCACCGAGAGAAGATGCTTACAGTGCCACTGATAACAAGTAAGTCCAGACACTTCAGCAACTTTTTGGAAAAGATGAACCTGGATTGGGCTACATGTATTAAACTCATAATAAAGCACTTTTTGGATAGGATTTTTTTTTTTTTAAATATATATTTTTTTTAATTTTTATTTTAGGATAAACATGATTGATTTAGGGTGTGTTCAGACTTGTAGTTAGTTTCTCTTGGTTATTTTGGTCCCGAACAAAAAAGAAAATGATACATTTAGTCCTGGTTCATTTAGCGTTCACACAGTCATGTTTAAGACAAGACCTAAAGATACAAACAAACAAACAAACAAACAAAAAACAGCTTTTATGATGTATATATATGGTCTTTTATTGTTTTAATACTGATGATTTTGGCATACAGCTCATGAAAACCCAAAATTCCAATCTCAAAAAAATAGCATATTTCATCCGACCAATAAAAGAAAAGTGTTTTTAATACAAAAAAAGTCATCCTTCAAATAATTATGTTCAGTTATGCACTCAATACTTGGTCGGGAATCCTTTTGCAGAAATGACTGCTTCAATGCGGCGTGGCATGGAGGCAATCAGCCTGTGGCACTGCTGAGGTGTTATGGAGGCCCAGGATGCTTCGATAGCGGCCTTAAGCTCATCCAGAGTGTTGGGTCTTGCGTCTATCAACTTTCTCTTCACAATATCCCACAGATTCTCTATGAGGTTCAGGTCAGGAGAGTTGGCACGCCAATTGAGAACAGTAATACCATGGTCAGTAAACCATATACCAGTGATTTTGGCACTGTGAGCAGGTGCCAGGTCGTGCTGAAAAACAAAATCTTCATCTCCATAAAGCTTTTCAGCAGATGGAAGCATGAAGTGCTCCAAAATCTTCTTCTCTGTAGCCCAGGTCAGACGCTTCTGCCGCTGTTTCTGGTTCAAAAGTGGCTTGACCTGGGAGTGCGGCACCTGTAGCCCATTTCCTGCACACGCCTGTGCACGGTGGCTCTGGATGTTTCTACTCCAGACTCAGTCCACTGCTTCCGCAGGTCCCCCAAGGTCTGGAATCGGTCCTTCTCCACAATCTTCCTCAGGGTCCGGTCACCTCTTCTAGTTGTGCAGCGTTTTTGCCACACTTTTCCTTCCCACAGACTTCCCACTGAGGTGCCTTGATACAGCACTCTGGGAACAGCCTATTCGTTCAGAAATGTCTTTCTGTGTCTTACCCTCTCGCTTGAGGGTGTCAATGATGGCCTTCTGGACAGCAGTCAGGTCGGCAGTCTTACCCATGATTGCGGTTTTGAGTAATGAACCAGGCTGGGAGTTTTTAAAAGCCTCAGGAATCTTTTGCAGGTGTTAAGAGTTAATTAGTTAATTCAGATGATTAGGTTAATAGCTCGTTTAGAGAACCTTTTCATGATATGCTAATTTTATGAGATATTTCATGAGCTGTATGCCAAAATCATCGGAATTAAAACACTAAAAGACCTGAAATATTTCAGTTGGTGTGCAATGAATCTAAAATATATGAAATTTTATTTGTCTCATTACATTATAGAAAATAATGAACTTTTATCACAATATGCTAATTTTTTTAGAAGGACCTGTGTATATATATATATTTGCAATTAACTGCTGGCGCTGTCAATCAAATAGTGTATCAGGGACCTGCGGCAAACATCCCGTTATAATCAACGAATCACTTATTTGCATTGCTTTTGCACTGTTAGTTATGATGAAAGCATTCGTTAGTGTGCGGAAATCGAGTGGCAATGACGAGATCACTGCATTAATTTGCTCAACATTGGCTACTCATCACTGCAACCTTGCTTGCCACCATCTGAATGTGATGCCATAGATCTAATGCTATAATCAACACTTTTCAAAAAAAAGTGTGAAGACACCCTTAAAGACTTTAGAAGAGTAACACTGTAAAACGAAAATAGTATGCAATCACAGATAGTTTAAGTGCTTTATACAATACAGATTGTTTCAAAGCAGCTTCACAGTAATAAACAAGAAAATAACTGAATCAGTGTAAAACTTAATCAAATATGACAAATTCCAAAATATAATTATTCAGCTCAGGTCCGTTCAGTGTTGATTCATATGAGAATAAGATCCCAAAGCATGTCCCTGAAAACATAATTTACCCAACTTCTTCAGGAAAAACTAGTCCCATCTGGAAAAGATTTATGTTGTTCAGTTTATTTGCTTTTTTCTATTTTTTTTCTGCCACAGCTTCCTCAACACTTCATTGCTTCTCCATTGTAATTAATACAAGCATATTGCTCTTGTAAATTATTGATTCAGCTCAGTGTCATAACATGTCGCTGTATAGTTCATCCACACACTGTGCAACTTAAGCACCTTTTTGTGGCCGTTTTAATCTCACTTCTGAGCATTCCATAAAGCCCTGTTTATCGTTGAATGTTATCACATATTTGAATGATGCAGAATATGGGAACAGCTAGAACAATAATAAGGAGAAACATATTTCAGTGCTGTATGAATTTTTATGTTTGTGTTGAATGTAACAGTAACATAGTTAATGTGTGTGTTGCATTAAAAAAAAAAAAAATGTGATACAATCCGGTACAGTAACATTGACAGTTAACGGTTTTCTGAAAAAAAAAAGTACACATACTGTATACAGCTCATGACAACTAAGGCTTTACAAAATGTTAGTGTGTGCATTCACCAAGGTCCATCATTCAACTTGTCCAAATAAATAAGTAGGTAAATAAATAAATGTTATTATTATTATTAATATAAATACAAATTATTGCATTTATTCATGTTCAATTTATAGTAAATACATATTTGCCATTAAAAAAGTAAAAACTATCTATAAATGAGTATGATGAATATGACAACCTAATGAATTGTACTAATTGTTTCTATTGATTTCGATATTTATTCCTGGAAATATTTTAATATGCAAAACAACATTATAGTCCCAAATCTGAATAGCGTTCTGAATTTGCAGTAACACACAAACAAACTGTTTTGAAGCCTGGAAATAATAATACCAATTGACAAACAAACGCACAAACCAATAAGCAAACAAACAAACAAATAAATAAATACATAAATACATAAACCTTTCAGGCATACATTTGTGCACTACAGTATAAAAAAAAGAAAGTTGTAGTCCTTGTTCCCGACTCTCATGATTGCACAATAAGAGCATGATGAGAAATTGCATCACATAATTGTGTGTAGCCATAAAAGCAAACGCCTTTGCTGACCTCTGGGATGCATGTTTTATTTATTTGTCCAATGTAGAGCAATGGACTCCTCTGCTAGACCTTCATCCTAACATCTGTATCACTGTCGATCCCAAAGGTGGACTGGATGCAGAAGGTCAATACTTGACTGACATGGCTAAGGATAAATTCTGAAAACTACCACACATGTAGCGAACACATAATGAATTCAAGTGCACTGGCTAGACTCAGGTCTCGAGCGGATACCGGCTCCTGCCAGGGAAATAAAAAAATAAAGAAATAAAAGCAAAAGAAGAGGGCAAAAAGGAGAAGAGGGCATCACAAGGGTGAACAACCCCTACTCCTTTGCATGCACCTGGTTGAGTCCCTCTGCGTTTGCTCTACCGTGGTCGGTTCTGCCAACATACGCTCTTGCACGTTTCAAGGTCGTGCCGAGAAATTATTCATTGCTTTCTTGTTTCTTTCCTATTGGGAAATGATGAATATATTTCACTGCTTGTCTGAAAGAGCACAGAGACCTCTTTTAGTATTATTTGAATAGACTCACACAGTACATTCCACTAGATAATACACATGGCTGTTTTCAAGAGGCCTTCACCTAATGTTCCTTCACTTGATGGTGACCCTGATTCTCTGTGCAGGTTTATCTTTGCGGCGATGTAAAAAACATAATTTAAAAAAAGAAAAAAAAAGAAATGCTCAACCTTTTATAAACTCTCCAAGTCATTTATAAGACTTTAACATCATGACACCTTAGAAAAATGAAAACCAGCTTGTAAAATGGTCTTTCATGCTTAATCTATGGCACAACAATTGCTACAACTTATAGAATATTGGCAAAGAAACCTGTACTTTCATTTTAAAACACATTTTCCATGACAAAGCCATCAAAAATTATAAAAAGCATAACATGTTGTCTTCTACTGTGATTGAAAATCCACAACGTAAATGGTGACATTTTCAAAAGGCTCAAACCGTGTTTGTGCATGACATTTTATTGTTGATGACAACATGTAGAGCTTAAGTAGGATGATTTACCAAATTGATTAAATAAAATCATAATAAACCCTTTCATACTATGCAGTCAGACAGTCTCACCCTCCTTGAAGTCGGCACAGATTCATATTAGCGCGTTTGAGTAGAACAAGATGAACGGGATGTCATTTAATCTGCCTATTACTTCATAACTTGCTCTCACCTCTGATGACGGGACTTAATTGCACAGTCAAGATGACGCGCCGATGAAATCCAATTGTTATTTATGCATGATCATATGAGGTATGAGGTATGTTTAAGAAAATGATCGGCTTGCACATGCTAAAGCCAGGGCTAATACCGTCAGTGGAGAGAGAGAGAGAGAGAGATCTTTCCAATAAAGATTATAATTTCTAATTATGCATAAGCATAGAAGTGAGGAAAAAGAGAGTGTTCTGAGAACTTAGAGCACATTAATTAGCCTTCACCAAAAAATACCCTTCATTTTCTATAAAAAAAAATAAAAATATTAAAACATAAAAATTTAAATAAGTAATTAAAATAAAAATAAAAATAAATAAATACATTACGTATAAGTTAGGACAAAAATAACATATATTGTATGTATATTACTTTTTAAAGAAATGTATACTTTTATTCAGCAAGGATGCAATACATTGGTAAAAAGTGATTTTAGTGAGACTTTAAAAATAAAAATAAATGCTGTTTTGAAAAAAAAATCAGTAATTCAGTTTCCATACAAATATTAAGCAACAATACTAAAGACTGGAGTAATGATGCTGACAATTCAGCTTTGCATCACAAGAATAAATAAGATTTAAAAACAATTCTAATAATATTTCACAGTATTACTGTTTGTATTGCAGTATTTTTAATCAAACATATGCAGCATTGGTAAGCATTAGATTAGATTTTCAAAAAACATTTGTAAATAATCCTACTGACTTCAAGCTTTTGAATGGTTGAAAAGGCACACGGTTTGATGCATCATTCATGTCTGTAGTTTGGTATCTGAGCAATAGCAATAGTGCTGCTTGCTTCGGAAATCACACGAAAACCAACCTTGGTAGGGACATTGGCTAATTTAGGCTTTCTTTTAAAGAAGTCTATTACTATGCATGCATTACTGCAGCCTCATTCAAGATCTTTGCAGCAATCCAATCACACATGGTTCTTGTGAAATGAAATGCCCTCAAGGAAGTCGTTCTCTATCCTGGAGTTCAGCTCCAACCCTTTCATTTTCATTTGTCAGAGTGATTCACTGATTATACCATCAGACACTGTTGCTCTATCACAAATGATCTCTTTTGAGTTAAGGAACACTGACTTTCTGTAGATATTGCTGAGGTATGACCTCAAAAATAAAAATAATTCTGCATTGTTTATCCTTTTTATCTTTCATTCAAAAATTAAAAAAAATCCCTAGTAAAACAATTGAGGTAAAACAATTGAAAATGTGGGGAAAATCTCTTTATGAAATCTTTTTTTCTTCTTCTTCCCAAAAAACTTTGGACATAATTGTTAGCACCCTTTTATTCAATACTTTTTCAAACTCCTTTTGCCAAAATTACAGCTTTGAGTCTTGTTCTATAATGCCTGATGAGTTTGGAGAACATCTGACCAGAGATCAGAGGCCATTCCTCCATACAGAATCTCTCCAGATCCTTCAGATTCCCAGCTCTTCTCTTCAGTTCACCCCACTCATTTTCTACAGGGTTCAGGTCAGGGGACTGGGACAGCCATGGCAGAAGCTTCATTTTATGCTCAGTGACCTATTTGTGTGTTGTTTTTGGAACATTGTCCTGATGGAAGATCCAACCATGGCTCATTTCTGGATGAGTGAGGAAAATTTTTCTTTAAACCCTCCCAAACAACATGTGGTGATGTAGAGGTTGTTTGATTCTCCATCTGTGATGCTTTGTCCACTCAAACTCCTCGCCGTGCATTAGGATGATACAGACACACGTCCTCTTCCAGGCAGATTTTTAACATCTTTGGTTGATTGGAACGTCATAATTATTGCCCTTACAGTGGAAATTGGGATTTTCAATGCTTCAGCTATTTTCCTACAGCCACTTTCTATTTTGTAAAGCTCAACAATCTTTTGCTGCACATCAGAACTACATATTTTTGGGTTTACTCATTGTGATGAATGATTAAGGGAATTTGGCCTTTATTTATACTCCTGTGGAACAAGAAGTCATAGCTGGACAATTTCATGTTCCATCCTGGTGTGCTAAAAAAAAAATAACAATTAATGGGAATATATTTTAGAGAGATTTTACACATACAAATATTCTAGGGGTGCCAACAATTGTGTCCAACGTGTTTTGGATAAAAACATTTATTTTATAATGTGATTTCCCCCACTTTCAATTATTTTATTTCAATGAAAGGTTAGATTTTTGTAATTTTTCAAAATGATAAACAGCCATATTTGACCATATTTACCAAAGAGGCATAATAATTCTGACCTCAACTGTATAGTAATATATCCAAATTTTTCCTGAACGCGGAAGACTCGCCCAACTCATAGCGGAGTCATGCTTTATGTAGCAGATCGGAACAGGAACGCATACAAATGGAAGTTTATATAATATGTATAAAATAAGTATATAAGACATAAGGACAAAAGTATTGGGACACACCTAATAAAGGTGGGATAAGTGCTTTCTGGTAATGATGATATTTCAAATCACCGAAACAAACACACCCCTACCCCAAAAGGGTCTCGTCCCTATTTTGGTAGCTCCACTCCACACATACATACGCAAGGCAATGACTATGGCATAATCTGCTGTGTCAGCCGGCTGAGGGTACGATGTCATCAATAAGCAAAAGCAATGTGTTATTATGGTAATCCAGGTCGAATGTTCAATGAAAAAGTCATCCAATCCCAAATACACAAACACAGTTCTCAGAAACAACTCGATAGCACGAGCAGGACAGTCATACTACCTAACATATTACAATTATGATGAGATTAGAGGGTTATATTGATCACTAAAAGAGGACAAACATATATTAGGAGTTTATGATCTTACTTTTCGGACACACTGCGAGTTGACGCTTGAAACAGACAGTGGGATGTGAAAATGAATGGGTCTTTATCATAGCTGTGAACGACGATACGATTGCAAATGGACAACATGACACATGAGCATATTCAAACAAAAGCCAGCATATATTACTTAAAACAAAACCAATGTTACTTGCCTATCGAGAAGAAATAAAGCAACATTGGCATCCGATTGCAGGCCTTAGCGCTCCTTGAGTTCTCTCCAGCATTGGAAAGTTAATACTTCTTGCCTGATTGTAAGTTTTCTTTTGTTGCATAGACATTTTACACATTTGTTTTTTTATCTGCCATCTCTCTTTCTGTCGTCGCTCGGCTAATGTCCGTCCTGTGTGTCGTGTCTTTTGAATAATGACGTGCATTGAGCACCCTCTTCTCACCATCATTAGTAGACACACCCCTTACTGCTGATTGGCTACAAGTTTGTTTTGATACTCACCCCAAGACACTTTAATAAAGTAGTTTTGAAATCACATTTAATTACCCCACCTGTAATTATTGAATGTGGGTGGGTGTATCAATCAGACCCATGGCCACAGTTCAAATCAAGCACCTAGCCTTGCAGTCTGTATTAAAAGAGCTCAATGAATCCAGGCATGGTACTGTTGTAGGATGCCTTTACATGCCTT
This sequence comes from Gobiocypris rarus, assembly GCA_023029165.1. Lineage (NCBI taxonomy): Eukaryota > Metazoa > Chordata > Actinopteri > Cypriniformes > Gobionidae > Gobiocypris > Gobiocypris rarus. Next base: position 11,186,509 of record CM040914.1, read on the forward strand.
AGTCAGTTTGGGAAATTTCATCCATGATAGATATTCCACAGTCAACTGTATTATTGGGAAGTGAAAATGTGTAGGGACAGCAGCATATAATAAAGCAATAAAGTGGAAGCTTTACAAACGTTTTACCACTTCACGAGTTCATACTTACAAATAATTAGAAAAAGTAAAGAGTATGCGTATTTGGTGTGCAGTCCTGGGAAGGGCTCCGAGCTCAGAATTTGAGCTCCCCCATATCCCTGGCTGGGATAGGAACTAGCGGAGAAGGAGGTGTCTGGGTGGAAGAGGGGTGCAGAAAATACTGTTGAGGAAAGGAAGTGTGTACACATACAGCTGTACACATACAGGCATCATATCATACTGATTCTGTAGATAATTTGAACTTCAGTTGATCATTGCGCTCCTCCTGAACTTTGTAGTAAAACATCATAAAGTCAGAGAACGGGGTCAGCTAGTGCTGAGGTGCATGGTGCGTAACAGTCATCTTCAAACTTTCACTGGTATTAATAGCAGCACAAAAACTGTGCGGCGGGAGCTTCATGGAATGGGTTTCCATGGCCAAGCAGCTGCATGCGAGCATTACATCACCAATGCCAAGCGTTGGATCGAGTAGTGTAAAGCACGCCACCACCGGACTCTGGAGCAGTGGAAACACATGTAGTGGAGTGACAAATCACACCCTCTGTTTGGGAGTCCGATGGATGAGTCTGGGTTTAACGGATACCAGGAGAACGTTACTTGCCTGATTGTACTGTGCCAACGGTAAAGATTGGTGTGGGCCTGTTTTTCAGGAGTTGGATCTGGTCCCTTATTTCCAATGAAGGGATTCTTAATGCTTCAGCATACCAGAAAATACAAAATACCCAAAATATTAAAAAAATGGCAAACATTAAATGTAACTTTAATAATAATACAATAAACATCAGAATAAAAGTAAAACACCAACCTAAACAACAGCATAAAGTCCCAGCCCTGGTCCTCTCTCATCTTGCACTGTCGTCACTTCTCCTTTTATCCCTCCGGAGTTCCTCCGTGGGACTCATGACCTCATTAACACTTGAGCCACTGACCTGACTCCGTTCCCACAGCTCTCGGGCCCTCGCTATGCTTCCAACTTTGTGGGAACAGTTTGGGGAAGGACCTTTTCTATTTAAGCATGACTGCACTCCATTGCACAACGTTATGCACATAAATCATGTTTGGATGAGTTTGGTGTGGTTAAAATTCACTAGAACGCCTGTAGCACTGTGCCCGGTAGCACAAAACACTTTTAGTGACATTTTCCCTTAAGATCTCCCTTAGGTTTCCCTTTAACTTAAGGCTGTTGCTGTCATGTGTCAGGTTCCTTCTCTATTGCTTCGTACTCTCCTTCCTGATTGTTTCACACACACGCACACACACGCACACACACACACACTCTCACTCATTCACTCTCTCGCTCGTTACGCTCATCCTCTCTATCCACCTGCACCTGTTAGTCATCGCAATCAGCGGTCGCTGGCTTGCGATGACACCTGTTTCCACTTTTGTTTGACTGCTTACCCTTTATCTAGTGTTTGTTCATGCTGCCTCTTGTTGGATCATTGTCTCTTGTCATGCGTTATGGTTGCTGCTCTATCCTTGGAAGTTCTCACATTGTCTTGTTTTGTCTGATACAGCCTTGCGCCTAAGTTTTGTCTGGTTTCTACGTTTGCTACAAGAGTATCTTTTCGGACCTCTTTGCCTGGCTGTTATTATCTCTCAAGAACGGCCTCTACCTCGACGGCTGTCAGCCCGCTTTCTCCACTTTCACCAGGAACCAGCGGTGACGCTCAACCGACAGCTGCCCTCTGAACCGCGAGTCAACAATCCGTCCTGTTATGCCGGTGAGCCCACTGAGTGCAGAGCCTTTCTCATACAATGTGAGGTTGTCTTTTCTCTGCAGCCTCAGACGTATGCGGAGGATCAGGCTCGCATTGCGTTCGTTCTCTCGCTTCTCACGGGCGTGCGCGAGTGAGCGTCTGTTTGGGAGGCTAAATCGGCGTGCTGCAGCCGGATGCGGGCTCTTTAAGGGGCGAGATGATCAAGGTCTTTGATAGATCTGTCTTCGGCTGTGAGGCTTCACGTCTTCTTGCTGTTCTCGTCAGGGCAGAAGGTCCGTGGCGATTTCGCTATAGAGTTCAGGACTCTGGCAACAACTAGCGAATGGAACGAGCCTGCACTTATCGCCGCTTTCTGGAGGGTTGAACATGGACCTTAAGGAGGAGATTTACGCGCGGTCGCCGACTCAGCTGGATCAGCTCATCGATCTGGCCATTCGCTTGGACAGATGTTTCGAGCAGAGGCGACGGGTTCGTTCTTCTTATTCGAAGCCATGCAATGTTTCATCCCCCGCTGCATTTCCCATTCGTGACCAGTCTGAGGCTGAACCCATGCAGCTCGGGGGCATGCACATCTCCTCAGAGGAACGACAACGGCGGATACTCAATCGTCTCTGTTTTTACTGTGGGAGGGCTGGTCATGCCGTGGCATCATGCACGTTAAAAGCCAGAGCTCACCAGTAGACAGAGGATTACTGGTGGCGCTTCTCAATTCCTCTTCTCCCAGATCTCGCACTACGATCTCTGCTGTTCTCCGTTGGGCAGGTTCTTCAGCGACGGAACTGCCCTCATCGACTCGGGGCCGAGGGCAACTTTATAGACGAAGGATGGGCTTGTGAGCACAAGATTCCTTTGGTCAACTTAACTGACTCTACTACTGTATTTGCTCTGGACGGCAGAGAGCTCTCTTTAGTTCGCCGCGTCACCGTCCCGGTGAGTCTCACCGTCTCCGGCAACCACCAAGAGACTGTTTCTTTTTATGTTTTTCAGTCTCCCTATACTCCCATTGTTTTAGGGCATCCCTGGCTTATCCAGCATAATCCTCAGATTGACTGGGTTAAGGGGTCTATTCATAGTTGGAATTTGTCTTGTCATGTGAATTGTCTGGTCTCTGCTGTTTCTGCCGTTTCTTCTGTTTCTGTCTTCCAGGAGGAGCCTGATGACTTGTCTGGAGTCCCGGAGGAGTACCATGATCTGCGGGCGGTTTTCAGTCGTTCACGGGCGCTTTCCTTGCCCCTCACCGCCCTTATGACTGTGGGATCGAGCTTCTCCCGGCACTGCGCCTCCTCGTGGTAGATTGTACTCTCTTTCGGCGCCCGAGCGAGAGGCTCTGGAGAAGTATCTCTCAGAGTCCCTCGACGCGGGGATTATTGTTCCTTCTTCGTCGCCGCCGGTCTGGTTTTTCTTTGTAAAGAAGAAGGATGGTTCTTTGCGTCCCTGTATCGACTATCGAGGGCTGAACGACATAACAGTCAAGAACCGATATCCCTTGCCTCTTATGTCGTCGGCTTTTGAGATCCTACAGGGCGCAAAGATATTCACCAAGTTGGACTTGCGTAACGCCTACCATTTGGTGCGTATCAAGGAGACGAGTGGAAGACCGCGTTCAACACTCCTGTTGGGCACTTTGAATATCGCGTCCTTCCTTTCGGGCTAGTCAACGCTCCCGCGGTTTTTCAAGCCTTGGTTAATGATGTCTTGCGAGACATGCTAAAGCGTTTTGTATTTGTGTACTTAGATGACATTTTGATTTTCTCGCCATCCCTCCAGGTTCACGTTCAGCACGTTCGTCGTGTCCTGCAGCGTCTGTTGGAGAACCGGCTATTCGTTAAGGCGGAGAAATGCGTCTTTCACGCCCAATCGGTTACGTTCCTCGGTTCAGTGATCTCTACGGAGGGGATCAGCATGGATCCTAGCAAGGTCCAGGCAGTTCTCGATTGGCCTGTCCCAGATTCTCGTGTCGCCCTGCAACGGTTTTTGGGTTTTGCCAATTTTTATAGGCGCTTTATACGAGGGTTTAGCCAGGTTGCCGCCCCGCTGACCGCTCTCACCTCCTCCAAGGCCAGGTTCGCTTGGTCGGAGGCTGCTGAGCGTCGTTTAACCGACTTAAGAACCTTTTACCTCCGCGCCTGTTTTGATTACTCCTGACCCTAGGCGTCAGTTCATCGTCGAGTCGATGCCTCAGACATTGGGGTGGGAGCTATCTTGTCGCAACGCTCTTCCCAGGATGACAAGGTACATCCGTGCGCGTTCTACTCTCATCGCCTCTCACCTCCGGAGCGGAATTACGCGTTGGCAACCGAGAACTCTTGGCGATCCGTCTGGCGCTGGGTGAGTGGCGACACTGGCTGGAAGGAGCCAGTGTGCCATTCATAGTCTGGGCGGATCATCGCAATCTAGAGTATATCCGCTCTGCGAAACGTCTTAACGCCCGTCAAGCCCGCTGGGCTTTGTTTTTCGATCGCTTTGATTTTCTATTTCGTTTAGACCTGGTTCTAAGAACCTCAAGCCTGGCGCACTTTCTCGGCAGTTCGACTCGTCAGAAGTTGCCACGACCATAGAGGAGATTTTGCCTCGCGATGCGTGGTCGGGCAGCTGTCTGGGAGTGGAACAGATGGTTAAGCGTTCTCTCTCGCAGATTCCTAGACCACCTCGCGCTCCAGAGGGAACATTATTTGTACCTGAGGTCGCTCGTCCTGCGGTTCTTCGCTGGGGCACTCGTCTAAGTTGGTTGCGCATCCGGGGTTAGAGGCGTTAGCGGCCATCCGGCAGAGATTTTGGTGGCCTACTCGTGGCGCGATATCCGGCAGTTTGTTGCTGCGTGTTCTATCTGCGCCCAGACTAAGTCTAGCAATAGTCCTCCGGCGGGTCTTCTTAGACCTCTTCCTATTCCTTCACGTCCCTGGTCTCACATCGCGTTGGATTTTGTGACCGGGTTGCCTTCTTCGGCTGGTAATACGGTCATTCTCACCGTCGTGGATCGTTTTTCTAAGGCTGCGCACTTTATCCCGCTCCTAAACTACCGTCTGCGTTTGAGACCGCCCAGATTATGGTTAATCACGTGTTCAAGATACATGGTCTTCCTTCGGACCTAGTGTCTGACAGGGGCCCCCAATTTACCTCCCAGTTCTGGAGGGAATTCTGTCGTCAGATAGGGGCTTCCCCCAGTCTGTCATCAGGATTCCATCCGCAGACTAATGGGCAGGCCGAAAGGACCAATCAGATTCTTGGTCGCATGCTGCGTAGTCTTACGTCACAGAACCCTGCTTCATGGAGCGACCAGCTGCCGTGGGCCGAGTATGCTCACAATTCCCTTCCGTCGTCCGCTACTGGGTTGTCTCCGTTTGAGAGTTGTCTCGGTTACCAACCTCCCGTTTTTTCAGCGCAGGAGTCTCGGGCCTCGGTTCCGTCCGTCGAAGCTTTCATTCAGAGATGTAAGCAAACCTGGAGGAGAGTGAGATCTGCATTATGTCATTCCAGGGCACGTACTCGTCGAGCCGCTAATCGTCACCGTGTTAGATCTCCAAGATATGTCTGTGGTCAGAAGGTGTGGCTTTCCACCCGCAACTTGCCCATTCAAGAGGCGTCTCGTAAGCTCATGCCTCGGTTTATTGGCCCCTTTCCTGTGGTAAAGGTTATCAGCCCCGTCGCTGTTAAACTCAAGCTGTCCCGTCAGATGCGTCGTGTTCATCCGATTTTTCATGTGTCTTGTATTAAGCCTGTTATTCGCGCCCACCGTCCCTCCCTTCCTCCCCTCCGATCGACGAGGAGGCCTCTATCTATAGAGTTCGCAAGCTCCTTGACGTCCGTCCTCGGCGTGGCCACCAGTTTTTGGTGGATTGGGAGAATGCGGTCCTGAGGAGAGGCGTTGGATTCCGGCCGGGGCGTCCTGGATCGCTCGTTGATTGATGACTTCTACCGGTCTCGTCAGGCTCCTCTCGGGAGCGCCTGGGGCGCTTCGTTGAGTGAGGTACTGTCATGTGTCAGGTTCCTTCTCTATTGCTTCGTACTCTCCTTCCTGATTGTTTCACACACACGCACACGCACACGCACACGCACACACGCACACACACACACACACACACTCTCACTCATTCACTCTCGCTCGTTACGCTCATCCCTCTCTATCCACCTGCACCTGTTAGTCATCGCAATCAGCGGTCGCTGGCTTGCGATGACACCTGTTTCCACTTTTGTTTGACTGCTTACCCTTTATCTAGTGTTTGTTCATGCTGCCTCTTGTTGGATCATTGTCTCTTGTCATGCGTTATGGTTGCTGCTCTATCCTTGGAAGTTCTCACATTGTCTTGTTTTGTCTGATACAGCCTTGCGCCTAAGTTTTGTCTGGTTTCTACGTTTGCTACAAGAGTATCTTTTCGGACCTCTTTGCCTGGCTGTTATTATCTCTCAAGAACGGCCTCTACCTCGACGGGTGTCCCGAGCCTTCACCTTTTCAAGACAGGATCAGCTCAGCTGCTTTTCTGAGTTTGCTTTTCTCAGTTCTATGTGCCTTAATGACAGACTGCCTTATTTATTTTCTCATTAAAGACTGTTGATATCCTGTCCATCTCTGCTCTTGGATCCATTCTTTATACACCTGACAGTTGCAGTGTCACTAAACCCTGAAATGTCATAACCCCTTAGAATTACCCTCAAGTGTCTATTTTTCACTTAAGTAATCCCTTAAAAATCGTTAAGTGTTGCATAAAGCCTTAACTGTCATTTTCATAAGTGTAGTTCAAAGTTAAGAAACTTTACCTTAAGAGTTTACGAACATGAATGAGGAAAAAATGGCTGAGTTTATGGATCCGGTTGATCATGTTAGTGTGTGACCATTTGTGCATAATAAGAAATGTTGTTGCATCATGGCCAGGGAGTATGGGTTAATTTGTACAGTAGCGTGTGTATGGCAACAATATAATTGTATAATGGTAAAACATGGGTCGCAGCCGTGAAACACTGGTACCCTTACCTAAGATAACCGTTTAAGGGATTATATGCAACACCCTTAAATCATTCCCTTAGATAAGGGGAAATCCTGCCCTAAGTCTCATACTTAAGGGAACAACTTAAAGAGCTTTATGCAACCCCACGCGGGCACTGACCTCAACCCCATCCAACACCTTTGGGATGAACTAAAAGATTGCGAGACAGGCCTTTTGTCCAACATCAGTTCCTGGCCTCCAAATTCTCTGCTGGGTGAAAATTGGCAAGAAGTCCCACAGAAAGACTCCAAAATCTTGTGGAAAGCTGTCCCAGAAGAGTGTAGGCTAGCTGCGAAGGGGGGACCAACTCCATATAAATGTATATGTATTTAGAATGCAATGCCATTAAATTCCCAGTTGGTGTCCCAGTATATATATATATATATATATATATATATATATATATATATATATATATATATATATATATATATATATATATATATATATATATATATATATATATATATAATATAATATATATATATATATAGTTTACTTATTGTGTTAACTTATTTTAAATAATTATAAAACAGATTGAAAATGTAATCAAAAATAGAATATTAATAAACACATTATTTTCAGCTGGGCAATTATGCCACACATCCAGTTTACAGTGCTTAATTTGTATTAAACACGGAACATTCCTTTAGGTTATGTTAGTTAAGAAAGAGCCCAGTAAATTAGAATCTTGGTAAACAAAGAAAGAATAAATACAATCTGGAAATCAAGCTTGGGTTATTATTTCTACCAGCTCTTGTCTTGAAGCAGACAGTGGTGAGAGAGTAATTTCACCCTTTACTTCCAGGTGGGTTAATCTCATAGGCAATCGATGCCATCAGTCACCGAGGAGAAAGATTCACATCGCTCAGGAAAAAACAGGTTAGAAGACACACTCGTACACACACACACACACACACACACACACACACACACACACACACACACACACACACACACACACACACACACACACACACACACACACACACACACACACACACACACACACACACACACACACACACACACACATCTATTGATCCCCTGCTTTTCTCCTTTCTACAGCTGATATGTATTAGACTGCCGAAGTGTTGATGTGTTTACATGTAGACTGCTTGAGGTTCAGTCCAGGTGTCCCCTGGGACCTTTACATTTGTGCCTTTCAGTGATAAAAAGAGAGAGATAATTTTGCATTTCATAAGCAAATGCAGGAGAATCACTGAAGCAAGGCCTTTTAGCGACAGCAGAACAGATTTTATAGATCTATTACCCCTCAGTCTCACAACAGAAACGCTGCTCTAGTGATGCTTCACCTAACAAGAGTATGTAAAGGTTTGGTTATCATCAAGTGATGAAGGAACCTAAAAAAGGAATTTGGCTATATTTGTATTTTAATGGCAATTAGGTTGCTATAACATTTTCAAAAATGTTCCAGAAAATCATTGGATTACAATTTAATTTGACTGTGTATTTCTGCACAACCAAAATAAACGATTTACTTAAAAAAAAAAAAAACATTTTTCAACATTTCAATCAAATCATGCACTGCAAAATTCTTTCCAGACACATAATTTCAAGCAAAAATGTAACAAAATTTAGTGCGTAAAGAAATAACTTGCCAACTTAAAAGAAAACCAAATTAATTCAGACTATATTTCCTGAAAACAAGTGTCATTATGTTGTTACACAATTGTTGCTTCTCAAGAGGTTTCTCTCATCTTGAAGATAACCAAGGCTTTATAAAATCAACCTAATTGAAGTTTAAACAACCAATGAGGGACATTTTGGTAGTGCACGGGAAAACCTCATTAGAGTAGTGTTTCCTTATGAGAATCTGTAGTATCCTAACTGAAAAGCAACATCAAAAGTAATCAATTTGCAATGCTAGCAACTTTCAATTAACTCCTATATATAGAGTTAACAACACAACAGTAATACATTACATCATTTTTAGCACTGAAAAAAAAAATAGTTCAACAAAATAAAGTACATCTGGAATATGTTATATATAATAAATGTACATTTATAAAACGGTAATATTTATTTCTTTATCTGGCATACTGAAACCTTTTGGAACCTTCGCCTCAGGAGTAGCCTACACCTAAAATGCTGACTATATAGTTTTTGGAACACAGCTCATCTTTCTTTATTTTAGCAGTTTTATAATACAAAGGATTGTAATATAATACAATATTGTCCAATGCAAAGATCAGCAAAAAATAAAATGTCATGGTTAAAAAACCCTCACAATACTATCTAGTTATGTATCTTTTACATAGCAATTATCATCTTATCATCGTTCGTTCTACGTTTAATCATGCAGGGCTTGTGTATGAAAAAAATGTGTGATAAGAAAAATAGCCCTAATCTGTGACACAAGGACACGCTGTGCTCTTCTGAATAAACCTCTGCAGGATCTGTCATGACATGTGTCATGTTAATGAGTCTGACACGCACATGGACCCCCACAAACACACGTGTACATGCACACACGCAGATGAACCTATCCGAGTAAGCAACCTCCATTCCTGTCAAAATGGTATCGCCACAACAAGCATGCAATCTGTTGTTTACCTACCACCAGTCCATTTGTCATTCAGAACACTCCGCACAAACAGTTTGTAAACAAACCTCAGCCTCGGTGGACGTTTACTACCTTTGGTGGGACAAACTTTACTTTTCATCAAAGTATTCCACAGTTTGCACAGCAGTTTGCACATCTGATGTATAGTCACTTAACGGAACAAATGCATTGATGTAGGCAAAGAATACTAGATGATGGTTATGAATATTCAATTAATTATTGAATATTAGTGCAATCCTCTTTGTGGCTACAGCTGAGCATTTATTTTCAATAATTCAACGGTTCAGAGTGAACTACTCAACTCATATCATTACCATGTTTAATAATATTACCATATTTACCACATGGGTGTATCCTAAAACATTTTCAGGATTTTATCCGCTACTTATTTACCATTGAACTTAGAAATAGCACACACTAGCATTACTAGTTCAGAATAGTATATACTGTACTGTATGTACACTACTGCTCAAAAAAATGTTGGTCACACTTTGTATTAGGGGTCTTTGACTACTATGTACTTGCATCATAAAAATAAGATAAATGCTGGCGAATGAAAGCGGAGGAGCTTCAGCAACCCTGTGAGTACTGGTGTCTCAATGCCAGTCATGTGGTTCTGTCTGTGTTCACTTCCTATGTTAAGTTCCTGTGTGCTTGAAACTTCATTTGTAACTTCAATAATGATTCCTTGATTATTGCTTATTTTATATTACTGTTTATTGTATTATGCATCTTTGCTCTATTGTATGCATTTGTGTATTTGTCTACCCTACACCTACCCATCACACAAAACTTTCAGCATTTTTACATAAAAAAAATAAAATAAAATAAACGTATTCTGTATGATTTATAAGCTTGTTTCCTCAAGGGGACCTCAACAAAGAAAAACTACTGCCAATGGGGTAAAATAAACTTAATTAAATGATATGAAAACAAGCCTGAAATGCTTCTGAAGTAAATGCATTTATTTTAGGGATGTTTGGATACATAGGGTGCTTTCACACTGGAAGTTTAGTTTGAACTGTGGCATGGTTCGCATGAAAAATATAGATAATGTGAAATCTGTCATGATGACCCGAGTGTGCACTGGAGTACTGATCTCAAGACTACCTGAAGGTGGTCTGAGTTTGGTTACACTGAAACTTTGCTGCAATTTGCGTGAATGTGAAACAACACAGACTCGGTGTGCACTCGTTCAGGATATAAAGTAACCTTAGCCGTTGACGATGTGTTTAGATCAATAAAACACATGTAAGGAATGATAGTGTGGATGATTTGCCTTGGAAATTACCTACAGAGTAATCCCATATAGCGAAGTGGTACAATCAGGGCGGCAAATTAATGGCAATCCACTGTCTCCTCAAAAGAGTCCCAAAAGGAGTTTTCAAGCAGCCCATCTGCTCCACTGGGATTTAAACTGCGGCTCGCATCTTCTGCTGTGACATTAGCATCAAAGTACAATCTCAACTGTTAAATAACAGACAGAAATTAAAATATTATCAGATTTGTCTTATTTTAAAAAACAGAGATGCAAAATAAACTTAAGAAAGAAATTTACGTTTGCTAATAAATGTTCAGTGAAATCTTCCAAATATTATTATTCTTCTTTATTTTTTTTTATTTTGGTGCAATTGTTTCTCTGTCTATAGTGTTGATATGCCAACTAGTAAATACACAAAGTTTCATCATCCTGGCATGTGTGGAAAGTGTTAAACCATGTGTGTTACAATTAACCCTGCGTTAGGTTGTGCCCCGCGCTCCCCTAAATATACCCCAGTGCTTCAGTTGTTGTTTGTCGGTCGTTGCTCCTGTATGTGTGTTCCTGTCATTGCGCTGCTGCCTGTTTTTTGAAACCCTTGTTCTTGGATGTTCTGTTGATGTTGTTTGTTATTAAATCATGTTGCACTTGGATTCTCATTCCGCTTTATCCCTGCTCACACGTTACAACTGTATAATCAATACTGATTAAGCAAATCATTTCAGTACTTCAATACCTCAATTAAAAATTTCAGTTGTACTACTTCACTTCAATACTTAAACTGCGTTAACTGTGGCTCATCCCTAACATTCATACCCTAAACTACGGCCATGGCAGCACTGAGAGCTGATCCGCTGTTTAACTGACACTAGAGTGATGCAGAATACATACTGTACATCAGGGATTGTATATTTAGAGTACGCACTTGATTGAGAGTCAGTATGTTGGTGGAACATTTGCAGCGGCAAGGCTGCTATTGGATAATCCTTAACAATTTGTTAGAAGTCAGAATTGCTGTTTACAAATTAGCATGAACAAAGACAGATTTGCTTGGAAAGCTACCAGACGTCAGAGTTTCAACTCAGCAGAAAATGAAGGAGCCTTGTCAGCAGGACACGTCTTCATTCTTCAGTTCGCTGGTCGCGTCTGGACTGACAGAATGCAGAATCAACGTTACAAAACTTCCTCTTGATTTTAAAAATCATGGTTATACATATTAAAAGGAGGAAATATGTAAAAATGTGTGAGTAATAGTCTTTGCTCTACCATTTCGTAAAAATCATAATAATACAAGTTATTAAAAACACGTTCCCACTTTATATTATGTGGCCTTAACTACTGTGTATTTACATCAAAAAAATAAATGCAATGTACTTATTGTGCTCATAATGTAATGCAAAACACTTTTGCTGATATTGAGGTGGGATACGGGTAAAGTTCGGGACAGGTGTGATGGTATGGGTATTTTTAAGGGTAGGATTAAGTGTAAAGGAAGTGCCAACATTGTAATTACAAATGTACTTAATTACAGATTTAATTGCATACAGGTATTTTTAAAAATGTAAGTACAATGTAAAAATATGTATCTACACAAAAAGTGCATTATCACATGATTAATTACACTGTACTGTGTGTGTATATCATTTGATAATGTACTTATTGTGTATATACATGTTTTTACATTGTACTTACATTTTTGTCAGAATTCTTTGCAGTTTATTGTAATATACAGTATGTTATGCTTAATAATCAATGGTTTTACTTAGTACTGTCATTTGATTTTATTATGCCATTTGTAATGTTTTAATGGGATTCATAGTTATTTCATAAAAATGTTGAGTGTGCAGTCTTTGGTGTCCTCTCACCAGGTTTTTTTTTTTTTTTTTTTTTTTTTGTGCCTGCAATGCAGTAGCCTTAAATAGAAGCTGTTCATTTTTAAATGCCTAAAAATGGGAAAAAATACCAACAGCATTTGAAAAAAACAGGTTTGTATTTTCTTCCACTTCTAAATACTTAAAGACCAGGGATGTCGAAAGTCTTACATACTTCTAGACTCTGCCAATGTCATAGTGTACATAATGAACACTCAGCTTTACTTTCATGTAAATAGTTACAAGGCAGATGACGAGTTAATACAGATTACAGGAGCAATCATGTTAAGTCACGCATACAAAAACGTTTAATTCCTTTTGCGGTTGGATGAATTGACTATCGCATTGGTAATGGAAGCTCGGCACGGGATCCTGAAGCTGAGAAGCCTCCCTCATCTGTGATTTTCCTGCTCAAAAGCTATGAATCAGACGGTAATCAGTCATTTCACATCAGTGAGGCCATCTTAATTTGCCAAACACATCCCACATATAACAGAATAAATTACAGGGATAACGTGATCTCACACAAATGCACTGCTTAAAAAAAAGACAAAAGAAAAGAAATGCATTTATTTGGATGATTATTACTTTTTTTTTGCATTCTCCTATTATTTGAATTAATATTAAGAAGAAAAAAAAAACATTATTGTAAAAGAATGTTTAAAGTAAGATTAAAATTAAATATAATTAAAAAATATATATTTGTATTACAGTTTGTATTATAATTAGAATTAGAAAAAGTTTATTTATTTCACTAATTCCATTCAAAGAGTGAAACTTGTATATTATATTCATTCATTACACACAGACTGATATATTTCAAATGTTTATTTCTTTTCATTTTGATGATTATATCTGACAACTAAGGAAAATCCCAAATTAGAAATTCTCAGAAAATTTGAATATAGTGAAAAGGTTCAATATTGAAGACGCCTGGTGCCAAAATCTAATCAGCTAATTAACTCAAAACCCCTGCAAAGGCCTTCAAACGGTCTCTCAGTGTAGTTCTGTAGGCTACACAATCATGGGGAAGACTGCTGACTTGACAGTTGTCCAAAAGACGACCATTGACACCTTGCACAAGGAGGGCAAGACACAAAAGGTCATTGCAAAAGAGACTGGCTGTTTACAGAGCTCTGTGTCCAAGCACATTAATAGAGAGGCGAAGGGAAGGAAAATATGTGGTAGAAAAAAAGTGTACAAGCAACAGGGATAACCACACCCTGGAGAGGATTGTGAAACAAAACCCATTCAAAAATGTGGGGGAGATTCACAAAGACTGCAGCTGGAGTCAGTGCTTCAAGAACCACTACGCACAGACAGATGTATGCAAGACATGGGTTTCAGCTGTCATATTCCTTGTGTTACGCTACTCTTGAACAACAGACAGCGTCAGAATCGTCTCGCCTGGGATAAAGACAACAAGGACTGGACTTCTGCTAAGTGGTCCAAAGTTATGTTTTCTGATTGTAACCGGAATAAGTACGCTATGCCTTTAAGGGACCGGTGACGCGATGGCGCTGATGAGTTTAAAGTCTCGCGGGCGTGGTGAAATCACGTTTGTTCTCGTTTTCTACTCAAAGGAGTGTGTGGTCTTTCCCTCCTGTACTGGCGCTTTGGAGAAGCTGTTGACTGTAGCCCTGGACGATTTAGTGTGAGTAGATGTGCCTTTTTATCCATTGAAATTGAATATAATAGGAGACATGTTAGTATAAGTTGTCTACCAACGTGTTGTTTTAGGATTATTTCCGTGCTGATGACCTGTTGATCTGATAACGCCAGGGGCGTGCAACTTCGCGTTGGGCTTCGCTACCTAATGATCGTTCATGTGTGCGTATATTTTGATGCTTCTGATAATTCAATGTGAGTAGATATGTCCTTTATATCCATGAGTTGAATCTAATAGGAGACATGTTAGTATATGTGCACCAATGTGTTTTCTAGGATTATTCCTGTGCCGATGACCTGTTGATCTGATAACGCTGGGCGTGTGCAACTGGCGTTTGGCTTCGTTACATAATGAGTATTGGTGCGTGTATACACTGCTGATTTGAGAGTAACAGAGTGCACGGAGGTTTGCACAGGATCGACTGTGTGACAACCTACTTCTGCCTTTTCAGTGAGACTGTCCTGTCTCAGTCAACAAAGTGAACCATAGAGTACTGTTAGGGAGGTATGTGACTATTTTAGAAGTTTGTAAGTGTGTAATGTGTTTTGCGTAATTAAAAATGTGATATGGTTTTAATTACAGGTTTTCAATCCTCCCTGTTGGCTTAGCAGCCACCGTTTTCTTTTCCCACTAATATATTTGTGATTTATTTGATTAGTTTGTGATGGTTTATTTTGTGTTTGGGTGTTTATTGTAATTTGTTTTTTTTTGCGCTTATTTTCGATGTAAAGTTTCGTCTGTTTCATTTACTGGTGTACCACTGTATGGGAGGTCTTATTTTGATGTTTGGTTTGTTTCACGTATGGTTTGGTTTTAACTGGTTTTTTATTGGTTTGGTTTGTTTTCTCCCATGTGGTTTATCCAGTTTATGTCAGTTTGCTTTACTTCATTTTGAGTGTTATGTTTATTAATTATTTCTTATATAATATAATTTATGTGCAACCTAAGTTTTTTTCATTAGATTTATTGGTTTCTCAGTGTGGTTATTTATTTGACGATTCACAATTAATTTGGCTGTTAATCAGGCTAATAGTGTCCATGGAGAAGGATTGTATGCTTGGTAGTTATTTTAAATAAAATTGACATTTTATACTCCGGCTTCTAGTTCATTTAATTGAACCACCTGTGTTTAAAAATATCATTGGGGTCCCCTATCCCGCAAAAGTGGGGTGGCGTAGTCTATCTGGTTAACGTTTCTGACCGCCATATAGTTGAGGTCACATGATGAAAGTACATTTTGCATTTCCTTTGGAAATCAGGGTCCCAGAGTCTGGGGGAAGAAAGGAGAGGCACACAATCCACATTGCTTGAGGTCCAGTGTAAAGTTTCCACAGTCAGTGATGGTTTGGGTTGCCATGTCATCTGCTGGTGTTGGTCCACTGTGTTCTCTGAATTCCATGGTCAATGCAGCCGTGTACCATGAAGTTTTAGAGCACTTCATGCTTCCTGCTGCTGACCAACTTAATTTTCCAACAGGACTTGGCACCTGCACAGTGCCAAAGCAATCAGTACCTGGTTTAAGGACCGTGGTATCCCTGTTCTTAACTGGCCAGCAAACTCACCTGACCCTAACCCCATAGAAAATCTATGGGGTATTGTGAAGAGGAAGATGCCAAATCCAGGTGTCAAAAAAACTTGTTTTCTGTCAATTTGGGGTGTTGTGTGTACATTAATGAGAGAGAAAAAAAAATAACTTAAATGATTGCAATATAAAATGTAAGGGGGTTTGAATACTTTCCGTACCCACTGTATGACCAGCACCTGTATATTCATGATAATCTAATAATAATCACCATTGTAATAAGAATTACAAAAATAAAATAAAATAAAAAGCATAACATTTTTAATGCACAATGCCATTTATAACATTAACAGGTTTACGAAATGAATGGGCTTATTCATTTGACACAAGTGTTCCTTCAGTGCAAGATGCTACAGATAAAAGCATCTCCAAATTGCATGAATGTAAAGAACTCATTTTGAGGAGTTGTCACCACATCACCACTCTCAGTGAATAGATGGGCATGTAAATAATGTAATAAAGAGTTAACTTGATAGAAGCCATTGGATGTAGAAAAAAAATACACAAAATATAAAGACAAGTGACAGGCGGTTGTCAGTCCCATTTTTCTTTTAGATAGGGGATGTAAAAAGGGTGATGAATCACCATCATTAATGTGATGCCCCACAGTCACAAGTGCCAGGCCTTACTAGAAACAGCCAATTAACATAATCACAGTCTTGACTAATTGGACAGACTCAGTAGGGAGTCTTGAGAGAGTCACAGTAGTTAACTGAATCAACAAACCACCAGCTGATTTCTAGCTAAACATCCACCATCACCCAGTTCTCACCTGGTTTTCTCATAGGTCACACTGGATTAGAGGTTGCAAGATAATTCCTAGCACTACTTGCTGAGAAATTTGTGATTATGTTAATAAAAAATCCAGATTTTGTTCTAAAGGTGCAGCTCAGTCAAAAAGGGGAGAAACAAAGAAATAGAGAGAAATAAAACATTTTAAAGTGTAACGTTGTTTAAAAGTTTGCGGTCTGTAAGATTTTTTATTGTTTCTGAAAGGAGTCTATTAAACATGCTGTGAAATACTACTGCAATTTAAAATAACTGTTTTTTGTTGTTGTTGTTGTTTTCTATTTTAATATACAGTGGTAGCCTAAATGATTTGAACACTTGGCATCGGGGAGTCGTCTTATTGGGCCTGGATTTATTTTCCAGGTGGACAATGACCCGAAACATTCTTCTAACTATTGCCGGAACTACCTGTGACGGAAGGAATCTGCTGGAACATTGAAAATGATGAAATGCCCCCCTCAAAATCCGGACCTCAACCCCATCGAGCACATTTGGGGCAAGTTGGAAAATAAACTGGACAGATCTATTGTACATCAGTGTTGAAGTTCTCAGAGAAATATATTGGCACTATGCCAGAGAGATGTGCTGCTGTAATTGCTGCAAACAGTGGACATACCACATATTGAAGTGAAAAGTGGAAAAACAGTACGACTCACTGTTTCATGAACGTTATGACATGAAAACATGTTTTGCAAAAAAAGGCCACTATTTTTAGATCTGTCAGTTCTGGCAATTTTAGCCACACTGTATTTTAAAATGTAATTTATTCCTGTGACAAAAAAGTTGTATTTTCAGCATCATTACTCCAGTCTTCAGTGTCACATGATCCTTCAGAAATCATTCTAATATGATGATTTGATGATGATGATGATAATCATTAGTAGTAGTAGTAGTAGTGTCAATGTTGAAAACAGTTGAGCTGCTTAATTTTAAGTAGTAAAAAATAAATAAATAAATAAAAAATGTAAGTTATAAAACAATATCTTACTGACCCAAACACATACAACATCCATAAAAAGCTCTGTCAAAAGTAATAGGCCTAGTGTTTTGTTTTTTTTTTCTTCAGGGTAACGTTATAGAAAATAAGTTGTCTTGGTATGGGCTGTTTTGTGTGCCGGCGGCCTATGAATAAACGCAGCTGATTTCTTTAACTGGATAGAAGCACCAACTTCGCTGTGAAGCCAAACCGCTTTTGACAATTGGAAAATACAATTGTCAGACCTGGAAGGTTCCCGCTCCACTTGTTGGGTAAACACTATGACAAAACGTCAGGAGAGTTTAGCATAGATATAGGACTCTGTGCTTAATAATTTAATATTCAGCTTACTTTATTATAATTTTTTTTTTTCTACTGTGCATTTTTAGCGGGTCAGTTTGAGCATATACATTACCGTTCAAAACTTTGAGGTCAGTAGGATTTTAATACTTTTATTCAGCATGGGCACATTCAATTTACCAAACGTGACAGTAAAGACATTAATAATATAACAAAAATGTCAATGTAAAACTTAAAATATAATACAAAAAAAAAAAAAATCAAGTTGTAAAAATGTATCAAAGTTTCCACAACATTATGGTATACTGTAAGTAGAAGAGGGAGACACATTCTCGTTTACACCCAGTGTTTTAATCCGTCTCTTTTCTTTGAGGGGAGGGTCTATGGACAAAATTGACAAAGTAAGCTTGTGAATTTATCATATGAACGGACACGGAAATGACAGAAAAACATCCGGAGAGCAGCAGCTTTCATTTCTCCTGTGATAGATGCAAGTCCGTGTCGAACGCAGCTTTGCATCACATGAATAAATTACATTTTATTTATTTGCATAGAATTAGTCCTAAAAAAGGGACTAATGCATTTTACTATTTTTGTTACAGTGGCTTTTTATGAAGCCACAGGTGGTTAAACTTGTTGCCTTGTCTTCCTCGTAACACTTCATTTAAATGCATCTGAACTGCACACTTACTAAACATAATCTGCATATGTATTTCATAGCCCAGCTGAAAAAAATAACAGAGACATTTTGGATTCAACAGGCGGTTTGAGCCATTCGCAAGACCTTATTAAGTCGGCTTTGGTCACATAATGTCAGTATATGGACGCTAATGCCTCTGAACTTGACTAACTCACAAACACCAAATAAACACGGACGGTTTCATAGAAAGACTCCTGTGCTACCAAGCACAGCAGGCCACGGACATCTATTTGTACAGAATTTACAAATCAAATGCAAAGTCGCAATTTACCGTAGCTTGTGAAACTGCTTTCATGCACTTGCATTACATATTTAATGTATTTTATACTGTGTATATAAGTGGACTTAGATTGCCTAAGCCTTCAGGAATGAATGAGTTTTATTTGGCAACTACAATCATTTTTGTGAGCGCAATATAAAGTCAGATTGATATCTGATAGCAGAATATTAATGAAGTCAGGATGAGGGCTCATTGTATATCACGACTCAAAGCTGTTTTCTTATCTGTGAAAATGCACATGATCTCTTATCTAGTCATCTGAGGACAGAAACAATGAATACGCCTGGATGAACACTGTTCATCATTATGCAAAATAAGTAAAAACTAGGCAAATGCATTTTATATCAATCACTTAAAAGAAAACTGACCTAAAAATGTTAATTTTGTCATTCCAAACCTGTATGACACAACATGAGATGGCTGATTTACAGCCCCAGTCACTTGCAAAAAAAGGTGGAAAAATGGTGACTGCGACTGTCATTTTGCCATCTTTTGTGCTCCAGACAAGAAAGAAAGTCAGTCATAGCGGTTTGGAATGACACGGGATGAGTAAATGATGACAGCATCTTCGTTTTTAAGGGAACTTTTTTTTCTTTTTATGTCTCTTGCTTCTCTGACTTGCAGAGAAAAGATCCTATTAATGTATCCTCTACTATTCACCCCTAATGTATCTGTAGTTCTTAGCCGTGCCTTACTCTCTGCTCAGATTTGATACTGTCTGCAATCAAAAGCATTATTCAGTTTGAAAATGTTTTATCAAAGGCCAAATTATCTGAGGTGCTATCTATAACTAGCCTGGTTCTACCAGACTCTCGTACATTTCATTTGTACAGAGAGTCTGGCCACTCTCCATTGACAAGTAACTCCCTTGAAGGCGGGTACTCTGAGCAGATCCAATAGTTTTCAACTTCAACAGAGTTGCTCTGGATCTGTCGTAACCAATCGCTAATATTTGGTCGTGACGTATGTCATCTCAAACTAGCACAACATCAATGTCACCGTTCTCAGACACTCCCTCTGTTCGTTGATTGGACTGGTTAAAATTTGACCGGAATAAACCGAAGACTATACCGCAATTTTAAATGAATGCCCTCTAGGGCTGCATATGTTTTATCAAAAACATAGTAAATTGTGTGAAATATTACCATTTACAATAGTTTTCTATTTAAATATTAATGATTTTTCAGCATCGTTACTCCAGTCTTAAGTGTTCGGTCTTTGTGTTGGCCGTTGGCAGAAGTTGGCCAACCGGTGGCCTCATGAAAACAGCAAATAGTGAGCAAGATGCATTTAAGTGAGTAAATATAGGAGAAATACAGCAGTCATTTTGATGTGCCACACTTCCTGCTGCCAGCAGGTGGCGCTTTGACTATAACTGAATATTGCCATATAGATGTCTTCAGGTCAGGAGTGTTATCAGACGTGAAGTTTGGGGCAGATCGGACATTATATACCTGAGTTACAACAGCTTCCTGTTTCGTTGCGTTAATCGCATACATTAGCACTTGTTGCAAGATGTAATGTGTTTTTAGCATGTTTGGTACTTTATGGCATATTTAAATTAGTTTCTGGGAGTGAATTACAGTGTAAAGCATGCCATTTCCTGTTGCCAGCAGGTGGCACTATGACTAAATGAATATTGGCATGTAGAGGCCTGGCCAGGACATGTGAAGTTTGGGGCAGATTGGACATTGTGCTTCTTGTGTCATGGCAAAACATCTGTGTTTTTTTTAAAGAAGGGGTGCTGCATTGAACACCCTGTTCTGATGGTGCAAGAGCTGTAACTATGGCAGCTGAGAAGGTCATTTTTTGTGTTCTATTTGAAGAATTTTCGGCAACTGCAAAATATGCTCAATGTTACAGTCACTGCACTTTCTGCCCAGAATAAAAGAACATCCCAATTAAGTGAAGGGATTTGTGGAAATCCCTAATTATTTTGATCCAACATTTGCCTCGCATTTTAGGATGAAAAGACAAAGATTTCAGGTTAAGGATAATCCACTTCCTACCTCCGAGACTGTGTAATGCTCTATTTTTATTGTGAGTATTAGGCTTATCATAATTGCTGATAACTGTGCTATGATGTTGTAATATTTTATATTTACCATTATATAATCAGAGGAGTAGAGAAAAGTTTATGAAAGTCTCACTCCACAATACAAGAGCAAAATATATAAATATGTATAGTATTTGTGTAAACCCATTGTGCAAGCTGTCTGTTTAATACCGTGTGGTTTACTGTATATACACGTTGCTGCTGATTGGGCTGACATATTTTGCACACCCACCAAACGAGGGAAAACGCATCTCAAACCCGTTGCACACCGTTTCCAGGAAACATGAAGTTCACCCAGACACTGTAGCAAAACGTTGCACACCGGTTTGAGTTTTAAACGTGCCCCAGACATTGACAGGCCGCCACAGACACGCCCTTCAGCAAAAACTCATGATCTTCACAATTTAACATCACCAAGACCTTAAGATTAGACTGACCAAATATGATGTTGATCTGGTTAAATCTCAATGAGGATACTCATCACAGTGTAAAACATTTCCTGTTGCCCACAGGTGGCGCTATGGCTGAATATTGGCATGTAGATGTCTCCAGGCCAGCACTCTAATAAAACATGTGAAGTTTGGGGGCAGTTTTTATGGCGAAACATCAAAGTTTGTGAGGCCGCCACAGACACGCCCTTCAGGGATAACTCAAGATCTTCACGATTTAAATTTTGCAAAGGCCTTTATATTAGACTGACCACATATGATGTTGATCTGATTAAATCTCTAGGAGGATTTTGTTAATGTACAACATCTGGAAATGAAAAACCAATATCTAAATAACTAAGTAGCAATTGTAAATATTGTAAGTAGCCATAGCAACTCACTCTCTGAACATAACCTGCTCCTGTATCCAAGGTAATGTTTACATTTTAATTAAATTCAAATATATTTATTATTTTATTGTCATCTTGTAAGGATTGGTTTTACTGCTGAGACAAAAACTGAGATCCAACACCATGCAATAAAGCAATCAAACCCACTAATTTGGAGAGAAGATCTCACAGAAGGACTGTAGGACACTGCCCAAACCTTCTCCCCTCTCCCTCTTCCCATTCCCCCCTCCCCTTGATTCAAGTTACAGAATGCAGATATACTAGATGATGTATTTTGTGAATCTATTGGTTTTCCTTTTCATGTTTGGTGTCTTTTTAAAGGTCTCAGTGCGATTGGTAAATTGGTCTCAACTTCACTGTAGTCAATAGTAGGATGAGATATGAGAATTCGGCTATCCCTTTTTGAGTGGTCTCTGAAAGATATCTAAAACCTCTCCCCTAAAACCAGGTGTTGTGTTACAATCCTTTGTTCTGGTCTGGGTATTTAAGCAAGGGTAGCGGAACTACCAGTTGGGAACATTCTTTAGCCATGCCGTGTTGTGTCAAGTGTCCCCGAGGCACTCACACACACACACACACACTGCATGTACTATGCCACACACAATTACTCTTTGAAACTATTTTCATATTACTTTACAATTGTATTTTATTTTTTTATGCTGAAAGTTGTGTACCATGGAATAATTGCTTAATTTATGTCTGGCCAAAATAAATATTAACCTTGATTTATCTTGTATTATTCTGCAATCATTAGTCTAGTATGGATCAATGTATTTTCATGAAAATTACTAAAATTATACTTTTTGTTGAGTAAGCAGGTGCGACCACTTAAAGGTAAAATATTCACTCTGCAATCCTCTGACTAATATCAGAACTGTGATCGTGAGCGGGCGGAACCGGACGCTTCGTCCCGGTGTGATATTGGGATCCCTTGAGGAACGAATATTTGAAAATAAGAAATACTAAGAGAAATCGACGATCTAAATTAAATCACAACTAAAATTATGATCAGCTGTTAAGTTACAAACGCAACGAATTTAACAAAGTCATATAAAATTGGAGTCAGATCAAAAATTAAAAATGGAGTCAGATTCAAAATTCGATAACAATAAATGAAGTAAATTTAACAGAAATGCTGAAAAGGCATACACGCAAAAGTCCTTCAACCAGGCTGTTAGATTCTGTTCTCGGGCTAACAGATGGACTTTACAATCTCACACATGGCTCTGCATTCAGCTAATTAGCATCAAACAAACAATCCTTATGTGCATTGAATAAAGATTACTTATTAAACGAAGACGTTGAAACAATTATTGCACAACCACCAAATAGATGGCGATGTGCACTAAGTAGGATATGTAACTCGCCATTAAACAAAAGAAGGAGAAGGAAGTAGTATGGCGCACTTGTGCATTTCCATGGTGACTTCGATTCATCACTCACTCTGTTCAGAATGTCTTGTGTAGTCACAGTTACATACTCTGAGTTGTCTGAACTTACTCCCGGACACTTTTTTTGTAACCAGCATGCCTCGAGTAAGCAAGGTTTGGGGTTTGGGTTATCAACCAAGAGTTCAGGGTATATGTGACGGTGAGTTAACCTTGCTTTCTGGAATACCCCATTGAGATTATCAATGATGTACTTTGTATGTTGTTACAGCCATAAATGCACAGAAATAGAAAACTTGTAAAAGGCACAGAAATATGTAAAAAAATAACCATCGCATATCGCCGTTGCGTCTGGTCAATACAAAAAAAATCCCTGATAAACATGGAAAAGATACATTTTCTCATGTGTGATGTTGCGTCTAGGACACAGTATAGGTTTAAGGCTGTTTCAGAATTTGCATTAATTTCATATTAAGTCAAGCCTGTGCATTTCCATTGACATTGTTTTAGTATGGTGGATTTTTGTCTACATTTTGTTTCAATATAATACAATTACATGGCATTCAGTAATGTCAATGTTGTATAGCCAGAATGAATCATGCCATACCCTAGGGTTTTGTGAAAAAACACCACAAACAATACAAACAATGACAGAGTCCAAGACACATGCAAATGGCCAGGAGATCAAGAACATAACTGTTGACAAACAAGAGAGAGAGAGCTCAGAAATGCAGTATGACATTATCAAGACTTTGCAAAGAAGGACTGAAAACACAGGGCTTATAATGGCAGAGTTAACAAGGTAATGCGACACAGCTGAAAGTAATGATACATAACTGTTCCGGGCAATGGATTATGGGAAATGCAGTTTGGGATGAGATAGTGGAGATCTCTGGTGGAGTAGATGTGACAACACCCTTGCTGAATAAAAATATTAATTTCTTTAAAAAAAAATTTAAAAAAAGATCACGTTCTCAAATAAAGAACAAATGATCTAAGCTGCTATCTGCATTAATTGTATAGTTATATACTCTTAATCCATGTCAACACCATAAAAGCCTTTTAAGTTTATTTAATTTTTTTAGGAGAAACATCAAATTGCACATAACTGAGGACTCCATTATATTCTCCTGGGCAACCGCTGAGCAATGAAATCTTCCTCTGGGATCAGCGGTTCAATGTTTGCGTGATCATAAAACCGTTTGTTGTAGATGCATTGAGTGCTTTCTAAACTCTGGCTTCAGGGCTGCATCAAAACCCATATGGTTTATTGAGCCTCCCTGCATTGATCATAGGGAGGTTTACAAACATTCATGATGTACTTATAAACCTTTTATAGGTGACATTTTAATTTCTGCTTTGATTGAGAGGCATATCCGATGTGTCATCAGATGGTGGAACAGACTGTGGAACAGGGCTCAGGGACATTGCATGTTGTCTACTGACAACAATGGGAATGTATGCACATTTGAAAACTGTTCTAAGACCAGTTTCTGTATGGACCCAAAATTGCATAACAATGAGCAATATATTTTGCAGCATTTATTCATCTTTATTAATGTTTATTAATGCACTAAGTGGCATTAACAGATAAAAACATTTGATTTCAATGCTGTATTTGTAAATGTTGAGATTAACATTAACTAAGCATTAACTATGCAGCTGACGCATTATTCATTGTTGGCTGATGATAATAATGTTAACAAATGTAATATTGTAAAGAGTTACTGAAACAAAATTACTAGAGACCAAAAAATACAGACAAAAATGTCTGTTAGTTTTATGTTTGTGCATTTTTTAATTACTGATAACTAAACTGAGACAAAAATTGGAAGTGAATAACACTGATTATCTCTTCATCACAGCACCTGTTAGTGCGTTGGATATATTAGGCAGCAAGTGGACATTTTGTGGGCAAGAAAAATGGGCAAGCGCAATGATTCTATTGGTCTATGGCTACACGACTGGGTCAGAGCATCTCCAAAACTGCAGCTCTTGTGGGGTGTTCCCGGTCTGCAGTGGTCAGCATCTATCAAAAGTGATCCCAGGAACAAACAGTGTTGAACCGGCGGCAGGGTCATGGGTGGCCAAGGCTCATTGATGCATGTGGAGAGTGAAGGCTAGCGATTAGCCTGTGGTCCGATTAAACAGACGTGCTACTGCCGAAAGCGGCAACAGTGGGCATGTGAATATCAGAACTGGACCCCGGAGCAATGGAAGAAGGTGGCCTGGTCTGATAAATGTTTTTTTTTTTAAATCACATGGATGGCCGAGTGCGTGTACACTTACCTGTGGAACACATGGTACCAGGATGCACTATAGGAAGAAGGAAAGCTGGTGGAGGCAGTGTGATGTAGATAGATAGATAGATAGATAGATAGATAGATAGATAGATAGATAGATAGATAGATGATAGATAGATAGATAGATAGATAGATAGATAGATAGATAGATAGATAGATAGATAGATAGATAGATAGATAGATAGATAGATAGATAGATAGATAGATAGACAGACAGACAGACAGACAGACAGACAGACAGACAGACAGACAGACAGACAGACAGACAGATAGATATAGATGATAGATAGATAGATAGATAGATAGATAGATAGATAGATAGATAGATAGATTGATTGATTGATTGATTGATTGATTGATTGATTGATTGATGGGTAGATGGATAGAAAAAAATCTAACAATGTTTTTTAATAATTTAATCCATAATCCAACATAGAGATTGAATAAAAAGAAATTCAATAATGAATTAATATAAACTAATTCATTTAAAAAGCTTAAATATAAACTAGATGTCATTTTGTAAATCTCTAAATCTGTTAATCTGTCTAAATAATTAATATGACATGACAAAACATATTAAATATAGATTGATAGTCAAACACAAAAACTATGGCTACAACAAAGTTGTAGGCACTCAAATGTCTAACAGCCCAAGCAAGATCTGCACCAAAACCTCTAGTGTGAAAACATTCTGAGAGAAAAAATAAATAACAAGAGCACAATACTGGTTCTAGACAAGGAAAGAAAATGTAATCATTAGACAAGGAACAAGGAACACCGCCAAGGTAGTCAAATGAGGGCTTGAGCTTTTCCATTCCAACTGTGTGAAATCATCCCTCTCAAGCATATGTAAGGTAGATAACTGCATCAGGACCAGACTCAAGGCACTTCACAAACGCCGCAGCCTTCCCTCACCACAGGAGCTACATTAATTAGGCGCTGATCGCCTGCTTCTTGTCACCCTGACATGGCTTCATTGCATGGCGGCTGTGGCGTCTCATTGAGCATCTCCACTTGAGTGGTGAACAGCCTGGGTCCTCTAGCTGTTGTTGCAATTAGAATATCACACTAGTCTGCTGTGGGAAAGCCTCGCCAGCTAAATCAGCCGTGCCAATGAAAGAAAAGGATAAAGCGGGAGTCAGGTGTGTTACCTGGAGATATGGAGCTGCGCAGAGTGTAATTACATTAGAATGAGGCTGGAAGGCGGCTTGTTAGTGAATCTGGCACACCTGAGCAAAGCAGATTTACAAGTTCTCAAGTTGTTAGCACTGAATGTTTACTTTCGGATTTCTGTTTTATGTGACAATGAAAAGCTCTCTACTTGATTAACAAACAAAGTTGGCAAGAAATCACCAGGTCTATGTTCTGAATACTCCTGCATAATGAATAATGCATAAACTCCATTATTTTGACTACATTGTTGTCACATTTTTAATCAAGCCTCATTTATTTTTTAAATCTATTTATTTTCTTGTTGTATGTACATTTTCAAAAAATATGTACATTGATCAAATGAGTCAAACTAGATCTAAAACTGGTATAACTTCTGATTTATTTCCTTATATTAAATTTGCACACTGCTCTGAACATATAACTTTAAACAGTTTCTGCAATATCTCAAGATTAATTACTGTAGACCTAAATTCCCCTCATATTCCTATACATTGTGATATTCAGCAAGATAACAAAAAACATAATAAAATAATAATAATAATAAAAAGGATTTATTTACTGTGTTTATGAGGTGAAAATACACCTGAACCACGTTGGAAATAAATGAATCTCTTTAATAGCTCTTCAGTAGAGATTAAACATCTTGGAGTGAATTGATGGGAAATGGACATGCAGCATAATTAGATATTAATTAATGCCGTCCTTTTCGTCCTTACAACATTTGTTTGACAATCATGTATTATAGACTGGAGGGCTTATATTATATATGGAGTATTTCCCATTCCGACATGGTTTGGAACACGACACACATTTCCTTTGGTTGAGAAATGTCAGGCTTTGACACCAGCAGTTGTTCTCTGGGTCTCAAGTGAGATAAAGTGAGTTACTTGTTCCTTTATGGTGCATCCACCTGTAAATCTCTTTACATGAGGTTTAAACAAGCCTCTCAGGTGGAGCATGAAAGAACAGTTCTTCACACCCAGATCAAGGACTACATTTCACCCCCTCTGGGATACAGGATCGAGCACTATGCACAACAGAGAACGTACGTCATGTTAACAGCATGTCTCCATGTGGGAAAATTAAACATGCAAGCCATGTGTTTTCTTAGCAGGAGTCATACTATGACATGATGAATGTGTGTAGTTTTTATAAAATGCCATTGCTTTAGGTTGCTTGGCCATTATCTGGACTAGCATGAGGCAAGCTCATGAAAATGCTAATGAGCAGAGAGTAGACAGGCCAGCTGGTCCTTTTGGACAGCTTTTGTCATTTAATGGCCATTAGAGTAATGCAGGACCTTTTGCTGACTTTTGCACCAGCCATATTTGAGAAGAGAGAACCCCAGATGCACAATGTTTTTCACTTTTGTGTTGCATATGTTCATCTTCCCAGTTCTAAAGTTTAACAATTTAGGGTCATACAAAGTCTAAAAATTAAATAAACAATCAGAAGTTCTGTTAACACAAATAGAATGAGAATTATATTTTGGCATGAGCCTTTATGGCTCAAAACAACATAAGAATAGGCAACTGTATCACTATGCCTCACATTGTAATAGTTATTTAACCCCTTCTCTTGCATCCCTCATTTTGCCAAAGGACATACCAAAATTAAAAAGTTCACTGTTTTGAGTCATTCTGACTAGACACAAAACCAACATACACTCACCGGCTACTTTATTAGGTGCATTTCTCAAGTAACCATCATTTATTGTTATCAAAATATCCAAAAGCATATGCACAAACAAAGTATATACGGTTGTAATTGCATGTTTATGAGTACATTTTTAAGGTAAAATATTTCTGTGGGTTAGTTATATACGGAAGAGAGCGTGGAAGTATACTGGATCTTCATCATCAGGTTATGAACACGTTATAGGAGCGTCCAATCACAGAAAGACAGCGCCGGAAGGCACTAATACTCATCAGATCGCATTTTTCAGTGGAAAAAGTATAGCAATTATTCTGTCTGAATATGAAGAAATATGAAGTAAACAATAATGGCGATTTTGGCATTGGCGACATCACATTATGAAATGTTTCATAACAATTTTGTTAGAAATATATTTATAATTTGAATCTGCCAACATGCCAAAGTTGCACAACATGGTCACTACCTTGGCTCGCTGGTTTGGTTAACACGTAGAAAAAAATTAATTATCATATATTTATTTTTTCAGTAGAAATGTATGTCTGCATGTAAATGTAATGTTCTTACATTCCATTCATCAATAGAATATTACAAAACCGTTATTCACATGCTTTACATTTGTGCATTTATTTATTTATTATCTATCATTTTCCATTTACTTATTAATAATTGTTATTTATTTGTTTACTAATATATATATATATATATATATATATATATATATATGTATGTGTGTGTGTGTGTGTGTGTGTGTGTGTGTGTGTGTGTGTGTGTGTGTGTGTGTGTGTGTGTTATGTTATTTATTCAGTAAATCATAGATTGATGTAGTATAATGAAAGTTTAGAGCGTGTTATAAAGAGCTGCTCTGATATGAACATTCTGTAGTTTCAGCCAGAGCATGAGTGAAAATATGTGAGCATTCGATAGCAGTCGTCTGTCAGTGACAGCAGGCATGAACCAAATGCAGTCTTTTTACATTTTTTTAAATATAAATCTGAGCCAGTAAACAACACACAGATTTTTAAAAATCAATTATATTGTGTGTCTCATTTGCATAAAATAACCAGCTGGCTTAACAATTAAGTCGAAAAAAGCAAATGCATCAACATCGATGGTTGGGTCTCTAAGGGTTAAACGTGCGTCCATCTAATAAAACAAACAATTGATGCTCATAATCCAACCAGCATTCAACCACAAACCCGTTTCCCTGGCATGCTCTCACCACAGCTTTCCTCAGAGACAAACTTTCATTGATTTGACATCATTAGCATGTCGTGCATCTCTTTACGGCACAGCAGCAATGAGCAGTGCGTCTACTGGAAAATTGGCGAAAGCCAGACACTTTTTAAGCACACATTAGCAAGTGTTCTGTGGGCTCCGCGTGTAAAGATCCTGCTAATTATCTGGCGGAGAGTGAAAGGGAGAATGAGGCATGCGAGAACAAGAGTGAGAGAGAGAAAGAGGAGGAGGAGGAGTCTTTCGTCTTCCTTGTCTCGTTCTTTCTTTCTCCACCCACGTTTGCTCATTAACTTGCATCGCTGATGTAGGAAAAATGTCTGGCGTCCCATGAGACATTTGATTGTGGAGCATTAGGGGAAAGAGCTGGAGCAGTGGGAACAGAGAGCTGTGATGGCAGCGTCTTTATGGTCCCATGAGATGGCGAACAATTTAGCCGGGTTAACACTGCCTGATTTTTTATTTTTTTTTGCTATGATTTTGGCGTCTGAGACAAATTTAAGTAATCTGTATTAAGTGTAGCTTACATCATAGTCGTAACATTACAAAAAGTGTCAAGAATAAGCAGTAGGAGACCTGGGATGGTTGAAACATTTTCGACATTTCTGTCTATATCTTAGAGTACTTTTAAGCCAGTGTGTTCAAAATGTGATTCAAACTAGACACAAGTGTCTGCTGTTAAATGAGATGGCTATTATCTTTGGAACACAAACAGAAAATGCATGGTTTAGTTTCAAACACAAGGAGTGAAATGTTACAATTCACCCCATAGTCTGGGTCAGTTGTGACATACCCTGGGGTGAGATGTAACATAATGAAATAAGGATTATGATAAAAAAATATTTTGAAAGCTTTTTATTCAACACTGACCAGTCAGATCAGTCATCTCAGTCGTCGTAATTGACCATAATAAATTGAACTTGAACACAAAAATTGTGACTAAGCATTTGTGTTACAGTCAGTCATAGTATTGGCCATAGTAAAATATTGAAATTGAATACTTGAACGTGTGTGTGTGTGTGTGTGTGTGTGTGTATCTAAAAATGTATCTCCGTTAATCTATTCTCAAAGTTGGGTTTTGAGCTGGGTCTATACTAAGCAATCTATGATGACTTTCACCTTGATATTTTAGCGCGGATGTATTCCTAGCCGAATTGCACTGTAGGGAGCGAGAACAAGTCTTCGAACCTGCGTGTATGCCTACTGTGAAATTACCACATCAAGCGTGAACGCTGTCTTCCGAACTCGGGTGCGCACCCGCAAACTGTACTCGAGCGTGACTGACATACTGCAAGCAGAGAGCTATAAATCTCATTTCTGCTCGTCGTCAGCGTTCTTTAGAGCATTTGCAGTAAGTTACATTGACGCAAGTGCCATTACCTACTGAAGCTTTGGCAACAAAACCAACGGTTCAAAAACAAAAATATAAAAGTTAGGTGAACAACGCTATTCATTTCATTTTGCCACCTTCTCGATCAACGTCATTACCAAGCAATGGGGTAAACAGCTGCTGCTTTGATCCCAAATGAACACGGTCCAGCGGGGACAGAGGGAGGGGGGAGCAATCGAACTCGGGTTCGGTCCAGGCAGCAATATTTTTTTTCCCCAGGATGGTATGGGAAGGTACCACCTTTTTCTTTCTATGATTGGCTAGAAGGGCTCTCCTCCGATTGGTTATTTGATTTTGCCGTGAAACGTCATCTCACGTTCATGGCAGGCCAGGCTGTTGTGTGCGTGAGGTCAGATTTATATTCCAAGTTCACATGGTTTATCTAGGTGAGGCAAACACTATGAGGGTAAATCGACTGTACAGTAACTTTAAAAGCCACACTGAAATGTGGTGGTTAAAGGCCACTGTGTCATGCCAATGTACTGATTCGTCCCATCTTCTATAGAAACAATCTCTAATTGTTTGTATTATTTAATGGACCTTAAGTCAAAGCTAAGCATGATGATGCATCACTAGTTTTCATTAGTCTAGAATAGTGCACTGCATTGCACACAGCTGGGCAAAATAGTGCCGTTTTATTGTATTGCACACATCTTAAACCAAGGCAATGCATAGGTCTAAATCTGCTTATGCACTCTAACTGTTCAGTACTGAGAGCCACGGCGAGTTAACGAAACGTAGTCTGGTCAGATTTGTACTCCCAAGTTCACATGTTCGTCACAAAATTACCCCAAACAGCTAAGACTAATCTAAACACGATCTTAACAGGCTATGAAATTGTGAACTTGAAATATAAATCTGAAGACACGCACATATAGCACTTTTCTTAGTAGGCTATGTTGTATTGACTTTGTTTACTTCTGTTGTAAAGACGATCAAAACAGACAAAACAGACTAGCTGACACCCTGCCATGAACGTGAGATATATAACCAATCGAAGGAGAACCCTTCTAGCCAATCATAGACAAAAAAGGCGGTACCTTCCCCTACCATCCTTGGAAAAAAAAATATTGCGTCCAGGCAATAGACCCTTTTGACATTTACGGGTTTCTCAGAGCGGAAGTCGTCATAGTTGGGTTAGCTTTTATAGCGGTGAATGAGAGAATACGTTTAATTAAAAAAAAAATTTGTCCCAATTTGCTCAAATAGCAAAAGAAAAACACAACAATAGTGATTTCACAACTTTCAAAAAGAGGGAAAAAAAATGATAACATCAGTGAAAAGAGAGAATTATGTTATTTTTACCATCACTCCAATAGACGCTGTATTAGAAACACCCTCACAGCAGGTAAATTGTTTTTGTGTAATTTGATGCAAAAGTAATATAATACAAACTAGTAGCGTTATAAATGTACATACATTTTAAAAAGAAAATGAAAATACAAAAAAAACATTGCAGGATTTACTACATTAATGACCGTTAAAAGACGTCATCACAGTCTGTGAAAAGGAGCCATTGAACCAAGTGTGAAAGCACCCTAATTCATTATTTGGGTAGCACACATATTCTGAATGCCTTCGGCAGAATTCAAATGAGCCATTTTAATCTAGATTAATTCCAAGATCACAGTGAGATTAATCTAGATTAAAAAAAAAAATGTATCTATGCCCACCATAGCTTTATAGTTATCGCTCTTGGTGTGAATATGCAGGCTACGTGGTACAGTGCAGGGTTACTAAATAAATTGTTTAAATAAAAAAAAAAAAATGTGTTACTTTAAATAAAATAAACGTTAAATGAAATAATAAATACAATAAAAAAGATGATCATGTAAGCCCCTTGGCTGGAGGTGAGGAATAACACACAAAATAGTCAAATTCACTCAGTATTCCATTATCTAATTCACTACTATATCTCATTTTAGTTGTGTTGTAGGCACTAAAATAGTCCAGTAGGACTATGTTTATATGTAAAAAAAAAGGAAAAAAAAGACTTCTGTGCCACCCCAGATTAGTTGCTGGCCCTTATATCTGACAATGAACTGCTATTTTTTTTAAAGACTTTTATTTTGACAGTCGTGACAACGCTAGCACCCGAGCACCTCAGCTCCCATTCTCCATCTTCATTAGTCCACTGTCTCTATTTAACAGTTCTGTCTAATAAATCATTAGACCGTGCATGTTAAACAAAGAGATTGTACCATATACGGACCAGTGTAGTAGTGTTTGTTTTTCTATAATTAGTAACAGACAGAGGACAGACAGGGTCTGAATGGGAATGAAGAGATATGACGACAGTTTCTGTCCTACCTTTATCAGAGTTCCAGCAGGTAATTCCTCCTCCTTCCAAAGTCCTCCGGGCCGCTTAGCAGCTGTCAGAGGTGATGGGCTTTAGACAGCTAATGCCTACCCTTGTTTCTCCATCTTCACATCATGGCTGTAAGTCTGCCATACGCATTTGGCAAATATCTGCTGTTGCAATATTTTGTTTTTATGAGATATAGACTACTGTATATTGTAAATTATAATAAAAGTACAGACATTTTCATTAGATGACTTGAAAAACTATATTTGGAAAGAATCATTAAAGTTGAGGGATTGTGTTGGGGAGTGAATTTGGTTTTACAAACTGAAAGGACTAGCACATTGGCGCTCACTGCCCGGGCGGTTTGGCAGAGCAAAGGCCTGGCGGACGTCTGCTACGCCCGTGCCAGCTTTTAACAACCTCTGCTCAAACTCCTACCATGGCCACACAGGAAACCGTCGTCAAGTAGAGTGAGCTCACCTGTTTTCAGTTAATTACAATTACATTGCTGTTTTGCAAATGCAGCAGAACCAATGCTGGATCCTTAATGCACATATGGGGAGCATCAATCAGGAAGAACTGCAAAAATCGACACACCTGCTGCTGTTGACTTCCTCGCACTGGGTTGGATCGCTGCGCTGGGCGCCAGTTTGACAGATAGAGACCCAGGAGACGTACTTCCCAGCGATGTGATTAGCCAGTTTATAATTGCTCAATATGCCACCTGTATGACAGACAATATGGCTAATGTATTGATGTAGTTAAATACATTTCACATTGTGTATGTTGAGTTCAACGTGTTAATTTACAGAATCGCATATGCATAAGGGTTGATTTAATGCAAGACAGAAGGCATCATGCAACATATCGAACGAGGATGTTAATTAAACGTCTGCCATCTCATTTGAAAGTGTGACAGCAGTGTCAACACTGAGATTTATGTGAATCGTGATGCAATTGGTAAGACCATCAAGAGGTCTCTTTAACTGAGCCAATAGGTGAGACAAGAGATGGATGCAACACTTTTTCCTTTTATATCATTTTAAGTTTGAGACCCATATGTTAATGTCCCCACATTATTATTATTATAATTACAAATGAAAGTTGCTTTCAAAATATTTTACATAGTAAAATATTGTATAGTAGGCTACTGCTGCTTTTGAACTACTCAAGCTGACTCAGTAAACTTGTCATTGAGAGTATTTTTGACTACTGAATGATACAATTCATAAGTTATCTGCTAAAATGACTATGGGTTTACTAAACGGTAAACTAGCATGAGAGCAGAATCCCGTAAAAGCTCTGATGGGAGTGGAAAGATCTGCACATGACGTGCAAATCAAAGAACACAGACGCAGCCGGATCATTTCCATAATGGCCAGCACAGTCTACCAAGAACAGCACAAATTAGCATCTGGTTTATGCTTTTTTTGGGGTGCTAAATAATGGCGTAAATACCCGTAAATTGACGAGCGCAAACCTAAGTAAATCACCTTGCATGATTCATTTAAAAACCCTCCTCCCATAAATTTTGCATCTAAAAGGAAAACTAATGTGAATGCATATGCAATAAGGTCTGCCACGAAAATAACCCTTCAGCGCTATTTATTTCACTGCGTCTTTCATAAATCCTGACAGTAGCTTAACGGCAAAAGAGGGTTTGCACTGCGCAAGCTTTTTGTAAATCTGGCCCTAAATATAACGTAGAATGGTTGATCAGTTGGATTGCTGGCAAGCCAGGGCAAAGGTCGACCATGTCGAAGCTGGTGGACCACATTTGCTAAACCACTGGAGATGCACCAGCTACAATATGTCAAAAACCAACCTCATGCTTGCATGACCTGGGTTTTCCTGCAGGAATTCTCAGATAAGTGTCTTATCTGCTCTGAATTTTGACTAACATCCACTTGCAGCATGCTCTCTCAGCTCAGTGGGAAATTTAGCAAGTGAGAAGGCATTGCTGACTGCAGCATTAGTCAATTACTGAACGAATAAAAAAAATGATTGCAAAGTCACCCCGAGGCCCTAACAATGGGAGGGTTGAAGTAGACCAGTCTGCATAGAAAAACAGCCTCTCAAAGTGTTACAGAGATGAAAGGGGAAGAGACTATAACAGAAGAAAACAGCTGAATGAAGAGACACACGGCTCTTCAACAGAGGACATTGATGCAGTGGACAGTGCAAGAGTCAGAACAATAAAACAATGAGTGAATTAAGCCTTACATTAAGAATTTCCTTTAAATGTGATTACTTAAACCACGTCCTAACCAGGGGTGTTTCATAAAATCATTGTTAGCCAACTATGGTCGCAAGTACTGGTGCTGTTCAACAAATCAGTGTTTCCCGACACCATAAACCCAATGAACATTTGCAAACAGCATCACAAAGCTGTGTTGACAACTCGCATATGCAATAAACTCGTTAACCCGCACCGGTTCGTGGCGGGGGTTGACGTAAGTGGGCGTGTCTCTACTTTTATTCACTTTTGTTTTATACAAACTATTTAATCAACCATCACAAACTATGCATCATTTGAAAGCTAAAACACTCTAGATTCATGTTCTGAACTCGTTTTTGCAATAAATACACCAGAGAGGAAAAGGTTAAATGAAATGCTGTAGCAGTAGCTATTTAAACATTAGCATAATGAACGCAGTACTCATCTTTCATCTCCTATCGTGCAGATCAGATCGGACGAATCCAAAAAACAACCGCATACATGTCCGTGTAAGAGTCCACTCTTCCAAATGCATCCCACTTTTTAATCCAAAACAACAAAAAAATAAGGAAAAAACTAAAAATACTCCTTTGTTTGCTTGGGCGTTTTGAGTTAGAGTAATCAATCGTGTCCATTTTCAATGAAATAGTGATTCAAATCCGTTTCTGACGATCTCCCCTGTGCTGTGGACTCTTCCTGTCACGTTAAACCCTCCCAGGTCTCTCTGCTTCAATCACAGGCTTTCTGACGAGTCATTACACAGAGTTGGCGCATTACTCGCTCCGCCAGCTGTCAATCAAAGCGCGCATGGTTTTCGTTGGATGAAGGCAATCAATGCCTAGCCAATGCCTTGCCAGCAAAGGTTTGATTGACGGACGTAATAACTAATCACAAGGCATTATCTTACGTTGTGTTTGTAAGCATTATTGGTGAATATGCCTCTAGTCACCGTCTCCATAGCAGCCAAGCGCCTGCCAGTCAGATTGCGCAACACTGCAGTGGAGCGCGCAGACTCTATGACAGACTGTTTTATCAACTAAATGAGTTTTTTACACTTTAAAAATTCTGTAAATAGTTAATTTAGTTTTTCAGTAACTGTAAATTAATCATAATCAGCAGTTTATTGCAGATTTATTTGAATAAAAACTACTCTTTGCAATTACAAATGTTCTAAAATAAAAGCCCTTTTGGAAAGGACGCCTAGTCTTTTCTTGATATAAAAGCTTACAGAAGCTACATTTTTGAGAGAATCATCCTCAAATTTGAATCAAAACATGATCAGACATTCAGTTTTATATTATGCTTATTTTCAGGACCTTAACATTAAAATCTCATAATTTTTCCCTAAGTGAATAATAAAAATAAAAACGCGAGTCACTTACATGTATATTTACATGTATATTACTCTGTTCATATACAACTTGGAGCTATTATGACTCTTGGGTAACACTATTTGAAGTGTCTAGTTTAAAATAAGACCAGATTTATGAATATAGACCATAGGGTTTAAGAGCTGCAGACATTTTCATTTGGGAATGTCGTTTTCAGAAAATTTCAAAAATTGGGGCGCTGGTTAATAGGTTAATAAATCCTTATCTTGAGTAAAATAAGCATGCTGACATTCAGTGCAACCTTTTTTAGAATATATACAAATCTCATTTACGTCTTTTAGTTTATCAAGAGATTTAAAGCACTGTTTTTGAAGTACATGTGCGTACATGCTCTATAGTACATAACAAGCCTTTGATTGATTCTGGAAAAAATATATAAATAACTGAGAAGAATGAGAACTCAGATGCCAAAAATCTAGCATTAGTTCGATCTCAAATGGATTAGTTAAAACAAGTTATTACTCCACCACCTGCATGACATCAACCAACGTGGTTGAATAACAAATTTGCAACAATACAGAACACAGTCATGACTAGCTAGTTGATTTTTTCAACAGTGCGTCATACTACTGTATGGTAGTTAAGCAGAAAGTTATGTCGTTGACCAGGAAACACAACCCAGATGGGAAGATTGTATATTTATTCTGACTTTTGTATCTTGCTTAGCATAATAAATTAATCTCCATTCAAGTAGTTAATTTAATTCATTTGAAAAAATTAAATGAAACATTACATTTTCAATAGCCATATTCCCCTAATATGTCTTCTTACACAAACTTTGATCATATTCCAAAAAGTTTAAAAATACAGACAATAACAAATTATGATAAACAGACATGATTAATTCAGGGTCTTCCGGTCCAAGTCATTCCTTGCCATGTGACAGCCAGTCTGAGATTCTTTTGTCATGTGACAGCTTAAATAAATCGGCCAGGGAAACCGAAATCGGTGTTTCCCAAAAGCATCGTAAGCCTATGTAGATCGTATAACCATTGCCACCAATATGCTCACCAGCAGCGCTCACCCTGTGGTTTGTGTAGGTCCTAACACCCCAGTATGTGGTGGGGACACTATACTTTAACAGGCACCGTCCTTCGGATGAGACGTTAATCCGAGGTCCTGACTCCCTGTGGTCATTAAAAATCCCAGATGTCCTTCTGAAAAGAGTAGGGTTGTAAACCCGGCAACCTGGACAAATTTGCCCTTTGGCTTCCGTCCATCATCATGGCCTCCTAATCTTCCCCATATACCAGAGGTCTTCAACCCTGCTCCTGGGGACCCACTGTCCTGCAAAGTTTATCTCCAACCTGTTTCAGCACACCTGTCTGTGTATTTTCAACAAGTGATCCTGAAGATCTTGATTAGCTTAGCTGTCTTTAATTATGGTTCGAGCTAAACTCTGCAGAACAGTGGGTCCCCAGGAGCAGGGTTGAAGACCCTTGCCGTATACTGATTGGCTTCATCACTCTGTCACCAATCAGCTGGTGTGTGGTGGACGTTCTGGCCCAAAATGGCTGCCGTGTGCCCTCCCATGGCCCATGCATGCTGCACATTGATGGTGGTTGAGGAGATTGCCTCTTCTATATGTAAAAGCACTTTGAGTACCCAGAAAAGCGCTATATAAAATACAACAAATTATTATTGAAAGAGTAAATTCTGGAATTTATATACCTGTAAATAGCCTAATTAAATTCATAATCAAAGGTGGATTACAGGCCTCCTAAGAGATAGGTGGATTTGTTGTTCTGGACAAACTGGCGCCTGTTCGGGTGAAAACGTCAACAGGTGACGTGTATGGACAGTCTGCATTTAGCTATTATGCCAGCCACAGCTGGAACCAGCTTTCAGAACAGATCAGATGTGCTCCAACAGTAGCCACATTCAAATCCAGACTCAAAACACATCTGTTCAGCTGTGCCTTTACTGAATGAGCACTGTGCCACTGTACGTCTGACTGATTCACTCTTATCTATGCATCATCTTTGTATTTATTTATTTAAAATACATTTATTTTTGAGTTTACCTTTGTTCTTATCTTTGGTTTTATCTATACATAATCTTATTCTTTTTAATTCTCTTTACAACTGTATATTTCAATTTCTTATGTATCTGTTGATTATCATTGTCGGTTAGGGCTGTCTGACTGGAGGAGATTGGGAAAGGAGAGCAGTGTGCTTCGCTTCATTCTGTGGCAGCAGACAGTGAAGAGAAGCGACTCAAGAAAGGGAGGCCCTGCAGGGCATAGGTAACGTCCCCTACAGGAGCCCGTCCTGGACCGACTTGTAAGGTCCAGGAGACATTGCGAACCTGCTCCATCTCTTCCATCTCAGATAGGGGTGACCGCATTTAGAGAATCAGGCAGATAGGGATCTATTTATCCACATTTTATTTTTATTTTTTAAATTCTCTTTACAACTGTTTTAATTATCCTTGTTTTTATTTTTAATTCTTACACATGGTTCTCTTATTTCTTATGTAAAGCACTTTGAATTGCCATTGTGTATGACATGTGCTATATAAATAAACTTGTCTTGCCTTGCCTAACTGTTGGGACAATTGTATGTGCGGTACGACGAGACTGGTAGAGAGGGAACGCAGCCTACGAACTCTGTGTGAGACTTGAAGCTGCTGGCTTCTGCTGATGAATCTGCAAACTATTCTTCAGTAAAAGTTTTCTTTAATTAATTATACTCCTGACTCTTGGTCTTCATTCTTCACTTCTGGTCTCTGGGTCTAAGCTGTTAAACCCCTAACATTATTATTAATTATTACACATTTTTGTGAAACACAGCCATGATTATTAGTTCACCTCCCGAGTTTCTCCTCCGATCCAAGGCGTTCATTTGTCATGTGACCACTACTCATCTCTGTTTGTAATGTTGGACATTTAGGAATTATCATATTATTATTATATTATTAAAGTCTTGTGCAATAAAGTTTTTTTTATTTATTTTTTTATATACTTTAATTTCTGTATCCAATAAAGAATATATGAGGCTGTCACATCACATGAAAAATTAACAAAAGACACTCAGACCAGAGAAGAGATTAGGGAGGTGAATTAATCATTTCTGTTTCCTGTACAGAGTCAGACTCTGAGCCTGTGTGTCTGTCACGTGAAAGAAAGAATGACTCAGACCGGAAGACTCGGGAGGTGAGCTAATCAAATTTTGTTTCCTGTATAGTGTCTAAGCGCTTTTCATGTTAATACAAATGAAAGGATGTTGCACTCTGTACAACTCTGTGGCAACTTGTTAAAATACTGTCAGGATTTACTAAACACACACTGAAAAGGCATGGACAGGGTTATTTTTTCAGCTGAAAATCACTTTTTTAAGCAAGATTCTATTCTGTGGAATTTCCATCCTTATACTTGCCGTCATCAATAGCACCACATAATGCATAAATAATAATAATTTGGTGTAAATATAATCTCTAATAGTAACTCTGTAAATATGTTCTCAAGCAATATACTCATTCGTGTTCTATCATGATGCATTTAAATCTAGCATATTTTGTGTACGAGCCCAAACTGTATCCTAGTTTGACAGTTTATTTTATTAAACATAAAAAATCCAAAAGGTGTGCACCATACCTGACACCTAGATGAACACTTTACAGTCAGTTTTATCATTCTCTTCAAATGCTATTGAAGTTTAAAACACGCATATCAATCTTGTATGTAACTTTAAAAATGGTCCCTAAATTTGCGAATCTTGAACGTCAAGACAACTTTATGTCAGTCACGTCAGATGCGCTACAGTTCTGCGGTGTATGTTTGAAACTGCTGAAATAGAACAAAAACATCTGCGTACATTGCACGTTCATCTCTGCTTTGAGTGCAGATTTCAGTGAGTGAGAGCACGCTCTGAACAAAACTCTGGCTAATCTGAATGTATATGATTATTAGACATTGCATTTGCATTCATAAACTCAATAGGAACAGTCGTGTCTGAACTTGTAAGTTTGTTTTTGGCTCAAGATTCACATTACTATTTTTCAGACGTATGCTGCGTCCCAATTCGCCTACTTATACTACATCCTAAAACTATTTTTGTGAAGAAAAAGTACGTACTTTTGAGTGTGTAGCAGAAGAGTATGCAAACCTTGGGACATAGGCCTACTACTTCGTCATCTTTAACTAGGGTTGGGTATCTTTTTTTTTTTTGATACCGGTGCCAAACCGATACTTTTAAAACAGTACCGGTGCCTGAACCGATACTTTAAAAAAAAAAAAAGAGCCACAAAAATGAGGTGAATGGGATTAAAGAATGGCTTTTTATTTATTTTTAAATTGAACAATTTATTACAAGTATACTTAAATATATAAATATATAATTGAATACAAAACACAATTCACAGCAAAACTAAATCCACCTAAACCAACTACAACAGGCCTAATTTAACTCTAAATAATAGTTACAGTAATAACAGCAGTAGTCTGTATTCTTGGTATGCTACAAACCAGCTTCAAGCTTCAGATTTATTTTGCAGGACAACACTGAATAAATATATTTTTGTCAGGTTAAATACTGATAATTTATCACTCAAACCCCTTTATCTTAACCTCTCTACTTAACCGTAGGACTCACACATCCGTTATGTTTGTAGTTTAACACTTTTTTCTCCATGTTTGTAGTTCTAATCGAATCCTCGCCCAACTCACAATGGGTTGTGGGCAATATCAGCCGTTAGAGCATCGATTCGCACTTCGGATTCTGACTGGAAATAGAAAATCATCCGGAATACTTTGGAACATACAGGTCCTTAGTTGATTCAGATGATTAGGTTAATAGCTCGTTTAGAGAACCGTTTCATGATATACAAATTTTTTGAGATGCCAAAATCATCAGTATTAAAACAATAAAAGACCTGAAATATTTCAGTTGGTGTGCAATGAATCTAAAATATATTAAATTTTAATTTTATCATTACATTATGGAAAATAATGAACTTTTATCACAATATGCTAATTTTTTGAGAAGGACCTGTACTAATTCTATTTTCGAATACTATTCAGTATTGATAGTATGTGAATTGGGACAGAGGGGTAGTTTTGGTATTATCACACACGGTTTTAATGATAATAAAATGTTAAACGATATTACTAACAATCGGTACATTTTATCGTGGTTTATCATGAAACCGGTAATCGTTTCATCCCTAGTTGTGTGTGGTTGTTCTAGGTGTGATGTCGTGAGTGTTGACCTGTGAGCTGGAAAAAACAAACTGTGATCAGGCCAATCACGTCGTGTATATATCGGTTGGAGGGCTTAACATAATGACGGCAGAGTTGCGACGGTTCCTGCTGCTTGAAAACAAAGGAGATGGCGGCTGGAGATGCTGGCGAACAGCGGTCTTTCGAATCGGCTTTGGCCGCGACTCTGAAAGATTTGGAGTTAAACTTTTCATTGAGAAAAGAGGAAATAACCGCACTGAAGTCATTTTTTAAAAAGGAAGATGTATTCAGAGTTTTGCTGGCCTGATACGGCAAAAGTTTAATTTATCAACTACCTTCCGCTTCTGCTTCTCCGTTGCTCTGGTTGGTTGTAGCACTATCCTATTGCGTTCAGGGGATTTTGAAAGACGGCCGTTTATCCTGCCCCTCGGATTGAGTCCTGCCAACGGTGAGTTTCCAGACCAAACATCTTGATGTGGGTCTGGCTTGTTAGGCTAGCGTATCGCGGCTGTTTAGGTCAAAAACACTTGGAGGGGCCCGAGACTGAATCTCTCTTCCACTGGGAAATGTTACCAAAGCAAAAATGTATTTGAACTTTTGAGGCCACAGAGAATAAAAGCAAAAGATTCGAGATGAGATGCACAGTGAGACCCTCTGGGTCAAGGGCGCAGTACAACAGGACATCTAATTTCCCACACGATGCCCTGCATGTTTGTTACTCTAACCTTGATTTGATGAGTTCTATATTTCACAATACACATCTCTGTGCAATATATCCACTATTGAACCCTAATAATGTAGTTCTTTTAGTGCATTTAA
Source organism: Gobiocypris rarus (assembly GCA_023029165.1). Classification (NCBI taxonomy): domain Eukaryota; kingdom Metazoa; phylum Chordata; class Actinopteri; order Cypriniformes; family Gobionidae; genus Gobiocypris; species Gobiocypris rarus. Next base: position 11,229,311 of record CM040914.1, read on the forward strand.
CCAGGAAAGACCTCGCAATTAAAAACAGATTATCTAATATGGTCACGTAACCTGTGGAGGATTCAACATACGGTATGCACTTAACCAAAGAATAACCCTCTGAAAGGACCCACCAGACTGACAGAAGCAGACCACAGTGGAAAAGAGTGAATGAAATATGACTACTATATTGAGCCCTGCTTAAATATCTCTGTCCCTGCTTGTCAGATTAAGATGGACGACGGGGACTGTTATGTGACATGGTAATGCATCAGGAAAGAATATATGACTCCTGCGCTCTCTGGCACAGGACCGCATTATAGTTTCGCCAAATTCCATGTGTTCTGTCATCTTCTCACTGCAGTGCGGTGAAAAATTACTGCATCTTAAGTGCAGTCGTTGGCTTTTTTAGATCTTGGCAGCGTTTATAATCAGAGCTAGACATACATCATGTTGGCGAGAGAATAGCAACTGATTTTTTTCCCTTTCTACTTTTTGGCTTGTATTTATTTTTGTGAAATATAACAACTTCACAGTCTCACCCATGCTCAAACCATATCTAAAGACAAATTATTTGGGGATTATTAGGACATCAAACTTAAACCGTAGAATGTTGTAACAGTAATAGCTGAGAATTGCAAACACAATTACACTTCTAGAGAAGGAATAAACTAGGTTCATGTTCTTATTAAGATACAGAGGTACATTTCATTAACAGATAAAATATTATTCATAGTTTTTCTATTTCAGTTTTGATTTCTGTAGAATATTCTGTAGAGACTATCACTGGATGTAAGTTAAATTTGTGCTGAGTCTCTCACCCCAGTGTCCTCTTTAAGCAGTCTTTTAATATTACATTTTAGTTGAGGAAAAAATATTTCATAAATCAAGATTCTACAGTTACCATAGGAATAGAAATAGGAGATATCTTTAGTTTGTCTAATTTTGCAAAATAAATTAACATCACAAACTGAGCTCAGATGTGCCAACATGCCAAAGTCTGCAATCCGAAGTAAGAGGTTTCGGTAACACTTTATTTTGATGGTCCCTTTTGAACATTCTGTTGACTATAATTAACGTTGCATCTACATGTCAACTAACTCTCATGTATTATTAGACTGTCTGCTCAATATCTGCTAACACTTTATTCTAATGGTCTTTCAACAGACATCCTACTGACTATTAGTAACTTTGCAACTACATGTCAACTTATTCTAACCCTAACCCTACCAGTCTAGTAACATTCTACAAACACTCTAATGATATTTAGTTGACATGTAGGTGCAACGCTACTTATAGTCAACAGAATATGTTAAAGGGACCATCAAAATAAAGTGAAACCAAGGTTCTCTGTTATGTTTTCAGCTTGGAGTTGCCAGATGTCAAGAAAATAAATCCCCTAAGGGGCACTTTTCTCTTAAAATTATAAATATTGTACCAACATAAACAAAAACTGTCATCATTTACTCTCCCAAGTTGTTCCAAACCTGTATGAATGTGCAAAAAGAAGATATTCTGAAAAATGTTGTAACCAAAAAGTTGATGGATCCCATTGAGTAATGACAGAACTATCCCTTTTAGTGTGTGACGAAATTCTAAGAATTATGTAATTTGACATGTATTCCTATATTTAAGAATACGTGTGCTTTATAAAAGTTTCTATTAGTTTTGTGTTATTGCAGACTTTGACATGTTGGCACATCTGAGCTCAGTTTGTGATGTTGATTTTTTTTGAAAATTAGACACTAAAAATATCTCCTTTTTCCATTCCTATGGTAACTGTAGAAACTTAATTTATGCAATTTTTTTTTTTACCACAACTAACGCTTAATATTAAAAGACAGCTTAAAGAGGACACTGTGGTGAGATACTCAGCTCGACTTTAACTTACATACAGTGATAGTCTCAGTATGAATGTGGTGATCAGCGTGACGCGAGCATTAGCTCTCTGCAGTGTTTCATTACGCACTGCTCTGACACTCATCTCTCATCTGCTAACGTATCCCAGGGGGCTTTGCTCCTCGGATGCTTTTCCACTCACATGCCTAAATCAACCCCACACACACACACACACCCACACCCACATTCATTTGTTTCTGAGAACTGTACTTAACTGGTGGTGATGTAGCTTACGAAAGTTAATGGAGTGCAAAACTAGAGCGATTGCTTTTTCGAATCAACCCCAGTAGAGGCTCTGCAAGAACATTTTTCAGACAATGCATGCTTAAGTAGGCAGATTTGCAACAGCTCTACATCTGAAACCCATAGATTTGCTCTGTTCCAACATCTAAACAGCTGCCTTGCTGTTTACTGCAATATGTAGCTGTCTTCAAAAGCAACAACTAAAATAGGTCCTCGTTAGTGACCCAATCGGAATGCATTCATGATAGGTCACTCAAAAATGAAAATCCTGCCATTTACTCACCCACAAGTTATTCTAAACGTGTACATTTCTTTTGTCTCCTGAACACAAAAGAAGATATTTTGAAGAATGTTGGTTACAAAAAAAGTTGATGACAGAATTTCCAGTGTGTCAACATTATAAGAATGACATAATTGTATTCTTATTCATTGATTCATAAAAGTTCTTCTGTGTTAAGACTAGCCCTGTGTCCATACTTTCCATACTAAATGTGAGATTAAAATAAGTTTGTGACAAAGCATAGTTGAAAGAGTATGTCAAAAGTCTCTGGATCTACTATTTCCAGTAGATTTTCAAGTGTGGATCAGTGCACAAACTAACTGCTAATATTGCCCACAACCCATTATGTTTTGGAGGAGGATTCAATTCAGACCTACAAACATGAGTAAAAAGTGTTTTGGCAAAACATGGCAGATTGTGAGAGATAAAGGGGTTTGAGTGACTAATAATTAAAGTTTAACCTGATAAAATAAAGCAAAAAAAAAAAAAAACATTTAGTGTTATCCGTGTTATATTTCATCTGCAATAACAATGTGGACTTTTATAAAGATTAACTTGATTGCATCATAATTCATTAATATGAGGAGAGTCCTTCATATGAAAGACCTGTAACTGCAGATCAACTTGCTACTCCATATCTCTCCGATACGGTAGGAAATTAAATAAAATGTGGAGGATGTTAACTGTTACAAGATGATTGACAAGCCAGTTTACGGTGACAGAATGCGACAGAGCAACTGTTGCAGTTGTATGACGTAATAGTATGTCACAACGCTTGTCTATTATTTTGCTGCACATACAAAAGTATGTAATTTGTCCTCACAAAAAGAGTACATACTTTTAGGGCGTATATAATCGGCGAATTGGGTCTCAGACTAGGTCTCATCTCCTAAATTATTTAAGAGTGCTGGAGAGATATCCTAATCTAGTTAGATCTATTTAGGAGTAACAAGATGGCAGCAGAGCGGAATAGACCACACACACTTTCTAATAAAGATATGATGTATTGGAGTTGTACGATTAGTTGATAAAATGATACATGATGAAGCTTGATCATCAAGGTATTCATTTTGTATCTGTAACTTCAAATCTAAATCAATCTTACAGCAGAAATTAAAGTAGTACTTTTTTGGTGACTGGAAAAATGCAGCAGTGCACCGGTGATGACTTGGGCCCTTTAGTCCACAGTAAGTAGGGTCTTAAAGAGCCCCATTACAATAATTGCACTATTACACAAACCACATCAAGCATAGTAAGGAAGTTCATTGACTTCCCAACTGACCTTCAAACCATGTGGCAAAAGCAAGCTACTTTTAAGAGGATTGTTGGAGCCATTTATGGAAATCATGTCCACGTCGTTGCTCCAAATGTGAATAAGGGGACATAAGTCAATGAAAAAAAATAAATAAATAAAAATAAACCTCTCAGGTTACGTATATAACCATGGTTCCCTGAGAGGGAACGAGGCGCTGTGTCGAAACGCTGCGGGAACGCCTCTGCGTTACTGTGTCGTGAAGCACTCGTGAAATCAGTCCAATGGCGTGAAGGGACGTCATATGTGGGTGACGTCATTGACCAGGAAACTATAAAGCACCCCCGAACCAAACAATGTCAGCTTCTTAAATGTCGAAGCAAGACGGTCACAGGCATGCTGGGAGTATGGCAAAGCGACGCAGCCGCCTCGCTCCTCTCAGGGAATCATGGTTACACACGTAACCTGAGACGCCCTTTCAAGGAACTCGCGCTGCGCCAAACGCTGCGGGAACTTAATACCCACGCCGCCATAATACCAAGTGCCTGTCTGTGTGAAATCTTAGCGCACACTATGTCACAAGCACTCGAGACCCGGGAGTCGAAGCCACACCCAGGTTTTAACCATACTCCGAGTTGAATTGGCTCGAATCCTTAATGATGAAGGTTGACCGGCCGACTCATAAGCAACTGAAATAGCCTCAGCTATCAATTTGCTCAAAGTCTGCTTAGATGCAGGCTTCCTCTTACTAGGGGACCAAAGACCATACAAACAACTTTTACACCACAGGGCAGTACTGTGGCCGTAAGCATCTAATGCCCTTACTGAGCAAAGCAGATTTAATTTCTCCCTGGTCTAGTTTCTAAAACAGACGGAGCTCTGGAGTGAAGAATGGTCTTTACCACCTCAGTGGGAGGACCTGAATCTATGAGCTGGGCCCCCTCAGAAGCCAAGCCCACAGTTTCCATAACTCTAGGTTGGGGTGAAGTATTGAACCCATCCCTTGGAAAAAGAAGGTCTCTCCTGACAGGAATCTCCCCCGGAGGGCCATCTAGGAGAGACACTATGTTCTGATAGCCACAGTCGGCCCGACCAGAACTGGGCTATTAGTAACAGACGAACCCCATCCCGGTGTCCCTCTCCAGAACTCCTGGGAGCAGCACCAGAGGAAAAGCATACAGACGCAGCCTCGGCCGTGTCTGCACCATGGCATCCAACCCCAGAAGGGCTGGATAAGCCAAAGGAGCTCCACCACCTGAGGGCGGAGTCTCCACTTCCCGGGTGTCAATCCCTGCCTCGACAGGAAATCAGAGAAATTTGGCAGAAGTTTCCACACTGCCAGAAAATCTACTAAGGGAAACAGCCTCTCGAGGGCATGAGCTTCCCCGTGCCGCTACGTTTCCAGGCGGATATGGAGACGTGTGCTCGCTGAGGACCGCTGCGCCCTGAAGCACCAGAGGTGGCAGGGTTGGCAGAACGGCCCCCTGATGGCACCGAAGGGGGACGGGCACAGTGTAATGCGGTGAACACCGACCCACTCCGAAGGGGACTGCCATCAGAAGTCTGACCCTTCCGGTATTTTATTTTTAATGCAGTCAAATATCAACCAGACAATTAAAAACGGTCTGGATGAGAGGCTGAATAGTGAATAGTATTTATCATTTAATCCCTTATAATTAAATGCAGCCAAATATCAACCAGACAAGTAAAGACGGGCTGGATGAAAGGCTGAATATAATGTTAATACCGACATCAACTCAGATGAATATTTAACATTTAGTTTAATCAGAAAACATTTACAAAACTTGGTTTTCAAGTTGACCGATATATATATATATATATATATATATATATATATATATATATATATATATATATATATATATATATATATATATATATATATGCCTATTTTTTTCTCACTTTTACAAAGGGAACCATAGAGAGTCTGCAAACACACATGGGGCTACCTAGTTTGCACACGATCATAAGAGAGAGAGAGAGAGGGAAATTTCCGTCTGCTCAATTCCCCACGCATATATTGTGGACCATAATCCACACATTGCATCGGCAAACGCACGATATGAGCCACTAGACTCAACCCCGATATCTATACGCTGCACACGCGAGACCCGAGATCGAGTCAGAATCTATATTGCAGACCCGTGATCTACACGCTGCCTCGGCAAACGCGAGATCCCAGCCAAGGACCTTTGTTGACTTTCTCCCTTCGAGAAGAAAGCAAACAGGAGCAGAGACTCTCGATAGTGCATGTTACACGTCGAGAATTTTATGAATGAACACTGTCACTGTCAGCTCCGTTTTACTAGAGCTGACCATGCAGCATTCTCCACTCCAAACAAACAACACATAAATCGCGTGTATCCCCACTCGTAATGAAGCGAGGGAAGGGAGGAACACACAATCAAAAATGCTGTCTGCTCGCCATTATATCTCCTGTCTATATGTATTTCTTATGTTCGTTCTTTTTTCTTTTCTTTTTTATTTTTTGGACAAACAACAATAAATAGACAAAGACAGTTTCACACAGAGCGCCTTGCTGAAGACAACAGAAGCTGACATAGTTTGGTTCGGGGGTGCTTTATAGTTTCCTGGTCAATGACGTCACCCGCATATGACGTCCCGTCACGCCATTGGACTGATTTCACAAGTGCTTCACGACATAGTAACGCAGAGGCGTTCCCACAGCATTTCGACGCAGCGCGAGTTCCCTTGAAAGGGAAACAAATGTTTCAGTGTCTTAATTATGCTTCCATGACTTAATTATGCTTCCCTTCCAGGTTCACTATTGGCTTATTCAGATGTTAAGGGCAGCCAATGTAGTCCTTAATCTGCAAAACTTAAAGGGATAGTTCACCCAAAAGTAAAAATCCTGTCATATTGTCCTCACCTTCATGTTGTTCCAAACCCACAAGACTTTAATTAATCTTCGGAACACAGATATTTTAAATGAAATCTGAGCGATTTCTGTACCTCCATCGACAGCTACGCAAATAAAACTTTAACGCACCAAAACGTTTCTGAAAGAGATTGTAAATCTAATGACTTTGAGTGATTTAGTCCAAAATGTCTGAAGAGACTCAATCGCTTTATATGATGAACAGATTTAATGTAGGCTTTTACATTCATCAACACATACATCAGTTATGAACAAAGGGATACGTTCACAACCTGATTTGTCAGTAGGACATATTGCCTGTTTGAGACAGAACCTACCGCACATCCAAAACAATACTGTGAGCTGGGATAAATGTGCTCGTTGTATGTGAGTAGCCTATATGGTGGTATTTTTTACCATATGAGAACTCATAAAGAGCTTATAAAAATTTGTAAAGTGGTCAAAACTGTGGCAGGAATCCCTCCATCATTTTTACAAACCAATATCGATTCTTAAATCCCAAGTCTCCCATACATTAAATCAAAATAATCTTTGTGCTTTTTTACTATATGACACAGAGTCTCAGATTTCTAATTACGTCATTTTTTTTGCAGAATTCAAAAACATAAATTCCATTTTGGCGCTGTGGCATGAGATCGCTTTCCTCAGCTCAAGAGAAGTGGCTCGGAGCACACATGAACTGATCTTCTTTTCTTCTTTAATACCAGTTACAGCACAAAATAAACATGAATGAGCATCTGAAAGTGTGTTAAAAGATCAACCTACCGAAATCTGTATCGTGTCAATCTCTCAATCAGTGTCTCAACCTTGGAAAGGCGTCAGTAAAACAGCTTGTAAACAATGTCACATCAATTTACCTCAGAAAAAAAAACATATCCAGTGTCCATAAACATGTTAGTTAGCTAGAAAATGTTACTTTACAGAGGAACATTTTGCTAAATATATGCCCCATATCATATATTCATTAGAACGTTTTATGTTCTTCAATATTTAATGCAGTAATGAATAAATCTGTCACGTTTTGATGACAGCCACCAATTAAATGCTTATATATATATATATAAAAATAAAATCATATAATTGTAAAGTTAATATTATAACTTTATTTTTACCTTCAATATTATTGTAGGCTACAACTGAATCCCAGTTTAGTTAAAATTTGTTTCCTTGAGAACATTTGCAATGTATTGTACCTGCATATATGAAAAATAATCGATATTGAATCGAATCGAAAAAAAATTGCAATCTTGTGAATCAAAATCGAATTGTGAAATTTATGTCAATACCCAGCCCTACATTTTACCATATAGGCTACGAACAGGCTATAAATCATAATGTGGCGCAGAGCAAACCCTTTTTTCTGGTCATGTTTTCTAAATTTCTCAAGTTTCTTGGATTATGGTTATGGCAGATATCCTGCATCCTCCACAAGCTGAACTATGACACAAAAGCTTCCATCGTCATCTCAAGTTGATAAAAGTTTTTACTGGGTCTGAAAAAATCGAGGGAGGAAATGGATAGTTTGCCTCTCATTTGGTTAAGATGTTTGTGCAATGCTCTAGTTGCCAGAAGCAATGATGGCTGGCATTAGAGAATAAGAAATGTGCATGAATGCATTCCCAGAGGAAGAGATTGGCTGCCATATCCCTGTTGATAAGATTAATGGGGCGTGAGATGCATCAGAGTGAGTTTATGGAACTCCTTCCGAACACCTAATGAGACGGCTACGTCCGAAAAAGCTTTTAGTGTGCTTGAGCTCTGGGTTGCGACCTCTACAAAAGAAGAGTCACGTTTTTTTGTTGTGTTTTGGCACATGATCTCAGCATCTGGAGGTCATAAATGAATTGGCTTCTCTAAACATACAAGCAGCTTTGACAGTCAACATCATGTATTGTGTGCACATCCAAAAATAAAAAAGGCTGCTTTGGTGGATCGGAAGGGACCTTTATATATATATATAAAGGAAGCCCTGTGTGAGAAGTTACCATTATGTTTCTTTTGAGGTAGTTTCTGCCAATGATTGCATAAACTGGAAAGAACTTCTCAATCTGGAAAACTTTAATCTGATTGGCTGATATACAGTTTTTTTTTTTTCAGTCTGCCAAGAAACAGAATTGTGTTTACAAGCTACTTGGCTGATAAATTTGAGCATTTTTGTAAAGGAATTGTCAGGTTACTGCCATCAAATCTTTAAAAGATACATCGTTTTGTATCAGCTTATGCAGAGCTGTATGGGCCCTATCATACACCCGGCGCAATGCAACGCCAGGTGCGACGCAAGTGTTTTATGCTAGTTTCAGCCTGACACAGTTATCATTTTCACATCCAGCGCCACGTTGTTTAAATAACAAATGCACACGCGTCCATCTGTTCGCCCATGGGCGTGCTGGTCTGTGTGTTGAGGCGCATTGCTATTTTGGGAAACTGAAAATGACTGTGCCATTGACCAACAAAAACCTGGCCTAAAGTCAGTAGCGCAGTATTTGTTGTGTTATTTAAAGGCATGTTAGTAATGTGCACCCATATAGGCAGGTGCACAACGTGCATACACTGCTTATTACACACAGGGACAAGCAGCAGCACACAAACATTTTAAATATTAAAAATAAAAGGATTCCTCTCTGGAGAAGCGTTCAGTCTTTCCACTCGCAAATGATTGGATTATTGCAGGTTACGCCCAAAACCCACCTATGACTCATTAAGAGACTAGGTACAACCCTTTCGGACCATGTGCCTTGCGTGCCAACTGTTTTTTTTTTTTCTCGCTAAGCTAGCAAAAGTGCACATGATCCTTCGCTGATTCAGTGCTCAAGATACATTCTTATTAATATAATCAGTCCACGGATGTTCCATGTTTTCTCAAACCATTGAGGGGCCTTTGTGCCATTATTTGAATTAATTTTCCCAATTGTATTATCCACTATTTCAGATAAATAAAATCAAGAAAAACTGTAGTTGACCACTTTACATGTCAGTCAGGCAGTCTCTTCCAGTCATCTTACCATTCATATGATGAGATTCATATGATGTTGAGAATCACTGATATGATACTTTTACAACTACAGGAATCCTCTTAAAGCAATTACCAAAGCCTCCAGCGATGGCAAGAACACATGCAGCTGTTCCATGTGAGGTAAGATCACTAAGGGTCTAATGTTTAGTCAAACAGACTACAAAAGATGTAGCACTCAATAGGCAGGAGCACACTGAGATGATCAAATAAGCTCAACACCTTCTCACATACACACCTCTTGAAACATGGTGAGACGATCATTACTGGGGCTGATGTCAGTATTGATTACCTCCTCTGTGTCATCAAGTGAATACTATTGCCATTCCTCTTGCCCTGACTTTATTTCCACCAAAATAGAAATCATCCTACCTTTTCAATTTGGCTGTGAACAGTCTGGAATGGTCTTACATAACTAATATATATATAGATTCGCTCATGCTCAGGCACATTAAAATAGTCCTTGCTGGTGGTATTTGAAGCAGAAATGTGAATATCAAGACATTTTGGAGGAATAACAACCATTATAACTAGTCATGTCATCCACACTATTAGAAATCCCTAAATTTATAGTTAAAATTTAAGCATTTTGCAGGCACTTTTATGCAAATCAACTTGCAGAGCTGCACGAATGGTAATTAAAAGATTGTGATCTCCATTCAAGCAGCCACACGATTTTATTTCTAAACTACAATGATTCTGCAATGTCTATTAAACCTTAAATAAGTACGATCACGGCAGAACAGTCTTACCCAGAGAGAGAAGCTGTCATGTATAGGTATGAAACAGCTTCACAAACAGACTTTTCAACCACACAGTATTATTATTTATGTCACAGTGATTCAGATTATTACTGACGTACCAGAATAAAGGTTTATATTTAAAATATAAACACTGATGTCTACAACAGAGATCAAAATATAGAATAAATGCTGCATGGAGATAGAACAGTATAGTTTAGTTTAATTCCAGTTTTAGCTTAGGTTGCCATTTTGCTTTTATTCACTATTAGTACAAGCATGTTGTAGTGGACCCTGTCCGAATGATGGCCAAAACTTTACTTTGATGAATTTTATAAAGTTTATTGCTCATCACACAAAAAGATGAAGCGTCTGTTTTCACTCTAGAAACTCACTGTAAGAGCTGAGTAAAACACAGTACATCAAGTGCACATAAAAGTCTTATCCATAAACTCTCTCTCTCTCCCTTGCATTATCATACACAGCGAATTACACAAAAACACTTCTTACAACTAACAGTAAACAAATATATACAGACTGTATGCCATTTCATGGGGTGCTTAATAAACTGGTAAACTTTATATCCAAAAAACAACTCAGATGAACTATAAAAAAGTGCACTCTCTCTCTCTTTCATTACTGCCGTGAACAATATCTCTCCGGAGACTTTAAGATGGAGGCAATGCACCTGCACTGCATACAAGACTTTGGCTGAATCCGAAATCACCCCCTAAACCCTCATTCCCTATTCCCTACTTTAGTCCACTAATACAGTTCACTTGAAGGTGTGAATGAAAATGAGTGTGTGAAGTCGGACAGCGCTGTGTGTACATCAGCTGTACATTCGTCATTGCGGTGCAATGTGGAAATGAATGAGTGCACTTAATAACGTCCACTATGGTTTCGGACACCACTACAAATGGCTGTCCCTCCATATAGTGCCCTATTTGAGGGTATAGGGGGCGATTTCAGATTCAGCCTTTTTGTTGCTACAGTTGCTCGAGCGCGGAGAAAATGGCGGACAGTGTACAACTGACCGAGGGCGGAAACTATGCTAATATGGAACAGTCTGTCAGCGTCGTGGGTGGAAACCAATAAGGATGCGTTAATATTATAATAGAACCCCTTCCTATGTCAGAAGGGGAGAGAAATCTGAGTGGCTTGTTTTTTTACATGCTTGCAGAAAAGGCTTAACAAAGTTGTTCTTTTTCTCATTTTCAGGGTTGGTAAATGCACCGGGGACTCGATTATAGCACTTAAACATTAAATAAAAATGTGTTTTTTGCTTTGTTTTCATGGTTCTCAGTTTATCCAGAATCATACTCCTCTATTTTATAATATTAAAAATGCATTTAATTTATTTATTAATTCCTTGAGAATCAAACCCATGTGTTGCTAGCATCATGCTATACTGTTTAATTTGAAATACAAAAATTTGTTACCACAACTTTTATAAATGACTAAATTCATACTTTTTAAGCTTCTGAAATGCTATTGAAAATGTTTGTTTTGAATAAAAAAATTTCCGGCTGCATAAAATAGTAACTTGACCAAGAAAATGCCTCTCCACCTGAAACACAAAGCTTCTGCTTAAATTGGTTTGTTGGTTTATAAATTGCCATAACCCCTATAAAACCATCAAAATAGACCACTTATTACAAATTTATCCAAGCTGGGAACCAGTTTTAGGTTGGTTTAAACTGTATTTCCTTACACCTGTATTTTGACACTTACTGTATGATTAATATTCCCAAAACCAAAGCCGGAATCTAAAATAGATGTTGTGGAGAACAGACATTGACAAAAATATGCATTTATTTTTGTCATAGTTGTTAAAGTTTCAGGCAAGCGTGATAGACAGTTTCAGGCTAGCGTGATAGACATTTCTAGAAAGTGAACTTTTTCGCTTTCACATGTTATCTTAGAGTGTAACGTTGATGATAAGACGCAACATTTTGTATACTAGTGGACAGAAGCCGATGAGATTTATAATGTGTCCACACTGCTGACAAATACCATGGCAAAAATCACAGGTCATGACCTTCCATCCATCAATCACATTAATGTAGACTGCTGTTTCAGCAAACCACAAGCCATATTTTACAGAATCCAAACCACCCGTGTCATCTGTAAATCACGGATATAATACGTCAGTTTCATTCCAGCACTGAGGCTCTGATTTGTGGTCATAGATCCAGAATGAACTTTAAAGGGGACTTAAACCTCTTTTAGTTGTGATGTAGAGCTAATGGAGCTAGTGGGATGAGCAAAGTCCGCACTTCGCTTTTAAACACAGCACAAACAGACTATATAGGCCTACTTAATTAAATCACAGTATTTTGCAACTTGGTAAGGGAAAGCTATATTGCACTTGTGATTTTAGTTCGTTTGACCGAAACTTTGCCAAAGCAATGGCGCAAAACGTTACAGACCATTTATGTCAATATGAGATTTTTAACCAATATTTTCAGTTCATTTTGAAACTGTGACACAGATATTCGAACAGCCTCCACTGTAAAGGGGAAACAAAAAAAAAATAATAATAATTTGAAAAAGTAAGTGTTCGTTTAATCAACTTGAAAAAGTTATACTAATTGAATACTTGGATATTTAAGTTAACTAAACTTAAAATTAAGGCAGCACTAGCACTTACTTTTTAAAAGTTGAAACATTTTTTTTGAGTTTTTGCATTCACAAAAAAAAAAAAAAAAAGTTAACATTTTTTATTAATACATTTTATTAATTTGTTTTATTCAATCATATAATACATCACATAATCAACCAAAATAGGACACACGTGATTTAATTATTTATTGTGTGATTTGAAAATTGAGCATCCAGCTCAAGAAAAATGTCCCTAAGGGGACAAAAAAGTATATCGTATTGTAAATACATAAATGTATACCAAAAAAAAATCATTTTATGGGTTAAATCAGGTATTTAAGGTTAAAATGGCAGGTTACCACTTATTGACAGCATGCTCATACTTCATCTAAAGATTATCCACGTAAGCAGGTAACTAGGGTTTGAAAAACCATCAATCTATCCTCAATAGATCAGCCAGGTCACTAAATACTAGTCTCTGAAGATACACTATATTGCCAAAAGTTTCGGGACGCCTGATTTGTATCCTTTCCCTAGAACTAAGGGGCCAAACCCAACCCCTGAAAAACAACCCCACACCATAATCCCCCCTCCACCGAACTTTATACTTGGCACAATGCAGTCGGGCAAGTACCGTTCTCCCGGCAACCGGCAAGACTTGTCCATTGGATTGCCAGACAGAGAAGCATGATTGGTCATTATGAGAACACGTCTCCACTGATCTAGAGTCCAGTGAGGACTCTTTACACCACTGCATCCCACGCTTGCTTTGCACTTGGGGTGTAATATAAAGCTTGGATGCAGCTGCTTGGCAATAGAAACCCATTCCATTAAGCTCTCTAGGCACTTTTCTTGAGCTACTCTGAATGCCACATGAAGTTTGGAGGTCTGACTCTGCAGAAAGTAGGCGACCTCTGTGCACTGTGCACCTCAGCATGCACCGACCCCGCTCTGTGAGTTTACGTGCCCTACCACTTCATGGCTGAGTTGCTGTTGTTCCCAATTGCTTCCCCTTTGTTATAATACCACCAACAGTTGACCATGGAATATTTAGTAGTGAGGAATTTTTACAACTGGACTTATTGCACAGGGGGCAACCTATCACAGTACCACGCTTGAGTTCACTGAGCACCTGACAGCGACCCATTCTTTCACAAATGTTTGTAGAAGCATCTGCAGATGCTTGATTTTATACACCTGTGCCCATGGAAGTGATTAGAATTCAGTGAGTTGGATACTTTTGGAAATATAGTGTATATGGGTTTTGTGAATAACATTTATTTTATTTAGTTTTTTTTTTCAATCAACAACATGTTTCAAACCTGTTTACTTGATGTGGGTGATATCAGTATCCAAAAAGGTCAAATATTAGCATGAAAGGAGAGGTTTCAGGTTTTCCAAGTGTCACAGGTAAGTGGGGTTAAATGGAGCATGTCTGCTCATTGGACATGGTTTACGATGTCATGTGGAGAAAGGTGAGCCCACATTATACATTCATGAGGACAAAAGGTTGCAGTGCAGTAGTGCGCTAGTGCTCTTATGAAATGATAATGCACTTGACAGTTAGATGTGCACACAAGAGCTTCAGTGCATGAAAGTTCCCCTTTTGTTCCCATGTAAACACAGACACAAATGCAATCCCTGTTTGAGTCCATTACATTCTGAAAAGGAGGGATTTTTTGCTATTTTGCAATGATATACCACATTTGAACTGGGTCCAAAACATAAAATTACCAACTAAGGAATTCCTGTACAGTTAGCATAATTTCATATCACATTAAAATCCAAATTAAAATGAAATGAAAAGCAAACAAACCAGTTCTCCTATGAATATTTTCCCTCTAATCACCACGGCAATCATAATCAAATCAGCTTACTACTTTTATATTATGGTTCTCTGTAAAATTGAACCACAGTTTAACTAATAAAGATAATCCCACAGCTGAGCAATGTTTGTCAGTTTGATGGACACATCTGAAACACACCATCTTCTCTAATTCATGTAGGTCTTACATTTGAATGTACAGTAGTTAAATAGATGGGCACACTCACCCTGATGGGTGGTTGCTATGCAGTTGCTGTGCAGCTGCTACAGTGATCTCAGTGCTTGTTTGCACATTTCTACACAAATGCCGGGGGTGTTTTGGGTTGTTATTATGGTTGCAAACCTCTATGATGTTTCAATCCCTAGGTACACCACATTGTGTTGCATTAGCTTATTTGAGTAAATTACAAGCATCGTAAAAATTAAACAAGAAAAAAGTAAATATAAGAAACGTTTAATAAAACATACAGAAATATAAAATAAAATAACCAAAATAAAACAACATATTCGAAAACAAAACAAAATAAACTATAATATAACAAATAAAAAGCAAAATTTAATCACAACAATCAAATAAAATAGAACAATAGGGCCAACAATAGATTCTCCATCTGTGATCCTTGGAGAGTCTTTGTCCACTCAAACTCTCCTCATCGCTGTGCATTAGGACGAAATAGACACACGTCCTCTTCCAGTCAGATTCATAACATCTTTAGCTGATTGGATCTTCTTCATTATTTCCCTGATGGTGGAAATGGGTTTTTTCAATACTTATAGCTTATAGCTATTTTCCTACAGCCACTTTCAATTTTTTCTGCATATCAGAACTATATTCTGTGGTTTTACTCATTGTGATGAATGATTAAGGGAATGTGCTTCCTTATATTTATACTTCTGTGAAACAAAACGTCATAGCTGGACAATTTCATGTTCCTCGTCACCCTGGTGTGCTAAACAATATAAATATTAATGGGAATATACTTCAGAAATATTTTACTCATAACATTTTTTTTTTTTCATAACAAGGGGTGCCAACAATTGTGGCCAATGTGTTTTGGAGAAAAGCATTTATTTCATAATGTGATTTATCCCCCATTTTCAATTCTTTACCTTCAATGAAATGTTAGATTTTTGTGAATTTTTAAAATAAAATATCAAAAGGATAAACAATTTAGATTTATTTTTTACAGCCATATTTGATCATATTTATCAGGGGAGCCAACAATTTTGACCACAACTGTATATATATAAAATAAAATAAGCAAAAGAAAACTATGCAAAAATAAAAGCACATTTTTAATTAAACAATAGAAAAATATAGAATAAACAAAATGAAAATAAGCTAAATTTAACAAAAATTAAACAAAATAATATAAAAATAAAGTAATAGTTTTATAAATTTATATATAAATATATATAAAATGAGAGGGCATTTTAATTTTTTTAAAAACTTTCAAGGACACTACTGCATGCATAATTTTATGCACCTTCTCATTGGTGTAAGCTGACTAACAAGCTGGAGTCCAATAGAACAAGTTTGCATGAGTTAAAGAAAAATAAAAGCAAAACAAGGTATCAGCGTGCACCACTAACAAGCAAGACTAGAATGTTAAATGAGATAACCACAAATAGAGAACTGTCATTTCTTTAAACATAGATGCAAGCAACAGAAGGATCGGAGGGTGGGTTCAGGTTGCTGTAGGCTGATGGTGTGTTGAGTCACCATACCGCATACAAACCTAACTATTCCTAACAACAGGCCACCCATTCGATTAACAACCGTGCCCGTGTAGGGAGGAAGCGCAGTGGCAGGAACGCATCAACCAAAAACCTGTGATGGAAAATAATAGAGATTAAAGTGTCAGTGCTTGGTTAGGGCTATGAATAGCCATATAGCTTTGATTTAGTGGTAAACAGACACAATGAGTCAGAGATAGAAGACACTGAGGTTTCTTTCCCTTTCCAGAGGCTGATGTGGTTGTCAGCTTTTGTTCTTTGCACAGGGGAAGATGAAAGGGAAGTGATGTCATTAGTTTGCATTTATGTAAGCATGAATGCAGAGATGTAACAACGGCCATGTCTGGCTATCTAGAAACAAGAGGTGATACCGCTGATTGTATGGAAGTAGTTGGAACTACAACACTTGCTGGATTACAGATAATGGTAATAACCTTTGTCGAAGAAGCTGTCCTCAGGGCGACTCTCAATTCATCATTGAGCCATTTCCATACCTGCGAAACCTGATTTGAAATGGGAACGTTTATCCGTATGATATCTGTGCTTCTTGTCCAGCATAAGTGTGTAACTTCACCTTCATATAGTTCCCGGTGACCTGCGGCTTTACCGTTCTTATTGGAAGTGACACTTTAAGCCAATTTCCTTTTCAGCTTTCTGACCCTTCTGCCAACACACTTAATGTTTTACAATTAAGCTGCTTCACAGAAACAGAGACAGAGCTGGCAGCAAAGATTTTTTAAAGGATGTATTAAGCCAATGACACCTAAGAATTTGACTGCAAAAACTACCCTACAAATCAAAAGTTTAGAATGATTAAAGGGGTTATGAAATGGATAATCAAAATGTTATTGATGTTTAACATTCTGTAAGAGATTACTCTACAATAAAAACATACTGCAAGTTGCAGAGTTCAATTCAATGCACTTTATTGTCCCCAAAGGGGAAATTTGTATTGGACTCTGATACAAATACACTGATCAAAAGACATAATGCACATGCAAAATAATTAATAATAATAATAATAATATTGTATATATATATATATATATATATATATATATATATATATATATATATATATATATATATATATATATATATATATATATATATATTATCACCTAATATATGTAAAGATACTCACCGAAATGATTATTAGGAACACATGTTCCTTTCTTTCCATTTCTCATTAATGCACTTATCTAATCAACCAATCACATGGCAGTTGCTTAAATGCATTTAGGGGTGTGGTCCTGGTCAAGACAATCTCCTGAACTCCAAACTGAATGTCAAAATGGAAAAGAAAGGTGATTTAAGCAATTTTGAGCGTGGCATGGTTATTGGTGCCAGATGGGCCGGTCTGAGTTTTTCACAATCTGCTCAGTTACTGGGATTTTCACGCACAACCATTTCTAGGGTTTACAAAGAATGGTGTGAAAAGGGAAAAACATCCAGTATGCGGCAGTCCTGTGGGCGAAAATGCCTTGTTGATGCTAGAGGTCAGAGAAGAATGGGCCGACTGATTCAAGCTGATAGAAGAGCAACTTCGACTGAAATAACCACTCGTTACAACCGAGGTATGCAGTAAAGCATTTGTGAAGCCACAACACGCACAACCTTGAGGCGGATGGGCTACAACAGCAGAAGACCCCACCAGGTACCACTCATCTCCACTACAAATAGGAAAAAGAGGCTACAATTTGTACGAGCTCACCAACATTGGACAGTTAAAGAATGGAAAAATGTTGCCTGGTCTGATGAGTCCTCATTTCTGTTGAGACATTCAGATGGTAGAGTCAGAATTTGGCGTAAACAGAATGAGAAAATGGATCCATCATGCCTTGTTACCACTGTGCAGGCTGGTGGTGGTGGTGTAATGGTGTGGGGGATGTTTTCTTGGCACACTTTAGGCCCCTTAGTGCCAATTGCCAAATCGTTTAAATGCCACGGCCTACCTGTGCACTGTTTCTGACCATGTCCATCCCTTTATGACCACCATGTACCCATCCTCTGATGGCTACTTCCAGCAGGATAATGCACCATGTCACAAAGCTCGAATCATTTCAAATTGGTTTCTTGAACATGAAAATGAGTTCACTGTACTAAAATGGCCCCCGCAGTCACCAGATCTCAACCCAATAGAGCATCTTTGGGATGTGGTGAAACGGGAGCTTAGTGCCCTGGATGTGCATCCCACAAATCTCCATCAACTGCAAGATGCTATCCTATCAATATGGGCCAACATTTCTAAAGAATGCTTTCAGCACCTTGTTGAATCAATGCCACCTAGAATTAAGGCAGTTCCCTATATCGAGGGAACTTCGCACTGCGTCGGAACGACGAATTTGGGGATGCTCCCTAAGCATCAACGCATCTGAAGTATGAATGAAACTAGTCCAATCCTGATTGGTGCTACGTCATGACGTAGATGTGACGGCATACCCGGAAGCTATAAAGGGGAGCCCGGCGCATTGTAGCGTCAGTTATCGCTCTTCAGCATAACGCTCTGTGTGAAACTGTCTGTCTATTTATTGTTGTTTTTCCCGTATTCTATATATATATAAAAAGAAATATTGAGATGGCGACTGAGTTTAAGAGATGTGTGCACCCATGAGTTGTGCAGGTCCTGGAACAGGCCATATTCCGCGCGTATTTCCAATCCCCCTGTATTAGATTATGCTAACGTTTTGGGGACGCGCGAGGCCGGCTACGGAACGATGCCGCGCGTGGAAAATGCTCTAGCGGGCTATCTTTCACCCAAATCAGCATCGTCCCTGAAAGCCCCGGTACTGCCCACCAAGCCGTGCAGGGACACATCGGCGTTGGTGGGCAGGGCTTATATGGCGGCGGGTCGGGCTGGTAGTTCCCTGCACACACTATCTATACTGCAGGCGTACCAGGCCGACCTCCTAAAAGAGCTCGACGAGGGCGAGGGTCCCTCCCCGGAGGACATTCTCGAGCTCAGGAAGGCTGCGGATTTGTCTCTCCGAGTCACCAAGGAGACGGCCCGTGCCATCGGCCGCTCCATGGCTTCAATGGTGACTGTGGAGAGGCACTTATCTGTCGGGGATGAAGGAGAAGGATAAAACCTTTCTTCTGGACTCCCCGATTTCGCCTTCTGGCCTGTTCGGCGACGCCGTTAATTCGGTCGTCAACAGATTTCAGGAGGGGAAAAAGCAATCCGCGGCCTTCCGATAGTTCCTCCCTCGTCGGCCAAAACCTGGTGCAGTGGTGCCTCAGCCATCAGCCAGCTCCTCGCACCGTCAGGTGCAGAAGGAGAGCGTCGCTTCTAGAGCCCCTCCTCCGGGAGCTTGGCAACAGAGGAGGCGCTCTCACCAGCAGGCTTCTGTGCAGAAGGGCGATCTGAGGAACGTCCTTCTTGCTAAGAAGGCTGCTGGGAAGAGGTCCTAGCTGCGGCAGGGAGTGGCATGGACTGCAGTGGTGCCAGAGCGGGTTCGGGTAATGGAACAAGAAGTAGAATCCTTGCTGATAAAGGGAGCCATAGAACGAGTCCCACCGTCAGAGAGGGAGGCCGGGTTCTACAGCTGGTACTTTATAGTTCCAAAAAAGGATGGAGGGCTTCGGCCGATTTTAGATCTGAGGTATCTGAACCGGTCTCTGAGGAGATTCAGGTTCAAGATGTTAACTATTCCCACCATTGTGAGTCAGATCCAGGCCAAGGACTGGTTCGTCACGATAGATTTAAAAGACGCCTATTTTCATGTCTCCATCCTTCATCTGAGGTTTGCTTTCGGGGGCGAAGCGTACCAATATCGGGTGCTTCCGTTCTGTCTAGCTCTTTCCCCTCGCACCTCCTAGCTATCACCTCTCTTAGGAGAGTGGGCGATATTCAGGCCTTGGCAATTACGCCAACCTGCCTGGAGTTTGCCCCCGGAGGAGTTAAAGCGCTACTGCACCCTAGACCTGGCTACGTGCCCAAGGTCCCTTCCGGGGTGGTCAGGTCCTTGGTTCTTCAGGCATTTCATCCCCCGCCTCGTGTGACGACGGAAGAAGGGAGTCTGTTCCTCTTATGCCCGGTTTGGGCCTTGAGGGTCTATCTGGAAAGGTCAGCTCAGTGGAGGAAATCAGACCAGCTGTTAGTGTATTTTGGCTCACCCAAGAAAGGGTTGCCTGCATCAACCCCTACTATTAGTAATTGGATTGTGCAGGCTATAGCTTTGGCATATCAGGTGCGCAATCTACCTTCACCTATAGCCTTGAGGGCCCATTCCACCAGGGGCATGGCCTCCTCGGTGGCCCTTCTTTCTGGAGTCCCTTTGCAGGACATCTGTGAAGCGGCCGGTTGGGCTACTCAGCACACTTTTATAAGGTTTTACAGCTTACACCTCCCGGCGACACCCGGCGGCAGGGTACTCCAGTCCTATTGTGCCTGGACTCCAGTTTCACGTTAGGGCAGGCGTATCCTTGGTGTGGCCTAGTGGGTACTCGTTCCCCAAATTCGTCGTTCGGCGCGGTGCGAAGTTCCTCGATATAGGGAACGTCTCGGGTTATGTATATAAAACTTGTTCCCTGAGAGGAACGAGCACTGCGTCTCGTCGCCACACACGTGCTCGCCTGAGGCGTTTTGCTTCATCGCGATAATTGACGCTACAATGCGCTCCCTTTATAGCTTCCGGGTATGCCGTCACATCTACGTCATGACGTAGCACCAATCAGGATTGGACTAGTTTCATTCATACTTCAGATGCGTTGATGCTTAGGGAGCATCCCCAAATTCGTTGTTCCGACGCAGTGCTCGTTCCCTCTCAGGAACAAGGGTTATATACATAACCCGAGATGTTCTGAAGGCGAAAGGGGGTCAAACACAGCATTAGTGTGGTGTTCCTAATAATCCTTTAGGTGAGTGTTTTTGTGAAAATTTTGGCAAATGGGGCATAAATTACATACCCTAAGTAGACACTAACCAACATATTTAGAAAGCCAACAATTGAGAGTTTACAGTTCAAGACTCATAATTACCAGACTGTTATTAATATGGAGATATATAAGATACAATTAAGAATATATTTTTAAATGTATCAAAATAGTATGTGTATGTGATATAACAACTTACTGTATAACCACAATAAAAGTGAAGCCACAAGTCTGCTCATGCTTCATTTCAAATCCGAGGCTTATATCTCTAAAACTATGAATTTTATAAAGCTTTTCCTAAGACCGTGTCATGTGAGTTTTTAGAGAAGGCTGCTAAGATGCTAATACAAAACACTGTAAAAAATTTCAGGCTTCTCCAATTGAAAATTTTCTAGTGACCGGTCACATCTAAATTTTTCAATTGGCAAAATTGAATTTATGTGAATTTAATTGTTTCAATTGTGGCAACAGTCTGTTAACATGGGCTCAATTAGAAATAATATGTTGACCCACCCAATGGAAAAAATTATTTTACCAACACTGTAAAACATTTCAGCTCCTCCAATTTAAAATGTTCTAGTGACTGGTCACATCTACATTTTTCAGTTGGCCAAATTGAATTTCTGTAAATTGATATAATTTAACTCACAGAAATTTGGCCAATTAAATATTTTAAATTGTAGTAACAATTGCTTATTTCTCACTGTCTCAAAAGACAAAAATGACTAAAAACATCTACACCACTTTCATCCCACTATACATCGATTCACTATACAGTCCCTGACAAAAGTTGTGTCGCTTATCTATTTTGTAGAAACACCTGCTATTAACCTGATTTTTAATTCATCAATTGGTCTTAGAAATAGCTCACATGTAAAACTAAAACACTCCCAAATGATGTTTAATGCACTGAAATAAATTAGTTTCACTGAAAAAAGATTTATCATTTAATAAAGACAGAAAGGTCAAATTTTGGCAAGACAAAAGTTTTGTCGCCTATACAGAAATTGAACAAATTTACTGCAAATACAATAATATGTCAGCAAATTAAGTAGTGGTGCTTTGAGATCCAAATTTAATATCTTGTATGAATTCCATGAGCTTGAAGGACTGCATCCATGCGGTTTGGCAAGGACTCATACAATTTATTAATGAAGTCATCAGGAATAGCAAAGAAAGCAGTCTTGCATGCCTCCCAGAGTTCATCAGTATTCTTTGGTTTCGTCTTCCATGCTTCCTCTTTCATCCTACCCCACATATGCTCAATGATGTTCATGTCTGGTGACTGGGCTGGCCAATCCTGGAGCATCTTGATCTTCTTCACCTTGAGGAACTTTGATGTGGAGATGGAAGGATGCGATAGCGCACCATCCTGCTGCAGAATTTGGCCTCTTTTATGGTTGGGAATATAAAAAAATCTTGATAAGAAATATATTTCAGCGGCACTTCAGTTCAATTTGTACACAAGCGACAATACTTTTGTCAGGGACTGTCCATTATCTGAAATTTTTTATGAAATGCATTTGCTCTTGACATGACAAGTGCAGCTACAATTAGTATCACATAATTTCATAACACTTAAATTGATAAAATTGATATTATGCTTTTACTTGAAGCTCGAGGGTGTGTACAGGACAGCATCATCCAGAAGAGCAGGAATATTGTCACGTAAGATGATTGACAGCTCTAGACCTCTAATAAGTGCTCTTTTGAGTAATAATGGACTCAAACCCGGAACAGGATAGACAGAGCTTGCTCTGAACACTCTTTCAGCACTTCAGATCGCATAATTCAGTGGGAAATCAATAGAAATGGTATTCTTTCTGACAAAATATTTAGAAAACGTGAGAATAAATCAATATTTCTCCAAATATACATTTGCACAAAAAAAACCCTACCGGACACTGTCTAGTGCATCTATGCGAATACAAATAAACTGGAGCAGACCTGAGAGAAAATTAATGAACTGAATTATTCTATTCAAAATATCAAACATTATAGATTTATTGATTGTTTTGCACTCCTGACTTAAATTAAGAAATTGTCACTGCAACCTAGTTTTATCATGAACAGTGGTCAAATATCGAAGTCTTGAATCTTTCTAATGCTCAGTTTATCCAGATAATCTAAGAGCGTGAACAATAATCTGGGGCCGCAGGCGATCTTAAGATCGCGAATAAATCACTCACTTGATTTGTTATATCTTAACATACAATACATACAAATATTAGCTGCTATCTTTTTAAGTTTATCTAATGAGAATACAAGGAGTTTTTAAAATTTATTTAAAGTTATTATTTAAATGTAAAAATAAGTAAAAATAGCTATATCATAATCTATATTATGTTATACTGACAAAATAGTATCAAAATGTTTGGTAACTATTTAAACAAATTCCAGACATATGTTTTTACCAGACAAAGGTTTTGAACAAAAACACAAATAGTGGTACAGTAATAAAATAGCTCTGTGAATGCTATATAAAAATCTAAAATGATGTGAATAACTATTTAAACAATTTAATTCCTTATATTTAACCAGGCATGGGTTGCTTCATTAACAGTAGTTGATTATTTTATTTTATTTTTTTAAGCTAGTGGTACATTATGTAGAAAATAAAATATAACAATTGTAAAAAAAAATATATATATATATATATATATATATATATATATATATATATATATATATATATATATATATATATATATATATATACAATATCAACATGTGTAAGCACATTTACCGTAGAGAAATGCAATAGGTTTTATGGGAAACGTGGCACTCTTTTGAGTGGAAAATGTTAAGTGTTGTTCAGAGACAACAACAGAACTTTTACCCTGACAGATGTGAAGATGTTGAGCATGGTGAATTATTCATAGTGGCCATATTGTTTCTTCTCGATTTAGTCACTGGGGGAATGTTAGTGTATGATGCATCTGAATAGTTAGAACAAGCTTGATGAAACCCCTGCTGGAGAATACACTCACAACTGTGCACTCAATTCAGGGACAATTTTTATGAGATCAATTTTCTTTAGTGGCGGGTCATAATAGCACATTGTAGACGTGAGAGTCAAAACAAAGCGCATTGGCTTTTTGTAATACGCATATTAGGCTGCATACTTGTGCAATTCTGTCTAAGAGCTAAAACACAGACATTGCATGACTAATACTGGGGAATTGTATGACTTAAACAGATGCAGAATATATCGAGGGCTGCCATCATATGTGATTTACTGAGTACTGAAACATTACCATATTTTTATGACTACAATAGATGCAAGTAGAATCACCAATACATTAAAGCGCATTTGTGAAGCTCTCGTCTCCTCAGTCACGCTGCAGATAGACGGGCGGTGTCACAGTATGAAGATGACCTAGTTTTTGAGACACCGTCTCTTCTGCGTCATGCCCTGTGCAATCCTTCAACTTCTCAGACAGAATAAACCATCATTTGAATAATTATATGCCTGACCGTGCAGGTTAAACTTCAAATATTAGTCATGATATTCAGAGCCGTGTGCTGTGCATCGGCTACGACTGCAAGAACAACCTTCAAAAGGTTCCTAAATAAGCATTTTAATAAGACGTTTCGACTGTTGAAATTACTACAATAGACACACGATTGCGATGAGTTAAGAAAAAAAAATAATAATAGTATGCAAAGCTAAATCCACATAGCCTTTTAACACAGTGCAACATTTTAGAATATATTTCCTGCCTCATTTTGTGATAATAAGCCATATAGGATCACAGAAACTGAATTCAAACACTCAACTGACATTATAAAGCGAGTTTAGAGCAAAACCATGGTTTTAATATCATAAATTGCTGTGTTCTAAAATGTCATACAATAGCCTAAAATCCATGATGGTCAAACTGTAAACCCCAACGCTCAAAATACTTAACTGGTTTGAGTAGGACCAAATTAAATTAAACTAATTAGTTCAGTTAAATGAACTGTTATGAGTATTCAGAACTTTCTTTTTCTTTTGAGTTCACAGCACTGACATATTTTAAGGAAACTGAGCTGTTTCATTGTTTTGAGTTGTATGAACTCATTTCCTTTAATGTAGATTAACTTAGAGTGTTAGTTTACTCAAAAATGAAAATTAGCCCATGATTTACTCACCCTTAAGTCATCCTAGGTGTACATTCTTCTTTCAGAAGAATCAGAGTTATATTAAAACCTGTCCTGGCACTTCCAAGCTTTATAATGGCAGTGAATGGCTAGTCCATCTGCTAACTGATGTACACGCGTTCACCAGAGACTGCCGTTCCAGTAGGACACAGACGTAGTGTAAGTTCCAGTGCAAAATTCAATAACAGTGCTAATTAAAAAGATAAAGGAAAAGTTTAATCTTACTGACCCCACATTTTTTTAACTGTAGTGTATATTTGTTTGTATAGAAAACATTTTTATTTTTGTTCTAAATGTACACTCTATAATTCCCAATAGCATATACATATTGTTCTGATTTAATTTCACTGACATACATGTTGACCAACCTGAGCAGCACATCGGCGTGTGGAGCTTCCTGAAAAGAACAGTTTCTCACTCTTGCTAGAGCAGCATCTAAGGGAATGTTGTGTTCACAGATTCCATCGGCATCTCAGTCAACACCTGTGGCTCCCCAGAGAGTACACTGTCTGGGAAATCGAGTGCAAAAGATTGCACACAGCTGACCCCAATTTACAGACGCCCTATTTGTATACACTGTTCTTGCGGGCCCGCACTTTGTGGACTCCACTTAAATTATAAGGTGAAAAATGACAGAAAAACTTCATCTTCACATTAATTAAAAAAGTTGGTCTTACTAGAGACAATAAAGATGATTTAGTAAGAATGATAGCAAAGTTTATTTATATGAACTCTCTTATTATTCATTTTGAAAACGTAAAAAAAGGAAACTGACACACATTCATATGTTTGGGTAAGTTTGGGTATCAAATGTGACAGTAAAAACAATTAAATGAACTGTATGTAAGAAATGCATTTCAATTAATCATAAAATGGCCCTGATATGTCACTAGACACAGGGCTCCAGACTAACATTTTTCACTAGGAGCACAGTGGCCCCCAACTGAAAATTTTAGGGGCACAACCAGAAAATGTAGGGGAGCACACCGTAAATCAACATGCTAATTTCCGCTGTATTACTAATAAATACTCAAAACTGACACAACCTCGAGCCAATAGCATTTCACAGTATGAGATGTGACGGAGCATGTGATTTGTTGAATTCAGTGAACGAATACGCCCTTTACTGACTGAGATGCTTTGATTCATGAATGAATTGAACGAACTGGTATGTTGTTCGTAAAGTTAACGAAATGAACCAGTTTTTGAACGATACTGATAGCGAACAGGTAGAGCTTGGCTCGTGTAGTTTGGCATATTTGCAGCAATGAAAGAAATGCACACTTTAGCATTATAATGAAAACAGTGTAATAACACAGGCTGATGATTAAATGATTACTGTACAGATTATAAGCACTGGTATATTTGAACAAGTTTCTTATTTTTTTAAAAATGACTTCATTACATTTGAGTCATGTCATGTACTTCTATAAAAACTGTGAAACAAATAAAAAAATGTGACAGTATTGGTTAAATAGATCTCATGTGTGTAACATCAGCAAATATAAAATTCAAGAGAACATGTAACTGGAGTGATCTATTGAATGAACACGCCCAAATTTACTGGTAGCACATGTGCGATTTTACATTCAGTTGCACACTCTCAAATTTTGGTAGCAATACGCAACCATTTGGTGGCAGTCTGGAGCCCTGAGACATTAAGAAATCATGTTAATTTCAAATACTTATATCACTGACAACAGAAGTCCGGCCAGGATATTGTCATTTTAAAAGTGAAGTAGCAGCCCTCAACTGATGTTGACATGTTGTGTTTTGGCCTGAAGCTCCACCCTCCACCAATCTACCAATCACAAAGTCAGTAGTGTGTCGGCATCCGGGTTGCCAGCTCTGCTCTAGTTACCACAGCTGCAGCTACTAACTTTTTGGATAAAAAATGTTTACGAAACCTAAAAGACCTCTCAAGAAGCATAAACATAATTAACAGAAAGAAAAACCCAACTTACTGTGTAGGACGGGTCACTTGCCATTGTAAGCTCCATGTAGCAGCCTACATTCCTGCTGGATCCTGCAGCCTATCTGCCAACCTCGAGTCAGGGGGAAGGGGAAAGGGGATTCACTGCTCTACAGTCATTTGAAAGTGATTGCAGTACCAGTTTTGGCCACAATCCTACATACAGTTCCTTTAAAATGGTATGCTGCCCGTTTAAATGATCTATTAATTAAAGAATCCGTGAAAAAAGATCCCTGTAACAATATCACTGTAGGCAAGGCAAAGGTGAACCCAAGTGCAGTTTTATTAAATCCAAAAGTTGAACAGATACAAATTAAACAAAGACTCGGCTTGACTAAACTTGAAACATGAACTAACCTGGACCATGAAAAAACAAACAAAAAAACACTCAACCCCAAAAAGGTTCATCAGCGATCCTTTCATTTTTACAAAGTACAATACAAATCTTGCAATTGTGGTCAATGTTTAAATTTCCCTGCTTTTCAAAACAGAAGTTATAAAAAATAAAAGGAAAAACGTGTGCAGATGTGTTAGTCAAACTGGGTCAAATTTGCCCTCAACCACCCAGCCAGGAAGCGTCTTCAACTAAAGTTCACACGGGCAGGAGTCCGCATGTTCTACAGGCGCGCCACTGTGCCCGTTTGGGCCTGTCTCGGCCTGCCGTGCTCCTGATTGATAACTCACCTCAGTCAGTTGGTACTCACTCAGTGGAAAGTACTAGAAGCTGGCATGAGCCAAAGGGCGCAGTCACCTCTGGTGTCTAGAGGGGGTGGGGGTGATAGTGACATGACCTACACGTCCACCACAATATTGCAGCCTTTAAAAGCTGCCAGCGAGCAGCAGGGGTAAGAGAAAGCTGAGGATAAACCCTGAGAACTGGTGAATGGAACTATCCATCTCCTGTCAGGGTGAAACATACAGTTGTGACCATTACACTGCACCTTAACCAGAAACAACATGACATGAGCATTCATAAAAAAAAATTCCAGAGCTCAATCAGGCATAACATTCTGACAGGTGAAGTGAATAACACTGATTATCTCGTCATCACAGCACCTGTTAGTGGGTGGGATATATTAGGCAGCAAGTGAACATTTTGTCCTCAAAGTTGATGAGTTAGATGCAGGAAAAAAGGGCAAGCATAAGGATTTGAGCGAGTTTGACAAGGGCCACATTATGATGGCTAGACGACTGGGTCAGAGCATCTCCAAAACTGCAGCTCTTATGGGATGTTCCCGGTCTGCAGTGGTCAGGATCTATCAAAAGTGCTCCAAGGAAGGAACAGCAGTGAACCGGCGATAGTGTCATTTGCGGCCAAGTCTCATTGATGCACGTGGGGAGCAAAGGCTGGCCCGTGTGGTCCGATAAAACAGTCAACCTACTTCTCAAATTGCTCAAGAAGTTAATGCTGGTTCTGATAGAAAGGTGTCAGAATACACAGTGCATCACAGTTTGTTGCATAAGGGGCTGCATCACCTCAGACCAGTCAGTGGCAAGTCAGTTGTCTGAAAGCGCCAACAGTGGCACGTGAGCAACAGAACTGGACCATGGAGCAATGGAAGAAGGTGGCCTGGTCTGATGAATCACATTGCTTTTTACATCACATGGATGGCCGGGTGTACGGGCACCCTAAAACAAAGAGTAACCAAATGTTTTGCATAATGATGCAGAAATGTAAAAATTATCATTTTCCATGGCAATCAATCTTCTCCACAGTAAACAACTTAATAGAGACACCATTTGAATAAATATATATTTACGATGTAGACGTCAAAGTTCTCTTTGTTTTCTGTATTGTTACTGTACTAATGGATGTTTGTTATACGTGTTGCTGATAGATGAGAGCCTGTGGACATGCAGAATGTTTTAGAGTCGATTACCTCCAGGCGCACTTGACTCTCACAAGCCGTTTGACACAAGAGCATGAAACCGCATATAAACATGCACGCTCTATATACATAATACACACAATTGAGTGCTAAAGGGGCTGTTTAGGAACCCAGGCAACCAAAGCAAAACAGAGCATCTACTTTTGAGTTAATAAGGCATGCTAGCAAGCAACTTTGGCTTCAGCTGGTGGGGGAAGAAATACCCTAGAGTGAGAGAGACAGAGCAGGAGAGAGATAGAGTTCATATTATGTGGGTGAATCTCATGAAACCTGTCGTATTTCACCCTAAAAGAAAGCAGTACGAATTTATGATTTGTTTACGGGGGAAAAAAATTAAGCTGTTTTTAGAGCTGCTCAGTCATGATAATCTGTTCTACCTACGCTATTTAAAAATCTCACTGGAGATTCTCATGGACTAAAATGCCAGTGCATTTCTGTGTTATTAGACTACAAACTAAAACATTTAATTTATTAACATTTTCACTCATTCTTAATACCAAAAGGCCACTTACTTTGTCAATATTTGTTGTACTGCAATTTGTGCTTATTTAAAGTATAATGCAGCATCTAATGCAGAGGTCTTCAACCCTGCTTCTGGGGACCCACTGTCCTGCAAAGATTATCTCCAACCTGCTTCAGCACACCTGCCTGTGTCTTTTCATGTGATCCTGAAGAGCTTGATTAGCCTTACCTGACTTTAATTAGGGTTGGAGCTAAACTCTACAGGACAGTGTGTTCCCAGGAGCAGGGTTGAAGACCTCTGATCTAATAAGAATCACCAAAGAGAAAATGCAAAAAAAAAAAAAAGTTTAAGTGTTACGGATGGATGAATGGATGAATGGATGGATGGATGGGTGGATTAAATTGTATCAAGCTGGCATTGATGATCATTGGCCATCTTGGTCTCAAGATATCGACCTTCCTTCCTTCCCTCCGTTCTGTGTTGTCTACATTAACAGACAGGCTGGACTTATTGACTGTCAGACAAATTTAATTGTACATCATTAACGTACTTGGTAAACATGCTGTTTTGGGTCTTCAGTGTTCTTTCTAAACTTGTCTTTTAAAGTTAACCCACAGCCAGAAGTTCATGTGCACCTGAAATAGAATCTGACATTCAGCAGGCTTTCCCATTTATGTGCCTCTTATTTGCAAACTATTGATTTGATTCTGTCTAGTCTGCTATAAACTGCTTCAGGAGCCTTCAATAATGTGCAGAATGTGAAAATGCAGCATGCGGCTTCGATAAATTTGTGTTTTAAAAGCATGTAAAATATTGAAAAACTAAGGCAGCTAGTTATCCAGCTTTTCTTTATTTGTGAGAAATATATTTAACAGAAGGTACATCAGCCAAGCCCACTACAATCATAAACATCATTTTAATTAAGGAAAAAAGTTGCAAGCCTTTTTATTTATTATTTAATCAGGATAAGGTAGCATTAGCACGATATTAAAACAATGCTAAAATAAGGCTATTGGTTGATCAATGTTGATCAATTGACGTTACTCAAAAATGAAAGTTATACATACATTTTCATGAAAGATTGCAAAGGCAAACTTGTTTTTCTTTGGATAAACATGCACCCATGAATCGAAGTCAACATTTATATCATGTTGTCTAAGTTCTATAGTCTATTTTCACAACAGGAATATGAGAATAAAAACTTCAGTCAGTCTTACAAGTGCATCCAAGAAAAGTCATGTGATTTGTACAAATTTGACAGTGGTTTTAAAATGTCATTGGCAGGTTCACCGCTGTAAAACCCAAGAGTGTTGGCCTGTTATTTTAATAGAGACCAGCAGAATTGTATTGTTGATGCAGAAATAAGTGGTGATGGACTGTCAGGAGGTGTACACCCTGTGGTGCATCAGTGACTGAAATGGCACAGACAACTGCTGCGGTGCTTATTCAAAATACTGTGAGATTTCTAGCAGAAAGACAATATGATCGCTTTGCCATGACTTCAATTATTTACATATTTTTAAAGTAGTATACACTAATAATTAAGACACACTTGGCTGAAATGTAATTTCTATTAACTCTTTATTGTCTTAAAACACTTGATATTGGCTTGATGTTATTGATCATATCATCTAGAAAAAGAAGCAGTTCAAGTTTAAGATAAGTTCCCCAATACACTCTCAAAACTGGGGTTTTGGCCGTCATAATTTTTTGGGGTAGGCAAGTTTGGTACTTGAGAGCTGATGTCCTGCAGAGTTTAGCTCCAACCCTACTAAGCCACCATGGTATACAACTAATGGCTCCCAGCATGTATTGCAGCATTAAAGGGGTACTTCAGCGCTGGGAAGATGAATCTGTATTTAAACTGGGTCATTAATGTAGTAGAAATGTGAAATTATTTTTAAATGTGATGCCTTCTAGACTGAGAAAACACTGAAAATGTATTGTTGTCTCATGGGGATGGAAGACAACAATTCCCAGAACGCACTGCTTCACTGCCCTACTCTAGACACCGCTAGTCGGCTACTGGATTACTAGATCA
This sequence comes from Gobiocypris rarus, assembly GCA_023029165.1. Taxonomy (NCBI): domain Eukaryota; kingdom Metazoa; phylum Chordata; class Actinopteri; order Cypriniformes; family Gobionidae; genus Gobiocypris; species Gobiocypris rarus. The sequence goes on from CM040914.1 coordinate 11,261,183, forward strand.
CTTGCCTACCGCGTTCATTTTCAGAAAATCAGTTCAGTTAGAGACACTACAATTAAAAACTGAACGTGTCTGTTCGATATAATGCGAGTGAGCCGATTGAGCGTCACAACACAAACGCAGCAGGATCGGATTACATTCATCACATGAGCTGAGGTAATCGCGGGATTCGCGGCTGCATTCACAGCGCGTTATCAGTCTGGTGTTCAGTTCATGTCTTTTGAAGCTTAACTATCATAGGAAATTCATTTTAAAAGTTAAAACACTCACTTTGCTCTCCACCGCTCCGTTTACTTGAATCTCCGCAGCTCCGCGATCCGAGTGCTGTAAGTGCTGTGAGTGTGATGTTGAAAACATGTGGAAATAGCGCCCTCTGCTGGCTGTAGTCTTCAGCCTCTGGCCAAAAACTCCTCCGATGATGCAAAATGACGGAATGAGGAATTTTTCCAGAAATAAAATACATAATTCTTTACATATCCTCTCACACCAGCTCAGAGATCCACTCGCTCAACTTTACTTAAGTTACTGTAGTAAATCCTGCACAATGGTATCACTCTTTACAACGTCGGACACATAGTGGTAATTAATATAACTTTTGGCTATACCACTGTGTTAGTGCTATGTTGAAGAAGCAAGATCTTTTAATAATTATATTTTTGCGTGATGAACCTATGATGATTACACCCATTTAAAGAACTATTGATTTGTGTTGTTGGCCAGATAAAACAACAAAGCAAAGAAAAAGGGACATGAGATAAAAAAAAATGTTCAGTGATCCAAAACACCACACATACCTTTACAAGTACAATTTTGAGAAAAGTTTTGTTTTCTAAAAACAAGTCTGAACTCTTACACTGCTTCTCTTAAGTAAATGTATGTTAGATATGTTTAATTAGCCTGGTCTCATTGTTTATACGTATCAGTACGTAACATTTAAAGGTACAAAATGTACACTTTTGTGCATTTGGATATATACAATATCTAAAATGTAAATGTTAAGTATTTACAGCTGAATAAACATAAACATTTTCAACAAATATCTTTAACATAAAGATTCATACACATGTGTTTTACATCTGTAAAGTTGTTCATATATCATTTTCATTGTTAGATGCTGTCAATACATCAGTATTGTAGGTTTCAGTGTCTATGCAAACGCAGGTAAAGTACGTGAGGTAGAACCTCCCTTTATGTAAAAATACATAAGAATAGGCTACTCATGAGATCACATTGGTTTAACTATATTTGCATGAAATATCTCTACTTCAACTATGAATGAAACTGGCAAAATGGCCAAAACCAAATGAATAAGTGGAAACTTGCTACCACAAGCATCCCTCTCCGCCAATAGTCCGTTTCCAGGGTCGCTTGTACTGCTCCTGTACTCCAGTATTGTTCAGTGCCACCTATTGTTGGCAGCTGAGGAGAGTTGCAATTACATGTGAAGCACTTTGGGCATACAAACAGAGAAAAGTGCCAAACAAATGCAATGATTCATTCATCTACTCATCCTATTCCCAAATCCTCCGGGCCGCATGATTGCTGAAACTCTGCACTAGGAACATAAATGCTCCAGAGAACCCAAACTGAATTGCATACAGAAATGTGTCATGGCCTTACCCAGAAATAAATAGCCATGCTTTTACATCCAGTGAAAACACGGCCTCCCAGCGCTCCAGCCGTCTCACTTCCTGATGCATTCTCGCGTATTGTTTTAAAGGACAATCAGGGAGTAAAATGTAATCAAGCAGAATTTGTCCCTGTCTGGCCGGTGAGGAGCCACAGCCAAACATAATGAGTTTCTTCAGAGAGCGAATGTGACACCAGACAATATACCAATCAACCGGCTGTAGGCTGTTATAGCACCCATCTTGGAGATGACATCGCTCTCTATTGCATTATAGGTCATGTTTAAAAAGTGTTAACCTTTGGTATGCAAGATAGGAGTTTCTGTACTGTATAAGATCAGTGCAAACTCAAGAATTCATCTCTGCAACTGATCAGTACCATTTAAACAGGTAACATCATGAAGAATCAACTCTTTATTGCAACTTTGGTGACACTTTAGTACTGGGAAAACATATTCACTATTAACTATGACTTTTGCCTTAATAAACCACAACTGTACTGCTTATTAATAGTTCGTAAGCTTATTTTTGTAGCATTTCAGTTTAGGTATTGGGTAGGATTAAGGGATGTAGGATATGGTCATGCAGGATAAGGCATTAATATGTGCTTTATAAGTGCTAATAATCAGCCAATATCATAGCATCAATATGCATGCTAATAAGCAACTAGTTAATAGTGAGAATTGAACCCTGGATTAAAGTGTTATCATAACTTTCAGAAACTAAAACATGCAGTCCATAAAGAGCATTTATTGAAACCAAGCTGAAAAAAAAAAACACATTTCTGCATTTATGTTTGGCGTGACACTAACAGTGCAGAAATTAAACCTGTACAATGACAATGAAGCTTATTGGGTGATCAAAAACTTGCCCAGTCACATGTAATAAAGAAAGTCGAACGGTACGATTAAAAGGTGGGAAAGTTTGTAAAAATTGCTCAAATAAAATAATTACACAAACACCTGTGGAGGAAAACAATATCATAAACAATACATTTATAATTAATTTAGTCCATATCAAGTGAAAAATTGCATTAAACACAAACATTTTAAGTGAAATTTAAACATTTCTTTATGTATTTATTTTCCTACATCCTAAACTCCCTTCTCCAGGTGAGGGGATTTAAAATCCCAGAGTTCCAGTGTCATCTCAGACTCTTGGAATTCACCATATTTTTATTTATTTATTCTGAGACAGAATCAGACACTGTTTTTATGAGGCCAAACAACCCCAGTGAGAAGGCTGCAATACAATCTCACCCTCAGCTATTATTTATTGAATAACTTTAGTATGTTATCAACCAGCTAATATCTATCTCAGAAACAAAGCCAGGGGTCAGATAAACATATGGTACAAATGTAGCAAAAGGATAAACTGAGCCCTTATAAATAACTTCAAGCACACATGAAATGCTAATATGTAGGCTCAGTCGTAAATCTCGTAAATCTCTCGCAGAAGAACCTACTGATTTTTTTTATTTTTTTTTTATACAGGGATTTTTGTTAAACAAACAGCACTAAAGAAGACACCTATCAAAAAAACTATACAAATAATGTGTTTATTAATAATAACTCTAACTCTTCATGAGAGGCTTTACCCATAATCCACTTCTCTACATTCCCTGAAGTTACCACATCACAAATAAGCAAGGCAGATTTTATATTTTATTGTTCCCACTGTTGAGAGAGAGAGAGAGAGAGAGAGAGAGAGAGAGAGAGAGAGAGAGAGAGAGAGAGAGAGAGAGAGAGAGAGAGAGAGAGAGAGAGAGAGAGAGAATTTCAACAGCAAAAATTCTGGCTGCATCGTTATTCAGAAGTGTTTTTTTTTTTTTACATAATAAATTGCACAGATGTAGAAGAAAGTAAGTGCAATTAAATATAAACTTAAAAATAAAATATTAAGAATAAGATGGATTTTAGTAAATGGTGGACTCAAATCCTAAAATATCACATCATTATTGATTACATAATTAAGTGTGATATCTTAAAGGTGTCATGAACTGGATTTTTAAATTTTGGTCAACTTATGATGTTCGTGCGAGTTTTACATTCAAAAACATAATAATGAATAAGTAATAGGCAATTTTCTACACTGGTTTTGAGGCTTTCTCCTGAACGCTGGGTTTTGATGGGCATGCCATACTGAAGACTTGGAAGTAAACACCCACGGCTAGGATTGGATAAGATTTGCATATTTAATGAGCTTCAGCTCCCCTCAGTACATGTGGGGATCGTCTGGGGAAATGCTCAGAGGACTCACAGGATGTCTTTATCAAACAAACACAATGATTTATCTCTCATCCATCTGCGATTGATTGGAATAGTATTTTTGTATTACTTTGCTCGTCTGATCAGTGAATATAACTGCAGACACACACACGCAGACACACGCAAAAAAGGAACATTATGTCACTATTTGGCCTGTCTCAAAAACACATAGCCCTGTGACGTTGGCCCTCACCCTGGCCCATAACGTAACAAGTTCTAGTCTGATCATGAGTGAACCAATAACACCTTCTCCACCCTGTCACAGTGTGCTAACATCTAATAAATAGATTTCAAACGATCTGTAACAATGCAGTACTAACACATATAAAAACATGTTTTAGCTTATTCACATAAGTGTGTGTTCAGAAGGAAGCTTATGTAGGGACTGTGTTCTTCCACAATCAGGCACAGCACAATGTATTACTCTCTTTGCCATGTTTATAGCTTGGTAGCGCTATCCTTAGCTCCACGATCGGTGGGCGGGGCTACAGAAGCAGGCGTACACATTTACCTGTAGAGGCGACGTTTCCCCCTCCTATGACGCCATAGATTAGTATATATTTGAGAGCTTGCATTTTCTGTGCCTGGTGTCAATACAAGCTTTTCTTTGACTAACAAGGAAGTTTTCAGCTCTGAAACTTGTATCACAATGCTCCATGATTTATAACAGGATATTCTTATCATGATGAACATTTATATATCAAAGGTTCAAGGGAAAGTTAATTTTAAGGTTTTAACTGATACAAAACTATCTCATAAAAAATTGCTCAATTGCTTCTCATAGAAAAGGAGATTATATAATTAGAGATTACATTCCTTGAATGTTCCAGATATCTCAAACTGAGCTCAAAGATAGCTATTAAATATTAAAGCTTTCAACTTGAGTTTAAATATTTCTCATCAAAATTCTAGCAAATTCTAGATTTTGGGCATTTGTCTGCAATTTCGCAAAACCTGTCAGGGAGTCAAATCGGGGCTAAAAATCGGGCAGTGTGAGCTCAGCATTATTCCTGTGTGAACTCCTACGACGACTGTCCAATTGCATTTGTTTTTAAGACAAGCCATGACCAAAATTAATGTTAAAGATTTCAGCGGATGACAACTGAGATCTTACCTTGTGACATGGCTTACAGCGAGGATCATGTTCATACAGTCTGATAAGTAACAATCATAAAGGACTATTACAAATCGTACACTATGCACCCGGCTTAAGACCATAAGGTGTGTATAACTTAAGAAAGTAAATAGAGTCAATGCTGCTAATGTTGACTTTAAATGAACCATAAATGAAAACCAAAACAGCAACTTCTGAGCAATAAAGTTTCCCTCAGGGAACGATCGCAAAAATGACTAAACCCCAAGAGCTACACGCTAAACATTAAAATTCAAGTCTAATTGGAGAGACTCTGAAGCAGGTCCTCTGCCGTAGTATGTGGGTGACATACTTAGGAGAGGATTGAGGAACTGCTGGAGCAGTTGGTGAACTGGAGATGTGCTCCAGGCCCTGGCCGCTGCGACGTATGCGGTTTTAGGCTTACAGATTATTTATTCACAAAAATAACATCTTATGCAATCACATCACCCCACATTTAAAAACAAGAAAGAGATGGCAAAAATGCAGAGTTAATAGTACGAAAATGAACAAGAACTTAAATAAGGAAACTTCAGCTACTACATCTACAGTACTTGTGGGTTTTCTTACAAATCCAGCGCGTATGATGACCTGGCTCCATTTATAGCAGGTGTTTTGTTGCGGCTCATGAGTTTGAATTGATATTGTATATTATGTAGTCATTGTCAAGTGTATCTTATACAGAACATACTGTAACACCAATAAATGGTGAGATATACATCATATTCTCAAGCATTAAAGGTCTTTGTAATATTTTGATAAAACTGACACAATGCCCTAACCAGATGCGGCGCGAGTCCCGCGACAATAAATCTGTCTGACAACAAGGAACGCCACAAGGCATGACATGATCATCCTCTCAGAACTGCACATCAACCAATGTTCTTTTTCTGCGTGTGCTCTGGCACTCCCAATGACAACACGTTAAACATTAACACATGCCTACCTTGCATTTTCATGAAATCAGCCCATTTCAATTTTGGATTTCCTTGCAGAATGTGATGGATTTGTCATGGAATAGTCATTAATATAGCCTACTATTATCCAGTATTTCTCCTGGTCCATATTTGATACAATATTTATGTGGAGTGGTACTTTGGTCTAATATTTCAGTATTGGCGGGGTAGGCTACCTGTCGAGGCGGTGTGTCCAACAAAGTGATTTTGACTGGCGTATTTTTCCAATTTGTTAGAATACATTGAACATCAATTACTCGCTCAAGCTTTAAGTGCTCGCCGTTTTTTACCAGTCGCCGACAATTGAAGAATGTTCAAATTTGAGTAAAATCGTCCCAGCCGTCCAATCACAGTGGAGGAGGGGTGGGACAAATACAACACCGACCAACTGCCACATTCTGCTTGTACAGCATAAAAAGTTGTTTAAAAACATTTAAAATAAGAGCCAGAGCAAATACTTTCCATTGTATCACTTATATATAAAAAGTGTGTATGGGATGAACCTATGGGGAGATATGATTGGTTCAGAGGTGTATGAAATAATTAAAAGAGATTTCGGGCAGTTGTAAAATTAATAAGAGATGACGTGCAGTAAAAAAGTTTGGCTCTCTTGTGTGCAATTCAACCCTCCCTACAACCAGACAGCATTCTGTGGATGCCCTGCTATGTGATTATAATAGACTATTAGTGAATGTTACAGCCCGGTTGAATTTAATAAAGAATTTTGCTCATGCACTGATGTTGTACTGTCCTTTGTCCTTTTATTGCCCTTGTTGATTTCACAACAACGTAAAAGCTAGAAAAGATAAATAAACAATTGTTGACACTTGAAATTAATACACGTTCATATAAATGAAACAAAACAATTGAACAACAAATTTAGAAATTAATACTAACACTTATACTAAATACATACAATTAATCTTAAAACAAACAAACACATAAAACAATCATTAAGACAATTAAGCATCTAAATGCTTAAATCCACTTAAAGGTGCCCTTAATACACGTTAAAGGTGCCCTTAATAATCTCCGTGACCGCGTGACTCCGTATCTCCGTCAGTGTTTTTATTTTCCGTGTGCGAGCTTTCTCTGCACGCGCGAGCGATCTGTTCGACCTCCCGGCAAGACGCCTTTCATAATAAAAGTCTATATAGGTTAAATGACTTAAAAGAGTGCAAAGTAACGTTCCAAAATAAAATAAAACATAAACAATATTAAGAAAATATAGAATTACGATATATAATATATGAAATAATATAAAAATAATATATTAAGCTCCAAAACTTATTATAATAAACTGAAGGTTATTTACAGTGAATGGGTTTGCACATATATCAAATGTGTAATTTGTTTTGGTTATGAAGGATGCAAATGCATAAAATATGAATTAGGTCTACTACAAAACCAAAGCATGGAAGTGGGTAATGCAAAATGCATCACATACTATGAGGACAAGATCATGAATCAGATATGAATGGCATATGCATCACTCATATGCATCACATTAGGGAAACTCATGTGTAAAGAATTTATCTGGAGAGACAGCGATGGAGTCAAACCCAAGGGGTCAAAGTTTCACTGGTTAACATGGCCCTGTTAGACACACCATCTGGTAACAAAAGTGAAGCAAACTATTGCTTCTGATGAGGAAATAGCAATATAAAAGGTTGAAATGGCACTGAACGGGTAGCAGATTGCCTCTGAAGGCTTATCACTGTCTGAATCACAAATGTTGGTCACATTTTAGATTTCGGTACAATTTTCACTATGACTTTTTTAATAAACCCCTTATTACCGCTCATCAATATTTAGTAAGTATTTGTTAAATTTAGGTATTGGGTAGAATTAAGGGATGTAGAATATGGTCATGCAGAATAAGACATTTATATGTGCTTTAACTAATAAACAGCCAATATCATAGTAATATGCATGCTAGTAAGCAACAAGTTACTAGTGAGAATTGAACCCTAGATTAAAGTCTTGAATATTTAGACAGAAACTCAGCTCAACTTTATTTTAAGAAAATTTAAAACATTTAAACATTTCAATATTGTTCTATTTTTGCTATATACAGATTAGACAATCCATCATAAAATTATAATTATTAATTGCCATAAAATGAGTCAACTAAACCATGATTAGCTATTACAAGATTTATTGTGTGAAAATTAATTTACTCACCCCCACCTCATCCAAGATGTTTGTGTCTTTCTTTCATCAGTCGAAAAGAAATTGCAATTTTTATTTTTATTTTTTGAGAAAAAACATTCCAGGATTTTTCTTCACACAATGAACCTCAATTGCAACCAAAATGTTGAAGAACCAAACCAATTCAGTTTCATTATGATCGCAGCTGAGGAACAGGGTCTTTTCTAAGCAAATGGTTAGTCATTTTCAAGAAGAAGTTAACAATTATATAAGTTTTAACCTGCTCTGCGATGTGCCACGGATTGCAATAATGCCGGAAAGGTCACTGCCGTAGGTAGAAGGTCTGCCCCAAGCGCAGTGGCGGTTCTAGACCACGGTAACTAGGGGGCCCAGACAGGGGCCACTTGTGCTTTTAGGGGGCACACGTTAACATTTATCTCAGCCAGTAGTTAAATAGGTAGTTCGCCTAAAAATGAAAATTATATCACCCTTTACTCACCCGCATGTTGTTCCAAATATGACTTTATGTTGAACACATTATGAACTTATTTTATTAAACTGTTGTATAAGATCAGTCTCGCATTTGCACTTTTCTGGGTAGACAAACAGAACTTGTGTGATTTTGCACTCGGGCTACTCATGTTATATTGCTTACACACTCTGTCAGTTTAGTTCGAAATGGTGCACAGTTCACATGAATAATTGGTAATATGAACGTTGTCATGGGGACCCGGGTGAGCTGAGCTCACGGTTACTGAATTCTAGACTGCCAGAAGGTGGTGGTCTGAGTTCGGTTGCGCAAATTGCGCTCGAGCTGTGCTGCGAATGTAATGTAAATGTAAAAGCAACAAGGACTCGGGTGCGCAAGAAAAGTAACCCGCATGCATTTTATCAGATGACGATGTACTAAGGTCAATAAAACACAAGTAAGAGATGACAGTATTGATGATTTACCTTGGATACGAGCGAGAAGGAGCCTGCGGTATATTCGCGCATTGTATTGGCGGGAACGCGCTCTGACGCGAACCACAACAAACGTACCCAGTGTAAACGCTCTGTAGACTAAAACTGTAAAACAGAGGCATTTTTGCTGCATATCCTAAAGTGTATGGACATTTCTAAGAAGCACTGAAATGATTTTGTTACATTGTAACTAATACAGGTTTTTGGAACAATATCACATCAGGTGTTTTTAATTTATTTTTGGGTGAACTAACACTTTAACCTATTCTCCGAATTAAGTCGTTTTTATTTGGCCAATTGCCATTTACTGTATCACTCTCTAATCTCTACACGTGAAATAAAATAATTTCAAGTTCATTTATTTATTTTAAAAATTAATATAGACCTATCTATGATATGATCATGCATGCTCAATTTATAAAAGCAAAACTAAACCATTTTACATGTTTTGTAGCCTACCTGCTCTCTGTTAGCAGACTCTTTGCAAAGTTTACATAGGCAAAAAAAAAAAAAAAACATCTAATAGGCCTACTCTATAAGCAACACTGGACAATTGGATACAATAATACTATTTCTCGTGAGCCTTTTACCTATATCTTTTCTCGGGCATGCCTATCTCTGTGGTGAAACGTCTCTGTGATAGTCGCGAACGGTTCTTTCATTGCGTTGGTCATAATTTATCTTTGGCTGCATTTCTTTCTAATGCGGTATATGATCAAATATTGCATATATAAAAATATGCAATATATTAAAATATATATTTGAACTACTAGTATTTTTAAATAAACAAACGTTTAAATACGACAAATCAAGTAAGTAGCAACCCTTATAGCCAGCATTTTACAACTATTTGAGCAAATTCACAGACTGAGTGACGAACGGACATCACTGCGCCTCTTGCGGTTTTGCCTCTCTGCATTGGTTATTATGACACAATAAATTACTCTTTTCATCACATACTTCCACAGCAAAAACTGCACATTGCAACCAGTTTCAGAAAATTGTTTGGTGCTATATGATTACAAATTGGGGGGCCAGAGGGGGGGCAAGCTTGTTGACACAGGGGCAATGCCCGCCCCTCCCCTTTGTGATGTAATTACATAATCTGAGCAATCTGCAGAGCAGTGCAAGATGACTAATTTAAGTTAAAAAGTAAATACATTTGTATTTTTTCTTGATTCAATTCAATAGCGTGTGCAATGAAAGAGTTTTTATTCTCAGAACACAGTTCGTATACACAATGAAGGTCAGATGAGATGGCAGGCTTCAATCCAGGTGACACAGGGACTCAATGGGCGACCAGATCCGGGAGATAATCCACCACGGTGAGTACATCCACAGAAAAAGACAGGAACAACTCAGAACAGCGGACACCAGAGGACCCGGAAGGACGACAGGACTGGTTCACAGGATACAACCAAACGGTCTGCCAAACAGGTGGTAAGCAAGACATAAAGAAGACCTGGTAATCAAGTGCAGCAGGTGGTGGTGATGATCTGATGAGCCTGCAATCAGTAACCATGCCTCCCACTCACACACCACACACACACAGCAGAGACAGAATGAACCAGTGAATTCATGAACAGTGACACCTATTCCTCAGCTGGGATCATGCAGAGCCTCTGAAGCCCTTTGAAACTTCATTGATTAGACCTTCAGCATTTTGGTTGCCATTGAGGTCCATAGTGTTGAAAAAATCCTTAAATGTTTTCCTCAGAAAACTTAATTTCTCTTCAACTAAAGGTGTGTGTGAGTAAAATATCAGGAAATTCTCATTTTGAAGTGAACTAATCCTTTAAGCTTGATATTGACTAGTCGCTGATCATGGGCTATAGAGGGCACAAAAGGATAAGAAATCTTTGAAGACCATTTTTAAGTTCTGTTTCCAACAGTTAAAATCCTAGAGCGCTCCACACAATGTTTAATTATACCAATGTTCATAATTGATTGGGTGAATGTACATTTTAAACCGCTTATTGTACACACATATTTGCTGCTCTAAACAAATGCAATGCATTATAACGCACACACATACGGACAATAGCTCGCTCATCCACCACAGAATGAATGATCATTTGAAATGTGGTGTAAATTTCATTTATTGGTTCAGTAAAATGAGAGTTGAGGTGATGTCCACTTTCGGACATTGTTAGTGAGGTTGTGCAAACTGAAAAGTGTGTTTTAAGGCGCTGGACTACATGTGCCCATCTTTGAAAAAAACACACAAGCTCCCGAAAGCTGATTTTTTATATTCCTAAATATATTACTAAAGTTTCAAGATCTTGTTACATAATGTGTCAGCATAGGTGATCTACTATCCCATTATGAGAGAATGCAATGCTTTTTTCCTGTGCACCTGGAAATCTTTCGGTTTGCTTTAGATTTTTTTGTCCTGAAGCAGAGCAGATCATTATTAAACCTGTTATGAGTTGTTCTTTCTCCATCTCAGCATCTGTGTAGTGAGCAGGATTTCTGGAGGAAAGTAAATTGAATTTGGTTGGCTCCCGAAACATCCTGGTGTTCATTTGGTCCAGATGCACCCTTATAAGGGCCAATCTGATATCGGTATATTTTGTTGCTTGGGGCGAATATCCTGCATTCTTTCTTTATTTAGTATATTTCTTTCTTTAATTTTGTATTCTTTTTCTGAGACTGTATTTTATAACTCTCACAGATACCCTTCCCTGTTCTTGTTGAATCTCTGTGCACACCTCTTAACCCCACAGGCTAACCTCACACTAGATCTGTGCGGGCAAATGCTTGATATTGAATAATCTCGAAGCAATATATTTGCACATGAACACAGAAAAATTGCCAACGCAGAATGATAGAATATATTTTTAGCCAGTCCATAACTACATCATAGGGTGGGATATTGAATTGTCTTTCCTTCTCTTGTGCATTGAAGTACAACATTAAAGCTAGGCGTATTAGAATATTGCATTCTTATATTTTATTTGGAAAAATGATAACTTAAGCTCTATCCTAACTAGGTTATTTTTCACAGATATACATTGTGCTAAAGCAAAAGCTAAGCCAATATTCTTTCATCGTTATGAATAAAAACAGAAATACCTCAACTTTTGCATGGACACTTTTAATGTAAAGTGTACAAAACAGGAGCTGAAACTGAACCTCTTATGTTTGAATGTTGTGTTTACCCTTCAGAAAAGACTGACTGTCATTCTCAGGAGGTCAGATAAATAGGGTCCATTCATCCGCCTGTCCATTTGCCTTATCCATCCGTCTTTCTTTCCATCTGTCCATCCATCCATGGTTCTATCTATCCGTCTGTGTTATGTCTGTCCATCCATTCATCCATCTATCCATATTTCGCTCCATCCATCCATCCATCCATCCATCCATCCATCCATCCATCCATCCAACCATCCAACCAACCAACCAACCAACCAACCAACCAACCAACCAACCAACCATTGTTATATATATCTGTCTGTCCATCCATTCGTCCATCTATTAATCTATTGATTGTTCTCTCTATCTGTCTGTCCGTCCATCCATCCATCCATCCATCACTCATACAACGTTCTCTCTGTCATCCATCCATTTATCTATCCATCTCAACTTCATCTTTCAAGTCGACAAATTAAAAAAAAATTCCATCCATCCATCCATCCATCCATCCATCCATCCATCCATCCATCCATCCATCCATCCATCCATCCATCCATCCATCCATCCATCCATCCATCCATCCATCCATCCATCCATCCATCCATCCATCCATCCATCCATCCATCCATCCATCCATCCATCCATCCAAGCTTTAATTAAAATGTTCATTTGATTATACTTAAAATAAAGCAACAACTAAATCTAAGTTCTTAAGTTAAATTAGGTGGGAAGTTTTTACAGTGTACAAAAATACAACTTTCAGTTTAAATATTAATTCAATTGAATATGTAACAATAATGAGAGCAGAGAAGATCAAGACCTCTTTGACTGGCTTTTAAAGATATGAGAGAGTGCAGCATTCAGTCACATAACATAATTTTGTGATCAAAATCTTATGCTTAAATGTTTAGAAATGACAATCAAAAGGAATCCTGCAAATCAACACTTCATTCATGGCCAGAGTGGCTGTCAGAGGAAGAAATGAAAAGAAAGTGTATTTTTTCAATTTTACTTAATATTTGCCAAGTTAATCTCTAATCGCTTGACAGAGAAGTTTTTAAAAACAAGTTGGCATGAAAAACTTGTGGCAAATAAATTGGCTATTCGGATGGTTCCTGGTGGGTGGAATGAATTTCCTGTCTGGGCTTCATTCTCTCGTTTGTAGCTGTCAGGCTCCCAGAGCTAGATTGTGGGATAAAGCAAACTGCTTTGGGAATGGGGGAGGACATTATTATTTCGGTTTCATTATTTTAAAGACCATCCGTGTTCCGATTCTACATGTTTTCACGAGTGAGGACCATGCCACAACCATGACTGTGGAAGAATAATTTATTGAAGAAGTTAGGGATGAATTGGAAGAGGATGGAGGGGAAGAGAGAAAGGGATGGTAGTCAGGCTGATCTGGGCATCTGGTGTTGGTGGCCCGGAGACTCAGAGTGGGGGCATCATCTCAGTTAAATGTAGGCCGAGTGATTAGGACCCCCTGATACAACCTGGAAGGGAAGAGAACAGGGGATGGTAAAGATGGTTGAATGGAGGAGAGAGGGAGGGTTTGAGAGAACGAGACAAACAGTAAGGTTTTGAGAAGTCAGGTGATTGGTTGAGGCATGGCCCCGCTCCTGAACCTCAGTTAACTGGTTAACTCCATGTATCATTGAAAATAAAAACATTGAAAAACATCATGATTCTTAACAAATACACATCTCACTCATTTTGTACACGTGAAGATACCTAGAGAGCAAACAGTAACCTGTTAAATGGATTCCCTGGTGTTAAGTCTCTTGTAGTAGAAAACCAATGAAAGATCTGCGTTATTTAAAAATCCATTATATATTTGGACAATGGGCTGCGCCATTTTGTTTCGTTCTAGTGCGATGACGTAGAATGGTTGAACTCAGCAATCAGCTGCCGTTAACATTAGGTATTTTTACCACAACACAGCTTGAAAATTGTTTCAGAGTTAAGCAAAACCAATGAATTACTTTGTAATTGAACTTAAAACACACTCAAACATGCATGTGCACACACCTGACTGCTCTGTCTCAGCCAAGGTGTTATGGGCTGCCCTCATCAGTCTCCACGACAGGGGTTGAATCCAAAATCGCCCCTATTTGAGGGGACAGTCATTTGTAGTGGTGTCTGAAACCATAGCGGACATGTTTGAGTGCACTCATTCAATCCCACATTGCACCGCAATAACTAGTGTACAGCTGATACACTCAACAGCTTTCCGACTTCATGCACTCGTTTTCATTCACTCCTTCAAGTGAACGGTATTAGTGAACTAAAGTAGGGAAAAGTTAATGAGGGTGCTGAATCAGAACCAGGTGACAGATTAGGATTGTGTGTGTGCAGGCGCGGATTAACGCACAGGCTTGCCTAGGCTGCAGCCTAGGGGCCCCATGTGTGCAGGGGCCCTGGATTGGCCAGACTTTACTTTTTTTTTTTTTACTTCCCCACGAACAAAATAAAAAAGAAGACCCTCATTGGCCCGTAAAAAACATTAAAAAGGCAGGTGATTGGATATATGTGACTTGGGTCTGTGCATCTGTCCAATCAGCAGCTGGTTTTCATTTATGTCACTGCTATTGCTAGACGGGCATTGTGGCTAAATGTCCGAAAGAAAGTACGATAGTACAAAAACTGAAAATACAAAGGTGAAAAAGAACGACATAACCAGAAAAAAAATCTCTAAAAGTACTGGATACTTCTGAATCCATCCTGAATCTTCATCCAGTCGAAGACAAGATCCACAGCGGGAGAGCTGCCAGCTGGCATCGGCTTTTTAAGGCTGGTGGTTTTCACGTTATTTCACATTATGGAGGGCGATCAGGTATTTATAATTTGTATTATTAATCTGTATTTACATACTCAATAGCGCGCTTAGTCAGCTACAGAAAAACTGGTAAACAGGCAACAGACAAGTGACAAATCCTGAGTGGTGATATCACTACATGTGTTCTACCCAAGGGGGTAATCCAGCACCCGGAAAGTGTACCTTCCATAGGGGCGGCCATTGCTAACCAAGCCATCACCTGCTGTTAGCATGCCATTGACTCCCATTCATTTTGGCATCACTTTGATAGCGAACAACTTTACATCTGAGGCGATTAAAGACTTTCTAAAGAAACACGACAATGTATAAAAGGCGTTCTGTGTGGTTGTTAAAGGGATCCCCTGGTGTTAGGACTTGTATGGTTTAATATAACAAATTATGTCTCTTACCGAAATATGTAGTAGAAAACCCATGAAAGATATGCATTATAAAAAAATAAAAATCCATTATACATATCCACCTTACACTTACAGTAACGCTAACTAGGTGTACTGAAAAACTGGAGTAGCATATGACATGAGAGTCCAAGCCATCATAAAGGTCCACGTCTCTTTACATGTAATAACACCTTGTGGAAACATTGGGGTGAAACCATTTGAAGCCGGATTTGATGGAACTGAATGCAGGAAACCATTTTAATGAACCTTAAACTCAGGACTTACTGAGAAACTGCAGTCCTCATTTTGTCAGATTTCATGCTAATGATGTACTTCACCATCCTTTTGGCTTTGAGCTTAGCTTTACACATATACTTTGAACAATTAGACTATTCCAAACCTGATCAAGACTCATACAGAGAGCCATTATAATGAATTCTAGCCATTTACGTACCCGTATCTCTTTAAACTCTTAATTGCATTTATCTGGCAAGAGGGCAGGGACTGTGTATTATGGGATGGCTTGGTTATGTATTTGACAGTGAGATCAATGTTTGGAAAAACACTACCATATTGCTTCTTCATCAAGTCATGACAGGATGATTGTATTTATGAGAACAGCATCACAATGATCAGATTTTTTTTAGTCTAGACTTTGCAATTTAGAGGCGCCTTTATTCAAAAATCATTGTGAAAGTTAACTGATATTGACTGGTTAGTTTGTATGCATTTTCTGTACAACTAAAATACAAATGCTTCCTGTGTTAGTCAGGAAGAGATGAAAAAGGAAGAAAGAAATACAAAAGGTCCAATGCATCAGTTTTATTTCAACAAAATCACTTTGTAAACGACTTCCAAACTTGTAAGCATGAATATGCAAGTGTGCAAAAAATGCCTGGCTGAGTAAAATGCATTTATCTAAATATGCAGTGTGCAATACTATCCCACAATGCAATGATTATTTAAAAGGAAAGTGGACAGAAAAGTGAGTTTTCTGTTTTCAAGATAAGACAGCACCAACTGAATTAACCATGCAACATGATGAGGTAATGTGACAACAAAAAGCATACTACCGTTTGAAAGATTTAGCATTGCATAATGTGCTCTGTTTCACACTCTATTTTTAAACTTGATTTGCATTTTCTGAAGGTAAAAAAAGGCAAAGCTTGCAAGATAAGCAAAAGAATAGCATTAAAAGGTTTAGGTAAGTTTAGGTTTTTGGCTTGGATTCTGTGTAAAGGAAATGCAGCATCAGAGCTTCTTTGCCATAGCTTATTTTCAGTCAGTCGACTGCACCCAAGAATCAACACAATAAATGGTATTGTCTTACTTGCAATAATACCAATCACAGTACAGGTTGCAAATATTAAAGAATCTTGATTTTGTGTTTAGGCACTACTTGAATAGGTTTCCATGCTTGAATGTTCAAAGTAAACATTATTTTTCAATTTGTTTGTTACAGCACCTCTCTTCACACTCAGTCAGTAACAGTCTGTTTAGTTCCTGTCCCTATAAAGCCCCTCCTTACAAAAATTGGTCGTCTGGAATAGGGTGGACTGTTCAGCAGCTTTGAAGCCACGTACATTACCAAAATCAAGAATTTCAACACACTGCTAATTAACTCAACCAGGCCTCGCTTTTTGCGTATACCTTGGGTGGGAATTATTTAAATGAGGGATATTGTGATGTGTTCGTTCTCGGAAGAAGACTCAAGACTGCAGTCAAGTTGATTCAGGGAGTTCAGAAATGCACTGTTATAGAGCATAACTCCTGCTGGGGTGACTTTGTGCTTTGCAACTTTGCAGACCTTGTTCTATGCACAAACCGCAACACTGCACACTAAAGAAAGATGAAAACGTAAAAAGCATAAAAGCCTAGGTCCTCTTTAAGTTGCAACGTGATCTCATGAGAATACGTGGGTATTTTTATTTGCACGTACATTTGCTTACGTTTTCATACACACTAAAACATACAATACTGACGTATTGACAGCCCTAAAATGTTTATTTTTCCAAGTATCCAGGTATATGGACAATACATATACGCTACACATGTACTGGGCTAGTGTGAACGTGTACAAATTCCCATGTAGCCTATGAATATTAAAATCATGGCACTGATGTTTGGAATCTCCAGTATTTAATTGTCATATCAGTACATGTTTTCAGTCACATTTATTAATCTACTTAATATAAAATAACATTTTGCTCTTGTAGCAAGTGGCTCAATCATAGTGACTACGCCACCCCAGATTAATGGGGAAAACAACCTGAATAAAGCGAGTGCACTCCACTTAGAGAGGCAAGAGGCATGGGTTCCATACAAAAAAATATAATTGATTTTAAGCAACAAAAATTTTTAATTAAACCAGACAGGGTTTTGGGTCAAAAGATAGGGGAAACAATATAAATTAAGTCACAATAAATCTTGAAAGGGGCGGAGGCTTCCTTTGGAAAGCAGGCTAGTGTAACAGCAACAGGTCTACAATGGAAACCACGCCAGTCAGAAATCACACCCACCAAGTTCACTGCAAAAGACACTAAACTAGTGGCACAGCAGTAATAACACCCTTTAGTGAGGTAAAGCCTGTAGTGCAGTGGAGAACCAGCCTGCTCCAGGAAGCCCTCCGCTCCTAAAGAAAGAAAAACAAAAGAAAAGAAATTAACTAACCAAATTTAAATATAAATAAAGAAACACAACGGAAGTAAAAAAAAATAACCCAAATGAAAAGACAGAATTCACAATATAGTCAACAATGTAAAGAATACTGCAAACACACTAAAGAAAAGATGATAAACAAATACACTGTCATAGATGTAACTTCATGCACCAAACAGATAACTGCTATACACCTGGAGATTGCTGCAGTTAAACTCAGACAGCCAGAAAATGCATGCAAAACAGAGCCACAAGAAAACAACAAAAATATATATTAACAGAAGAAAAGTTAAATCTTCTGAGCGCCAAAAGCAGCAGCGGGGCTCAAAGAGCAAGAGGTGGAGAGAGAAAGAGTGAGGGAGCATTGTTAGACTGACTGCCCAACGTCCGAAAGGACCTTAAACAGAACAAACACAAAGCCTTCTAGACTGAGAAAACACAGAAAATGTATTTTTGTCTCATGCGGATGAAAGACAACAATTCCCAGAACGCACTGCTTCACTGCCCTACTCTAGGTGCGGCCAGAGCCATAGAGAGAGAGTTGCGACAACGGAAGTTCAAAACGCTTGATAGTCACGTGATTCATGTAGACCTCGAATAGTTCCAGGAATTGCTTTGACGGGCAATTCAAATTGATAGTCACAGTGACAGAACTGCGCTTTTTGCTAATTAATAGTCAATAAATGCATTGATTTTCAATAATTTTATTACACATCGACATGTGTATGTAGCATGAGTATGTAGTTACAGCGATGTTGTTTTTAAAAAATATATTTTTTTAATGATGAATAATCTACACAAGCAGGCTTTAATGTACAAGTTATTTTGATTAAAATGTGCTGATCATTTAAAATCTTACTGATTAAACGTCTTACCTTTTAAAAGTGCATCACAAACGGTCTGTTCTGCTGTAACTCTATGGCGTGGCTGCTACTTCCGGGAACTATTGAGAGTCTCCGCAAGCCGCCATTGCTGTAAAAAAAACTGTTCCATTGGAGTCTATGGAGTTGTCGCAACTCTCTCTCTCTATGGCTCTGGGCGCGGCTAGTCGGCTACTGGATTACTGGATCACTTGCCCACGCGTTCATTTTCATAAAATCAGTTCAGTTGGAGACACTACAATTAAAAACTGAATGTGTCTGTTCGATATAATGCGAGTGAGCCGATTGAGCGTCACGGCACAAACGCAGCAGGATCGGATTACATTAATCATGAGCTGAGGTAATCGCGGGATTCGCGGCTGCATTCACAGCGCATGATCAGTCTGGTGTTCAGTTCATGTCTTTGGTAGCTTAACTGTCATAGGAAGTTCATTTTAAAAGTTAAAACACTCACTTTGCTCTCCACCGCTCCGTTTACATGAATCTCCACAGCTCAGCGAGCCGAGTGCTGTGAGTGTGATGTTGAAAACATTTGGAAATAGCGCCCTCTGCTGGCTGTAGTCTTCAGCCTCTGGCCAAAAACTCCTCCGATGATGCAAAATGACGACATTTGCGTCATCGGAGGAATTTTTCCAGAAATAAAATACATAATTATCTCGTCTCAGGGTCATATGAGGGGGGAAAGTACGATAATTTGAATATACTTCTGGGTTTCTACTGATACAAAGCTTAATGCTAATCGCTGAAGTAACCCTTTAAGTCAATGAAGCCAAACTTCCCGCAACGTCCCAAACACAGCTTTAAACTTACCTGGGAGTAAGCAGCACATCGCACGCACACAGATTTACAATTACTCATCACACTAAACAAATGGAAAATTGCAAATATCACTGGAAAGCACTAGACTCAAACAGATAAACTGCAAGGCTATAAACACAAACCTCCATAGTCTTTGACAACAACACAAAAAGAGGCAGGCTCGACCATGACGCACTCCAAGAGGCATAAACAACAGGTTTATTAAGTGGCAACCTCCCGCGGTCTCTCTTGAAGCCAATACGGAAGTGACTTAAAATGCAGTTCATCGACTGGCCACTAGGGACAGGCTCTAGAAGGGAGCAGAATCTTATTGAGCCCCATGTTAAAATGCCCAACTTTACAGCAGAAAAACACATGTTTACAGCCTGGTAAAAACTGGTTTTGGTCTATATATCTAATTTTGCCCTTAATGACAACTGTGAGGGGGCTGATTTTTTTTTTATAACTCATTTGTTTACATTATATAAAGCTATAAAGTTCTGCATAATTAAGGGCGTGGCCACTTTGAGAGGCAGGTGGGTAGCCATATATCTGCTGTATGTTAGTCATTGCGTCACCTTAGTTCTGCCTCTTTGCCCATTTTCTGTTATCCGGGAGTGACACGTGGGGACACGTTGCTAAGACGGCAACGGCCAGCTCAACCCTATACTTTAAGCTTCAAAACTGCTCTGCAGAATCCTATGGGTGACGTCACGGTCACTACGTCCATATTTTTATACAGTCTATCGTTTATATACTCCAATGGGGTGATAACTCATTGGCCACATCTTAAATGATAGTTATGTATTAACAACAATCACATGACATCACTACACTCTGTTCATGGCTTCTGCTGCAAACTTATTTCGGATGATTACATAATGTTAAAGAAGACTTTAAAACCTTAAAATGAATAACATCTGTAATCGTTTAACCATTTTGTAGTATTTAGTTTGTTTGCCGTGAGACAAAAAAGGCGTTTTCTCCTATGCAGCAACTGTCGATACAACCATTAGAGAGGCTACACCAAACCACAACATAAATTCACAAAACACGCTAAATGTATTCTCCCGCTGTAATTCAAATCTCCATATGTTTGCGAGGAGCAGATCCAAATGCAGCGCTTTATCAAGTGATCTTCATCTCATTCTCAGCAGTGACCATCAACGTCAAATCCTGCGCTCGTTATTATGAATTTGAATTCACATGGTTTATGGCAATGGCAGCCTACTGAACGCTCTGCTGTGTTTCAGTAGATCTAGCTACATTTGAAATGGGGAAATGCGCCCCTTCACAGAATGAAGCCGATTTAATATTTTCATTGATTATTTTCTGCTCTCTACAAAATTATTACATAGAGAGGACTGTGACTGACACACATTGTCATTTGAATTACTTTTGGTACTGCTTTTGATATGTTCACAATAATGATTGTTGTTACACTTGTCTGTATGTTTTGCTTTTATTTATAACATTACATAGTTTTTAATGAATGGTTATGGGTAGGTTATATATATATTATTATTATATATTATTATATATATATATATACACTGCATAATTTATTTGTAAGATGTAAGATCTCTTAACATTATACTTTTAAACATGCCCATTTTACACAGAATACAAAGAAAGTCAAATGTAATTGACATAAATATGTTGGAAAATGACAATTTTAGTAACAATATAGCATTAAATATATATATATATATATATATATATATATATATATATATATATATATATATATATATATATATATATATATATATATATATATATATATATATATATATATATATATATATATATATATATATATATATATATATGCTATATTGTTACTAAAATTGTCATTTTCCAACATATTTATGTCAATTACATTTTACTTTCTTTGTATTCTGTGTAAAATGGGCATATTAAAAGTATAATGTTAAGAAGATCTTACATTAATCTATAAAATGGTCAAGTGGAAATTATTCAGATATCTTTAAAAGATACAAATCTTTATTAATATAAAGATTTATATTTGTATAAAGAGATTTCATGAAAGATTCATAAATGTGTGTATATAAAAGAATATGAATATATATATATATATATCCATAGCAACTAATGCTTGCACTGCTATTTACAGGTGGCAGCTGGATGCAACGCTGATGAGATTTGGGGTCAGACACTCTCACCAGACGCTATTACTGAGTGAGGAACACAGGAGTGCTGATCCACATGAAAAGGCATGTTTCTTTGCTTCTCTACGCCCAAATTCACCACAGAGACAGTCCACAGTGAGCGATGCACAAAGATGTCATGTTCGTGCGGGTTGTGTCCGAAAATGAAGGCAGCTGCTTCACTGCTCTGGTGGTCAAATCATTTAAAAGACAGTGTTTCTCTCGGAAAGAAGCTTCAAAGCCACTGCATTGTTATTTCTAAAACAGCTTCAAGGATGTTTTGAACCGGCTACAATGCTTATTTTCCAAAGCTGAATAATAAGTTGAACAAGTTGAAAAAAAAAAACGGCATAATATAAACACTAAATCATGCACCATTTTTACAATGCTTTTACACTAAAGCCAGTGCTCGTCAACTCAGTGGTGCATGTGAAAAACAGGTCTGGAATAGACAGGATTGTTGGATATCAGACACAGCAGAGGTTACATCCACCAGACTGAGGCATTAGTCATCATGGATTCAGACTTGATGCTTTCACACCTCCATATACTGTCTGGGAAAGAAGCATTTTTCAGGTTTAAGATGGTTCAACAGTTCAAGGTTATATCTGAAAGCCTATGTTCTGCGTACACATGCTTTTTCAGAGCCATGCTTCCATTGCAAAGATGCTGCTAAATTAGTGGAATTATGCAGCCTTCCGAGATCGTTTAGCTCATTCATTGGTTATTTAGGCCTATATTAGGGGAAACATCACATCGTTTAAGGAAATCTGATAAAATCAGAAAACTAGATAATTAGGAAAATATAAATAGACCTTAAAATATTATAAGTGCAACCCAGGAAACATCATAAAACAAAGCAACGCAGTTCATGACCCCTTTAAAAAGGGTCATGCACTGCGTTGTTTTGTTTTATGATGTTTCCAAACATTCTTGCTTTTTCTAAATTTATAAATAAAAGGCATCTTTCCTGCCCTGATTTTAGCCTCTGATCTGACCGCTCTGTTTAAAGGGGCGTGTCTGCAGTTAGAGTTCAGTGTAAACTTCCACTGCTCTGATTGGCTAACGTCTTTCCACCTCAAATAGCTAAGTATTACTCTCTCTTTTAGCACGTTTTTATTACAGTTCTCATAGTTAACTAATTGTGAAAAGTGTTGCATTACATTTAGATCTATGGCATTATATTCAGATTGTGGCATGTGTTTTCATCTTCACTAACAGTGCCAACGTGATATAGTTAAGAGATTTGTTGAATAAAAATGGGAGTCACTGATAAACTCTCGCTGTTTGATTGACAGCTTCAGAGCACTGCTCCAACGATTGTAAAGGGAGCTTTCTTTGATCGCTTTTAGAATTTAATCACTGTTAAATAACAGATTATTTTCATCCTACTAAGAGAAACAACGCAAGTTGACGTTTAGTCACTGGTTTGATTTACTGACACACAGACAAAGAACATCTGACAGCATCTGAATCATTACATTTCCGATCAGGCATTAGAATTAACACAGTTACTTACATGTTGCATTACTGTTGAGTCCAGGCAGTATCCTCAATGGCATGTTTATTGCTTGGTAGCTCCATCTGGTTTAACACCACGTAGGCCTTTGTTACTTAGGCTAGGTATTCTATTGTATGTCATGCACCAATCGGTGGGCGGAGCTAAACAGGCAGTGATGAAGTAGGCGATGATATTCTTCTGCAGAGGCGGTGCTTGCCACCCTTTGACGTCATAGATCCCCACTTTGAAAAACCTGTCAAGAAAGTTTTCAGTTCTGAAACTTACAGGATATTCTTTTGATGACCTCTTATATGTCAAAAGATTTCTCAGTTCATGACCCCTTTAAACTAAAATTATGTAAGGACATCTTCCAATTTAAATGTTTTATTTGTGTGTGCGTGTGTGTGTGTGTGTGTGTGTGTGTGTGTGTCTTATACTAGGTTATGCAAATGTTCACTGTTCACTGAACACTGTTCACTGTAAACCCGAATAAGTTGGCAAAACTCAAACAAAGTGAGTTAGTTAGTTACATCAACATTTTTTTAAGTTAAGAAATTTAGAGTTTAAGTAAGCAGGACCTGCAGATTTGTATGCAGTGCTCATACATTTTAATTGCTCTTAAAGGGATAGTTCACCCAAAACTGAAAATTCTGTCTATGAAATACTATGATAGTCAATGGCTGCCGAGATCTGCTTGGTTACAAACATTCTTCCAAATATAGTCCTTTGTGTCCGGCAGAAGAATTAAATTCATACAGGTTTGGAACAACTTGAGTGTGACAAAATGATGACAGCATTTTCATTTTGGATGACAGCATTCGCATAGCAATTGCTGAAAGAGTAGAGCAATTAACAAATCTGTTCTCAAACTAAGATCGTGCTCCTGTGGTCTGACGTCAACTAATGTTTGTGTGTTTTTTAAATTCAGAAACATCATAATGAATAAGTAATATGCTATTTTCTACACTGGTTTTGAGGCTTTCTCCTGAACTCTGGGTTTTGATGGCCGTGCCGCACTGGAGACTTGGAAGTAAACGCCCACGGCTGGGATTGGATAAGATTTGCATATTTAATGAGCTTCAGCTCCCCTGTCAGTTCAGTTCACATTAGGGAGGGATCGTTTTGAAAGCGGCAACCGGAATGATTCTCGATCACAGGGCTCGTAGCGTCTTTATCAAACAAACACAATGATTTATGTCTCATCCACCGAGATTGATTCGAATATTATTTCTGTATTACATGGCCTTGATCGGTCGATAAGCACGAACCGCACACACACACAACACACACACACACACACACACACACACACACACACACACACACACACACACACACACAAACACGCCTGTTGTGTTTCTATGTTTTATGGGGACATTCCATAGGCGTAATGCATTTTATACTGTACAAACTATATTTTCTATCCCCCTACACTGCCCCTGCCCCTAAACCTACCCATCACAGGAGACATGCTGCATTTTTACATTTTCAAAAAACATCACAGTGTGATTTATAAGATGTTTTCCTCATGGGGACCAAAAAATGTCCCCACAAGGACAAGGATTTTGGATATTGCCATCTTTGTGGGGTCATTTTGTGTCCATACCGTAGGGATTACCAGGACACACACACAGACACACATACACACACACACACACCTGCGTGTGCGCACAGATCAAGAAAGGAATATTATTTCACTATTTTAGATTCATTGGCCTGCCGATGGGATTACGTTTTGATAGCCTGTAGCATCCGGGACTACCATACATATAAAAAAGACGTTTTACTCACAAATTTGTTACACCATTCCAATCGAAACCAATATAGAAGGCACAACACTGTTTTTGCAAATCCAGCACCTGAGACTTGTTTACAAACGATTCCGCAGTGAAATGAAGAACACACGTACATGTCTTCCCCACGTGAGCTGGAACTTCATTAAAAATAATGTTCAACACTCATTCCTAATATTAGCATCCGAAGGAAGCTTATGCACAACCTGTCACAGAGCAATATATTACTTTGCTAGCCATGATCACTGCTCTGTAAACCTGTAGCTCCTCGACTCTGTGAGCGGGGCTTCAGAAGCACTCATACATATTCATCAGTTGAGTTGTGTTTCTTCTTCCCATGACGTCATTGGATTCCAGCTCTCGTTTTCTGGGCCTGCTGTCTCTAAAAGCTTTTCTTTGACTAACAAGGATGTTTTCAGCTCTGAAACGTACAGAATATTCTTATATCATGATGAACTTTGATATATCAAAGGCTTAAGGGAAAGTTGGTTTCTCAGTTCATCACCGCTTTAAGTTTAAATTAATCTAAATTAAAGAAAGAAGTTCATACAACTCAAAACAATGAAACAATTCAGATTACTTAATTGTTGGTTCTAGATACTCAGTTAATTTGATTGAACTCATTTGTTTAATTTAAGTTGGCTCAACTCAAACCAATTAACACTTTTGAGTGTACAGTCAAGAGTGCAGTTCACACAAGCAGTTAACTAAGTTGCTGTCTGTAAATAACATCTCAAATCTAGTATTAGGTTCAATTTGCAGTTTATATATGAAGATCTCTTTTCCAAAACGCGATAAACGCCAAATTAAAAGAAAATGAGTTTGTCATGCCATCGAGCTGTGTACTGAACCTATTCTCTGCTCCATCAATCTTAAGTGCCAAATCGCTATATTTCTTATTTAAATGTACTGCAAGATGCATTTTTTTTCCAAACTGCTATAAACGCAGAGCCTGTTTTTAGCCTAAACGCGATATATCCTCGTCGTCTTGATCCCTTGCCCCTTTGAAAGTGAAAGTGCCCTTTTCGATCGCGCTGCGGTGTTCCATAAGCGCTTTCCCGGACGGAACAAAATCCCGTCTGGGCGCAATTCTTACCGACAATCTCGACACCCCTGTCCACGGAACACGATTCGCAATCTCGACACCTCCCCACCGAACGCGATTCTTACCGGCAATATATGACACCCAACCCCCCGATTACGGTTGTAATCTCAATCGTTTTGACCCCTGATGTCATATGCTGCATGTGACATGAGTTGCGTTGTTGTTGTTGCTTTTTGAAACAAAAACTAAAAAACTTTGAATTTATAATCAACAATATTGTTGTTTCATTTAACAATCATTGTTTAACATGTTCACACTGAACCAATGGACCATTTTAACATGATAAATCGAATATTAACAAAATGTATGGGTGTAGGTAAAAAAAAATTATTTTCATGAAAACTATTAAAATGGATTTATAGCGTTTTGGAAAAGAGCTCCTCATATAGACAACTCTATATACAATATGTATATATACACACATATATATAACTTCAGCTTTGCATCACAGAAATAAATTACATTTTAACAAAATATTAGGTAAAGCTTGGAAAGTACTGAAAAAAGTACTGCATAATTAGAGCAAATTTACAGCATAACTTTCTGTAATTATAGTGAAACTATAAAGTAAGTATGTGTAGGTATATGGGAACAATATGTAATATTTGGTGAATAAAGGGGTAACAATCATGAAAATTAACAAATTATTTATACTGTAATTATTATTTAATTAAAGGACATTTTCCAAGTCCCTTAGAGTTAAACAGTTGAGTTTTACTGTTTTTGAATCCATTCAGTATATATAACGTTAGTAGTGTTGTTGTAGAGCTCTGGTGAGGTAGTGTATAACTTACTTTGATAAAAATAAACTTGTGGAATTGTCGGTATTGTTTATCTACAGTTTCTATGGTACAAAATACTACTGATGTTACGTTCTGTGCTGAGGCTTCGGAGAGTGTGCAGGGTTTTTCCTGCATTTAAAATTATTTGCCTGCCGCCAAAACAAATGTTCGTCCCGCTAAAGCCTTATTTGATTAGTTATTGTGATTTATGAGTGATGTAGAAGACTGCGTGGCGGAGGGGGCGTGGTTTCGCGAGGTCTGCAGCGGGAGAGAGAGGGCGGAACCGAGCGGTGAGTAAGTAGGTCAAGTGCAGATCACAAACACCTTTCTCATTGCAGTAATTGGCGTGGAGAGACCGGATAAAAGCCTCTCCGGCACGGGAGAGGGGAGAGAGAGACACGCACGACTCGAACTCGAGAGACCACCGACGCAGAGAGGAACTGCCCAAACCGACGAGTGATACGGAACAAGTTTATGCTGAAGTTTATGTTGTGCAACGTGCACACTTTTTGTTTATTGAGCAACAAGAATAAAAGAGAGTACTCACGAGTCCCAGTACGCCGACCCCTTCCTTACTACACCCACAAAGGTTACACTACACTGCGCTTGTGACACGGCGCATGTTAACTGAGTGACAGCGAGCAGTTCGCGTTATTCCGGGTCAAATAGATACGGTTCAAGATCTGCACCAAAGTAAATATCTTCTGAATCGTCACTCACAACCGTCTCCATGGTTACAAGGCACACTCGCTGTGCAGGCTGTCAGTGTGGCTATGTTGATGCAATTTTCTGGCGGCCGCAAAGTTCCCTGATCATTACGCAGGAATGAGAAAATAGTTCCTACTCATATCGGTCTAAAAAATCACAACTTTTCATTTTCTGTTGGTCTTACTACACGATGTCACTATAGAAAAGTCAAGTTTTAAATGGGAAAAATATTGAAAGTCTTTGGTCATCATTTTTGAGTGCAATGCTAATGGTCTAAACCGATTCAATGATGTATGCTAAGCTATGCTAAAAGTGCTACCGCCAGATACAAAGATCGGCTGAATGGATTCAAAAACGGTAAAACTCAACTGTTTAACTCTAAGGGACTTGGAAAATGAGCCTATTTTAAAAAAAAAGTGGAGTGTTCCTTTAATTAAATAATAAACAAAGTCTCAGTAAGACTTTAATTCAGGGTCACGCTTCAAGTTACGTCAAGCGTGAACTCAGCCCTCGCATGCACACGCAGATGACTGCTGGTTGGAAGCAATAGTCTACAGTTTAAAAAAAGGTAAAATATTGTTATTTTTCTTACAAACACTTATCGTTTAACTTCAGAAGACATTGATTCATCCATTGGGATTATATTAATTACTGTAGTTATTGCTGTATGTGCTGTTTGATGCTTTAACTCAAATTAGTTTTTATTAGCAGAGGTTATTTATTTATGTATAGGACTTTATTCTATATTTAGAATAAAGTCGTATACATTTTGGATGGCATGAGGGTAAAAGACGAGTAAACGGTGAGGACATTTCTGCGCGCACTCTATTTTCAGTGTAACAGTTACATAATACAGAAAACTAGCTTGAGACATGTGGGATTCCTTCTTAAGATTCATCTGTGGCCAGGACGAAAAAGAAGAGGAACAAGAGGAGGATGAAGCCAAGCAAGAGAAATTAATGTAAACCTGTAAAAAAATAAATAAAAAATTATCCTGTAACTACACAGATAATTACCCCTTAATTAAAAAATAATTACAGTATAAATAATTGGTTAATTTTCTTGATAGTTACCTCTTTATTCACCCAATATTACATATTGTTCCCATATACACATACTTACTTTATAGTTACACGATAATTACAGAAAGTTATGCTGTAAATTCGGTTTAATTATACAGTACTGTCCGGGCCGTAAATCTAAAACGTTACCAAATATTACAATATAAACAGTTATTTAAAATTGTTATAATATTTCACAATATTGCAGTCTTAAGAGCATAAGAGACTTCCACCACTCGCTGAATGAAACATGCAATGTGATGAGGTCACATGATTGTCCTAATTTCTAAGATGACATAAGCAGTAAGCCATATACGTTATAAAATATGCAGTCAGAAGTAAGGTATTCCAATTCAAATGAAGCACTCAAGTAGAACTGTATTTGCTTTTATTTAATTATTTTGGAATAAACACATATAGATGGCAGCTGGTGTGAATGCAGCTCTTAATAGCACAAGTTGTCAAGTTAACATGATCCCTGCAGGTATGGAGGCTGAAAAGCAATTGCACGCTGTCTTACAGTGACAGTCAACAGTGAAAAGCTCGCTAGCAAATCCTTGATTTTCGAGATTAAACTCTGTTGGGCTTTAGTCATATTCAAGACAAGTCTCAGTTCCTTACTGACATATGTTTATTTATACACATCTAATGCGATGAAATAGCAGTAAGCCAGCGAAATCCTCTTATGTTACTCTTAACTTTCTTGTTGATTTATTACACCACTGTGACTCTAAATTGAATTCATGTGAATCCTGTGGTTTGTTTTATTACTTTTGTATATATCTCAAATACATTGCAAAGAAACATAATTCAAGAAAAATAAAGCAATTAAATTTGACTGGTGACACCAGTCAGTCTTTTAGCTTCATCTAATGTGAGTGTGCACAATTTTTGTCAAACGTACTGCAGTTTTTATTGAGTATAAAGCCTTTTTAAAGTGGAAAACTTTGCATGCATGTCTGCATCTAAGTGACCTAAACAGTTGTAAATGAAACAAAGATTATTGCAGCACGTTTTGCAAGTTTTTCATGTTTAATTCAATGTGTTACTTTAAGTCCTATACCTATTTTTTTCAGTGTATTAATGCAACAGTCACTGTTTAAATCTACTGACTTCAGTAAAATCGTCCCATTCAGCTTGAGCTCTTATAGGTGCAGTATAGAGAGTGAAGGGTATAAACTTAAAGATATGAAGTAAATTGAAGAGGAAAATGCTCGGTTTTCTCTGGAGAGGTTGTTTTGTCACCTTCTTGTCAGTTTGTTTAAGGAAAAAGGTTTTGCTGAACTTTCAAATAAATGTGGGATTTAAAAGATGCCTTATTGAGTCACTCTGTAGAACATTGAGAGCAAAATGTCAAGTTAACTCCAGCCGAGCAAAATGCAACATGAAAAAAATATATATATATAATAAAAAAAAATTGCTAAATGAAATACACTGCATTATAGACCTTATATATAGAGCATCTTAAATAAAGCAGTGATGCCAAAATCTAAAGAACCTATTGGTCAATGGAAAGGTTCCATGGACGTGAAAGGTTCTTTATAGAACCTGTTGATGTCAGTTAAGAACTGTTACACTTAATTGTGTAACATTTAATTTATTTTTATTTTTTATTTGAGTTCATTTATTCACAGCAAAAAGTGTTTAATGATAACTAATTTTCCAGTAAAAATAACAAAACAACTTAAGAAACAACACTGCACATGATTTTATACTGTATATTTTAATAGATTGTGTCTTGAATACACATGTATTTTGATTTAATAATAATAATTCTTATTAGTATTAGGTATACTGTGTAGCCCTGCCCCATCTCAGCGCTGCGCTTGTGGTGTTCTGACTTCCGGTTTGTATTTCCACAGCATGAAGGTAAGATCTTACGGATTTATGAATGCACCGCTCATTTTAAAATCTTCCTGATCTACTGATATTTGTTTATGACATCTGCATCAAACATGCAAACAATGCTCATGATAACTTTAATTGACTCTACAATAAGAAAATCCATTTTACCAGCTAATCACTCTTTGATAGGTGAAGTGAATAACACTGATTATCTCTTTACATGGCACCTGTTAGTGGGTGGGATATATTAGGCAACAATTTTATCCTCATAGTTGATGTGTTAGAAGCAGGAAAAATGGGCAAAACTGCAGCTCTTGTGGGG
Source organism: Gobiocypris rarus (assembly GCA_023029165.1). Lineage (NCBI taxonomy): Eukaryota > Metazoa > Chordata > Actinopteri > Cypriniformes > Gobionidae > Gobiocypris > Gobiocypris rarus. The sequence continues at coordinate 11,292,250 of CM040914.1, forward strand.
TGTTCCCGGTCTGCAGTGGTCAGTATCTATCAAAAGTGCTCCAAGGAAGGTGAAAAGAGAGTGACCTGGATGAGATGTGTCCTTCATGATGCTGTAAGATCTTTGAGGCAGTGGGAACTGTGTCGGTCCTCCTAGGTTGGAAGAGGGCAGGGTTCTCAAATTGCTCAAAATTGCTCAAGAAGTTAATGTTGGTTCTGATAGAAAAGTGTAAGAATATACAGTGCATCACAGTTTGTTGCGGAGTTGCATAGCCACAGACCAGTCAGGGTGACCATGCTGACCTTTGTCCACTGCTGAAAGCACTAACAGCGGGCACGTGAGCATCAGAACTGGACCACGGAGCAATGGAAGAAGGTGGCCTGGTCTGATTTCTTTTACATCATGTGGATGGCCAGGTGTGTGTACATCACTTACCTGGGGAACACATGGCACCAGGATGCACTATGGGAAGAAGTCAAGCTGGCGGAGGTAGTGTGATGCTTTGGGCAATGTTCTGCTGGACAATCTTGGGTCCTGCCACTCATGTGGATGTTACTTTGACACGTACCACCTACCTAAGCATTGTTGCAGACCATGTACACCCTTTCATGGAAACGTTATTCCCTGGTGACTGTGGCCTCTTTCAGCAGGATTATGTGTCGTGCCGAAAAGCAAAAATGGTTCAGGAATGGTTAGGAGCACAACAACGAGTTTGAGGTGTCCTCCAAATTTCCCAGATCTCAATCCAATCGAGCATATGTGGGATGTGCTGAACAAACAAGTCCGATCCATGGAGGCACCACCTCACAACTTACAGCAGATCCTTAAAGGATCTGCTGCTAACATCTTGGTGCCAGATACCACAGCACACCTTCAGGGGTCTAGTGGAGTCCATGTCTCGACGGGTCAGGGCTGTTTAGGCAGCAAAAGGGGGACCAACACAATATTAAGACGGTGGTCATTATGTTTCTTTGTCTGACGGAGTTGACAAAATATATATTTTTTCCACCTTAACCACATGTTGGAGCAATTTAGTTTGTTTTCCTCAGTTGTAGCTACCTTAATAAACTTATCAAAATGGCAATATTTATCCCACAACTATTTACAGAAACGATTACATTGCGACGACAGAGTTGACATGTTAAGGCTGTGACCACAGAGCCTTCAAATTGTTTATTGCAAAGTTTATTAAGAAATATAACTTCTTGACGGAGTTGATGCAAAGTGAGCACACAACTTTGATAACCATTTTTAATGGAAATATAATTCAATATTTACTTTTTGTATTGTTTGATATCCTAAAGATCTCTGCCTTTTGATGTAACTGGGTATTTATTTTAATTTGTTGCATTTCTTTAAAAATGCAGTTTTACATTGTGATCTAATGCTGAGGACAGGTTAGATTACATGCATTTCCTAGTACAGAGTGTGCTTATTTTATTTTAAAGTATAAGCAATGAATGTCCTGAGTTCACAAATTTCCTTAGATGTAACTTTTTGCATATTTTGTATTTTATGTATTTTGTGTTTACATAAAACTTCCTCTTCTGTCCTTAGTCGCCCACTCATCCGCTTTCTAAACTATGGAAGAATCAGGTTAACCTTCCCTGGCTTGTCTCTCCCACACATGCAGCAAGATTTCCAGGGTTGCACATCAAGATCTCTGGGCATTTGTTCAGTTTTTGAGGGACGTGCAGCTTTCCCCTACAGCCTTTCAAACTATGTCTTACGTCACACACAAAAACGACAACAGGCGATGCAATTTGTCTTGTAATCACAGCTCAACAAAAGACATTATAAGATGTTCTGAGCACTGAAGACTTGGAAAAATTGGGCTTTCTTCAGGAAATGATCAGCATTTTGAGAGCAAACCTCTTGAAAACTTACTTCTGTGTTGTATTTTCAGCTAGATGAATTGTCCTATAAGAAGAGATGGGTTTGGGTGAAGCACTGCCCTGATGCCAGACATATCCATTAAAGGATTATCATGGATAATCATTGCTCTGTTCAAATCTATCCCACTCAGGCCCATAGGGCCCAAGGTTCAACAAACAGTGATGGGGAATGATTTCCATTAAAACATGACTATGTCCCTCCAGTGCTGTTACTGTCATGGTTAATCATATCCACAGCTCTGCCAATTGCCCATGGCACTGTGCCTTTTACCTGCAGGCCTGGAACATTTTCACCACCCCCCTTGCCAACCTTGACACTGAATTGTGATTGTATCATCATGTTACTTCCAAACGTATTTTACCTTCAGAGAGGTTGTATTCTGCACTTGTCCAGGTGATATCCCATTGCTCTTGACTATCTCAAATAAAGGTTCCAAAAGGTGGGTTCCTTTGAGTTCTGCAAAATAACCGTTCAGTTAACAGTTCTTAAAATAACCTTTAGATAATGTGTGTAGATAATTTTGATAATCTAATCAACCTTTGTTCAGTTTAAAAAACCTTTTGGGCAATGGAAAGGTTCTTTATGGAAACCCATTGATATTTTCCCACTTGAGTCCATTTATGCACTGCAAAATATCCTAACAACTTAAAGGAGGCCTATTATACAAAATTATGTTTGAATATAAATGTGTGTTGGCAGTGTGTGTACACAAACACGATATAACGGAACAATCCACCACTCCTTGTTTTAATCCCCATAAATTATAAGCAGTATCTCAGAATAAGCCCTTGCAGTTACTAAGCAATGTGACATCATTTTATTAGCATAGACCCTGTCCTCAGTGAGCTGTACACAGACTGCCATGTTTACCTCCTCACCAGAGCATTTAACAGCAGCATTCAAGTAAGAAATGTATTCTTATAAGCTACTATTGTTATTCTACAAATAACTACTACTGTACTACAGTAACTATTATACCTCGCCACAAAGCGCAATAAGATGTGAAAGAGACCTTAGTTTAATACTCATCCAGCTTTCTGTGCACATGCTTCCAATGTTTAGACTGATATGGCTTTAAAACGCATGCAGATAATGCACTGCCTGACCGCAAAAGAGATGATAATCAAAACCAAACAGATGTTTTAGGTTTTGGCAGAATATCAGAGGAATGAGTTGTAAAGGCTCCGCCCTCTTCTGGAAAAGGGGCGGGGATCAGCAGCTCATTTGCATTTAAAGATGCATGCACACATTTTTTTCCTTCCACTCAAAAAATGGACATTTAAAACATGGAATAATAAATTATTTGTGGGGTTTTTTGAGCTGAAACTTCATAGACACATTCTGGGGACACCTAAGACTTATATCTAGTAAAAGGGGGCATAATAGGTCCCCTTTAAGAAACACTGCACATTATAATATACAGCACATTTTTATAGATTGTAAATAATAAAAGTGCATTTTGAAAAGTGCTGTTTTTTTGTGTTTTCACTTGTTACTACTACTACTAATAATGGTTATGATTAATTATACTGTGATTTTGTTGGTGTAACTGACTGTTCATTTTGATGTTGTGTCAAAAAGTAAAAGAATGAAAACATTTTTCTGCATGCCATTGTCAGTCACGAATTAAACAGAGAGGGAAACAAGACCTGTATCAATATCAGTCATAAAAAGCAATATCAGACAATTTCCATTTCCTTTGACACATCCCCTTGAAGCTCAAAAATGTTTCCGTTCCTACAGGGTTCCGCATTAATCTTCAAGTAGGGGATCCCATGTGAACTCCATGATGATCTCCCAAACAAAATTAGCAAAATAGATGAATATCAGTTGGCTGACTCGTTTTGACACCCATCATCCATTAGTCAGCCGTAATGAACGCAGGACTGGAAGATTCATCAGCGAGAAGTAAAGTGACACACACGAGAGCGAGAGGAACGCTGGGAAGGAGGGAAGGTTGCAGAGGCCTGGACCTTTAAGAATGTGGGATGATCTGATGAGGTGGCCCGCTCTTCTCAGGTTGACATGACACAGCTCTGCTAATTGGTCCAGCAGGGAGAACAAAGCGGAGCAAGAGAATGCGAAAGATACTATTGAAACCAATGCCGCTGTCACAACTACATAATGATATATCCGCATCCATAGAACGGAGATGCATTCACATGCCAAATATGGTAAGCGTGCAAAAAAGTTTCTAGCTTTGTAAAGAGCACGACACAAAAGCATCCAAAATGTATCAGGACGAGTGACAATGAAGGCAAATTATAACGTGTTTAGTACAAACCATGCTATTATAAAAGCCTTTGTTATGTTCTAAAAAGGAGATTTTTCAGCAGAAAGAAATGGATTAAAGGACAAAAGAGAGAAAGCTAGCCAACCATGACTTTTCCACGTTATGATCCCAGCCCCCTGTAGAAGAGGCTGAAGACGAGGACATGTGACATATCAGCTTTTTGGTGAGACTATGTAGTGGCTCATGCTCCGATGGTCAGCGCTCATTCAGAAACGGGGCCCGTGTGGCGTGACCCTTCCGCTCAAAACCCTTGAGCTCCCACTGTCTGTTTTCTCGATTGAGGCAGAGCAGATATCGGAGACAAAATAATGTCGAATAATTTTTCTCCAGTTTGATATTAAGCGAATGCAGCAGGAGCAGAAGCGCTTCAGGGCTGAAGACCAGAAGCGTGCACGCGCACACATGGAGGTACAGTTCGTGCAAAATATGACAGACAGAAGGCAGACTGGCCAGCAGTGAGTGGGTTGTCAGGCTCAAATGCGTGATGCTGCGCGGCCGGCACCATAAATTAAACCCGTGGGAGAACCCGAGCGAGGAGAGGAGTCCACCGTAGTCATGCCGAGTACAGATGGAGGAGGTGGAAAGCCTTCATATTGCATGCTAAATTCAGCTCGATCTCTTTACGTTTACACATCTCCTATATAGTCTCTACTTCCTTTAAACTACTGGTTAGCTTTATGATTATATATATATCATTATTTAAATAATTTTTTAAGAAGTCTATTATACAACCAAAGGCTGCGTTTATTTGATCAGTAATACAGTAAAAACTGTACAAATTCTGAAATATTATTACATTTAAAATATTAGCTTTCTAATTTAATATATTAATTGTTTTTATTTGTTCCTGTGATATAAAGCTGAATTTTCAGCATCATTACTCCAGTCTTCAGTGTCACATGACCCTTCAGAAATCATTCTAATATGATGATTTGCTGCTCAAGAAACGTTTATTATTATTATCAATGCTATATATATATATATATATATATAATATATATATATATATATATATATATATATATATATATATATATATATATATATATATATATATATATATATATATATATATATACACACACTCACCTAAAGGATTATTAGGTGCAATTATCTAATCAACCAATCACATGGCAGTTGCTTGAATGCATTTAGTGGTGTAGACAATCTCCTGAACTCCAAACTGAATGTCAGAATGGGAAAGAAAGGTGATTTAAGGAATTTGTCTAGGGTTTACAAAGAATGGTGTGAAAAGGGAAAAACATCCAGTATACGGCAGTCCTGTGGGCGAAAATGCCTTGTTGATACTAGAGGTCAGAGGAGAATGGGCCGACTGATTCAAGCTGATAGAAGAGCAACTTTGACTGAAATAACCACTCGTTACAACCAAGGTATGCAGCAAAGCATTTGTGAAGCCACAACACGCACAACCTTGAGGCGGATGGGCTACAACAGCAGAAGACCCCACAGGGTACCACTCATCTCCACTACAAATAGGAAAAAAAGGCTACAATTTGCACAAGCACACCAACATTGGACAGTTGACGACTGGAAAAATGTTGCCTGGTCTGATGAGTCTCGATTTCTGTTGAGACATTTAGATTGTAGAGTCAGAATTTAAACAGAATGAGAACATGGATCCATCATGCCTTGTTACCACTGTGCAGGCTGGTGGTGGTGGTGTAATGGTGTGGGGGATGTTTTCTTGGCACACTTTAGGCCCCTTAGTGCCAATTGGGCATCGCTTAAATTCCTCTGCCTACCTGAGCATTGATTCTGACCATGTCCATCCCTTTATGACCACCATGTACCCATCCTCTGATGGCTACTTCCAGCAGGATAATGCACCATGTCACAAAGCTCAAATCATTTCAAATTGGTTTATTGAACTTGACAATGAGTTCACTGTACTAAAATGACCCCAACAGTCACCAGTGGAATGGGAGCTTCGTGCCCTGGATGTGAATCCTACAAATCTCCATCAACTGCAAGATGCTATCTTATATATATATATATGTGTGTGTAATTATTTTATTTATTTTTTGTAAACGTTTTTGTCAAACTTTTATTTTAAGAAATTAATAATTTATTATTTATTGACAGTAAAGATATTTACATTGTTACAAAATATTTATATTTCAAATAAATGTTGTTCTTTTGAGCTTTCTATTGTCAAAGAATCCTGAAGAAAGTTTCTGTTTCTACAGACCCAAAAACGACTTGTAGCATTAATATATGTAACTGTAATAATTAGTAATAATTTAGCAGCAGATCATCATGTGACACTGGAGATTGTATGGAGAAGTAATCATGCTGGAAATTCAGCTTTGGATCTGTATGTTGCTGTATTTGATGATGAATGTAGTATTTGTTAGCATAAGAAACTTTGTATCAGTTATTATTATTATTATTATTATTATTATTATTATTATTATTATTATTATTTATTTATTTATTTATTTTAATAATTATTTTTGTTATAATCGTTTGATCAAATCGGTCACATTCTCACTACTAACAACAACTTTTGCCTCAATAAACTCCTAATTACAGTTTCCTCATCTTAGTAAGGTAGTTGTTAAATGTAAGTACTTGGTAGGATTAAGGGATGTAGAATATGATCATGCAGATTAAGACATTATTGTGTGCTTTATAAGTACTAATAAACAGTGAATATCGTAGTAATATGCATGCTACTAAGCAACTAGTTAATAGTGAGAACTGAACCCTGAAATAAAGTCTTACTGAGACTTTGTTTCTTTTTTTGACCGTATTGCCCATATTCCCCTTTGACCGGTAATGAATTCCCCTATTCAGGTCTTTCTTCTCTTGCTGCATCGTCTGCTGACATTCCCCTAGACCAAAATCCAATTGCACAGGCTTCTATCACTTTCAAACTGAATTTCATTTAGGTACAGCGTCGGCTGGAAGCCCCCATGGATGGATCGCTTCTTGACAGAGTGGCATGGGACTTTCGGTCAAAAGCCCACAGCATCTGCGGGCCAGTCCTCTGTGTTGTAGCATGGTGTAGTCATCAATCAGCATCACATCAAAGCATCTTCATGATGGATCTTGGATTACCTCCACAGGCTGAGAATGACAGTCAGCAGAAGTCTGGCGCTCCGTCTTTGTCAGCACACCGTAGGGGATCTAAGGCGTCCCTCATGCTGGCTTCTGGGTCTTCAGATTGTCTTCGGTTCCTGCATTTTTGAACAGCAAAAGTGTTGGACTATTCTTTTTGTGAATATGCTTAATATTGAGATAGTTCTCAAACTAATGAAGAAGAACTGGCACAGAAATGCATGGGAACGCAATCAGAAAGCTTCTACCTGAACTCTCAGCTATCAGAGCACTTGGACGTAACAGCGCTCTCAGCCTGCGGATGCAGAGCATCTGAATGATAGAAACAAAACAACTGAAAAAAAAAAACCTTTTCTTTCACGGTCAGAGGCTGTAGCTGAAATTAGACTTAGTGTGGCTGAAAGTGCAACTAGGCACATCATCACAGATGCACACCATACCAGCTGTGGCCTTATTTCAGATACGCCAACAGTAGGAAGTCAGAAGAACTAGATATTTTTGTCTACATATCAGTGGATTTTATCAAACAAATGACAGTGAGCTTGTACAGCAGTGGCCAAAAGTGATGTTCGGAGGAAATGTTTGTTTTTAATGACCCTTGAAGTTCAATTAAACCATCAAAATATGAAGAAAATATTTTATATTTATATATTTTTTATCAAGTTTGAAAAAATAAATAAATAATAATGCTTAGAAAAAACAAAAGGCAATAAGTTATTAATATGTTGTTAGTTATCTCTTGTTTTTGCAAGTGTTCATAATTTAGTTGTATGATGGCCTGGCCAAAAGTCATATCTGCACACTTTGGCTTTCATTGTGCTATTACAAATAACACAATTTACTCAAAACTACACACAATACACAACAATATTTGAATATAGTGTGAAGATGCCAATAATCCTAGGCAGGGCATACATTTTGGTCACAACTGTATTTGAATGTTTTATTTTTTTATTTATTTCTTCCTCTAAGGAACATACCTTATATACAGGTCCTTCTAAAAAATATATATTGTGATAAAAGTTCATTATTTTCCATGATGTAATGATACAATTGAAATGTCATATATTTTAGATTCATTGCACACCAACTGAAATATTTCAGGTCTTTTATTGTTTTAATACTGATGATTTTGGCATACAGCTCATGAAAACCCAAAATTCCTATCTAAAGAAATTAGCATATCATGAAAAGGTTCTCTAAACGAGCTATTAACCTAATCATCTGAATCAACTAATTAACTCTAAACACCTGCAAAAGATTCCTGAGGCTTTTAAAAACTCCCAGCCTGGTTCATTACTCAAAACCGCAATCATGGGTAAGACTGCCGACCTGACTGCTGTCCAGAAGGCCATCATTGACATCACTGAGCAGTGGACTGAGTCTGGACTAGAAGCATCCAGAGCCACCGTGCACAGGCGTGTGCAGGAAATGGGCTACAGGTGCCGCATTCCCCAGGTCAAGCCACTTTTGAAACAGAAACAGCGGCAGAAGTGCCTGACCTGGGCTACAGAGAAGAAGCACTGGACTGTCACTCAAATTTTGCATGTCATTCGAAATCAAGGTGCCAGAGTCTGGAGGAAGACTGGGGAGAAGGAAATGCCAAAATGCCTGAAGTCCAGTGTCAAGTGCCCACAGTCAGTGATGGTCTGGGGTGCCATGTCAGCTGCTGGTGTTGGTCCACTGTGTTTTATCAAGGGCAGGGTCAATGCAGTTAGCTATCAGGAGATTTTGGAGCACTTCATGCTTCCATCTGCTGAAAAGCTTTATGGAGATGAAGATTTCATTTTTCAGCACGACCCTGGCACCTGCTCACAGTGCCAAAGCCACTGGTAAATGGTTTACGGACCATTTTACGATTACTGTGCTCAATTGGCCTGCCAACTCTCCTGACCTGAACCCCATGGAGAATCTGTGGGATATTGTGAAGAGAAAGTTGAGAGAAGACCCAACACTCTGGATGAGCTTAAGGCCGCTATCGAAGCATCCTGGGCCTCCATAACACCTCAGCAGTGCCACAGGCTGATTGCCTCCATGCCACGCTTCATTGAAGCAGTCATTTTTGCAAAAGGATTCCCGACCAAGTATTGAGTGCATAACTGAACATAATTATTTGAAGGTTGACATTTTTTTTGTATTAAAAACACTTTTCTTTTATTGGTCGGATGAAATATGCTATTTTTTTTTTGATGAATTTTGGGTTTTCATGAGCTGTATGCCAAAACCATCAGTATTAAAACAATAAAAGACCTGAAATATTTCAGTTGGTGTGCAATGAATCTAAAATATATGAAATTTAAATTTTATCATTACATCATGGAAAATAATTAACTTTTATCACAATATGCTAATTTTTTGAGAAGGACCTGTATATTTCTGTAGATATTAATCAAGATGTGGTCTTGTTTCAATGATGCATGCATCATCTAAACACATCAATATGATTAGCACAATAAGATTAATAGAATATTATAGTTTATATAAATCTAAATGATTATATGCCTGTATTAAGACCATATCATATTCAGAATAGGTATGTGTGATATTAGATACAGACTGTTGTGAAAAGGTAAATAACTGTAAAAAAAAAAGCCAACAACACATTTTTGGAGCTATGAAGGGAAGATATTATCTTTAACAAACACTCACCTATTGAAATAGTCTCATGGCCTACATCTGCAATTCATTCTGCTCTTCTGTGTGTCATTGTTAAACACATGAAGGAGATTTAATGAGTTGATTGAATTACTGTGCAAAATTACTAAAATATAACATAATAAATGGCATCAGCCTGCATCTCTAATATGTCCATGAATATATATATATATATATATATATATATATATATATATATATATATATATATATATATATATATATATATATATATATATATATATATATATATATATATATATATATATATATATATATATATATATATATATTCATGCAATAAGCTACCATTCAAAAGAAGTTTGGGGTCAGTTATTTGTTATATGTTATAGGTTTTAATATGTTTTATAATTTTATATGTTACAAAATATATTTGAAATGCAGTCAAACCAAGGACACTATAGTTCATTTATGTAAGTGAGGATAGCAAAATAAAGTAAACTGTGACATTTTACACCCAAAAATTATTCATACTGTGGACTACCACTACAAATTATAAAAATGTGGGACCAATATTATGGAGTCACTTTGACCTCATCATGGTTTACTGAAGTGCTTTTTCTTTAATTGCTAATGTGACCTTTGACACCACAGACTGAACTACATGAAGCATTGCTATTATCCAATTGTGTTCTTAAATTCAACAGCTGATTGTAATCCATGGCATAACTTTTTATCAAAGTTATCTGACATTATCGAGATGAATTTGTACTGATAGTTTTACTATGAGTTATTTTAATATTTTATTACCATTTTCCATATAGTGACAAAGATGTGAGAAGATGTTGTCTCATGCTTTTTAAAAAGTTTCTTATGCTAACCAAGGTTGGATTTCTATATGATCAGAAATAGCTTTTTGTTCTAACCAGATGTGCATGTTAGAAAATAATGTGCATGGTCAGTGGTTGGAACAATATGATCTGCCACCTTGGAAATAATGATCTATAAAAATATACTCTTAAGGCAGGCATCACTAATTCTTGTTCATACACCAGTTGCTGTACTTATTATGTGATCTCACTTGCAGTGTTCCCTATATCGAGGAACTTCGCACTGCGTCGAACGATTTAATTTGGGGATGCTCCTAAGCATCAACGCATCTGAAGTATGAATGAAACTAGTCCAATCCTGATTGGTGCTACGTCATGCGTAGATGTGACGGCATACCCGGAAGCTATAAAGGGAGCCAGCGCGCATTGTAGCGTCAGTTATCGCTCTTCAGCATAACGCTCTGTGTGTGAAACTGTCTGTCTATTTATTGTTGTTTGTCCCGTAGGAAGTAAATATATATATATATATATATATATATATATATCAGTTATGGCAATTTAAGAGTTGTGTGCACCCGTGTCCCCGCTTTATTTCGGGAACGGACACACACACTCTGTGTGTTGAGTGCCTGGGCGTTCAGCATGCTCAGGCGGCTCTCGAGGAGCCGCCTGTAGCCATTGTGAGCTGCTGACGCTCAGGGTACTTGGTCCCGGTTGGCGGTCTTTGACGAGGCCGGCCAACCGCGTGAGCCCCGTGGTTCTGGGCCGCGTCCGCCGAGGCGGCGCGGCGTCGCAGATCATGGGGCTCACAGCTGGACTTGTCAGCGGAGATTGGGACTGCTGAGGCACTTTCCCAATCTTCCTCTGACGGTTCAGATGTTCTCCCACCTCGTGTGGAAGCCCGCGGCTTCTTCCCCCGGGGTGGAGAACACGATGCTGATCCTCTCCGAGTCCGAGGATCCGGAGGGGATTAACATCGAGGCGGGTGGTGCGGGATATATGTCACCACCACACCCACCCGCCCAAGAGGAGCTTATAGAGGTGCTGACGCGAGCTGTGGCCAAATTAAAAATCGATTGGCCACAGGAGAGACAGGAAGCCCAGCCATCAAGCAAGCTGGATGACCGGTTTCTCTCGCGTAGAGCTCAGACACCTCGCCGGGCTTGCCATTTTCAGGACCTGCATAATGAGTTGTGCAGGTCCTGGAACAAGCCATATTCCGCGCATTTCCAACCCCGTGTTAGATTATGCGAATGTTTTGGGGCGCGCGAGGCTGGCTACGGGACGATGCAGCGCGTGGAAGATGCTCTCGGGCTATCTTTCACCCGAATCGGCATCGTCCTGAAAGCCCGGTACTGCCCACCAAGCCGTGTAGGGACACATCGGCATTGGTGGGCAGGGCATATATGGCGGCGGGTCGGGCTGGTAGTTCCCTGCACACGTTATCAATATTGCAGGCATACCAGGCCGACCTCCTTAAAGAGCTCGACGAGGGCGAGGGTCCCTCCCCGGAGGATATCCTTGAGCTTAGGAAGGCTGCGGATTTGTCTCTCCGCGTCACCAAGGAGACGGCCCGTGCCATCGGCCGCTCCATGGCGTCAATGGTGACTGTGGAGAGGCATTTATGGCTTAATCTGTCGGGGATGAAGGAGAAGGACAAGTCCTTTCTCCTAGACTCCCCGATTTCGCCTTCTGGCCTGTTCGGCGACGCAGTTAGTTCGGTCGCCCGACAGGTTTCAGGAGGCGAAAAAGCAATCGCGGCCTTCCGACAGTTCCTCCCTCGTCGGCCAAAACCTGGGAAGGCTGCCACTAGTGGGCAGCCTCAGCCGTCAGCCAGCTCCTCGCACCGTCAGGTGCAGAAGGAGAGCGTCGCCTCTAGAGCCCCTCCTCCGGGAGCCTGGCAACAGAGGAGACGCTCTCACCAGCAGGCTTCTGTGCAGAAGGGCGATCTGAGGAACGTCCTTCTCGCTAAGAAGGCTGCTGGGAAGAAGTCCTAGCTGCGGCAGGACTACCAAGAGCGGCCCCACCCGCGCGAGAACAACCGAGGTGGTCTCTCGCGCGGCGCTCTCGATGGGAAAACGATGTGGTAATCCCGCCGTCACAGACGCTTCGGGCCACATCGTTTTCCCACGGACAGGTGGTGCCCCAGTCGCCTCAAGAAAGACTTGCGACGGGGCAGCACGGGTGTCCACATACCAGAAATCGTATTCAGCTCTCTGCCGGGCATCCGCTTCAGGGAGCGAAAAACGAAATTCAATTAATACCCGAGGTCAGCCTCGAGAGGCTGATTCCCTTAGTAGATTATCTCGGCGCATGGAAATGCCTTCCGAATATATCCACATGGGTCCTGCGGACTGTAGAACTAGGGTACAGACTGCAGTTCGATCACCCTCCAAAATTCAATGGGGTGACATGGACTGCAGTGGTGCCAGAGCGGGTTCGGGTAATGGAACAAGAAGTAGAATCCTTGCTGATAAAGGGAGCCATAGAACGGGTCCCACCGTCAGAGATGGAGGCCGGGTTCTACAGCCGGTACTTTATAGTTCCAAAAAAGGATGGAGGGCTTCGGCCGATTTTAGATCTAAGGTATCTGAACCGGTCTCTGAGGAGATTCAGGTTCAAGATGTTAACCATTCCTACCATCGTGAGTCAGATCCAGGCCAAGGACTGGTTCGTCACGATAGATTTAAAAGACGCCTATTTTCATGTCTCCATCCTTCCTTGCCACAGGAAGTTTCTGAGGTTCGCTTTCGGGGGCAAAGCGTACCAATATCGAGTACTTCCGTTTGGTCTAGCTCTTTCCCCTCGCACATTCACCAAGTGCATGGATGCAGCTCTGGCTCCACTGAGACTTCAGGGCATCCGGGTACTGAATTATATCGACGACTGGCTAATACTGGCACAGTCGCATCGATATGGCAATCACATCGATGTAGTTCTAGCACATATCCAATGCTTGGGGCTGAGACTCAACACGAAGAAGAGCGTGTTGACGCCAGCCCAGAAAACGAATTCAGTTTCGATGCGGGCACATCTGTCTCCCGCGCGAGTCAAGACCGTTCTGGCGGTAGTCTCAGAAATAAAGCTAGGCCACAGCATCACTGTAAAACACTTTCAAAAGGTGGTGGGACATCTAGCAGCAGCGGCCAACGTTATTCCGTTCGGCCTGCTACACATGAGGGCCCTACAGTGGTGGCTAAAAACCAAGGGGTTTTCCTCCAGGGGGAACCTGTTCGTATGATCAGAGCAACGCGCAAATGCCTTCGGGCTCTGAGAATATGGAAGGAAGTTTGGTTTCTGTCCCAGGGGCCAGTGCTGGGAGCATCATGTTGCCGGAAAACCGTTTCAACAGATGCCTCCCTTACTGGTTGGGGCGCGGTCATGGAAGGCCGCTTTGCGAGGGGTCCGTGGGACGACCGTCATTCCACCTGGCACATAAATTGCCTGGAAATGCTGGCGGTTTACAGAGCTCTGAGGAGCTTCTTCCCGGAACTTCGCGGGCACCACGTTCTGGTCCGTACGGACAATATGGCAGTCGTGGCATACCTGAATCGCCAGGGGGGGTTGAGATCGCGCCCCCTATGCAAATTGGCGCATCTCATTCTCCTTTGGTCACAGGAGAAACTGTTATCCCTCAGGGCGATGTATATCCCGGGGATACAGAATCAGGGGGCAGACATCCTGTCGAGGCAGGGGCTGAGGCCCGGGGAGTGGCGGCTCCGCCCAGAGGTGGTGGAGGCCATGTGCAAGAGGTTCGCCCAGTGGAAGTGGACCTGTTTGCGTCTCGAGAGACGTCCCACTGTCCACTGTGGTTTTCCCTCACGCATCCAGCCCCCCTGGGGTTGGATGCGATGGTTCAGACGTGGCCGAGGCTGCGTCTGTATGCATTTCCCCCGATTGCTCTGCTCCCGGGAGTCCTGGAGAGGGTCCGTCAACAAGGGGTCAGCCTACTTCTGGTAGCACCCCGTTGGCCGACCAGTATGGTTCTCGGATGTAATAGATCTGCTGGTGGGTCCCCGTGGCAGGTCCTCTGAGGAGGGACCTCCTATCGCAGGCAGGGGCACGATATTTCACCCCGCCCGAATATGGAGCCTCTGGGTCTGGCCTGAGGGGGCCAGGTACCGGGAGGAGGGCTGCCAGCAGGCGTTATAGAGACCCTACTTAGCTCTAGGGCCCCGTCACGAGGAGATTGTACAGCCTCAAGTGGAATGTCTTCGCCACTTGGTGTAGAGAGCGTGAGGTGGACCCAGTTAACTGCCCGGTGGCTTCAGTGCTGGAGTTCCTCCAAGATCGCTTCTCTGCGGGTCTAACCCCGTCCACACTCAAGGTGTACGTGGCTGCCATTGCGGCTTTCCACACTCCTACGGGTGATGGGCCTTTGGGTAGGCACCATTTGGTTGTACGTTTCCTCCGTGGGGCACGAAGGATGAGGCCTGTAGTCCGTGCAGAGTACCAACATGGGATTTGGCAGTGGTTCTCGAGGGGTTGGCTGAGGCCCCCTTCGAACCACTGGAGTCGGCAGACCCCAAGTATCTGACGTTGAAAGTAGCGTTCCTCCTGGCTATAACTTCTCTTAGGAGAGTGGGAGATCTTCAGGCCCTGGCAGTTACGCCACTTGCCTGGAGTTTGCCCCGGAGGAGTTAAAGCGGTACTGCACCCTAGACCTGGCTACGTGCCCAAGGTCCCTTCCGGGGTGGTCAGGTCCTTGGTTCTTCAGGCGTTTCATCCTCCGCCTCACGTGGCGGCGGAAGAAGGGAGACTGTTCCTCTTATGCCCGGTTCGGGCCTTGAGGGTTTATCTGGAAAGGTCAGCTCAGTGGAGGTTATCAGACCAGCTGTTAGTGTGTTTTGGCTCACCCAAGAAAGGGTTGCCTGCATCAACCCCTACTATCAGTAATTGGATTGTGCAGGCAATAGCTTTGGCATATCAGGTGCGCAATATGCCTTCACCTATAGCCTTGAGGGCCCATTCCACCAGAGGCATGGCCTCCTCGGTGGCCCTCATGTCCGGAGTCCCTATGCAGGACATCTGTGAAGCGGCCGGTTGGGCTACTCAGCACACTTTTATAAGGTTTTATAGCTTACACCTCCCGGCGACACCCGGCGGCAGGGTACTCCAGTCCTAATTGTGCCTGGTCTCCAGTTTCACGTTAGGGCAGGCGTATCCTTGATGTGGCCTAGTGGGTACTCGTTCCCCAAATTCGTCGTTCGGCGCGGTCGAAGTTCCTCGATATGAGAGCGTCTCGGGTTATGTATATAACCCTTGTTCCCTGAGAGGGAACGAGCACTGCGTCTCGTCGCCACACCGCATATCGCCTGAGAGCGTTTGCTTCATCGCGATAATTGACGCTACAATGCGCCGGGCTCCCTTTATAGCTTCCGGGTATGCCGTCACATCTACGTCATGACGTAGCACCAATCAGGATTGGACTAGTTTCATTCATACTTCAGATGCGTTGATGCTTAGGAGCATCCCCAAATTCGTCGTTCGACGCAGTGCTCGTTCCTCTCAGGGAACAAGGGTTATATACATAACCGAGACGTATTCTTGGCTCTAACTTTCATTATAATATAGTACCTTTGCAGTCATACATCAATGCAATAGAAATCACCAAGAAAAAAAAAAATTGCAAATGCAATGTGCTAACAGCACCCTGAACACTTTAGTTGCAACATTACAACACAACGGCAATCATGGAAATGAGTTTTGCACAGGAAATCACTCACAGTATCTACTTAAAATGTAAAAATCGAGTTATTTATGTAATGAGAGACTCATCTTTCCAGCTTCATCTTCACAAGTCCCAAGAGCTGTGACCTCTAGCCTGCAATATAAGACTCGCCACCTTTAACAGCACAGGCCACTGTGCACTGCCAACATCATAAACGAGTCTAATGATCTGCCCTACTATGATCTTCACATACAGCTCTTTCCTTATTAATAACCCACACCTTGAGCACCTCATCCAGTCCCAGTGACTCAGTAAATCCGCACTCTCGCACTGGATCTGACGCATCTGCTACAGCTATCTAAGGTCTCTGCGTCACTCCTGTGAAATACGGATGCTTCCTTTTGCAGACAACAGTTCACAGCAGTGTTCCTGCATTGGAAAAGCTGTCTGAAACCTCAAAAACACAGCATGCATTAATGATTTTGACATTCAGCGCAAAACAAAATGGTTAATCTTGAAGATTCTAGATGCAGAACGTCCTTGAGAGCGTCAGGTCGGTGACTCAGGGAAGGGAATTAAGGCGGCTTAACTGAAGGAAAGATGTAGACAAAAATGTGCAAAGAATAACAAAAAAGGCCAAACTGCTTAGGAGCAGATGAGAATATTGCCATACCAAAAATAATGCATCTAAAAACCAAAAAAATAAAAAAAATAAAATAAATCAATATACGCATAGACCTTCAGAATAAAAGCATCTCCACATTGTGTCCAAAGGATGCAAAAGCACAAAGGTATTGTTCTGATTTTCTGTATAACCACTACATATTAAACGCAATCAAGCACAATACCTTCACACTTCACATGTGTGTGGCCACAGAAGCAGCAGCATCTGAGAAAGAAGCAATTCATTTGTCCTTGCTGAACAATTTATTGATCCATTGGTCATCAAGGACCAAATCCAAATCCCCAAATCCCATTAGAGCTGAGGATGGGAAAGAGGGTAAAACAGCACAAATCAATCAAAGAGGCCTTCAATCTGAGCAGAAAGGGAACAAACACACCTCGGAGCAGCGCAGACTCATGTTTGTCACAGTCTGATTCACCATCTGTCTGTCCGAGCGGTGGAGAGTGTCCTTGGATCGGGTATTATTTCTGAGAGCAGATTCCTGGATACCTTCAGCGACACAAGATTCCTCATGTGTGGGAAATAAACACAGTATAAATCACAGAAGACATGTTTCTCCAAACTGGAAAATAAACACGCACACACACACACACACACACACACACACACACACACACACACACACACACACACACACACACACACACATATATATATATATATATATATATATATATATATATATATATATATATATACTTTTCTGTTCAAATATTACAAATAAAAAGCATAATAATAATAGTAATAATGATAATATAGTTTACCGTTCAGATGTTTTAAATGTTTTTTTTTTAAATAAGTTAAATAAGTACTCCCAAAGGCTGCATTTATTTGATCAAAAATACAGTATAAATTGTGTAACATTATTCAAATGAAATGTATTCCTGTAATCAAAGCTGAATTTTCAGCAATAATTTAACATTAATTAAGTAACATCTTTTTACATTATAAATGTCTTTACTCTAATTTTGGATCAATTTAATGAATTATAGCTGAATAAAATCGCTAATTACTTAATACAGTATCAAACTAAGTGGCATTTTCATTCATATTATGTTTGACAACCACAATGTGAAACCTAACAGTTTTTTTGGTTGTAAAATGTTTTGATTGAAAAGTGTTCTTAAGCCATTTTTAAAATGAATGACAGTTGGTTTGATATTTTGTTTTCTAATGCAGACATTCATACATTTTTGAGCATTTTTAGGCGTAAGCATCATAATGTCAAAAAAAAAAGTTTGTTCTGACAAACTGAGAGCAAAGCAAATGGTCCGATCAGTCATCAAAATAAAAAAGAAACAGATTGCAAAAAAGACCCCCTATTATCTATCACCATCAGTTCAATCCAAATCAAATCAAATCAAGCTAATACCACTCTTTTATGTGGTTTACCCAACCTTGGCCTACTTGAGACGGCAACTTTGACCAGTTCTGCTAATTCGAAAATATCAGAGGCAGAAACGGTGCTAGCGTGCACCGAGTTACCTCTGGGTCGCTGCCAAGTGCGTTTCTAAAAAATTAAAGAAGAGCTAAAAAGCGTCACAGCACCTCCTTGAGTTCTAAACTCCCCACATGTAGGCCATACTTCTTTGATTTAACTTATTCACCACATTACGCACCAATTATTTATTCCCAGGTTAAGGAAGGGGGCTTTAAAGCTCCCTTGCCATTGAACAAAGAGTATGAGAGTGGAACACAGACACAAAACCTGTTAAAGGATGTACGAGAAGAGGCCATGACTGAAAGGAAAATGATGGGTGCCACGAGGGAACCAGGGGTTCATATTCTCTCAGAAGGTGATGGGGAATCGTAAAACCACAGAGACCGGCGTTGTTGAGCCAACTGCCATCCCTCGAGAGAACAAGGAGGACTAGTGTTGATTAACCAGCTTGGCAGAGAAGATCTTAGATCCAGAGTGGATATCTTTATCCGAGTCATTCTTGGCAAGATTACAGTATTTCAAAGAATCCGAAAGAATCCGGTTGCAGATGTGGAAACAGCTGTGGAAATTTGCATACTGACAATCAAATCTCTGCATCTGATCAGATATCAAAATTAAGAAGAGGAAGCTTTTTTGTTGCAGCTTTAAAGCTTTTACTGTCTAATTGTTTTGAAGATATTATGGGTTAAATACATGCTAAGTTTAATTGCAGGATCTCTCGCATTGCAAGTCATTTCGAATAGGCTTGTGAAAACAAGCAAACAAACACACAGATGCATTTACAGCCTATGTTAAAGGGATATTTCACTCAAAAAGAAAAGAAAAAAGTTATATTTGAACACAAAGGATGATATTTTGAAGAATGTTATTAACCAGAGAGTTGACAATAGCCATTGACTTCCATAGTGTTTTTTTCCCTACTATGTAAGTCAATACCATCAACTGTTTGATTTCCAACATTCTTCAAAATATCATCTTTTGTGTTAGAAAAGAAACTCATACAGCTTTGTAACATAAAGTTGACAGAATTGACATTTTTGGGTGAGCTATCCCTTTAAAGCTTAACATGTATTTAACCAGGATAACCCCTTCAGATCTGATAACAGAACACCAAAAAAATCAGCATTGCGGTATAAAAAAATAAAAAAAATAAAAAAAACACATATACTAAACATAACTTTAAAATGACTTTGAACATTTTCCCTTTTAGGTTTGTTTCTGTGCGTCTTTTCCCAAACAGAGATGATGAAAATGTTGCCTTAAGAGTATGACCTAAATTTCACATCAAACAAATATGCAAAACAACACTGCAACACTCTCAGAAACGCCAGTTTGAATGTTCTCATGCACAACAGGATTTTTTTAACACGCACAGACTTTAAATAATCCTTACGTACTTATTGAAAAACCTTCAATTTCACCAGGGTTTAACTCACGTGGGTCATTCATGTTATGCTGTACATTTTTGTGTCCACATCAAATACATCTTAATATATTGCATAAAATATAAAATTAACAATTTTTAAAGATTCGAGTCATGATAGTTTTCTTTTATCTCAATTAAGGCAATGCATTGACATGTCTCTGATTGCGGCACCAATTTCTAACAAAATTTGGCTATTTATTAATCTAAATTATTAATTTATTGTCTATCTAATCAAAATGTTGCCAATAAACATTGGGGATTTCTTGGGAATATCAAACTCATTGATAATCAACTGATTCATGTGTCATATGTCCTCAATGTTATCTTCCATTAATCTATTGTAATCTATTAACAACAAAAACAACAACTACACAAACACCAAAAGCACTAGATTTGATGAATTATTTGATGCTTTCTGGCTTCTCTCAATCATTTTCCATTTTCATTCAATTGCATATTTCATTACAAAATTTAGTCTAAAGTCAGCACGATAATATATACACACACACACACACACACACACACACACACACACACACACACACACACACACACACACACACATATATATATATATATATATATATATATATATATATACACACACATATTATATACTGTATACCCAACTGTAAAGCCCTTATTTATAATCAGCTCTTTATGCATCCATTTAGACATCTTATTCATTTCCTTAATGATTTTTAATGAATCAGGTAAAAATATATACAATTTACATTACATAACATTGATGCATTTAGCAGATGCTTTTATGCAAATGAATTGGTGCTTGGTGCTATAGCGCTATTCGCTTTCAGTTTAAGCCACAGACATTTTTCTGAAATTCTAGTGGACAATTTTATAGAAATATTCCATAAATTACCACATAAACATTCAGAATGACCCACCTACATTCAGTTGACCTGTTGAGAGCAGAATCCATTCAGTATCTGTGTGAGCATGTTAATTTGATAAAGCACCATAAAGCACCTTTAATTTTTAAAAGCCTGTAAAGCATTAGCGCTTCATATAAACCGCGTCGACCAGTGATCATTATGTTCGTCATAATGCATTGCACTGTATAATACTGAGAATTTTATAACCAAAATGTGAACACCACAAGTATGTAACAGAGGTTTGTAAAAAGAGCAATCTTACAATCACAAACAAACAAGCAAAAAATATAACCACTGTAACTTCACTCAACCTCCACCACATTTTATTTAACAAAATAGAAGCAGATCAAATGTAGCAAAGCATAGAAATGTAACTCTGAGACAAACTCTTGGGAAAATGCACCAAATAATAGATAAGCCAGAATGTGGTACAGTATTTCACAGTGGAGCGACAAATAATTACCATGACATAGAGAAGAAGAGGGAGATGCCTTGATGGACAGCCAAAACCAGTATACAGAAATAATAGATCGGAAGGGTCACCCTTCAATTCCGGGTGGGTAGGGGGGAGTAGGGATGGCTTCTTTTTTTATATATATATTTTTTTATTTATATATATATATATATGTGTGTGCAGTGTGAGTCACAACACACATCTCTCTGAAAGCTCTGAATCTACATTAGAGTAAAACCATTGCAATATGACAGAAACCCCGTTGAGACGTTCTGCTGGACTGCAATTCAACCGACTTTGTTTTGTGCAACCTAAATCAAATTGACAGGTAGGAGAGAAAAGCATCTCCCAGTGCCAATATTTTCCACACATGGCTACCGGACGGGCATTTCTTTTGTTTCTTATGGTATAATAAAAAAAAGAAAGAAAGAAAGAAACTCACACAACTAGGGCCACGAGCTGTAACATGAAGGGGAAAAAAGGATAAAAAACGTAAGCTACAAAGTCCATGGTATACAGAGTATGGAAATGGATGCCTGGTTACCAAATTTTAGCTTTTTAACCGTTCTTTATTTATGTTTTTTTTTTTGTAAAATCATTACAGTGATACAAACTCAACCTCAAAAACATCAGCAGTGACATTTAAATGCTAGCAGTTAAGATGCATGGCACTGCACTCTACATCTCATTTGTAAAAATGTCATTTTGGAAACTCGTGTTCTTCAGCACTGAATCTGATCCCGCCCTTCTCTCTGAGTGTTAGCCATCACAGTGACACACTTAGGCCTAGTTATGTTGATAATGTGAAAGCTGGTTCGCCTACACATACCGGTGAACTTCAGCTCCCAGCATGGTTTCATACGCTTGAGAGGCAACAGCGACATCTAGAGGCGGCTATTCGATCTACGGCAGCTGTGATGACATCTGTCAAATGCACAGACATACCTCTGGTCTGCTTCTTGTATATATTTACACCTTTTCATCCACTTTATAGGACATATCTAGCAAACGCCGTAATATTCCTTTCTCGTATTTGGACAAAATAGATGGCTTTACAAAAGCTCACGATACTTACAGTGAATAATAGGCTTTTGTGAAGGAATACTTCATCCCCTAAAAATAATAATAATAATTATTAATAATAATAATAATAAATAAAAATAAAGGCATCTTAGTCTATGAGCACTCTATAGACGGATCGAAGTCTGCACATACTGAATCCCCCTTCAAACATTACTTCTCAAAAAGAAAAGAAAAAATCCTCCCCTCGCGTCGTCCTTCTACCCTCGCAGTGTATCCATCCACACACAAGATCATGAACCACTGGAGCTACATTAAATTTTCGCAGCATAAGCATGTCAGTGACTTGAATCGGTCATGCTTATCCGCATATCCCAAACATGTCAACAGTTGGCACACTATAAGATAAACACATTTTACATTCATAAAGGAGATGACTGGGCAGATACAGGAGAAATCTGCACAAAAAAAGTATAAATAATCCCCATATCAACCAATCAACAATCAACTGATAAAACAGAAAGTACATGCATTTACAACTCGTTATTTCCACCTTTTGACCTGTCCGCCTTTGAGAAAGAGAAATCAAACAGCAAATACAAATTCTAACTGACAAAAAATAGAAGAAATGGCACTTTTAATATAGTCATATATAGTTTTATATTTATATATTTATATATATTGATACCACGAAAGAAGGGTCGCGTTGGCTTCCTTGATACTATGGTAATGGTTCCCAGTGTGTGTTGAGACCATGCGAATCATGCAGATATGTTACAGTCCGTTATTTACATTACATTCATGCGTTCGTGCACCGTTCCCATGTCCTCTTTTGAGCATGTTTGCAGTCTGAGCTGGGAGGAGAGAGAAAGAGAGAGGCTCTATACATATATAACAGTGGGGGCCCCATTGCAGTGTTTCATGGACGCTATACTCAACTGAAGCAACAAAAAATAGGCTATTTTTTTCCCACAGAGGTGAGTCAGAGGTCTAGTGTTTGTGTGTTGCCCTCCATTGTCACTGCAACATACGAAACGCAGTACGTCCTTTTACTCGCTCGTGTCTCTCTGAGCATCATTTGTCGGAGAGAGAGTGGGCACCACAGTCGAAACCTCTGTGTGGCCCGTCTGCATGATAAGCTCCGCTGTGCCAATAGGACGAGTCGCAAACTGTCTGTAAAGAATTGATTTCTGATGCTGAAGAGTTGCCGTCTCTCCGTTTCGATCTCTTTCGATTGCGCAGGATAAAGACCAGCATTCCCACCACGGTGAAGGCAGACGTCACGAAAACCAGCAGCAGACCGGGCACGAGCACCGATATTGACACTCTGCTAGGCTCCAGGTAGGAGTTGGCCCGCGTCCCCGTGTCTGCTGGGAAAGTGCTGTTTTTGGACAGGGAGGTGGGGGAGATCTTCTCGTAGAGCTGAGGGCACATCAGATCA
Source organism: Gobiocypris rarus (assembly GCA_023029165.1). NCBI lineage: Eukaryota > Metazoa > Chordata > Actinopteri > Cypriniformes > Gobionidae > Gobiocypris > Gobiocypris rarus. Next base: position 11,315,976 of record CM040914.1, read on the forward strand.
TTCCTGATTCGCCGGAAATCCCTCTTCCAGAACTCCTCGGGGGACTCGCATTTGAGATCGCTCACGATGACGTCTGCCCCAAGTTTGTCTGTCCACTGTTTGAAGGGGACGATGTTGCACGAGCAATCCCAGGGGTTCCCGTGCAAATCGATCTGGATAATGGAGTTGAGTTGGTCTAAGACACCTGGCACAGGGAGATATGTGAAATAATTGTTATGCAAGCTTATTTTAGACAAAGAAACCCCCAAGAACGCATCCATGGGTAGAGCCTTGAGCAGGTTGTTATTGAGGAAGAGCACCCTCAAGTTGGGAATCGGGCTGAAGGTGCCCGGCATTATGAGCTGGATGTCATTATATTCCAAACTGAGATACTCCAGGTTCTGTAGTCCGATGAACATCTCCGCCATTAAAGTATCCAAGTAGTTCTTGTCCATGTAGAGCCACCTCAACTCTGTCAGATTATGAAAAGTGCCGTTTTCGATCATTTTAATGTTATTCCCCCCCAAATCGAGTAAATTCAAGCTATGATAGCCTCTGAGCTGGTTCTTTCTGACGGTATGAATGTTGTTGTCGCGCAGATTTAACTCATGTGCGCTCAGGGGTTTGGGTTTGAGATTAGCCACACTTTCTATCTTTCTGCCCTCGCAGTTAACACCAAGCCCTTGTCTAGTTCCTATAAGCTTACAGCTACAAGACTGAGGGCAGGTCGAATTAGCCGGCAGCTCCCTTTCAATGGCGCCGGTCGCCATGGCTGTGGGCTTTATTTTCAACTGCCAATTCTCCCTGGCTTTCGGACGCCCCTTGTTTTGCCCTCCCCCAGCGCTATGGGACTCCGTCACACCGCTCGTTTTATAGGGTGTAGGATGTGGGCCGCGATTGGGGGTCTCGTCCTGGGTGGGAGGTGCCACCAGGCTGGAATCCATGCCACTCTTTGAAGGGCACAACTCCATCTCGGCCGTTTCGTTCAGGTCGTTCCCTTGTAGCCGAGTAGGCGCCTCACAAATGACCCTTCCGATGAGCGCGTTCTGTGGGATGTTCTCTAGCCATTCTTTTAGGGAAACCAGGTCGCAGTTGCAATCCCATGGGTTGTCCTCCAGTAAAACCTCCACAATGCCAGGTATCTGCTCTAGAATCCCTTCGTAAGGCAACGTTTTTATTCGGTTCCCTCTCAGATCAAGGTGCGTGATGGGCACGTTCTGAAACACGTTGATGGGAAGAGCGCTAATAAGGTTGTCGTTTAAGATTAAAACTTCGAGCTTACTCAAGTCCCTGAACACAGACGGGTCAATGTCCCTCAGAAGGTTGAAGTCGGCTTGAAGGTACTCCAGGTCGTCTAAACCGAGAAACGTACTCTTTTTGAAAGACCTGATCTTGTTGTTGTTGATGTGCAGCCGTTTCACAAGCTGCAGTCCTAAGAAAGCACCCGGCACGATGTCGTGCAAGCCATTGTTCTCCAAATGCAAGCTCACGGCATTGTAAAAGTTAGCAAACTCATTGGGGAACAGTCTGGATAATGAATTCCCGTGAAGCAGGAGGTGATAAAACTGGGAGCTCGGACCTGTCAAATGGTGCAGGTTTGTGAGGCTCTTTTTCTCACAGTCAATGTGCAAATCGCCTTCTATTGCATTGCAGGAGCAGATCTGCTCCTTACAGACGTCCCTTGTAACATTCCCGATAGCTACACAAAGAGCCGCCTTCAGCAACACAATCCAAAGCAGCATTTTCAATACGACACAATCATCCCCGACATCAAGACATGAATACAATCAGCAAGAGGGTGAGAAATGAGCTATATCTCCAGTCTAAAAAGGCAGGGGACACTCTGTGATTATATCCATGCTCAGCTCGCTATGTCCAGATTGAGAAAAATCGACAGCAAGAAGCTTCTTTTTATCACCTCCCCATCGCATGCTCTCAAAACAACATTAAAGCCCACAGAATGACATCTTCAACTCAATTAATTGGCTTTTCAGGCTCGCAAATCACTGACCTTGTGCATTTCTCACATATCCACGGCGCGGGAGCTGTTCTTTCTCCCGTGGTGCTGAAACCACATCGCGCACATCTCAATGCATCGCCGTAAAATTAATCCGAGATTCTAACATCTTTAGCATCCTTCCTCGGATTCCGATGGCTTCGTTCAACGCGTTTGCTTCACAAATACGGTTGCTGAGAGATTCTGGACTTTTCAGCCCGGTGTTCGCTGGCAGATCTAACACCCTCTGCTGAGCTGCAAAGGCAAAAATCCATCGGATGAGGGAATGCTTGCTCGCTCGCTCGCGCGGGGGGGAAAAAAAACAGTCCACATACAGGGCAAGTGTTGGAAATGTCCACAGAAATCGCCGTCGAAGGGGTTAGATTGGTTTCATTCCAGGATGGGTTTCTCCTCTCTAACAAAGCCGATAGCTTTCGTAGAGCCACCCGTTTCCCCCTTCCAAATGTCTTTAAAGCACACGGCATTTCCAGAGCCCTCACTGACGGTATTCCTGTTTTAGATATGAAAAGAAAAAGAAAAGCTCAAGTATTCCACAAAGCACAGGTGTTGTTCGCGTGAAGGTTGTTTCTTTTTTTCCGCTGTGAGTGTGTGTGAGTGAGTGTGTGTGTGTGAGTGGAGGGGGAACTGCAGTTGAATGCGGTAAAATAATTAACTACTCGACGTGCATGCAACAGTGCAGCCGGTGCGCTGAGCTTCTTCTATTACTGTCACAACAAACACTGCGTCAAGACTATAGGAACTATGCGCACATACGCTACGTCACAGCTCTTAAGACATGCGATTTGAAAATAAGTGCATTTCAACAGGAACACTAGGTATTCCCTTTTCCATCAGCCTGTATTGATGCATGTGTTTATGCTGGCAGAGGATCGACGCATCACATCTCTGACTATTGAAACAACTGTGGATTGATTGAAACTCAATGCATATTTTACGTTTATGGCCAAAGCGTGTATCACGTAATCACACACACACACACACACACACACACACACACACACACACACACACACACACACACACCAAACCTTTCTTCAAATATCTGGTTTGCAAAAAAAAAAAGCAGATAACGGGTTCTTGTGTGTCTACTAGTCTGTGTGCGATTCATTGGGATTTTATAATAATTTGCAAACACTTCTATGGTAAATACTGGCAAAGTAAATTCCTTTTTTACTCAAATCGCTAGCATCACGAATCCGTCTCTGGTTATAAAATATTAACCGTACTGTATGAAAACTGCTTCGTATCTGAGGTGTGCCTGCCTCCAACGCAATCAATCGATAAATCACTATTCTGCATTTATATGTGCAAGATGATGCATGCAAAGGGTTCGCTTTGATCTCTTATGAAGGAAAAATATCAACTATCTTCAATGACCATTTTAAAGGATGGCAAGAGAATACAAGCAATATTATTAATTAAATGCAACTAATTTTAGAACTGGGTATCAATCAAATGAGCTCCTTAAAAGAGAATCGTTCATAGCGAGTAACTGCAACGAGATTATATGGGGAGAGATAGAACAAAGTTAACCCTCTAATGCACTACTAAATGAATGAAAGGGGAAAAAATAAGTCAAATGTACAAATCAAAATAGTTGCTGTAGATAAAAAGAGTCAATATTTGTTATTATAATGTTAATAATCCAACATGATTCACTGCAGTTTTACCTGTACAAAATTCCTTAATGAGACATTATATATTGCATATATATATATATATATATATATATATATATATATATATATATATATATATATATATATATATATATATAATTAAAAACATTTTTAATTTGTAATAATATACTATTTTTACTGTATTTCTGATTAAATAAATGCAGCGGTCATACTTTATGGTGGCCTTAACTGCTATGTGTTAACATTTAAATGAATCATTTGATACAATGCACTTATTGTGTACATGTACTGTACATATTTTTACATTGTACTTCTATTACAAAATAAAATAAAATACCTGCATGTAATTATAGCTGTAATTAATTTCTGTAATTACATTTAGGATTACACTTTTGACCCATCTCTTACACTTTAACCAACCCTTAAACCTATCCAAACCATCAAAACTGTCCCTAAACTTTCTTGTATCCCAGCTCAATATCAGCAAGTGTTTTGTATATGAACACAATAAGTACATTGTGGTTATTTTGTTTTATGTAATAGTAATTAAGACCACTTAATATAAAGTGGGACCGATGCAGCTTTATACTTATTTAATCTAAAAGCAATTAAGTCAATATATGCATACACATGTGTGTCGTGTGGTATTATGGATTACTATGGATATTGTGTCATCAAACTTCCTCTTCTGCAATTGTGCAATTTAAACACAAATTTGCAGAAATACTGACAAAAACAAGTGTCATTTTACATTCTACATAATCAGATTCATGCTCAAGATGGATGTAACTCCAAAACAGCCCTGTGTTCAGTGTAGTTTAGCAAACAACCTTTTTTTCTTCACTCACATGCATCTCTATAGCACGTGCACACAGAAGCAGCTGCCATAAATCATGTAGAAATGCAGTATGGCCTGGCTTGCTGCGTGTTGTTGATTTTATGTCAATATTGTCTGGATGTGCACAGGTCAAAACAATGCTAGCGGTTCAGACATGACCATCTCCAACTCCCTTTGGCCTAATAGTCTAGACGCTGCTGTCTTCCCCATCATAAGTTTTGACACTAAGCCCACAAATTTGGGAAGAATTGTTGTGTAGTTCACTTCTGTTTAGCCAGACCAAATAAATATGCTCATTGTTTGGAAAGGAGAGGATGTTATAGGAACACTTAGCTTGGGAGCCAAACTCAGTGCTGTGTAAATAAAAGTTTACCGTCTTTTCTCTTTACTTAACTTCAGAATTTCAGAATCTCCCTCATTCTGTTTATTAACAGAGTTCCAAACATTTGTAGCTGTATTTAGAAAAAAAGATTTTTGAAATGCTATTTTGGTCGGTTGAGTCATAGTTCACCTTGTGTTCATGTTTATGTTTGAACAACATACTTTCCCAATGTCAAGCAGCCACGTTGTGAAAGTCATGAATTGCTTAGACAATCTGAATGACACTGAAAGACATTTTCCAGACATCGACAAATAGTTATACATCAACGCACAATAGGCCCCGCCCACTGGCGTTTGCCTACTCTGGATGTGAGTGTGGAGTCCAAAGCACATAGAACCCATTATAAACACTGATGCTGTCTACACCGGATACAGTATACAGCGTGTTCAGTTTCTGTCATACTCCACACACTCAAGTCTGTCGACAACAGGACAAATAGAAGAGTGAAAGAAAGTTCTTTGATGTGTCAAGTTTGCGTTTCTGTCCAGACTTTGTACAGATCCCAGCGTCAGAAGCAAGTGGATGGTTTATTTTAATGGTATGGGCCCTATCATGCACCCAAGTGTTTTTTGCTAGTTTCAGCCAGACGCAGTTATCTTTTTCATGTCCTGCGAGCAGCCACGTTGTTTAAATAGCAAATGCATTTGCGCCCATTTGTGCGCTGGTCTGAAAACCAGGTGTGTTCAGGCGCATTGTTGGCGTGTTGCTATTTTGAGGAACTGAAAACAACTGTGCCATTGACCAACAGAAACCTGATCTAAAGTCAATGGCGCAGTATTTTTTGTGTTATCTAAAGAGCATACTTATTGTGCAAATAACTTTAGTAACATTGTAAGTGAACCTCAAGGAACATATTGAAATAATTAAAAATCCATGGCATGAGCCCTTTAAAATGTATCATTCTTAGACACTAAGGGCCAGATTTGCAGGGTAAATTAGCATGAGAGCGCAATTCCAAAAAAAAGCACAGATGGGAGCGGAAAGTTCAGCATGTGATCTACTGATGATGCCTAAATTAAAGAACACATGCGCAGATGGATCATTTCCATAATAACCAGTGCAATCTACTTCACTTTTTTTGGGCAGTAAATAAACACCAGTATATTGACGATTGCAAATCTTAGTAAATCCCCTTGCATGATTCATTTAAATAAATCATGAATTTTGCGTCTGAAAGGGAAGCTCTTACACATGCATATACAATAAGGTCAGCCGCAAAAATAACCCTGTCCATGTCTTTTTAGTGCCAATTTAACTTTAGTAAATCCTGACAGTAGTTTTTTAACACCAAAAGAACGTTTGCGCTGGCACAAGCCATTAGTAAAATCGTTAAAAAGTCAAAACAACATACAAAGTCAAAATAATAAGATCAAAAGTCCTAGTTATATCTCACTATACAAAATTATGACTTTTTATGTCATAATTACATTTTTTTATGTGGAGGGATTTGCTTCAGTTGCAATACGTGTTTTTATTGAAGAATTATTGAATTAACAAGTAGTGCAATGTATCTATAAATAAATGAATCCAGCCAAATCTGTCTATTTTCCATCACGTTTTAGTTTAATAAATACATGCGTTCTGTATTAAGATTAAATTACACATTCTGTGCAGGTAGAGCAGCGTATCGCCCATGAAGGCCAAATTGTTTAATGGAAAAGAGCAGAGTAAGCATTCTGCCAAACTTGTCTACCACACACAAAAAAAAAAACTTTCAATGTGCTTCTCAATCACCAGAACAATTCAATATTTATGGGATGTTGTGGAGCACCGAGAATGAGGTAAAGCAGCATATGACCTTTCATCCCTTGAAAAGACAATTAATGACTTGTTTACCAGGAAGAAAGACCGAAACTGTTGAGATGACAAAGGGTTATTAGGCTGCTGATTTGATCAATTGCAAATACATTATGTATATATTATTATAAAATGAATGTATTGAACACTATATAGGGTCACATTCAGAGTCTTATTTATACCAGCCTTCTCAGTCTGAAAGCTCCATGGCTTGTGTAAATAAATGTGGCTCCCAACAGAATCAGGGCTCATTACTGCACAGACTGGCTCTGTGGATTCAGGCTGTGAGACAGTGATGAGACAAACCCAAGCTCCATTTAGACAATGACCATCTTTGGCCTCTCATGTGGCCTCGCGACCTCAAGGTGACCCACAACAACTGACCCATGACTTAAACAGCAGGTCAAACCTCTTTCTAAAGCAAACATATAATGCTTGGGGTTATTTATGGGGAAATTAATGTACTGTAAACTGCAGATTCATCCTGACAACACATCAATACAATTACAAAGACCCAATCTGTTTTCATTTGTGTGTGTAGTGGACTTGTTTTTTTGTTTGGTTTTTTTTTTTTAAATATTTGAGATTTATGAACAGGAATGATACCACTTAAGTTATGTTATTTGAGCCCTGGAAAGATGAATGACTAATTTTATTTGGGTTTATGTTTATGAATTGTATTAAAAGTAATAGCATTTTATTTAGTTTGTTGTTGTTTTTACCCAGTTATAATTCAAAATAATGTGAATTTTCAAAATAAATCTTGATGCCTTGTTTTTATATAGGAAAATCTGTATATTAGTGCTGCAGGTTACATTAATACGCCAGACCATATTTATGAAAAAGTTAAAATTGACAACAACTGAAAATTATGAGATACTAAGTCATAATTACGACATTAAAACTCAATTATGAGATATTAAGTCATAGATACATCAATAAGTCATTTTGAGATACAGCAAAAAGTAAAACGTATGATATAGAAAAGTCATAAATATAACATATAAGTCAAATTTTGGTTGATTTTGTTTATGATTTACTGTTATGTTTGACTTGTTTCATACGGTTTGATTTATATATTTGTATCAACGGAAACTTTCAAATGAAGAGATAAAAATAATTATGACACCAGTCAAGGTTTTGTTTTATTAGGAATTGTATGATATTTAATTTGACATATTCTCATGATGATGATGTTTGATCACATAATTTTGACTAAAAATAATGTCAAAATTATGTGATCAAACATCATCATCATGAGAATATGTCAAATTAAATATCATACAATTCCTAATAAAACAAAACCTTGACTGGTGTCATAATTATTTTTATCTCTTCATTTGAAAGTTTCCGTTGATACAAATATATAAATCTCACTCAGTCTCATTATAACTCAGTATCTCATATTTTTCATCTCATATTTATTACTTATTATTTGACATAATTTGTCATAATTATGAAAACTTAAAAAATTATGAGATAAAAAGTCATAATTATGGCAAGATACTTATGACATTCAATTTAAATTTTTTTTATCTCATAATTATTACGTTTTATCTTATAATTTGCCAAAACAAAATATTTTTCTAATGAGGCAAAAATGGGCTTCTATAAGATCACGTTCATAGTTGCCAATGAAGTGGATATATTTGAAATGCTGCTCTTTTTACATGCATTGTATCTATTGTCTATTATGAAATTCAGCCAAGACTTTATGTTGTATGTCATATATTATATGTGATGTAATATGCTTCAAATCACACATTATCTACAGGTAGAGCAGCACATGAAGGTCCAGTTAAGTTTTCTGTATGATTTTATTGGATTCATTTATTGTATTTACCTCAGCTTTAATTAAAACAGTTTGTCTTACTGTGTTGATTGCTTGTTTGTTCATCGGAAAGTGAAAAAAACAACAACAAAAAAAACCTTCCAGCCTCAGTAAATCAATATATCTTTATTGCAAGGATCTATATATCTGCTCATTTCACCGAGCAGATACAACGTTTATGAATATTCCTAATGTTCCCGAGCCTGTGCATTTTACTGCACTGATTTAAGGCTTACACAATGCCATTTACCTGGGATTGCATTGGATAGAGCAGTCTATATGTGCTAATAAATCCCTGTTTCCTCTAATGTCTTTCTCCATTGCACTTCAGCGTGCCAGCCACTATATCATGTCAACTACTTGAACAAACACAAACTTTTCTATCTGTCAAAAGAAACACTGTTTTGACTTTCTATATTGGTCCACTAAGACTCTAAAAATATTCAGAGAAACTAGAGTGTGGTTGCTGAATCCCGAATAGGTTTGAATATTGATTATTCACAAAGATGTATGCAGTTACAAAGCCCAGCTGGCTCTACTGTATAGCCCTGGGAAAAGGACATAAAACCTCAATATTTCTTGCAGAGTCATGCTGTAAAGACATATCGAACAAATCATGATAGCACTCCGGCTGCTTAGCATACTGTACATATTCCCGATCGACAACTTCCACAGGCAGAGATGTATAAAAATGCAGTGGACCGATGAAGATCCATCAAGTTTTTCCCATTCAGTGTGAAGATTGTATGGTAACACTTTATTTTAATGTGTCCTTGTTACATTTGTTACATGCATTTACTATATTAATAACTATAAATAAGGCATAATTGCATGCAAGTAACCCTAAACCAAACCCTAATCATAACCCTTTAGTAAGCACATGTAGTCAATTAAAGGTATAATTGCTCTGTGTATTACAGGGACACATACAAATAAAGTGTAACAAGCTGTATGAAACAATAATTCATGATAACATTTATATACACTATCCTTGAAGTCTTACACATATGGCATGACTCCCTCAGACATTGCACATTAACATTTTTGCACGTTGCCATAATATTTGCACTACATCAGCATCTGCCTTTGGGACATTATATTCACAAGACTTGCATTTTGCACTGCTTTTGTCAACTCTATTCCACACACACTACAACATCAAGGCTATTTTGTATGTATACTGTACCGAAGATCTTTAGGTGATGACAAATGTTCATTCAAGTCAGGTCACATGAACTGAAATCTATGGAACTTGAATATCACTCCAAGGTTTTGTTCCAACCCAGATATCAATCTCTTCCAACTTGAGTCTCACCAATGCAAATAAAAATAAGTGTGCTGAACGTCACAGTATCCTTTCATTGAGTGCTGAGGAGGCCCTTGAAGTCTTTTAGAGTCCTGCCTCTCTAATCAGATCTTTGCCCTTGGCAATCAAAACCTCTGATGTGAGTGTAAAAGAAAACGCATGCCACTTCAGCCCCCGCTGAGCCTCTCCACCCTGCCTGAGGATAACCAGATGTGTTCATCAAGAAGGTGCAGGTAAAAATAAATAATAATAAAAAAAACACCTAGAAAACTTTTTATAGTAATTCTGAAACTGTGATAAAACACACATTACAAGTGATAAATTATACATTATTTTTATTATTATGTTTAAGTATATATATACAACAAACTGTGATACACTGTGCATTCTGACACCTTTCTATTAGAACCAGCTACCCTGGATGCCAGCCGAATTTAGCCCCACCCACAAATTTTTTGCTCGGGCAATTCGGTCTGGAATCGCTCCAGAGGAGTTATTATGCCCGAACAGAAACAGTTCGGACCAATGAAATTGTCAGGGCGGGCTTTAGACGATGATGGACAGATGATCAACAGTAACGTAATCATCCACGTCATCAAAGGCGCTTTGGGTTGAATTTGCTCTTATCCTAAACGGAGAACTTGTTCGTATATGCATTCACCTTCACTATTTCTCTCAGAAACGATGATCGTGTTGGTAAGTACTCTGTGTATCCTTAAATTCTTTTATTACAATACTGGCAAAGATCATTTACACTCATCTTTTTCTTGTAACGTTAATCCAGCGCGCGTGCAGACAGGGTTGCCACGTTTTTTTGCAATGTCGCGCACAGTTGCTACTCAAAACTATAGCCCAAAACAATAACTTTCCGGGTGTTCTTCGGAAAAAAATGGCGTTTGGTTGGCAAAATATGTTATTTTGGCAAGGTTGGCTGCTAAAATTCGCATTCCTGGGTTTATATAATCACATAATTGGGGTCGCTTCAACCCGCGGACATGGAGAAAAACACAGACTTGACAACACAGTGCAGTTGAGTTCTGTTGACATTTGACAACTAACGCTACGCTGGCCGCCTCCGCTTGCTCTGATTGGTTGTGGGTCTATCCAATTGAGGTCTTTCCTGGCTCTGTTGAAACACGCCCCATAATCAAAGCTCAATGGAGCGGTACCAGACTCATATTCTGACTAGAATTGAGTATGGCCACGCAAGGCTAAGAACCAGCATTAACTTCTTGAACAATTTGAGCTACAGTAGCTCGTCTGTTTGTTCAGACCACACAGGCCAGCCTTCGCTCCCCACGTGCATCAATGAGCCTTGGCCACCCATGACCCTGTCACCGGTTCACCACTGTTCCTTCCTTGGATCACTTTTGATAGATCCTGACCACTGCAGACCAGGAACATCCCACAAGAGCTGCAGTTTTGGAGATGCTCTGACCCAGTCGTCTAGCCATCACAATTTGGCCCTTGTCAAACTCGCTCAAATCCTTACACTTGGCCATTTTTCCTGCTTCTAACACATCAACTATATATAAATTAAGTATAATTATATTTATATGTGCATACATACATATATGTCATAACATTTGGGGTTTAAATTATTCATAAGCCATCCTAAATTACATATGAAATCATATTATACTTTTTTCAATACAAGTTTTTTTTTTTTTTTTTTCTCCTGTCAGATGAAAAGACAGGAAAAAAATCCCGAGGCACATCTCCAGAACAGAATATTATAGACACTTGGGGATACCAGTAGCAACCACCTAGCAACCACAGAGAATTCCATTGCAACTGCAATGCCTTAGCAACCACACACTCTAGAATACTTTTGCACAAATACTCTCATATTCAGTTTTTGTAAAGCTCCGTGTCTCTAATTATTAAAGTCCATTATTCTATATGGTCTTTCGTTGGAAATGTGGGATATGTAATGGCTACTGACTGACTGACTGATTGATTTAGTTTTGTTTTTGTAATCTTTCTTGCATTGACATTTTGTTAAAACAAGCAAATTATGCCTACATTTTGATGGCAATCCTGCCATGGTGTGCCCCAATTAACATTTCACCAAACACTATACAGATGGTCACAATAACACAACATTCTTGTCGGCAGGAAACACACAGTGCACACTTAAAGCAACCATTTGAGGTCACATAACGAGAGGAATTCGGAGAAGGGCATTTTTAAAGTGAGGACGTAAACTAATTCCATCTCAGTGTGGATGAGATGAAAATTAAAAGGCTTTTGTTGGACAAAACGGTTGTGCAGGTGATTCATGTACAGAAATTGGAAGGTCAAGAGCGCAGACTAAATCCATAACCCAGGTGGCAGGATCCCTATCCCGCATGATGTACTGTGAGAGGATTTCACATGATTAATCAGCAAATTTGTTCAGGATCGATCGAAGGGGCTAACTGGGCATATTGGTACAGATTTCCCCATGTTGCTGATCTGAGACCAGTGGGATTGTTTTATGTCATCTTCAGTCATGTGAAGATTTGGGAGCTTGGAAAACTGATCAGAGACCTGCATTTCTGTCGCAACTTGATGTAGTTTAGTCCTTAATTATTAGTGTCCAGCTTTTATATCCTGTCCTGAAGGCAAAGACGTCTCTATGGAACTTGAGAAATTATATTTGCATTACTGTGGAATTATTAAATAATTCAATAATCAAACATATGTTATAATAAAATATATTAAAATATCACACACCATATGAAATGTTAAAAAGCATAATTAACAAAAAAATATTAAATTACTTCAAAATCTCAATAATAATAGTCTAATAATAATAATAATAATAATAATAATAATAATAATAATAATAATAATAATAATAATAAATAATAATTATTATTATTGTATTTTTTTATTTTAATGATTCTATTATTATAAATACAACTAAAATATTTATATTATTTTAAACAACAACAACAACAACAACAATAATAATAATAATAATAATAATAATGTAAATACATGATGTATTTTATTATTGTTGTTGTTGAATTTTATTGAATGATTATTATTATTTTGATTTCTATTTTTAAACAACAACAACAACAACAATTTGAAAGATTTGTATTTATTAATTTGTAATTATTTCTGATTAATTGCATAATTTATTGTTAATTATGAATTCTACTATTTCATATGATGGAATACACTCAAACTTTGGACCTATAAGCAAACTTCAACTCAAAGCTATTCATGCAAGCATGGAGTTATTGAAATACCACATTTATATTTCGTTGTCTCATCTATACCTTCACACCTGAAAAATCACCAATATTTCAGAATAATTACCATATTGAAGACTGCCGCGACTGACTTCTCTCAGAATAATAACCTTCAGGCATTGAGGAAAGAAATGTGTGCTCATGTCATTATATCATTATAGTTCTATCAGGTATAACTGACAGCTTGGGTTCAAATTCATCCCACGTCTGGATAAACTCTTTCTTCACTCGCATGTTTCCATAGCATCCCAATGTTGGCCTACCTGAATCTCTTCGAGGTTGTTGTAAAACGAAGTCAATCTCAAGATAGACGGTGCTTTTTATTATTAATCTAGCGTGTAGTAGATGAGAGAAGAGCCTGCTAGCGGTTTTGCAAGAAGTGCTAGATTTCAATTAAGAATGTCTTTTTCCTGCTTATTTTCCATCTAGCGGCTAAGTCCTTATCATTGTTTTTCAAAATCAATAGCTCGAAATGAGTCACAAGGCTTATGAATTAGAGGCCCAGCAGCAACAGAAAGCATGAAGCAAGCACAAGTGCAGTGTAAACTGGCATCAAAACGGGCATTTATGCCTGCAATTATTGCACTCCAAGCAAGTGTACACAACAACATCAAGTGGCACGGAGCTTTTAATGGTGATCAAAGTCAGAGTAGACAAAATTGACATGGCTTTTTTATGTGTCGTCTGAGATTTGGAGCAGCGATTACGTTGGGCTCATGTCCAAGCAAGATGTCAACCGAAGCTGAAGGGACTAAGCCTGCAATTTTAGAATGATGGTGATTTTAGTGATATGAGCATGCATTTATGACCATTCCAGTGATGATGGCTAAAGGAAGAGCACTTGAAAACGATTTCCATGAATGAATGAACAAAATAAATAAACAAATAAACAAATGTAAATGTTTTCCATCTGATAATAATAGAAATACAAACACATGATACATCCTTTTGTAACATTTAATACAATAATACAAAATAAAAATAAAAATAAAAAAAGTTTCAATCAGAGATAATAATATAAACACACACACACACACACACACACACACACACACACACACACACACACACACACACACACACACACACACACACACACACACACACACACACACACAAACACACACACAAACACACACACACACACACACACACACACACACACACACACACACACACACACACACACACACAAATAATAACGTGTTTTACTTAAAAGACTTTCTTTCTTGGACCACAGAAGTAAAATTTATTTGAACATTATAAAAAAAGGCATTTGGTCATGATATTCGCAAGAAATGTGTTTTTGCATCAAACAAACATGGTAATTGTGTGTTGTTTTATATTAATATTTCTATTCTTAGAACGAACATCAGCACTCTGCATCATAAGTCAAATCTATACATTAACTGGTGTAAATGAGCTGTTTTTTATTCAACCTGAAATATAGCAAAAGTTTGTACGGGTCAGATCAGGTAGAAACAGCTCATTAAGATGCACGTTTACACCTTTTACAGTGTGGGACGCATTTCCATTAGGATAAGCACACACTCACTGAACGTATTTTATGGAGAAAATTATATTCACTGTGGCAGGCTTTGTCATTAACCTTGGATGACAAATTTATGCATTTTCTAAATTACCTTTGTAGTTAATGACCACTCACAAAGCTACTAAAATGATGGAGAAACAAAGGCTGAAAAAGTACAGTGGCATCGTGGCTTCCAAGATGTTTGTCACAGAGCATATCACTGTTTAAGACCAACACTAAGGTGATTTTCATTCATTATTGCATTTAATGCAACAATAAAAGCAACAACAACAACAAAAAACTCCCTTCTGTCCATTGCATGTTTTTACATGGGACAATGTTTCCATTTTCTTATCTGTTGTTGATTCCATGTTTATTTAAATATGTCAACAGTGCAGCTGAATAAACAGAGATAAAGATGAGAGCAAAATAAAATGGGATGGGGAACTTTAGATTAATTGAAAACTGCTTTTCAATTTCAATAAGGATTTTTTTGTGTGTTTTTTTTTTTGTACCAATACATTTAAAAGTACCCTCAATTTAAAAGCAGATCGGTTTAATTAAAAGAGTGCTGAACCATTCAGCAGTGTGATTGAATGTAGGTCATTTTGAATTACGAGGTGGGGTTTCGGACAAGGAGAAATTATAAATTAGAGTGGTGAATTACCTTATGATGTTTAGATTTAACTTCAAGTGCATAAACATGAACTCATTCTTAATAGAAGCATGCAGATGTGCTAATAAAAAATACATATTCACAAGTGACATGCTTTACGTTCGTTTAAAATAATACTTCTCTCCTCTTGCATGTCTAGATTTCACATTTCTCATTAGACCATAGTATACATGAATTGACTTTTTTAATGATTAGAGCAGTATTTATCTGGCAGTGAAATCACAAACTTTTACTAATGCAATTAATAAAAGTGCAAAACTGTCACACTTCTAAACAGAGAAAATACGCCGGGAGCCTAAACATTAACCACACTTAATGACATGAACCGGCAAAGAATTGATCAGAGGCAGAGGTATAAATACACAGGAGCTAAACGAGACACAGGTGACGATAATCAGAAACTAACAGGGAGTTATGCGTTTTGGCCATACTTTTACATGACAACAGCATATTTTTCCAAACAGGTTTTGAAGTGAATTTTTTTTTAGAAAACGATACTGTTGTTGTCTCGGTGTAAACTACAAAAACACAAATTTGTGAAATGTTCATGTCAAGCGCATGCGTATTACATGTTCAGTCTATAGGAGTGTAGGTTTTCTTAACAAAGTGGCATTGCCAACTACTGGCCTGGCAGCAGAATACAGTGTTTTTAAAGGATCCCTGAAATAAAAAATGAAGTGTTTTAGTATGAATATGCTAGCCTTAAGGTTATGAATAAGCTCAGAGCCGCCGCTTCCACCACACACAGGTTCGCAATGTCTCCTGGACCTTACAAGTCGGTCCAGGACGGGCTCCTGTAGGGGACGTCACACCGCAGGGCCTCCCCTTTCTTGAGTCCGCTTCTCTTCACTGTCTGCTGCCACAGAATGAAGCGAAGCACACTCCTCTCCTTTCCCAATCTCCTCCAGTCAGACAGCCCTAACCAACAATGATAATCAACAGATACATAAGAAATAAAAATATACAGTTGTACAGAGAATTAAAAAGAATAAGATTATATATAGATAAAACCAAAGATAAGAACAAACTCAAACAATATATACCACTCATGGTTAATTAACAATACACTAGGGGTGTAACAGTACATGTATTCGTTCCCAACCATCAGAGGTGGGTAGTAACGAATTACATTTACTTCGTTACATTTACTTGAGTAAATTCTTTGGGTAACTAGTACTTTTAGAGTATATTTAAAGTTGGGTACTTTTACTCTTACTCGAGTACATTTCTTTTGTAAAACTGTACTTTTACTTTGTTACATTCGGTGGCATTCCTACTGTCAAATAATGACTTGTTTGTAAGTCTCGTTAAACGTTGGAGAGGCTGATTCATGAGTGGCTACGTATTACCCGCTTATAATTAGCGCGCATTTAGTCGGAAGATGATGGCTGAAGCAGAGGAAGATGTGTGTGAGCTACGGGAGGCAGATCACCTGTGGCCACAAGTTCAGTCTTCACAGAATAGTTTCATAATGCGATGCATGCTGTGTGCACCGAAACGAACTGACATCTCAGCAAGTCAGCATAAAAGAATTCCAGCTCTAACCTGAACAAACATGTAGCGGTAAGTGTCACAGTGATGCCTATATTTGACCACTATCAATGGTAATTTGGTAACTATAGACGGTTTTACCTTATTGTAATACTATTTCACACACCGTCCGAGATCCTTTTCTCCGAACAACACAAACGTTCACATCTGCACATTTACATATCCTTTTTTTTCTTTTTTTTTTCACAAAACGAAACAAATTGAATAGTCTAATGTTACGTTATGCACAAATCCGGACAGACCTGTCTGAAGTGTAGAAAATTTGCGTTCAGTAATGCAATGCTGTTTCCAAGCTGTTGCCGTAACAGGAAAAAGACCAGAGGAAGTAGAGACGATCAATGCAACCCAACCCAAAGCAAGACTTCAGAAAAATGTTTTGAAACTCAACGTATATAGGCTACGTACGTGCCCATAGCCTATATACGTTGAGTTTCAAAATATTTTTGTGATGCGCTCTGCAAGCAGAAATCGGAAATTATAGATTTCCTTATTTTACAAAAGCACAAGGTTTTGTTTTTATTGTGAGTGTAGAGTGTACACAAATAAAAAGACAGTTTTGAATGATGTCTCTTATCTAAATTTTCAATGTTAAAAATGGACATGTAAATGTATCAAACCGTGACCTCAAAACTAAGGTACGTATACCGTGACTTCTGTGAACTTCTAAGCAGACAACAAGCATACATCAACCTCTTCCTTTGGTAACCATGAAACGGCTTATCTAATCCCCCCGGGAACTGGAAGACTCTTACTCAACATGCATGACAACCAAAGGCATTGAAGGATCTAGATAAAGACAAGCTAGCAGGGATGGGATTAGATTTGAGGAAGCTTCCACGACAAGTGTTTAACAAGGTTGGGCTCAGCAGGATAGCGTGAGGCGCAAATAATTAGAACACTGGGGAACCGTGTTCTGCAGGGGGTTTCAGCACAGACCTGGTATGTGTCAGACAATACAAGCCTTTGTCATCTCCCATTGTTCATTCAGCTGTCAGCAGATGGTGTAAATCACAACATGTGGAGGTGTCCCATCTGTTGCTCAGGGCATGATCATTTGCCTTTTAAATGTCTAGAAGGGTTGAAAACATAATTGAGCAATAATAAAGACAGTGAATGATAAATGTATTTACCCAGCCCTTCAAAAGTCATTGTGTTATGGAATATATCTTTCTTTATAAAAATATACCAAGGAGACTTTTGAGTCCACATTTTATCTTTTATTTGTCCCACTATATGAGACATGTGATGTATGTATTCAGTTTGTTTTGTGAGAAATATATAAAGATACATTGTGAATGCTATATGTTAAAGCTATTTCATGCACTTTGACTTCTGGCATTGTTCGGGTAATGCAAGTTGAGAAGGATTTGTTTTAACAATGTCACCGAAGAAGTGTGTTTTGGTGGTGAGGGAAAGATAGTCTTGATAGCATCCCAAAGAACCCAGCGTTGTTTCTCAAGTGTGTTCCTGGCATTTTCTGTGACAAATGGTTTATAGGCAAGGCTTGTTGGATTGGTAGATCGTTGCAGGGGGTGAGTGAAACAGCATCAAATGTCTGTTTTGTTGGCTGTAAGTGGATACAATGCAAACAAAAGGAACGTATAGTGAATAAGCCTGTCTGCGGTTTGGTTCTGGGTTCGAATCCACCATTGTATAGTTCTTTTTTTCTCATGACAACCAAAGGTGTTCATCAGTGATTCTGAATCAGAAGCACAGGTTTGTTTACATTTTATTTTGTGATTTAACCAGAATGAATATAGAGTCAATGATGTGATGATGATGATGATGATGATGATGATGTGTGTGTGTGTGCGCTCATGCACGCAATTATTTAGCTCCACTCACGGCACGCCTTCCAGAGCTTGACTTTTTTTTTCGGAAAGAGTTGGTACAGCTTATCTATCTTTTATAAAACTATTAAAATAAAGACTTTTTTTGATATATGAAGGATGCAATGCTACTCTTTAGGTACTGTGTGTGTGTTAACCCCCTTTTAAACTTTGGTCACACATTAGGTTAGAGTCCAATTCTCACTATTAACTATGATTTTTGCATCAATAGACACCTAATTGCTTCTTATTAATAGTTAGTAAAGTAGTTGTTAAGTTGTCATTGGGTTAGTTTAAGGGATGTAGAATAAGGTCATGCAGAATCATCCAAGACTCCTTTATCTGTGTTTACAATTCCTGGAAATAATGTTTATAGACGGGACAGAGGGAAGGGGAAAGGAGGCGGAGTGTGACAGAGTGACCTTATGCTCGTTGGTGCGGGCAGCACACACACACATACACGGTCATCCCTTGCTTACCTCATCCTCCGCTTTCTGCTGAAGCGGCGGGTGCACACGCACGCCGATAGCACGCTGGTCTGGTCTTCACACTTGCATACATATCCACTCCGTTTCCATCCCCAACTGTAGTCACACTGGCCCTAACATACATACACATTAGCTTTGTCTTCCACTTGATGTTTTGTCCTGTTGTTGGGTTATACCTACCTGTTGTGAGTGTTTGTTAGCGTCTGTGTTGCCGGTCTTTTGCATGACTTCTATATCATCAGCCGGTCGAACCCGAGCGCCACCCAGTGGCCTGGTTAGTAGTGCTGGGTCCGACTTGTGTCGGCGTGTCGGCGTGAGGCAGCCAGAAAAACCCGGTTCGTCCATTGTCTTAGTTGTTACAAGGGGTATTATTTTGATGTGTTTATTATTTTTATCTTTTGTGTTTGTTATTTTGACTGCATTTTGGTTTATACAAATCTTATATAAGTGTTATTATATGTGTTTTATGTTTTGTTATATTGTCGTGTTGTGTAAGTGTATATACTTACCTGTATACTTACCCCTATGTTGTTAATGGTTTTAACTGGAAAGGGGGGGCTTAGCCTACAAGAAGGAGTCCCACAGAAAGATCTAGGTCAGTTTACCTGGCTAGCAAGCGTGCAAGTGTGGTGCCGTGAGCGATCTTCTTTTGTCTGCCTTTAAAGTAGTTGGAGTGTATGTATTTATATTTTTTATTTTTATTTTGTTGTTTTGCACAGTTTTGTTTCATTGTAGATAGCATTGGGTCTGTTTTCACCTCTCGAGCACTGTAAAATAAACGAGTCACCCCGACGACCCGAGTCCCCTGCAGCGACATCTAGAGGTGAGATGTATGCTGTGATGCGTGACTTTCTGAACACACAGGAGCAGAGGGAGAACCGAAGGAGTTACAGAGTCTACGAGAGTCAATTCTGCAAGCAATCCGGCCAACTGAGGAGTTAAGTGAGGACAGCAGCCCACGGATGGAGCTCCCTACACCAGCCCAGCGGAGGAGTATGGCTTGTCAGAGAGACAGAGACTCACCGACTGACACCAGGTACTGCCAGCCAACACCACGAACGGAACCGTGGCTGCCAGTCTTCCAACAAGGAGAGGACGTGGAGAGCTTCCTTCACCGCTTTAAGCGGATCGCTAGGACCTGGAGATGGCCAAAGGCGGAGTGGAGCTACCATCTGGTTCCACTGCTGTCTGGGCAAGTGCTGGAAGCCTACCAGGCTATGGATGAGGACCAAGCGGAAGTTTATGCCGAGCTGAAGGAGGCACTGTTGGAAAAATTCAACATTTCGCCGGAGACTTACCGCCAGGGGTTCCGGCCCACGTCGGCTCCAGCTGGAGAATCGCAGACGGAGACCTACAACAGACTGAGGAACTTGCACCGTCACTGGGTGAGACCTGAACGGCCAACAACTGGGTCACAAGGCAACAGTGTGTCCAGTTCGTAAATTTGATTGGGTTTTGTTATATCACAAGGGAGGAGGACAATATGAACAATGTGCATAAAACCCAGAATGCTTGTCTTTGCTAAAAAAATGTCATATGTCACTTGTTCCTTTTGATCAGTTGGTCAGTGTACAGTGTGTTCACGGGGATGTTAAGCAGTATCCCCAGACTGAGGTGAATGTATGTGTGCAAGACCAAACTTACCTGTTAAATGTGGCAATTGTAGATGACTTACCTGCAGACATGATTTTAGGGAGAGACCTACCAGTGCTCACTGAACTACTGCATTCTGTTGAACCATGCACACTTATCTCTAATGCTGTCAATGTTGCTTGTTACGAGCTCAGGTTAAAACACTACACTGTGTTTCGGACCCCCTAGGGCTATACCACTTTACAGTCCTACCTTTTGGGCTGCATGGGACCCCCGCAACATTCCAGCGGCTCATGTATCAAGTTCTCAGAGGTTGTGAAGAATGGTCGGCTGCATATCTGGATGATGTGGTCATCTACTGTGCAACCTGGAAGGATCATCTTTGACACCTCTGATCAAGATCCAGGAGGCTGGCCTATCCCTGAATGTGGCCAAGTGTGAGTGGGCGAAGGCAGAGACCAACTACCTGGGGTACCATCTTGGAAACGGTGAGCTGAGGCCACAGGTGGACAAGGTAGAAGCCGTTCGACGTAGCCCAAGACCACAAACAAAGAAGGAGGTCCGATCCTTCTTGGGACTGGTGGGATGGTATCGACGATTCATTCCCAACATCTCGACCACTGCCGTCAAATTGACTAACCTGCTCGGTAAGAGTGTGAAGAACCCAATTGTCTGGACTGAGGATTGTGAGCTGGCCCTCACCACCTTGAAGAGGCAGATGTGTTCGGGTCCCGTCCTCCTAAGTCCAGACCTCACAAGGGAGTTCACAGTTCAGGTGGATGCTTCGGATGTGGGGATTGGAGCAGTTCTGGCCCTGGGCGAGATGGGTGGAGAAAGGCCCATAGCGTTCCTGAGCAGGAAACTGTTACCCCGAGAGACCCGATACTCTACTGTGGAGAAAGAGGGGTTGGCAATCAAGTGGGCATTGGAAAGCCTCTGGTATTACCTGCTGGGGAGGGAGTTCATCTTAGAGACTGATCACCGAGCTCTGACATGGATCCATACCATGAAGGACCACAACTCTCGGGTGACTAGGTGGTACCTTTCCCTGCAACCCTACCAGTTCAAGGTCAGACATTGACCTGCGGTCCAGAACAGGATTGCCGACTACCTGTCCCGGAATCCGGTCAGTTCGTGGCCTGGAGAGGGGGAAGGTGATGTGACAGAGTGACCTGTCCCTATGCCCGTTGGTGCGGGCAGTACACACATATTCTTACCTGTATACTTACCCCTACAAACATACATAAAAATAATAAAAAGAGAGAAATAACTAATGTACCACAGTGTCAGTTCGATTGAATTCCGCTGTGCTCCTTGTTGTGATGAAAATTTCAGAATCAGAATCTGAGTCTGAGGCATCATCCACTGAAAAAAAAAAATCAAACAAACTATCTATTTTATCTATATCTATCTATTATCAGCAGAGTTTTAAAATATGTAAAAAAAATATTGAATCATGAGATCCACTAACCTCTTTTATAGTGTTTTTTCTAGGCAAATGAAAAAAGTGATCCTGCAATATGCCTTTCCTATTTCCTTTTTATAATCTGCCAATTTGAATGGCCTTTCAGATCCAGGCACATGGACCACCTCTGAGCAGTCTGGATACAAAAGGACGTAAGGTCCTTCGTGCATGTCCTTGTTAAATGTTCTCATTTTCTGTACTCCCTGTTTCAGTAGATCAGGTGCTGCTACATCTGGGTCTGTAAATAACGGGAGTGTTTTCCCTCTTAGAGGTTTTAAATCGGTTCCATCAGATTCATGTGGCACCATCAATCCTACATTTAGCATCCGACATTTTAATCTATGTGAGAGACAGTATTGATAGTCATCAAATAGATATTCCAGTGCAAACTTTGGAGTGTGTTGGTGTTACTATAACCCTTTCAGCACAAATGTCACTCATTGTATTTGCTGTATATCGACCACCAAATGCGACAAATTAATTCTATTTAGATTTAGCTGTAATACTTAAAAAATATGAAACAAAAGAAACTCTGTTAATGGGTGATTTGAATATAAATTGGCTTAATAAAGTAAGAAAGAAAAAACATAAGGAAATTATGAACTCGGTACAAATTACTCAGTAATATACCGACAAAAAAATTCTCAAAACTTGATTGATCTCATATTTACAAATAAACCAGATAGGATTACCAAAACATACAATTTAATAACAGGGTTGTCAGATCATAACCTTACTCTAGTTGCTAGGAAATTAAACAAATCTAGGTATAGAGACAAACAGCAAATAAATAAATGAAATTACATTTTTCATATTCCTAAGAGAAATCAAATTGCACTGATGAATGATTTAAATGAAACAGATTGGGAGTCTAAAGTTGATAGTAAGGGCTGTGAGTACACATGCAATAATATTATTTTAACTTTACAGGAGACTATTACCAAATATACATAATTAAAAAGAAATAAAACTAATAAAAAGAAATCGCCATGGTTTATTAGCTCTCTCTGGGATCTAATGAAGCAGAGAGATCTGGCACTTAAAACTTTTCTTAAATCAAAAATGTCCATTGATCATTATGTATATAAAAGTTTAAGGAATAAAGTCACTATGCAGATTAGAAAAGCCAAGGCAAACTTTTATTTAGATCTGATTAAAGATGTAAAAGGTAATAGTAAACTTATTTGGAAAAGTATGGGTAAATTACTTGGAAAAGAAAAGATGAATAGTGATCAAGTACAACTCAAAATAAATGGAGCTATTCCAAATGATACAGTAGTAGCAACACATTTTAATGATTATTTTTTAGATTCTGTGCAGGATTTGGCTGATATGTTTCAGAAACCAATTTCTGTACATACATTTAATTGTGATGAGTCATTTTTTGTAGATGAAGGAAAAGTTTTAAAAGCAATTTCACACTTAAATAATAGTAAATCTAAAGACATCTTTGCCATTGATTCTGTGTTTTTAAAAGAGCACAAGGAAATGTTGACTCCAGTATTTACTAAAGTTATAAATCAGTCTATAAATTAAAGTATTTTTCCTATAGCTCTGTAAACAGCTATAGTAAAGCCTATACAAAAGTCAGGAGACAAGCTCCAAGTCTCTAAATATCGACCAATAAGCATCCTTCCCACTATCTCCAAAGTCTTTGAAGAAGTAGTTGCAGCTTCTCTGGCGTGGCCATACTCAATTCTAGTCAGAATATGAGTCTGGTACCGCTCCATTGAGCTTTGATTATGGGGCGTGTTTCAACCGAGCCAGGAAAGACCTCAATTGGATAGACCCACAACCAATCAGAGCAACGGAGCGACGCGTAACGTTAGTTGTCAAATGTCAACAGAACTCAACTGCACTGTGTTGTCAAGTCCGTGTTTTTCTCCATATCCGGGTTGAAGCGACCCCAATTATGTGATTATATAAACCCAGGAATGCGAATTTTAGCAGGCAACCTTGCCAAAATAACATATTTTGCCAACCACACGCCATTTTTTTCTGGAGAACCCCTCGGAAAGTTATTGTTTTGGGCTATAGTTTTGATTAGCAATTGTGTGCGACATTGCAAAAAAATGTGGCAACCCTGTCTGCACTCACGCTGGATTAAGTAACGTTACAAGAAAAAGATGAGTGTAAACGATCTTTGCCAGTATTGTAATAAAAGAATTTAAGGATACACAGAGTACTTACCAACACGATCATCGTTTCTGAGAGAAATAGTGAAGGTGAATGCATATACGAACATGTTCTCCGTTTAGGATACGAGCAAATTCATCCCAAGCACCTTTGATGACGTGGATGATTACGTTACTGTTGATCATCTGTCCATCATCGTCTAAAGCCCACCCTGACAATTTCATTGGTCCGAACAGTTCCTGTTCGGGCATAATAACTCCTCTATGGAGCGATTTTAGACCGTATTCCCCGAGCAAAAATTTTGTGGGCGGGGCTAAATTCGGCTGGCATCCAGGCTAAGTTGCAGCACAACTAGTGGAACATATTGATCATAATGCTGCTTTACATCCTCTTCAGTTTGGTTTCAGAAAACGTCAACGGAGACAACATGTTGCTATTTAATAGAGGAAATAAAATCAAGTTTGGATAGTGGAGGAGTTGTAGGGGCGGTCTTTCTTGATTTGCGTAAGGCATTCGATACAGTAAACCATGAACTACTGATAGATAAATTAGCACATTTCTCTATTGGTAGATAATATAAACTGGATTCAATCTTTCCTTAGTGCAAGGCAGCAGTGTGTATTGGTAAATAATGTATCATCTTCCCTATACGAGCATGCACCATGGGTGTGCCGCAGGGCTCTATATTAGGGCCCCTGTTGTTTTCTCTTTATATAAATGATTTTCCATCTATGTGTACTAATGCTAATGATAATGTATGCTGATGACACTGTGATGCATATTCATGGTAAAACTGTTAAGGATGTTGCCCGAAAGTTAACTGAAGAAATTAAAAAGATTTCCAGTTGGCTGAAAAACTCTCACTTAACGATGAATGTTGATAAACGGTTTCTTTACAAAGCAAGTTTTCGTCATGTATAACTGAATCAAAAATTATAATTGAAGGTCAAGAAATATCAAGGGATGACCAAATTAAATATTTAGGAGTTACTCTGACCCCCAAAAAAAAAAAAAAAAACATATTAAAAAGACAACGAATATGTTGAAAATGAACATTGCACAGTTTAGATATATTAGGAACTCTTTGACCATAGATGCATCAAATTTATCTAAATGCTTTTATAGTCTCGCACTTTCGTTACTGCATGACGAGTTGGTCACAGGCCTGTCAAACAACATTGAGGCCTCTGAAATCATTGTACAAAAGTTATCTTAAGGTTCTTGATAAGAAATCTTGGTTATTTCATCATTATTTCATATTCTCAAAAAACGTAGCTTATTAAGTTTTGAAAATATAATCATATATTCACATCTCTGTCTTTTGTTTAAGATAATAAATGGTACTGGAGCTCCTCCTTAAAAAAAAAGTTTATCTTACTGAGCTCAGAAAATCCATTTTGAGACACTCGGTCGGCTGTTCGGTGCGAGTGATGGATTCCACTATGTAAAACAGCACTTGGTAGCTCAGCTTTTTCAAGCGTAGCCATCAGACAGTGGAATAAGTTGCCAACAGAGTTAACCACATGTGTAAATTTTAACAATTTTTCACATTGGGTCAAAAAATGGCTTCTTTCACAACAAACATGTTCACATAATGTTGAGTAGTTGATGTGTATGTAAGAGTGTATTTGTAAATGTATGTTGTAGAATGAATGTAGGGTTTGATTATTTTAATGTTGTTCTGGGATAACATTATTATTAACTTGATTTATTTACCTCAGCCTGTCCAGGGCCTGCAGGTGTAAATTAGCACAAGTGCTACAATCTGGTAAAATGCATCTCTCCTTTTTAAGGTTTAATGTATATTTAACACTGTCCCTGTTTAAAAAAATAAATGAAAATGAAATGAATAAGCCATTCATATGTGCTTAATAAGTAACAGCCAATACCATAGTAATGTGCATGCTAATAAACAACTAGATTAGAAAAGGACCCTTTTGTTTAAAAATAAATAAATAAATAAAAATAATAATAATAATAATAATATAAATATATATATATATATATATATATATATATATATATATATATATATATATATATATATATATATATATATATATATATATATACAGTCATACGATTAGTATTATAATAGTATTTTCATAGTTCAGAATAAATAAATGAAATATCGCAGTTCAGGGGAAAATCCAAATGCTTAATTGACATGAAACCAATGCCACAGTGTCACATTTTCTTAAAGTAAAATATACATACTGTCCCAAATACAATCAGATGTATGGCATTCTGAACTCTGTATAAAGTTACACTCCGCTCCACTCAGCATCCAGTCTCTGGCTCAAGTCCAATTGACCCAGTCTGCACAACACAGCACAGAGATCAGAGTGCAGCAGTTGTCAAGCAAATTCTCTTTCTGAATTTCTGCCCGAGTCTTTTCTCATGCACACTGCTATCTCAAAGCAAATCTCACAGTATGGCTGTAAGCTTTACATAATGTCTATGATAATGAAAGGACATGAAAGTGCTGTTCCTTAGCGGGAAAGCTGATAACAGGCCTCAAACGAATGCAAAGAATTTTAAACAAAGTGGGCAGGACTGCTGTTTTATGCTTTAATGCTTCTGCTTCTGCAGTTTACCACTTGCATTTGCAGTTTTTGTTGTTGTTTTGTTTTTTTTGTACCAGTTTTGTTGTGAAAATGTTTTCAGCCCTGAATTGACAGGACCCAGACAACATTAACAAATACATACATACACCCACACAGATTCATCCACACATTTTAAACCTTGATTCTCATGACTCAATATCAATTAGGATGTTTTGCCTGTTTGATTCATGATTTTTTACAGAAGAAAAAATACTTAAAAAAAACATCCATTAGTTAAAAACGGCTGTTGCCTGGCTGTTGTTGGAAATAAGAAATTGTCGGGTTAAATAAAGGTAAAAAAATAAAAATAAAAAAAGACCCCGTAGAGGGACACAGAAAAATAGAAACCCTCACATAAATTCCCAGAAATAGAAAGCTCAAACTCTGAAGCATTTTTGTTGTGCTTTTGCCATTTTATTATTTTAAAAATAATTTGTAAAATTATTATTTATTTATTTTTTCATGGCCAATAATGGACACAATGCAGGAAATGGAACAAACAAAGTTTAATAAATAAACCAGTAAATACAGACAGTCAGAACAGAAAAAGTAATCCAAATGTCTTGATGATGATGATGACGGTGATGATGATGATGGAGAAGCTTGGCAGGCAATAACTGCAGTGGGGTAAATAAATGGCAGCAGAGATGAATGCAGAATGTCTAATGTATGATGGCTCCCAGACAGCAACATAGATCCGTCTGCCAAGATCCGGCCCACATCTGGGCCGACACTATGCTGTCTGGGCTTGGAGCATGAAAAAAAAAAAGTTTTTGACCAACGTTTTCCACTTTTTTTTTTTTGCAAGACTACTAATAATTAAATATTTGTTCAGTTCTCACCAAAGCTCTCTCTATTTTGGTGTACAGAGATTATTAAACTGTTACACTGCCTCAGAAGTCTGTCTGAAATCATTTTTGTGAGCTGCCTTCATGTGCAAATTCTGCCTGCAAAGTCATTGCCTGATAGGGCAGCAAGGCAACAAGTCAGCTGAGTTATTTTTCCACAACTTATTGTACTTAATAACTCAAGCACGTACCGCTCTTTGTCTTATTTGTCTCAAGTGTCAATAGTGCTGTGCAATGCATATATACCGCAATATACACAATAGCCTATAGCAAAATCTCTAACGATAGTCATTTGGTACCATCGCCATATATATATATATCCTCATAATGTTCAGCCTATAGTAAATCCTATAGCTAACATGCAAATTAAATTACTGAATTAATTACATGCATCTCTGAGGATCATATGATCATAAAATGACAAAATACCTTCAACGTGACCATCAGTTTATTCAACGTGATCTCATGACAATACGTGAGTATTTTTACGTAAAGTGTGACGTGAGTGTGAGTTCTACTACGAGTAAGTTACATTTACTTACGTTTTCACACACAATAAAACGTATAATACTGACTTATTAACAGCACTAAAATGTACAATATTGACGTATTGATTGCACTAAAGTGTAAATTATTTACGTATCCAAGTGTGAATGTGTACCAGCCACCGGCTCCCATGCATTTTCATATCAAAATCGTGGCATTCATATTTTTTTAATATCCAGTAGTCACATCAATACATGTTTTCAGTCGCATTTATTAAATTCATTTTACTAAGTTAATCTACATAATATAAAATAACAGAAATATAAAATACCATTTTGCTCTGTTTGTGACTTCTGCTACAAACTCATTTCGGATGACTATAATGTTAAAAGAAGACTGCATTTCATCTTAAGATGAATAACATTCTTGCCAACCATTTTGTAGTATTTAGTTTGTTGTTTGCCGTGAGACATAAAAATACGTTTTCTCCTATTCAGCAACTGGCGATCATAAGATATACCAAAACAACATCAATTCACAAAACACAACACTTTATTCGTTCGCTGTAATCCAAATCGAATCCATATGTTTGCGAGAAATAAATCCAAATTGAGCCTTTTATCCAGTGATGTTTCTTCTCCATGGTAGGTTTAGGGGTAGGTGTAGGATTAGCAGTTCAAAATATTTGTTTAATGCTCTATTGTTACCAAAATTTTCATTTTCCAACGTTTTACCTTTTATTTTCTTTATATTCTGTATTAAATTGTTATGTTTAGGTTTGGGGTAGTGTTAAGGGATCGTACATTAATCAATACAATGGTCAAAGGGAAATTATATAGATATCTTTATGATATAACAAAAAAAAAAAATGTTTTTACCAGTATAAAGTTTTGTATTCTAAAAAAAAGATTTCATGATGGATTCGTAAATATTTTACGTTTTATAGCTGTAAAAATGTAATAATACTACGTTTAAATGTTGCAAATACGTCTATATTCTACATTTTAGCACTTCTCCAAACATACTAAGACATACGTTTTGTCTCTTTGAAAGTAACGTATTAATACGTATTAACGATGAGACCAGGCTGGTTTATTGCATATTAACTGTTTCCCCACCAACATTTTTGATAATTTTCAGAAAAATGTCTTAGCCCCCAGAATATTTAGTTGAATGAACATCTGAACCTGCAATATATAAAAAGAAAGAACATACCCTCTGCTTTTAGACAAACAAACAAACAAACAAAAAAGCGGAGCGTCTATTTACACTAATTCTGCCCACCCATTCCTGGTTGGGCCACACAAGATTAAAAAAGACGCACACCTAATTTCTGCAGTGGCGTAGGTTGTAAAGAGTATGGTGCATGAAAGTACCTTTTAAACGTGATCAACCCGCTTTTGAATCTGCTTTTTGCCAAACTCGCTCCCTTTTTCCATCACATATCAGATCGAAAAGGCATTTATTTTCAATAAAAATGAAGAACATATTTGAAAAGAGGAAATAAAATGCCTAATAAGTGTTTTATAATAAAGTATTTATTGGTTAGGGTTATGGGTAGGTGTAGGGAGGGCATACTGTCCCAATAATGTGGCATCCATTTAATAATTTTAATAAATATAATAATTTACAGTCTATGTTATTATTGCATTCTGTTAATGTACAACAATACTGAGGTGCAAATAGTATCTGCCACTATTTATGAGTATACATAACATCTAAACACTATTTGTACTTATTGCAAAGACTACATAGCAAATATTACACAAATAGTGTAAATAACCGCTACTATTTTATCTATTTTTTATTTCTTCTCTTTTTTATCAACACTTGAATGTTGGTGAATGTCATAAAAAAGCAATATTTTGAGCAAATCAAATTTTTGTCAAATACTCCATCCAGATCGGAGTCAAAACACAGATGGAGTAGATGGAGTCCATCAACACCCCAAAG
Source organism: Gobiocypris rarus (assembly GCA_023029165.1). Taxonomy (NCBI): domain Eukaryota; kingdom Metazoa; phylum Chordata; class Actinopteri; order Cypriniformes; family Gobionidae; genus Gobiocypris; species Gobiocypris rarus. Next base: position 11,346,173 of record CM040914.1, read on the forward strand.
CTTCACAGTCCTGTAGCTCGTCCTGGGTCGAAATAGAGATTTCATTCAGTGACATTAGGCAGTTTTGATTTATATGCTGATTAATTTTGATGATCACGTTATTTAACATATGCATATAATTACATTTGATATTGCTAGTTTCTGCCTCTTCTTTGCATGCGTTTTCATCAAGAGATTCAGTACTCTTTCAGAATATGTATAATAGTGCCCCCTACCGTATAACAGTGAAAACACGGAACGGCGGGTAAAGAGTTAAGCTGAAACGTTAACTTGCACCACCTTCATATAGAGACATCTTTGCTTTCAATGTTTTATTAAAATGTTGACCAAGACATTCAGTTCAGAGTTTCCCAGCCTCTTCTAACAGTTTCATGAAGCAATACCAAATCTCTCTCCCGCCTACTCTCTCGCTCTCTCTGTTCATGGTCTATATCGGAGCTGCTTGTGCCAGCTAAAGGTCACCCGAATGCAATAGCAGAAGCCTGAATGCTGCCCTGGTGTTAGTAGTCCTCTGCCGAGCAATTATGGCAACTGAATTACCATGGCTTGCAAGGTTGTCTGGGATCATTACCAATTAACCTTTAGGGATGCCTGGCACCCTGTTTGAGCATGTTTTGTCGGGGAAACAAAGGGGACAGGAAGGAAAACACTGGTCTAAATTATCCAGAGCTTGACAACACACAATTACCAACTAATTATCCAGAAGCTTGCGTACTCTGCAGTGCTTCTGGTGGCATCATATAGGTCTGTGTCATAATACAGCAAAGTAGAAACTTTGGTTGTTATTGTCTATTGTCTTTTAAAGGAATATTCCATGTTCAGTAGAAGTCCACATCAATCGATGGCACTTGTTGCACAAAAAAAAAAATGTGCTTGGATGGTAATACTTACCTTGTAGTCTTTTTTTTATATATAAATAAATGCATTTTATAAATAATGACCTGTAATACCTTCTATACTAGGGTTGGGTTTCGAGAACTGGCTCCATTTTAGAACCTCTTCCAAATTTCCAAGATCCATGAATTCGATAAGACATGTATTTGATTCCACTTTGTGCACATTTTAATATGGCCAGATTCACATGTCCGGCTTCTTGGCTTTTGGATTGGCCCACACTGGGTAAACTTTTCTCCGGTATAAAAGAGAAGGATGAGCCTAACAAGAACCAAATCTGTCTTTATACAAATTAAATACCATGAACATGTTTGAACTGACTTGGTGATTTGTTGGTGAGACTACAAAGCTCCAATTAAGACTTACATTTAACCCCCAGGAGTCTGAGCTGTTTTGGGGCCCTTCAGAAGTTTTGACATGCAGATCATTTGTTTACGATTTTATTTGCATTATTTAAAACCTGCAATTTCAAGGTTTCTTTAGACATATGTCTCATGTTTGTGTGATAAGTTTTCACTAAGTTAGAGATCATTTTCTGAAGAGAACCAGATTAGGTGTCTTTGACAGAGAGGCTGCAGATTGAGCATCATGTTTGTTTTCTTTATTTTGCAAAAAGCACAACAATATGTTTTTATTGGGACTGTACAAAAAAATAATAATAAAAATAAATAAATAGAAACTTAACAGATTATAATAATGTATAACACTTGCCTGAATGATAAAAATCATTTTATTTATTTGAGTTATTTGTGGCTCTTTGGCACTGATTAGAAAAAAAGTGAGCCGATCACGCCGGCACGACGGACGACTCCAGGGAGTTAAGAGAAACAGAGGAAGCTCCTCAAAAAAAGGACATTTTCCTTCTTTTTTTTTTTTTTACATATGCAGAGCTAAATATGGATATCAGTCCAGGATAAAGAGACAAGATGTACTGACGGATAAAAAAAATACACGATTATGATTTGCGATTTTCAAGCAGTTGTATTATGTTTACTATAGCAATTAGCGTGCATAGTCTTCTGCATCGCATATAAATATGTCTGCCATTATACGGTGATTAGAATCCACATCGGATCGCAAACATAAGTTATTTCATTCACTTGCTGCTATCTGAAAGTTAGTTTTGAGCTAAAATTATTGTAAAATAATGTCTGATGTTAGCTGGTATATGAAATCACCCATATCTACAGACTCAGATAAAATCCGCCTTTGTTCGTAACCACTCCTCAAGTCCGAGCAAAAAACCCTAACAAGGTTGTTCCCTTAATTTGTTTGAGCAGCTATTTAGATTGATATGTTCTAATATGCTTACCGTATATTTCCTCACGCCTTTGAATGTATCATGAATGTATCTTAGTAAAACAGCTCTATTGCAATGGAAAACATACAAAAGATCTGAACCAGAAACAATGTAACCTGTTTTACAGAATAGTGACGTTTTTTGCTCATAACCCCCATACTACAGCCACAAGACATATAGTAAACAATACAGTAGCAATCCGTCTAATTTTTCATAATATTTGCACCTGCTTGATATGAGTTAAACTCAAATAACATACAATATTTCAGTAACTTCTTTTAAGAATGCTCATTTATTCATGGATCTTGGGAATTTGGAAGAGGTTCTAAACATATGATTATTATATCACTATTTGAATACCTTTTCTATGTGAATCACTTTAAATTACCATTGTGTAAGAAATGTGCTATATAAATAAACCTGCCTTATTCAAATGAAATGGAACAAAAATGGCACATGAGCAAAAAACAAATATATACAATTCCAAAAATGACACCACCATCATTAAACGATATTATTGGAGCTTCAGTTTTAGGAAATATGTATTCTTTATAAACCATTATTGAAGTCACATCTATATCTATATAAAGAAGTAAGTAACTGTATGTCTAAACATGATTTTTGTGTGACCAAAAAAAAAAACACTTATCTATTATCGACTATTATCAAATCTTACCATCTTACAACTTTGCTTCCAAGACAACACAATGCCTAAAAAGACTGTAAAATGGAAAGAGCCATTGGCTCACTTTAACCTCCATTTCTTTCTTTTTTTTCTTCTTTTGTTTTTACATTTACTTTTTTTTGTGCTCTGCTGTTTGAGCTAGAGCAGTGGTTCTCAACCCTTTTCACATCAAGTCCACAACAAAACTCAAAGACCCCATGACTTCTCCAGTTGTTTATGATTTACTGAATTAGGATGAACAAAAAAAAAGATTCGGCTGAGGCCACCTAGTGGGCCCCGGCCTGAGGTTGAGAACCACTTAAGTAGAGGCTTTTCTTTTTTTTTTTTTTTTTTTTATACTGTGCCAAAATGCTGTCAGTTAAGCTCAGCTTTAGCACGGATGAATCGAATGTTTTGAGGAGAATGTGCAGCTGTCAGTCGTGGCACCGGTGTGGATACTGTCATTCAGAATCACAGATTCTACTGTTTGAAAGTATGACCAACATAAGAATGTCATCTGAACAAGTAACAGCTATAACATCCACTTTTGTTCTGACCAACTAAAGAGCGATGATTAAATCTAACGATCGCTTTATCATGTCATGTAAAACCATGCAAATTATACTTTGGTATCAAATTGTTAATGTTAACATCAGCATTGTTTGACTACAGTTAATATGTTTGGGGCTACCTGTAGTTCAGTTTCCATTTCTATGCAGTCTAATTTCTCATTGCCATATACCAACAGATCATACCTGTCAAGTATCCCGTTTTGGCCGGGAAAGTCCCGTATTTTACCCTTCTTTCCCGCTGTTCTCCTGTATTAGTATTTCCCTGTAAATCTCCCGTGTTCTAACCTGCGTTATTAAAAAATTATAATACTGGAGTAAAAAAGTAAAAATTTTCAATCTGAGCTCTAACTATCCTCGCGATAAGGCCGGCTACACTTCCAGCTCGCGGAAACCGTGTGCATGCTAGAAATAGAACCGATGCCTATTTTTCACACGACACGCAAGCGTGTTGGAAGCGTTTCCAGGCAAAATAGAATAGGAAAATATATTTATATGTAATTTTGACACAAATACATATTAATAAATGACATTTTGATGTTTGAAAGTCTCTAGGTTTTGATATAAATGCAGATTTAACTGTAATTTAAATAAATAATAATAATTATCGATTTTCAATACATGTCAATACAGAACGTAAATTCTGTAGCCTATTTTTTTGCCGTCAATACCATAGATATGTGTGGTCAATACTGCTGACGTTGTCTTTGCTGTATCAGTAGGCTATTTATGTTTAACATGAAGTATACATTACATATAGGCCTTCCCTGTACGTCTCCTAGCAGCAGCAGCAGTGCCGCGTCAGACACGCTTCTGGTGTGCAAAGACATAGAAAACGCCACGCTGCAGAAAAGCCTAGCAGCCGCCATGCTCACAGTGTCTCCGGCGTAACTGCCATCTGCGAGTTCAGAAAGTGTATTTAGCATGGTACGAAAGATTGTTACAGAGAATAGGATGACACTAGACAACAGAACTGTTTGCGCTCCACTCTAATGTAAAATGAACCACTCTAGCCCAGCCCACAAATACACTCCTTCCAAAACAGTCTTACAGAATGCAAAGTCTGCAACAAAATTGTAAAATAACTCACTAAAAGAGTTAAGAAAAGTTATGTGAAATGAAAATAAAAACCGTAAAAGAAAAGCAATATGAAATGAAAATGTGTGGAATGAAAATAAAATGTAAAGACAAGCAATGTGAAATGAACAGAAAATATGCAAATAAGCCTTTAAATAAATGCTCTTCATATATACCCCTTTGTGTTTTCATTTGGGCTATAACACCTGTCTTAAAATGTAATGGATACCGGAGCTTGGTTGGGGTGGTGGGACTGCTTGCGGTGGGCGCCAAAAATTTCCTTATTTTCACATCCAAAACTTGACAGGTATGCAACAGATTAATGTGGAGTAGAGGTGAATTGCTCCCTATAATATCTAGCACAAAATAATTGATATTTACCATAATGCACATGGCAAAATGAGAAAGGCACAACAAGTGAAGGTATTAAGCATAAATTAATAGCAATTATTACCAAGGCATAAAACCAGCAGCTTACCTCTTCCTGTTTTTGTTCTTGCCGCATCCCTCCTCCTCCTCCTCCTCCTACTCCTCCTCCCCAGCTCTGTTTTTATTACAATTTTGCCTGTTGTGGGGGGCAGTCGGAGCTCTCTAGCAGATAGCAAGCCAAATCTGTTTACCACTTTCACAAAGGTTATATGGGCACACAAACTCGTGAAAGAAAACTCTGCAACTGTATGAATTAAGCAAACAAGTGTGCTGCTGTTATAATTTAACCATTGAAATGTCTTAGGCCTATCTGTCCAGCAGAAAACGCAGTCTCTGTGTCCGTTTTGAACCACAAAATCTCTTTTTTTTCTGTAGCTACTCCGAAAGCATTTTACAATGGGTGAAACTCCAGTTGTCACTGGTAATTGTTGTTCGAACCTTTCTGGATCCGCCATCAAATTGATAAGTTTAATTATATCAAGTGCTGTGAGAAAAGGGTATAAATCTCCACCTCCAACATCCTCAGACGCAATAGATAGTTTTGAATACTGGCTGGTTATGTACTGGTATTTTCTATAATTTTTAACCCAAAAAAGTTACGGACTGCAGCTTTAAGTCTCCATTAAGAACACTATCTTGTCAAGAACACTGCATACGTCTGAATACTGTATTCTTTGGAGATTTGTAAGTGATTCAATAAATGTATGTCCTTAAAGTTGGTTTATATGTTGTTTTTACTAAACATCTTATAAAAGAAGTTTGTGAAACATAAAACGAAACATCTATGCTTCAAAATCGTTCTAAAAGTTCAACTCTTAAGTGTTTACTGACTCGTTTGACTTATTATAGATTTAGTTGAGACTAGACATTGAGATCCATGACAGCCTGAAGCACTAAAGGATTGGTTACATGTTCCATTCTTTGTCGGATATGAAAATGGTGGTGGCTTAAAGATGAGTGACCGTTAAAAGCTGCCTGCCACATAAACAAATCGGAGGAATAATTTAGAGGATGCAAAAGAGTCGTTCTTTCAGAACAGACTTCTGACTCAACACTTTCAGTTCCAGTGCTCTGACAGCACGCCTCACATCTCACATGGATTTAAGGCTCATTTGCTGCAGACAACCTTCTACTGTCTATTTCATATGTGTCTTCCCCAAAAACAAGCTGGAAAGAGATGTCTAAAATATTTCATATTTAACTGAAAGATTATTTAAGGGCAAGTATTGCAATTTTATGTGTACTGTTATTTAAGCGATCAGACCTTGATGTTCACAGCTGTAGATATATTTAGATGTACTAAATTTTAATATTTTTATTTTGATTGCCCTCTGCTGATCCTGCATGCAGCTAATGACATTTAAACATTTTTTTCATTGTTCACTGTTTGCTTTCAGCAGAGTTTCTCTGAAACCCTCCACCTCCCCCAGCTCCACCTGCCTAGAACTGTATATATATATATATGTACATATATATATATATATATATATATATATATATATATATATATATATATATATATATATATATATATATATATATATATATATATATATATATGTGTATGCATAATTGACTATGTGCAAAACAATTATACATTAACGTGCAAATCGAATGCAACTACATGCTAATAGCAGAAACAACATTAACAGATATGCAAATTGATGCCACAATTAGTCCAACTGTTCTATGAGATAGCTGAGATAATCTGTGTCCACTGTGTCCATCTGTTTAGGAGTCTGATAGCTGAGGAGTAGAAGGAGTTTCTCAATCTAGAAGTCCTGCATTTCACACTACCTCCGTCCCGAGGGTAGAAGTGTGAACATTCCATGCTGGGGTCCTTAAGGATGGAGGCAGATCTCCTGTGGACTCTGCGATAGTAGATGGCCTTCAGAAAAGGCAGTGGAGTTCTGATGATCTTCTCAATAGTCTTCACAATTCTCTGCAGACGATTGCAGGCCCTCATAGTAGTGTTTCCATATCACACGGTGATGCAGCTGGTCAAGATGCTCACCACAACACAGCTGTAGAAGTTGTTGATGATCTTAGTCGACATGCCAAATTTCCTCGGGAAGTACAGCCGCTGTTGTCCCTTCTTAACCTAGGTGGTATTGAGTGTCCAGGTGAGGTCCTCACTGATGTGGACCCCCAGATATTTAAAACTACTCACCCTCTCTACTTCAAGTTCTCGGATAAGCAGTGGCTGATGAGTTCTCCTCTTTTTCCTCATATCCACTATCATCTCCACATATTGAGGAATAATATATATATATATATATATATATATATATATATATATATATATATATATATATATATATATATATATATATATATATATATATATATTATATATATATATATATTTATTTATTTATTTATTTTTATTTTTTTACATAGTAGTACTATTTCACAATATTTATAGGTTTACTGCATATTCGATCAAATAAATGCAGCCTTGGTTTGAATAAACAACTTCTGATTTTTAGAACATTAATACAATCTCACCAAATACAGATTTCTGAACAGTAGTGTATAAGAGAGCAACCTGTGAACAAAACTATTTCCATACAGAATACCACTTTTGTTTACATATATTTTGTCACTTAAAATAAAAATATCATATTTGCTTATGTGGAACTCTTATGCTGAATTGTGAATGGAAAAGCAACGATTTATGAATAGCTATTCTGGTTGCTCAAACAATGACCTTTTGATTGAGCTGTTTTCCTTTTGGTTTGTACCCTAGGGATGTACAGCAGTGTGTGTTGGAGCACGTTGTGTGTGAGGCACTGAAGCATCTGTGAGAGGGTGACTGGTTGGATTCGTGTCTATGGACTGGCCTTCTGCATATGCCTCACAGAGCATGAGGCAACTAGGGCAACAGTGCAGCCGCAGTCACATCCACAGGCTGAGCAAGTGTTTGCTTATGTGGGTGTGTGCGTTTTGTCTTCAAGCAGCTGTCAGTATCTTTCAAGAGGCATTGGTCGTGAAGGCTTGGATCTTCCCTTTGCCCCTGCATGTGGTGCTCGTCCGAGAAACGCAGCTGTGTTGGTTTGCTAGCTCTTTGTGCAGGATTGTGAGATTTTTTATATGCATTTATTCCCGGGCCAATCAAAGCTTTGCTCCTGGCTTCGCAATGATCCACTTGCAAGGGAAATGGACAAAATTACCTCCCACTTCACTGGGAATGACCTCTCAATTCAGTCTACCTTCTAGATCTGGGACTGGGGGGCTGTCAATGTCACTGGCAATATTTTCCATCTAGTGGTCTGCCATGCATTTTGTAACCACTACATGCTTTTATTTTCTTTGACATTTTTTCACTATTAATGTCAATGTTTTATATTCATGTACATGTTTTGAATATAAAAATAAGAAATGTTGGAAAAAAATGCAATGATACTTTTTAAACTTCCAGTTTAAACTAAACTGCTAGTAGATAGCGTCAAGTCACTTAAGAGTGAGGCATTCATTCAACCGATTCATTGAAAATGCTAAGTAATTCAGTAACCAAACGCCGCCGAGCGCTGCTTTGAGAATGCACAATAGTTCTGCTGTGATCTTTCTTTGGTGAATTATAACAAAATGTAAGTAACTTAATATTTACTATGTGTTTATTGAACTTTAAAATTAATTTGCAATTGTGATATTCGGCAGAACAGCTCACATGGTCGTGTTATGTTTGTTACATACTGCTTGGTTTTCAAGACGTAACCAGTTGAGCCGGTTTACTAATCAAACTGAATCAAACTTCAGCTCCGGGTTTATAATGCAAGACGCACAGCCAAAGAAGTACGTCCAACAGAAAAAGAACAGAATGAGCCGGTTCAACCAGATTACAGAGGAGTCTGATGAGTGAGATACTATGCAGGCCTGAAGCGCGTACTGGAAATATGCTTCTTATGACTTCTGTTATTAAACAACATTTTAATTAAACCTGCAAAAACCTTTCTGTCAAGAGATGCTACATTTTATTATTGTGCATGCAGATTATTTTTTTAAGTTGTTGCGCAAGATCAAGTAGTGCTCACAAATGGAGCATAACACAAACAAGACTTTGCAATAAGTGCATGAACACACAGGGTTTAAATGGGCAAAACAAACAAGATAATGACAAACAGGTGACACTAATCAGAACATGATGAGTCCAGGCAGTGAGTTATGGGAATTATAGTTCAGGAAGCGGTAAATGAGAGGGTAGGTGTACTCTCCGGTGGTTATATTATAAGGACATATTTATCCTTAGTAAATAAAGGTTCCAGTCCCAATCATAAGGTCCTTAAATTATTAAATATAAAACCAAATAAATTAATAAAATAAACAAAAAATAAATAAAGAATGAATGACTGACTGAATGAATGAATGAATGAATAAATAAATAAATAAATAAATAAATAAATAAATAAATAAATAAATAAATAAATAAATAAATAAATAAATAAATAGAAGATAATTACAGTCGGTTCTTTCAAACCACAAGGACATATAATATAATATGAATTTCCATTTTAATTAATGAAAATAAATTATTACATAATATTAATATTTTTCATATAAAATATTATTTTGATATATATGTACACACATTTAAAATATTTTAAAATGTGATCACAGCAAATACTGATGTATGCTGACAATCGCAAGATTAGTTGTTTAGCAAGGTAAAGTTAACTATTGCTAAAATATTGTAAATTTACCGCCTGGGCCTGATTGATGGCCATGTGAAAATGTCAATGCTGATCATTTCCTTTAATATTTCCTTGTCATAGGTGATTCTTCTTATCTGTTCTGATGGTTTAAATAGGTATTTCAGGTTGTTCCTCTGATGTGGAGCACATGGCTCAATCCGTTGAATTATCCAGGGGCTCAGGAGGTTCTTGGCTGACAGGTGGGTCAACACTCACGCTGAGTTCCAAGAGGCTATCACTGCTGTGACAGAAAGCGCTACAAAGAGAAATAGAAAGGGATGGAGAGAGGCAGAGAAGACAGAGAAGGCAGACACAAGGGAAGAGAGCCTCTTTCAACAAACTGACATAGCAACACAAATCTAAGAGTCAGCCCAGAGGCATTATTCAAGGCCATGGAAGATGTATAAAAGGAATCAGAAGTAATATAAATATTATATATATATATATATATATATATATATATATATATATATATATATATATATATATATATATATATATATATATATATATATATATATATATATATATATATATAGTGGGTAATGGAAAGTGTTCAGACCCCCTTAAATGCTTCACTCTTTGTTATATTGCAGCCATTTGCTAAAATAATTTAAGTTTTTTTTTTCTCATTAATGTACACACAACACCCCATATTGAAAGACACAGAAAAACACAGCATTTTTGAAATTTTTGCAGATTTATTAAAAAAGAAAAACTGAAATATCACATGGTCCTAAGTATTCAGACCCTTTGCTGTGACACTCATATATTTAACTCAGGTGCTTCTTCTGATCATCCTTGAGATGGTTTTACACCTTCATTTGAGTCCAGCTGTGTTTGATTATACTGATTGGACTTGATTACGAAAGCCACACACCTGTCTATATAAGACCTTACAGCTCACAGTGCATGCCAGAGCAAATGAGAATCATGAGGTCAAAGGAACTGCCTGAAGAGCTCAGAGACATAATTGTGGCAAGGCACAGATCTGGCCAAGGTTACGAAAAAAAAAAAATCTGCTGCACTTAAGGTTCCTAAGAGCACAATGGCCTCCATAATCCTTAAATGGAAGTTGTTTGGGACAACCAGAACCCTTCCTAGAGCTGGCCGTCTGGCCAAACTGAGCTATCGGGGGAGAAGAGCCTTGGTGAGAGAGGTAAAGAAGAACCCAAAGATCACTGTGGCTGAGCTCCAGAGATGCAGTCTGGAGATGGGAGAAAGTTGTAGAAAGTCAACCATCACTGCAGCCCTCCACCAGTCGGGGCTTTATGGCAGAGTGGCCCGACGGAAGCCTCTCCTCAGTGCAAGACTCAAAAAAGCCTGCATGGAGTTTGCTAAGATGGTGAGAAATAAGATTATCTGGTATGATGAGACCAATATAGAACTTTTTGGCCTTAATTCTAAGCGGTATGTGTGGAGAAAACCAGGTACTACTCATCACCTGCCCAATACAGTCCCAACAGTGAAGCATGGTGGTGGCAGCATCATGCTGTGGGGGTGTTGTTCAGCTGCAGAGACAGGACGACTGGTTGCAATCGAAGGAAAGATGAATGCGGCCAAGTACAGATCCTGGACGAGAACCTTCTCCAGAGTGCTCAAGACCTCAGACTGGGCTGAAGGTTCACCTTCCAACAAAACAATGACCCTAAGCACAGCTGAAATAACGATGGAGTGACTTCACAACAACTCCATGGCCCAGCCAGAGCCCTGACTTAAACCCAATTGAGAACCTCTGGAGAGACCTGAAAATCATTGTCCACCAACGTTTACCATCCAACCTGACAGAACTGGAGAGGATCTACAAGAAGAAATGGCAGAGGATCCCCAAATGAAAAACGTCTCAGGTTACGTATGTTACCATGGTTCCCTGAGAGGGAACGAGACGCTGCGTCGAAACGCTGCGGGAACGCCTCTGCGTTACTGTGTCGTGAAGCACTAGTGAAATCAGTCCAATGGCGTGACGGGACGTCATATGCGGGTGACGTCATTGACCAGGAAACTATAAAGCACTCCTGAACCAAACAATGTCAGCTTCTTAAATGTCGAAGCAAGACGGTCACAGGCATGCTGGGAGTATGGCAAAGCGACGCAGCGTCTCGTTCCCTCTCAGGGAATCATGGTTACATACGTAACCTGAGACGTTCCCTTTCAAGGAACTCGCTGCGCCAAACGCTGCGGAACTTAATACCCACACCGCCATAATACCAAGTGCCTGTCTGTGTGAAATCTTAGCGCACACTATGTCACAAGCACTCGAGACCCGGGAGTCGAAGCCACATCCAGGTTTTAACCATACTCCGAGTTGAATTGGCTCGGATCCTTAATGATGAAGGTTGACCGGCCGACTCATAAGCAACTGAAATAGCCTCAGCTATCCATTTGCTCAAAGTCTGCTTAGATGCAGGCTTCCCCTTACTAGGGGACCAAAGACCATACAAACAACTTTTACACCACAGGGCAGTACTGTGGCCGTAAGCATCTAATGCCCTTACTGAGCAAAGCAGATTTCATTTCTCCCTGGTCTAGTTTCTAAAACAGACGGAGCTCTGGAGTGAAGAATGGTCTCTACCACCTCAGTGGGAGGACCTGAATCTATGAGCTGGGCCCCCTCAGAAGCCAAGCCCACAGTTTCCATAACTCTAGGTGGGGGTGAAATATCCCCCGGAGGGCCATCTAGGAGAGACACTATGTTCTGATAGCCACACTCGGCCCGACCAGAATGGGGCTATTAGTAACAGACGAACCCCGTCCCAGTGTCCCTCTCCAGTACTCCTGGGAGCAGCACCAGGGGAAAGGCATACAGACGCAGCCTCGGCCGCGACTGCACCATGGCATCCAATCCCAGAAGGGCTGGATAAGCCAAAGGAGCTTCACCACCTGAGGGCGGAGTCTCCACTTCACGGGTGTCAATCCCTGCCTCGACAGGAAATCTGCTCCGTAATTTACTCATGATTAACCTACAGCCGATGAGGGATGCATCCGTTGTTAGCATCAAGCGACAACAATGAGCCCCCAACACCAGTCCCTGGGACAGAAACCAAGGATTATTCCACATAACCAAGGCACGAAGGCAACGCCGCGTGACCTTGATCATGCAAAATGGATTTCCCCTCGGGGAGAACCCCTTGGTCTTGAGCCACCACTGCAAGGGTCTCATGTACAGTAGGCCAAAAGTTATCATGTTGGACGCTACTGCCATCAGACCTAACAGTCTCTGAACTGTTTCACAGCAGGTGACTGGCCTAGCTTCACCTTATTTATGGCTATGAGAATCGCTTCTACCCGAGGTGTTAGATGAGCCTTCATGGCTTTAGAAATCCCAAACTACGCCTAGAAATGTGGTCCTCTGTATTGGAGATAAAACACTTTCATGGCGTTTGGCCTCAACCCCGATACTTTCATGTGAGCGAGAACAGCATCTCGATGCTAAACCGCTAGTTGTCTTGATTGTGCCAGAACGGGCCAATCGTCACTATAGTTCAGAACGCAGATGCCCTGGAGTCTCAGAGGAGCCAGAGTTGCATCCACGCACTTCATGAACGTGCGGGGAAATAAAGCTAGGCCGAATGGAAGAACCTGATACTGGTAAGCTTCGCCCCCGAAAGCAAACCCGAGGAACCTCCTGTGTTGAGGAAGGATGGAGACGTGCAAGTATGCGTCCTTTAAGTCTATTGTGACAAACCAGTCCTCGGACCTGATTTGACATACAATCTGTTTCAGCATGAGCATTTCTTTACTGCAATTTAACTGACGCAGATCTAGAATGGGACGCAGCCTTACATCCTTCTTCGGAACTATAAAGTACCGGCTGTAAAACCTTGATTCTCTGCTGTGGGAAGGGACCCTCTTTTTAGCCTCTTTCGCAGAAGAGTCTGTACTTCTTGTTCCATAACCAGAGCCTGCTCGGGGCTGACCACTGTGGATACCACCCCGTTATCTATCTGCAGGACCCAATCAGAGAAATTTGGCAGAAGTTTCCACGCTGCCAAAAAATCTACTAAGGGAACCAGCCTCTCGAGGCTGGCCTCTGGTGTTTGTTGAGCGGTCAGCTTGGTGTCCTGAAATGGCGCACCGGCAGGGATCAACCGAACCGTCCCTCTTTGAGCCCTTCTCGGAGGGCATGAGCTTCCCGTGACGCTACATTTCCGGGCGGACATGGAGACGTGTGCTTGCTGAGGACCGCTGCGCCCTGAAGCACCAGAGGTGGCAGGGTTGGCAGAACGGCCCCCTGATGGCACCGAAGGGGGACGGGCACAGTGTAATGCGGTGAACACCGACCCACTCCGAAGGGGACTGCCATCAGAAGTCTGACCCTTCCGGTTTCAGGACTTTATTTTATTTTTAACGCAGCCAAATATCAGCCAGACAATTAAAAACGGTCTGGATGAGAGGCTGAATAGTGAATAGTATTTATCCTTTAATTCCTCAGAATTAAATGCAGCCGGATATCAACCAGACAAGTAAAAATGGTTTGGATGAAAGGCTGAATACAATGTATTAATACAAATAATCTTCTAAAAAGTATTTATCATTTAATTCCTCAGAATTAAATGCAGCCAAATATCAACCAGACAAGTAAAAACGGTCTGGAAGAGGCTGAATATAATGTTAATACCGACATCAACTCAGATGAATATTTAACATTTAGTTTAATCAGAAAACATTTACAAAACTTGGTTTTCAAGTTGACCGACTGAATATTCACTATATATATATATATATATATATATATATATATATATATATATATATATATATAGGCCTATTTTTTCTCACTTTTACAAAGGGAACCATAGACAGTCTGCAAACAAACATGGGCCTACTTAGTTTGCACACGATCATAAGAGAGAGAGAGAGAGAGAGAGAGAGAGAGAGAGAGAGAGAGAGAGAGAGAGAGAGAGAAAGGGCTGCTCAATTACCCACGCATATATTGCGGACCATAATCCACACATTGCCTCAGCAAATGCAAGATCTGTGCCGCGATCTGTAGCAATTCGATTCTTATTGTAGATGCAGACTCATAATTTATGCGATGCCTCGGCAAACGCTGATTGCTTTTGGGGATTTTCTTCACACAAATCAATCGTTTGGCCACAGAACACTTGATCGCCAGTTTGCCAACAAATACGTGAGAAAATTATTGAAATGTTTAAAAACAATGTTATTCAAAGAAAGATAGGAGAGATTTGGATATTTCACATTCAACAGTGCATACCATAATTAAAAGATTCAAGGAATCTGGAGGAATTTCAGTGTGTACAAGGGTGCAAGCCTAAGCTGAACAACCGTGATCTCCGATCCCTCAGGCGGCACTGCATCAAGAATCGTCATTCATCTATAAGCGATATCACCACATAGGCTCAGAACTACTTTGGCAAAACTTTGTCAAGTACCACAATACGTAGTTAAATCCGCAAATGCCAGTTAAAACTGTACTGTGCCAAAAGGAAGCCCTATGTTAACAGTGTCCAGAAGCGCCGTCGACTGCTCTGGGCTCAGAGGCATCTGGGATGGACCATCACACAATGGAAACGTGTACTGTGGTCAGATGAATCAGTATTTCAGGTATTTTTTGGGAGGAATGGACGCCGTGTGCTCCGGACCAAAGAAGAAAAGGATAATCCAGACTGTTACCACCAACAAGTCCAAAAGCCAGGGTCTGTCATGGTATGGGGTTGTGTCGGTGCCCTTGGCAAAGCTAACTTGCACTTCTGTGAAGGCACCATTAATGCTGAAAAGTACATAGAGATTTTGGAGCATAATATGCTGCCTTCAAGAAGACATCTTTTCCAGGGACGTCCATGCATATTTCAACAAGACAATGCAAAACCACATTCTGCACACATTACAAAGTCCTGGCTGAGGAGGAAGAGGGTACGGGTACTTGACTGGCCTGCCTGCCGTCCCGACCTGTCTCCAATAGAGAATGTGTGGCGCATTTTCAAAGCCCAAAATGCGACAACGATGACCCCATACTGTTGCCCACCTTAAGACTTGTTTGCAGGAAGAATGGGACAAAATTACACCTGAAACACTTCATCACCTGGTGTCTTCAGTCCCTAAACGTCTTTTAAGTGTTTAAGTGTGAAAAGGAATGGCAACATTACAAAGTGGTAAATGCTTTACTGTCCCAACTTTTTTTTAAATGTGTTGCAGGTCTGAATGACAGGAAAGGATGCATAATTACAAATTACATGAAGTTGACCAGACAAAACATGAAATATTTTTTGTTCATATTGTCTGCAATGAAATACAAGTCAAAGTAAATTTGCGTTTTCCATACTGTCTTACCTTTTTCTGATTTGGGTTGTAGGCTATACATATTCATAAAATCATGTCTCCTTTTACAAATGCAAAGAATTAAAAGTGTGTTGGGAATCCGTTTGTGGACCACGGATGCTGCCTGTCATTGACTTTATAGGCATCACTTCCGTGGACCCATCACAGAATTTTCGTTGTTTCCATGAAACTACCACAGATTTTGAGTTAAGGGTCCGTGTTCACTTCACGGAATTCTGTGAGATCAGGTTGCTTTATATATATAAAGGGCCCTTTAAATTGTATGATTATCCCCGTTAATGCCAATTCCTTTCATTGTTTAAACAATGAATGTGAAATTGCTGGATGTGAAAATTATAGCAAAAAAAGCAAAAAAACACTAACCTGGAATCACATTGTGCTGGGTGTATGATAGGGTCTCTCTCTCTCTCTCTCTCTCTCTCTCTCTCTCTCTCTCTCTCTCTCTCTCTCTCTCTCTCTCTCTCTCTCTCTCTCTCTCTCTCTCTCTCTCTCTCTCTCTCTCTCTCTCTCTCTCTCTCTCTCTCTCTCTCTCTCTCTCTCTCTGTGTGATTAGTATTTCATCAATACAATTATTATTGCTACATTATCATACAAGCAACATTAACAATATTATTATAGCAACATAATCATACAAGCAGTCCTTTCAGTGCCACAGAAGTACACTATTACAAATCTTGATAAAAAGGAAATACGGATCAGCATCTTCATCTAATGCAATGAGGAGGAACAATCTCCAGATTTACTCTCACTTTCATAAACTAACAGATTTCACTAACAATTTTCACCTATCTCTGTTTCACTAGTGTGTCAAATTTCTCCACAGTGAGAGATACATTTCAGATATTATCCAAATTAGATGCACAGCCCCCCAACCTTAATCTAACATTGCGTTTTATTGTGTAGCATAGTGTAACTGTGAATCTAAAATATCCATATTGAATATTATATTGTTTATTTAAGATATTTTGTACTTCATTTGATTTATAGTTTGATGTTCTGATTACAGTAATGCCATGGAATACATGTAAAATTAATCAAATTTGCAAACGTGTAAAATGTGTTCATCTTGCAAATATAGTTTACATTTGCATTTACATTTTGTTATCTCTAGTGCATTATATCTGGCATTATATCAGTATAAGTTGTTGATTCTGGTGAAGAAAATGCTAAAATTATAATGAAGGTCAATGACAGGGAATTATACTTTTTGGATAAAACATTATGTTTGTTATCATGATCTATCACAGATTGGCTGCCCACACATGCTAGACCAAACTGAATAAGCCTGGGGCATTCAACATTTGCCAAAGATTTAAAGATTTTACACATATATGGAATAACATTAACATTATGCATAATCTGGACCTTTTCATGCTACATGAGTCAAAAGTTCATTTTTCTTTGGTCTAGTTCCAAAAGTCATTGAACTGATCTTCTACAGAAATCTCTACAGGGTTTAACAATCTGTGTCTACACATTGATTTCTGAAAGCAAATGTGTGTCCTTTGACACTCACCCTGAAGAGAGTGAATAACCTATAGTTATAATAATAATAATAATAATAATAATAATAATAATACAACCCTCTCATTCAATCAGAAACTCAGCGTGTCTACATGCAATACATAATGTGTGCTGTGTTCCTGTACTTACATTTTTTTGACCCACATATACACCTTGACATGGTTCTTCTGTCGTCATTTACTCCCTCACTCACATGATGTTGTGGAATACAGAGAGAAATGTAACACACACACACACACACACACACACACACACACACACACACATGTTGTGTTTCCATGTTTTATGGGGACATTCCATAGGCGTAATGCATTTTATACTGTACAAACCGTATTTTCTATCCCCTACACTGCCCCTGCCCCTAAACCTACCCATCACAGGAGACATACTGCATTTTTACTTTTTCAAAAACATCACTTAGTGTGATTTATAAGATGTTTTCCTCATGGGGACCAAAAAAATGTCCCCACAAGGACAAAAATTTGGATATTGCCATCTTTGTGGGGACAATTTGTCCCCATACCGTAGGGATTACCAGTCCACACACACACACACACACACACACACACACACACACACACACACACACACACACACACACACACACACACAAAAACCTCTCCCAAAATTACATCATACATGTGTATGCTGAAATGATTTGTCAATGAATTGGCCTTCACTTTTTGGAGCTCTAGACAGATCAAATTGACTGTGTTTGAAGCCCAACAATCAGTGTCATTCTATTTCTCAGTGTTTTATTTATATCCTTTCACCGTACATTTTATTGCACACTACAAAAAGGAAGAAGAGGAAGAAAAGAAGAGTAATGTAAAGAGACAAAAACCCGACAGCAGCATCAAGGCCACCCGTCACCGGACAACAGTTTCACCTAAAAGGCAAATTTTTCTTTCAGTCTGGTTATGGCTTTTTATCTCTTTAGCTCGCCCACCCTGCTTCCATCCTCTTTTCTACTTCCTTTGATTCAGACATCATTCCTGTGGTGGCTCTGGCCAAGTGCCTCATTAAGCTGAAATGCTTCTAGTCAGCCTTTTGAAACATCTCTCTGATATGATGCCTCTGCCAAAGTTTCTCCCCTCTGCAAGGCATGTGAGGTCCAAAGTGCTGCATACTACATTAATCTTGCACGCTGACTAATATGGCATCACTCCAGTCTGTCATGAGATTTTGGAGCTGCTCTCTCTCTCTCTCTCTCTCTCTCTCTCTCTCTCTCTCTTTCTCCAGCATTTGCACCTGTCAAGAATTTGATCTCTAACTCGGCAGGCACATTTAAGCTGCTTTTATCTGTGTGGAGAGAGAACAGAAGTTTTGTGTTCTTGTGTTGTTCCAAAAGTGTTTTGTGTTAGTTCCTGTAGCATGGGTTTGATACAATCTTAAACATAAAGGTTCCAAAAGAAGGGTTTTGCAACGACGCCATAGAAGAACCACTTCCAAGAGCCATTCAGTTAAAGGATTAGTTCACCCAAAATGTAAAACATCCCATAATTTACTCACGCTCAAGCCATCCTAAGTGTATATGACTTTTTCTTTCAGCTGAAAGAGTAAATTGTGGAATTCACTGCTGCTTCAATATACCTGTAAATATCCTAATTAAAATTCATAATCAAAGCCTTAATTTAATATTTATCCTCCTATAGTTTCATGTTAGTTCTTCCTTTGTTTTCTAAAGTTTGTATTTGGTCTTTGAGTAGTGACAGAGGGTCTGGCCTAGGGATGTGTGATGTGTCACTACACACTTTTTGAGGTATCACACAACCCTAACGTGCTGGGAGTGCAGTAACAGTGTTTGCACACTTAGCCTGGCTTCCAGAGATTAAATATGGATTTGTCTTTCATTTTTCTTATATTTTATTAATTTTATATTTCCTTTCACTGAAAAACTAAAGAATCAAGATGAATATTGCCTGTACTATTGTCTGTAGCTCTCACTGAGAGAAAGCACATGCTATCAGTATGTTTTGGAACATTTTGTCTCAATCAGCTCTAACCTTGCAAAGACTGTGTATCTGTGTATGTGCGCAATATTATGTGTTACAGAACAGTATTCTAGGTGGTCAGTGGGCACCCTAAGATGATGGGCTGGACTTGTGGCGCCTGCTCCATAGCTGGAAGGTTATTGGAAGTGTCAACAGACGACGTGTATGGACATGTGCATCCAATTAACTGACATTTACCATGACTGTGCATTTTCTCTGAGCCAATCAGAATCATACACCTTGCAATAATGAGGTGGCTAGACCTTGAAAACAGAATAACTGTTGGGACAATTGTATGTACGGTACGACGAGACTGGTAGAGGGGGAGCATGGCCTACGAACTCCGTGTGAGACTTGCTGATGAAACTGCAAACTATTCTTCAGTAAAAAAAAATATTTAATTAATTGCACTCCTGACTCTTGGTCTTCATTCTAAACTGTTAAACCCCTAACACAGCCAAACACAATCTGAGTTATATAAAAAAAAATATCCTGGCTCATCCCAACTTAATAATGGAAGTGTCTTGGAAGAATCTCAAAGTGCTACAGGGGAAAATAACAATAGAAATGAAAAATAATAAAAAATAAAGAATAATATAAACAATCAACACATACAAGCCTTTCTGAACAGAAAAGTCTTCAGGTCTGCTTTGAAATGGTCCAGGCTCTGAACTGCTCTCATCTCATATATTATTATTATTATTATTATTATTATTATTATTATTATTATTATTTATTTATTTATTTATTTTCTTGTGAAGCAAATCATCAAGAAAAAAATCACAAAGAAACATCAGTCAACACCAATATTGAATGAGTATTTTCTTCTTGAAACTGCAGTGAACCAAAGACCACCAGTTTCCTACCGTCACAAACATTTGGGCGATGCAGTGAGCACCAGAACACCTTCAAAGAGATAGTTCACCCAAAAATGAAAACTCTGTCATCAATTACTCACCTTCATGTTGTTCCAAACCCGTAAAACCTCCGCTGATCTTCGGAACACAAATAATGATTTTTTTTATGAAATCAAAGAGCTCGCTGACCTTTTCAAGACCCGGAAAGGTTGTAAAGACATTGTTAAAATAGTCCATGTGACTTTTCCATGGGGAAAATGGGGAAAATATTCCTGTAGCTTAGACACTAGAGCATGGGACTAGCAACGGCAGTGTATGATTACCAGAAAATGCATGATAACACCAAAAATGTATACTGCAAACTGTGTAAATGTAACTTATACTGTATATATATATATATATATATACACACACACACAAAATGTCCCCAAAATCCTTGTCCTTGTGGGAACATTTTTTGGTCCCCATGAGGAAAACATCTTATAAATCACACTAAGTGATGTTTTTTGAAAATGTAAAAATGCAGCATGTCTCCTGTGATGGGTAGGTTTAGGGGCAGGGGCAGTGAAGGGGGATAGAAAATACGGTTTGTACAGTATAAAATGCATTACGCCTATGGAATGTCCCCATAAAACATGGAATGTGTGTGTGTGTGTGTGTGTGTGTGTGTGTGTGTGTGTGTGTGTGTGTGTGTGTGTGTGTGTGTGTGTGTGTGTGTGTGTGTGTGTATCAAATGTTCAAATTAACATTAACTAAGATTCATAAATACCACAAAAGTATTGTTAATTGTTATATGAACTAATGGTAACCAATTAAATTAAACCTGTTGTAAAGTGTTTTTAATTTGTTTATCTTTACTTCCAAAAGTTGCACAAAGCCAACCAATCAGATTAAAGCTAGAAAGATCGAACAAGGGTTAGGGATTGCATCTTGATGTGCAGCATGTCTATGATGCTCAGTAAATGGACTGTAGTCTCAGAGTAGGTTTATTATAACTTCCTCATAAAGAAGTTTAAGACAAAAGGATGAAAAGCTCCTGAAGCAAACTGAGTGGGTGAATTGGCTCTTTTTAAAATGAACCCAATAATTGAAGATTGATCTTTTCTGCCACTACATGCTGACATGATGAGCGGGCTCCATTTTAGCTCTTAGTAACGAGCACCTCGTGTGCTCGTCTTCATAGCCTCTTGTGGTTAAGCAGGTAACTGAGAGGTGTGACATATGACTATACATAATGGAAGAACAAGAAATTATCAATCATTTTGTTCCACAATGTCTTGAATGTCTGTGCTACTTTTATTAGTTATTGTTGATGCTTTTGAACAAACTTGTTTGTTGATATATTGTTTTACTCTTCTACCAGAACCTATTTTAATAAAAAGATGAAAAGGTGAAATAAACAAACCATATGATTATTTATTGTGTGGAAATTATTTCGGTAACACTTTCTTTTGATGGTCCCTTTTGAACATTCGGGTGACTATAAGTAACGTTGCACCTACATGTCAACTAACTCTCATTAGAGTATTATTAGACTGTTTGCTTAATATCTGCTAACACTTTATTCTAATGGACTCTCAACAGACATCCTACTGACTATTAGTATCTTTGCAACTACATGTCAACTTATTCTAACCCTAACCCTACCAGTCTACTGAAACTCTACTAACACTCTAATGATATTTAGTTGACATGTAGGTGCAACGCTACTTATAGTCGACATAATATGTTAAAGGGACCATCAAAATAAAGTGAAACCATTATATACATTTTTACACAAATAAATATGACCCTTGGATGTCATTTCCACCACAGCCAACAATTTTACTCGTCGACTCCGATTTCCCATTAAAGTTTTATCAGAAGTTAGTGGTTACATGGATACAAAGGAGACAGCAGTGGCAGTGTTTGCTTGATATGAAAAATATCAGGAAATTATATGACATCAAAAGGAAAAATCAAAGGTAAATATGGCATTTATATTTATAGACTATAGCATCTATCATCTATCTATCATCCATCCATCCATCGTTCTATCTATCCTTCTGTCCATTGTTATATCTATCCATGTGTCCGTCCGCCCATCCGTCCATGTATCCATGAATCTATCCATCCATTGTTCTATCTATCCACCCATACATCCATGCATGCATTCATTCATCCATCAATCCATCCATCCATTGTTCTATCTATCATCTGTCCATCCATCCGTCGATCCATGCATTCATCCATCAATCCATATTTCCATTGCTCTATCTATCCATCTGTCCATCCATCCATCCATCATTCTATCTATCCATTTGTCTTTCTGTCTGTCCATGGATCCATCCATTCATCCATCCATTGTTTTTTCTAGCCGTCGGTTCCATTCACCCATTGTTCTATCTATCCATATGTCCATCTGTCCATCATCCATCCATCCATCGTTCTATTTATCTATTTGTCCGTCCATGGATCCATCCATGCATTGTTTTATCTATCTGCCTGTCCATTCACCCATTGTTCTATCGCTCTGTCCATCTGTCCTTCCATCCATGCATCCATCCATCCATCAATCCATCCATCCATTGTTCTATATATATATATCGCTCTGTCCATCTGTCTGCCTGTCTGTCCATGCATCCATCCAATATTTATTAAAAATGAAAAAAAAAAAAAACCTTCAGTAGTTTGACTGACCCAGAAATGTCAAAAACAAAACACAACAAACTGGGTTAAAATAATCCAGCATGTGTTCTGTCCAATTTTTACCCAGCACTGGGTTGCCAAATAACCCATAAATGTTTGTTTTCAATCCAGCATTTTTAGAGTGCAGAGCACTGGGGTATTGCTTTCACATGCCGTTGTCTAAAACAAACATGTTTCATGTTTTCTCAACCCAGACAAGTAGGAAGCTTTTTTGTGTAAAGTGGAAAGGTTAATACCGACATCAAAGCAGGAACTGTGACTTCAGAGAAGAAAGGATTTCCAGTAAAGGTGATAGATTCCTCCGTCCAGCCGCTGTGACAGAGAGAGGCCTGCACTTTACTGAAGGAGCCACTGCAAGTCTCATTAATAAAAGAGCTCTGTTAGACAGCTACAAGTCTGAGAAAGAAAGAAATGAGATATCACTAATACATTATTGTCCCTCTTTCAGCTGTAACTGTGGGAATCTGACAGAATTCACAACAGGAGTAAGATATGGAGTACGCCAGGAATACACTGGCAATAGAGATTCCTCCCATCCATATCACAGATGGAACGTAATTAAATCAAGCTGTACAACCCGATTTACTGAAATCCATCAATCTGACTTTAACTGTGCTGCTGTCCAATGGGAAGCTGACTATAATGTTCTCATAACTATTATAAATATTTCCTAAAACACAATGACCTTTCTATATATAGCAGTGCAATCTTTATTTATGTATTTATTTACATCCGTTTGCTTCTAAACGATGCTGAACAGAAAATGAAATCTAAATCATTTGGCACATTTACATCATCAACTTTCTAATGTAAGAAATTAACATTCACCCATACAGATTGTATTAGCCTTTGCTGCAAATGTTGTTCTAGATATTAATGTCCTCTAAGCCAGTTCCCACTCACCAGAGCCGGACTGGGACAAAATTTCAGGCTGTGAAATATCACACCCATCCAGGCCATCCCATAGACCCACAACAAATCTTGGAAGCATAGAGAACCGTTTGGTCATCACATAAAAAAGGTTTAGATCCATAGGCTGAGGCCGTGCAAAATAATGAAAGGTTCTCTCTTGAACAGCACCTTCACTTCCCTTTTCCTTTTCATTAACTTCATTTTCTCTGACAGCTCCCAGTCTAGACTCTCTCCCTTGTGTGTGTTTATTTTTTGCTACTTTTTAATTCAATATTTGTTTCTTTTGTACCCGCCACTTCTTCTTCAGCAGGTCTAACTTTAGGAACAGAACTGTCTCAATGTTGCAAAAATGTTTTTTTTATTTTTTTTTATTAAAATTTAAAAAAAAAAAAATCTAAATGTATATCACATTAGGACAATGTGTTTTGTTTTATCTTAAAATGTCTTAAACATCCAATATTTAACAAAACAATTTCATGAAAAAAAAAAAAAAAAATATAATAATAATATATATATATATATATATATATATATATATATATATATATATATATATATATATATATATATATATATACATATATATATATATATATATTTTTTTTTAATTCTAAATTGCTTAAATGTTAAAATAGTACAATAAAAAAATACATTACGACAATATCTTTATAGAAAAATAATACTGAACAGAGAAATTTTACACTTTTATCCACTAATTGAGCTAATTTCAAACTTGATGCCTGCAACAGGTCTCCTTAAAGTTGGGACGGGGGCAACAGATGGCTGACAAAACAAGAAAATGTTGATCCAGCTGGGAGAATATCTAGCAACTAATGAATTGATATCAGGCCTGTAACATGATTAGCTATAAAAGGGATGTCTTAGAGAGGCAGAGTCTCTCAGAAGTAAAGATGGGCAGAGGCTGTGAAATATGTGAAAAAGTGTGTAAAAAGATTGTGGAATACTTTAAAAACAATGTTCCTCAATGATCCTCAAATCTCATCATCTACAGTGCATCATCAAGCGATTCAGAGAAACTGGAGAAATCTCTGTGCGTAAGGGACAAGGCCGAAGACCTTTATTGGATGCCCGTGTCTTCGGGCCCTCAGGCAGCACTGCATCTCTCATTGACATGATTGTATCAATGACATTACTAAATGGGCACAGGGATACATCCAGAAACCACTGTATATAAAGGCACTGCTGAGGTGTTATGGAGGCCCAGGATGCTTCGATAGCGGCCTTAAGCTCATCCAGAGTGTTGGGTCTTGCGTCTCCCAACTTTCTCTTCACAATATCCCACAGATTCTCTATGGGGTTCAGGTCAGGAGAGTTGGCAGGCCAATTGAGCACAGTAATACCATGGTCAGTAAACCATTTGCCAGTGGTTTTGGCACTGTGAGCAGGTGCCAGGTCATTCTGAAAAACGAAATCTTCATCTCCATAAAGCTTTTCAGCAGATGGAAGCATGAAGTGCTCCAAAATCTCCTGATAGCTAGCTGCATTGATCCTGCCCTTGATAAAACACAGTGGACCAAAACCAGCAGCTGACATGGCACCCCAGACCATCACTGAGGGTACTTGACACTGGACTTCAGGCATTTAGGCAATTCCTTCTCCCCAGTCTTCCTCCAGACTCTGGCACCTTGATTTCCAAATGACATGCAAAATTTGAGTGACAGTCCAGTGCTGCTTCTCTGTAGCCCAGGTCAGGCTCTTCTGTCGCTGTTTCTGGTTCAAAAGTGGCTTGACCAGGGGAATGCGGCACCTGTAGCCCATTTCCTGCACACGCCTGTGCACGGTGGCTCTGGATGTTTCTACTCCAAACTCAGTCCACTGCTTCCGCAGGTCCCCCCAGGTTTGGAATCGGTCCTTCTCCACAATCCTCCTCAGGGTCCGGTCACCTCTTCTCGTTGTGCAGTGTTTTTTGCCACACTTTTTCCTTCCCACAGACTTCCCACTGAGGTGCCTTGATACAGCACTCTGGGAACAGCCTATTCCGTCAGAAATGTCTTTCTGTGTCTTACCCTCTCGCTTGAGGGTGTCAATGATGGCCTTCTGGACAGCAGTCAGGTCGGCAGTCTTACCCATGATTGCGGTTTTGAGTAATGAACCAGGCTGGGAGTTTTTAAAAGCCTCAGGAATCTTTTGCAGGTGTTTAGAGTTAATTAGTTGATTCAGATGATTAAGTTAATAGCTCGTTTAGAGAACCTTTTCATGATATGCAATTTTTTTGAAAATTTGGGGTTTTCATGAGCTGTATGCCAAAATCATCAGTATTAAAACAATAAAAGACCTGAAATATTTCAGTTGGTGTGCAATGAATCTAAAATATATGAAAGTTTAATTTTTATCATTACATTATGGAAAATAATGAACTTTTATCACAGTATGCTAATTTTTTGAGAAGGACCTGTATATATACACATACACACACTCACTCACCTAAAGGATTATTAGGAACACCTGTTCAATTTCTCATTAATGCAATTACCTAATCAACCAATCACATGGCAGTTGCTTCAATGCATTTAGGGGTGTGGTCCTGGTCAAGACAATCTCCTGAACTCCAAACTGAATGTCAGAATGGGAAAGAAAGGTTATTTAAGCAATTTTGAGCGTAGCATGGTTATTGGTGCCAGACGGGCCGGTCTGAGTATTTCACAATCTGCTCAGTTACTGGGATTTTCACGCACAAACATTTCTAGGGTTTACAAAGAATTGTGTGAAAAGGGAAAAACATCCAGTATACGGCAGTCCTGTGGGCGAAAATGCCTTGTTGATGCTAGAGTTCAGAGGAGAATGGGCCGACTGATTCAAGCTGATAGAAGAGCAACTTTGACTGAAATAACCACTCGTTACAACCGAGGTATGCAGCAAAGCATTTGTGAAGCCACAACACGCACAACCGTGAGGCGGATGGACTACAACAGCCGAAGAACCCACCGGGTTCCACTCATCTCCGCTACAAATAGGAAAAAGAGGCTATAATTTGCACGAGCTCACCAACATTGGACAGCCGAAGACTGGAAAAATGTTGCCTGGTCTGATGAGTCTCGATTTCTGTTAAGTTATTCAGATGGCAGAGTCAGAATTTGGCGTAAACAGAATGAGAACATGGATCCATCATGCCTTGTTACCACTGTGCAGGCTGGTGGTGGTGGTGTAATGGTGTGGGGGATGTTTTCTTGGCACACTTTAGGCCCCTTAGTGCCAATTGGGCATCGTTTAAATGCCACGGCCTACCTGAGCATTGTTTCTGACCATGTCCATCCCTTTATGACCACCATGTACCCATCCTCTAATGGCTACTTCCAGCAGGATAATGCACCATGTCACAAAGCTTGAATCATTTCAAATTGGTTTCTTGAACATGACAATGAGTTCACTGTTCTAAAATGGCCCCCACAGTCACCAGATCTCAACCCAATAGAGCATCTTTGGGATGTGGTGGAACGGGAGCTTCGTGCCCTGGATGTGCATCCCACAAATCTCCATCAACTGCAAGATGCTATCCTATCAATATGGGCCAACATTTCTAAAGAATGCTTTCAGCACCATATAGAATTAAAGTAGTTCTGAAGGCAAAAGGGGGTCAAACACAGTCAGTATGGTGTTCCTAATAATCATTTAGGTGAGTGTGTGTGTGTGTGTGTGTGTGTGTGTGTGTGTGTGTGTGTGTGTGTGTATTATATATATATATATATATATATATATATATATATATATATATATATATATATATATATATATATATATATATATATATATATATATATATATATATATATATATAATACACACACACACACACACACATATATACATACATACATACACACACTTTCATTTACACACATTTTCTTTCTTTTTCCTTCTTTTTCTGTCTTTCTTTCAATAAATATTGGCTGGCAAAACGTGTTATCATGAAATAATTTCAGAATGCAAGAAGAGAGAATCTTCTTCTTCAAAAATTCATAATGGTCTTAGAACTGGTTCCATTTAAGTGTCTTTAAGCAGAGTGTAATTGCTTTCCATAAAAAGCATATTTTCTTTGGTAGTGAATTATAACCAAGACACATTTCCTGACAAGTTTTGTGAGATTCTCTCATTCGTTATCACATATTTACAAAATGGAGGTAGAATAAAACGAAAAATGACTTTGATTTTGATCCAGCATCATGCTCTGTAGATCAAACTGTTGCCAAAGGGTATACATTTACTTTTTTTCAAATAAATTAAAATGCAAATGAAAACAGCTGGCAGCGAGAGATTGTGGTATAACAAGTCCAAGACACATACAGTACAACAGATGTCTTCATTCCAACACTTAATAGACAAGACACGTGGCACTGAATGTCAACAACCTACTCAGCTCCGACGAGGTACACGTGCTGTCACATCGAGGTTAACAGAAGATTTGACATTGACAGTTTTGCAGCATGCAATGCCGGTCATTTTAAACATCCAAAAACAATTGTATCTAATTATGACGCACTACAGCCAAATGTATTTTGCACCTGCTCCGTGTCATACTTTATATCCAGCAGAGAGTGAGCACTTCTGAAATAAGCACAGTGAGCTTTCTTCAAATGGCCTTTGATTGAAAATTGGTCACGCACAGGAGTTTTCCTCATGGTTCCTATCTACAAATGGCTGAAATACAATTCTGAAAATAACCTCTGAAGTGCCTACAGTTATACAAGTTGACGATGGCCATCTGCTGCTATATGCATCATTCGGCAAAAGAAACTGTATGGAGATGCGGTGGCTACCTGCACTGGAGGAACCGTTTAACAAAACACTCTACTAACAAATAATTGATGAATTCCACCAGGCTAATCAGAAAGGATTTGAATCAGCACATTATACAATTACCGGGATCAGCGGGTTACGTCGCGGGAAATAACGACAGCTAGAAGTGCTGATTGTGTCTCTTTGGGCAGGTGTTCAACAAGATGTCTTAGGGGAACACGTTTGCTTTAATTAGCTCCATTTACAAATCTGCAGTCATTGCTGTTAAGTGGCATTGCGGAGGCATTGTCTCGGACGCTATTGGAACTGTCATTATTAAATATACTGGCAAACTATAGTGATTTTTGAACTCAGTTAACTAATCCCAACAGTCATATCAGTGACTTTTTTAATTATACAATTTATGAATCATTAATTTCTGCTGAAAATGATGCAGATGTATATATATATATATAAATAAATTGATGTTAATTAAATCATTGGCTCGCATGCAAAGGGATTTGCATTTTTATTGTGTCATTGCATCACCAAAACTGGATCATCTTTTTAAGGAAACACATTCTGTCAAGTGAGATTTGGAGCTTTAAATTGCTCTGGGAAATCTAGAGGTTTAGATGCTAAATTCATTTCAAACCTTGTTTGTCTCAAATCCACAATCAATACTGGATATCGTCTTACAGGCGATTCAATAAACAGAAAGACACCTGAAATGACCTGAGAAAACTTTCCGATTGCATTTGCTATGCAACAATTTAACCGAACAATATTTGTGAATTATGCCCATAATGTGCTACCAGAAACGTGCTGATTAAGTGGTGTCAATAAACGCCACAAGAGAAGAAATACTCCTACTCATTCTATCTATAATGTTCCTACTCCCCACTAACATAATACATTGATGACAAGAACATATTGTGATACATGACTCATCTCCAGAGGTTGATGGATTGAGGCAATGAATCAATGAATCAATGGCAGAGGTATTGCTCAATGAAGACCAAATTAAACTCATTACAGAATGCTAAACACATTACAGTTTTATTGGTTTGCAAATGAGGAATCTGAGAGATGGAATGGGCCACCGGCTGCTGAGTGTGTCTTTGTTTATGGGGGGATTATAATTTGGTGATGTGAAATTAAGAATATTATAACTCAAGTTTTTTTTTTTTTTGAAGAAAACATGAGTGGTAGTTTGATCCCAATTGGTAAACTATATCCCTTTAAGCTTCTTGAAATGACTACTATATTACAGCTGGCTTGCAGACAACCGCACTGAAAGATGTTTGATAGGGTTTGTATTACTACTATGAGCCGCACTCACAATGGATTGGGAAAAATAATAACCAAAAAGAATGGGAGAAAGAGAGCAATGTTTTACAGGATTGCACAAAAGCCACGGAATTGAATTAATTCTCTTCTGGATAGAGATTTGATCCTGTTAGCCATCTGCACCATCAGCACAAGAAATGGATTAGAGAGAAGGCTGAAGCTATGTTTAAACAGTCTGAGAAATCTCGGCTGATTCCCTCTTTATTTGAGGTCTTTTTTTTTTTTTTTTTTCAACATGATGTCTTGCATGTGAGCTGTATAGGAAGGAAGAATGAGAGCCAAAGAGAGAGAGAAATGAAAGGCAGTTAGCAGATTCAGCTCATGAGAGCAATGCTTCATACCCTGAAGAAACACTAGTAGGAACCTGTCACTGAACTGACTTTGAAGTCTGTTTAAATGACATGTAATGCCATATTATTAATTTATATATGTTGGGTAGTCTACTTCAAAGGTCCCAAAGCATGTCAAGAACATGTCAGACGTACACCAATCAAGCATAGCATTATGACCATTATTCCAAATTTTGTGTTGGTCCCCCTTTTGCTGCCAAAACATCCCTGACCCGTCCAAGTCAACACCTCAAACTCGTTGTTGTGCTCCTCAAACCATTGCTGAACCACTTTTGCTTTGTGGCAGGGAACATCCTGCTGAAAGAGGCCACAGCCACCAGGGAATACCGTTTCCATGAAAGGTGTCCATGATCTGCAACAATGCTTAGGTAGATGGTACGTGTAAGGGATAATGTACATCCAGCCGGTTGTTATCGCAGAATAAACCCAGAGTTTATTCTGCGATAACAACCGGCTGGATGTACATCATCCCGCTTATTATGTGGCTACTTGTCTCAAGTAAATTAGTCTGACACAAAATATTGTCTTGGGTTTAAATATTTTATTAGCTCTTACGCAAAGCTTCCACGAAGAAAGACAGTTCCAAACTGCTTTAAGCATGGATTACAATGAAAGACTGCAAGGGATAGTTCGCCCAAAAGTGAAAATTAGCCCACGATTTACTCACCCTCAAGTCATCCTAGGTGTCTATGACATTCTTCTTTCAGACGAATAAAATCTGAGTTATATTAAAAAAAGTCCTAGCTAATTCAAGTTTTATAATAGCAGTAGTTGTAGCTGTTTTTGAAGTCCATAAAAATGCATCTGTCCGTCAAATAACGTGCTCCACACGGCTCTGGGGGGTTAATAAAGGCATTCTAAGGTGAATCAATGTGTTTGTGTAAAAAAAATATCCGGTAACACTTTATTTTGATGGACCCTTTTTGAACATTCTGTTGACTATAAGTAACGTTGCATCTACATGTCAACTAACTCTCATGTATTATTAGACTGTTTGCTTAATATCTGCTAACACTTTATTCTAATGGTCTTTCAACAGACATCCTACTGACTATTAGTAACTTTCCAACTACATGTCAACTTATTCTAACCCTAACCCTACCAGTCTACTGAAACTCTACTAACACTCTAATGATATTTAGTTGACATGTAGGTGCAGCGCTACATACAGTCAACAGAATGTTCAAAAGGGACCATTAAAATAAAGTGAAACCCTTTAATTTATAAAAGTTTTAAATATGGATACTTCTCTTATACACAAACGCATCAGTTCACTTCAGAAGGCCTTTCTTTAACTCCAGAGCCGCGTGGAGCATGTTATTTGATGGACAGATGCATTTTTATGGACTTATAA
Source organism: Gobiocypris rarus (assembly GCA_023029165.1). Lineage (NCBI taxonomy): Eukaryota > Metazoa > Chordata > Actinopteri > Cypriniformes > Gobionidae > Gobiocypris > Gobiocypris rarus. The sequence continues at coordinate 11,377,863 of CM040914.1, forward strand.
AGCTTGGATTAGCAGGACTTCTTTCAAATTAACTCTGATTGTGTTCATCTGAAAGAAGAACGTCATATACCACCTAGGATGACTTGAGTGTGTAAATTATGACTAATTTTAATGATTTTAATATATATTACATACTTTTACATTATGGATTATGGGTAGTTCTGTTTTTTTTCATGTGTGCATTTTAAAATGTTGCCATTTGCTTAAAAGGTTTAAACAATTAAACAGACAAAACAAATGAAAAATACATTAATTAAAAAAAACAAACAAACAAACAAACAAGTAAACAAAAAAAGTAAATTATCAGGATGCATCACATTAATGAGAATTTTGGTTGAGGTGTATGAATGTAAAAAGGAAAATGTCTACATGCACTATACAGCAGTTAACAGTTTTATTACAATTATGGCCTCATTAACTCGTTTTAAATGTTCCAGCACTGTGACAAATTAGTTGATAACAGTGCATATATTTCATGTAGCCTCTCAATTAATGTGGTCATTATTATGGTGCATAATAATTATAAAACAATTAACAAAATGCTGTTTGTCACCTTCACCTTCTATGTCACCAGTGTTTAATGTCAACTATACCCTTATCATGCTGTTTATCTTGTGTTTATTTATGCATTGCCAAATGAAATGACAAAAACTGTCAAAATGCATTACAGTCAACAATTTGGGGTGAATGCAAAAAAATGAATGAATGAATGAAGTTTAACTAATATAACAATCTTAATGCATCTTAAATCTCTTAAAACATATTTTCTTTTCTTTTCTTTTCTTTTCTTTTCTTTTCTTTTCTTTTTCTTTTTTTGATTATGGGAAGAAACAAGACCGGGACCTGTTTTACAGCCATCCACACTTCTAACCTAAAAGTTGAAAGTTTAAAAAAAAAGACTCCCGTATGGAAACTCATTGATTTTCTCTGAAGTTCATATACAATTTTTCCACATCATTTCATTGTCAAGACAGTTAGTGGTTCGGCATTCTCTCCTTCTGCACCTCTCCTTCACTCTTTTCATTTTTCAATAACACATTTTCGTGATCGTCTCCAGACCAGAAGAGGCTGTGAGGAGGGCAGGTGAGCTGACTCACACACATTGTTCCTTTTCCAAGCAAAGATTGTAGCTGACTAGAGGGAAATTGCATGCCGCAGGGGCCCATCACTGACCTGGTCAGGGGTAGAAGACTGCAGGATGGGAGCGTTAAGGATAAAAGTCTCTTGTGTAAGAGTCTGAACCACAAGAGTTTGGAGAGGCTTACTGCATTCGGACAACATGGGAATCTACAGATGTTTATCAATCATCAAAGCATTGCTATGGTGTCCTATTTTACACTCATTCATAAAGGGATCGACATGGTCAGAAACAATGCTCAGGTAGGCCGTGGCATTTAAACGATGCCCAATTGGCACTCAAAAATTACCTTTACCTTATTTACCTGTATAAGCTCCACTATCCAAAAAAAGAAAGAAAAAAAAGTAGTTTCTTTAAATTAACTTTTTTGACACATATGATGTCTTTGTACCATTTAAACATCCTGCAAGTTTCATATGTCGATTTAAATGCATGTGCTTATGCGTAATCCTCATCTTAATGCAATATACTGTACTGCTTAATACCTGTTTGAATAAACATTTGATCTTGTTTCTTACTTTTCAAGTCTGTGTTTCCTGACAGATACAGTTTACAGATGCGCGTTCAGTTTCTGTCCTACTCCACACTCTTTGAGTCTGCCGACAACAGGACAAATGGAAGAGGGAAAGCGTGTCCAGACTTCACAAGGATCCCAGTGTCGGAAACAATTGGATGGTATTAATGGTGTCCGGGATCATGTCGGAGGATTATATGTTTAGAGTATTTTTTTTTGTTTTGTTTTGTAAACAATGCACATTGTGATGGAGATTTAACAAATAATCTTATTTGAAAGCAATATTAGTTGATAATGATTTGATAATGCTTTGTCTATTATTATGTAAATTATTATTATTATTTATTTATTTATTTTTACATTTATTAACATTACAATGGCTCGTTTCCATCGAGTGGTATAATTCAGTATGGTATGCAATTTTTGTTGTTTCCATTGTCAGAAGTTGTGAATGGTACCCTGATTCCGAACCGTGCCATACCACTTTTTTGGCACCCTTCCACTGGGTGTACAGTAGTCCCAGCACAGTAGTCGGGTACTAAAGGGTGGAGCTAGACTCACTGCAGAAAGTTGAGGGCTTGACAGAGGATCGTCACTTGTGCATGCTTTTTCAGCTGTGTTTTTCCTTGCAGCCGTGGCTCAAACAAAGTGTGTCTTCTGCTTGTGACTTACAGCCACATGCCGAGAAGCAAGAACAAGATCTGCTGTATGTCATCCACTGTTGTTTACTGTCATCTTCTTCTTCGTGGCGTACTGTTGGCGTTTTTATTATTATTATTTTTTTTATTTATGTCATGACACCTTTAAAGTCCCCATGAAATTAGAATGATTATTAGTAGTAGATGCTGAGGCTGTGGCTAAAATCACTTACTGTTTTCTAAAAGGGATATATATATAATGCACTTTATAGGGGGTAGGGAATGATTCAGACAGTGTAAATATGCTTTCTATTGGAGTGTATGAAGTCTGGTTTTTGTGTTAGTGTTACACAAACTGCTGCAGCTTCGGTCCGGAGACACGATAGCACAAAGCGGATCATATGCGCGGGTCCGCGCAGACCAGAAAGCGTATCGGACCCAGTTGAATTCTGCACAGAATGTTATATTTTAAAGAGATAGTGGAGATTAGGAGGATAAACAGTTAGAGATTAGGAGGAAACTGTGGCTTTACTGAGCTCAACAGCTGTGATGTTAACAAAGTGCTATTTTGTAAAGGGGAGGAGATGTCCGATATGTCCCGCCCTGTCTTCCTGTTTCAGTGGGAATGCTGCGCGTTTCAAGGCACTTCAGTGGGCCTTTAAACACTTGATCTCAACAAGTTAAATGTGGGAAAGTTATCCTAACACAAAATTGCATGTTGTGATGGCTAACTGCAAAAACATTTTTAGGGTACACTTACCTTAAAAAAACAAACAAACAAACAAACAAACAAAAAAACGATTATTGGAGTACATTTTACGAAAAAAAAAAAAAATCCTTATACCTTAAAATTCAATGTGTTATTTGTCAATTATTTGTGATTATTTCTGATATTTACAAGCATTTTTTTGAGTAAAAAACATGATTTCCCCCAGTGTGCATTTTACTCTAACGTACTAAAATGTACCCAAGTGGTCCTTTAAGGGTACTGCCCCGGTGACAAGTCTTTCTTTGTGAGAGATTCAGGGATACTCATTCATGATGGACATTTTTTGGCTGAAAAAATACATTTGTCTAATAAACATTTTTTTTAATTTTTTTTTTACAATCATAAGAAACATGTTCAGTCAAGTGTGTCCAAACTTGTTACTGAAAGTGTATTTACTTGTGTTTATGCATGCATAATTTCTCAGGCTGACTGTCATCAGAGAGAGAACGCCTCTGGATTCTTACTGTGAGTTACAAATGGTGCCATTTACCGTATCTCAGAAAGCTGCTCTGAAAGAACGTGGCTTTAATTACCATTCCCTCAAATCTCTGTTTCCCTCTTTTATCCAGCAGCACAGCGCACGTTAGCATCACTAGACAAGGGGATTGAAAGCAGCCCATTTTTCTTTTGGATTACCACCGTAAGCTCACATGCTTGACTACTCTTGCGATAACTTTGCATTCTGCTTGGCTTTACTAAACAGCCCTTAATTGCCTTTTTATTTATTTATTTTATTATTTTACATTTATTTTGAATGAATTAATGGGTATTTACAAAGTTTAAGCACAGCCGGAATGTGGTTTCTTTCAGCCCATTGTAAATTTATGATTCCTATCAATGGCTTTATGGAACACATTAATCTAAGCAAACAATTGTATATTTTTGTTTTTTTATATTTAGACAGCATTCATTAAAACCAAGATACATAAAATTATCATTAAGTTGCAAAAACATAATAATAAAAATTCTAAAGTTTGCATTTAACAATGCTCTGTGCTTTTATGGACAATAAGGTTGCATTTATTTGATCAAAATACATTAAAAACAATGTACAATTTAAAACAACTGTTGATACCGAGCTCCTTAACTCTTTCCCGCCAGTGTTTAAAACAAAAAAGTTGCCAGCCACCGCCAGGGTTTTTGACCATTTTCACCAAAATTGCATAGCCCATAGAATATTTGTTTTTATGAATATCTAAGCATGCAATATATCAAAAGAAAGAGCTGACCCTCTTCTTAAAAAAAAGCCTTCAAGTACCACTGCCAGATCCCTAGGTTGGAACTCTGGAACAAGCCGCAGACCTCATGCTCTGAGCCCCACAGAGGAAACGTACAACCAGATGGTGCCTACCCAAAAAGGCCCATCACTCACAGGAGCGTGGAAAGCCCAAAGACAGTTACGTACACCTTGAGTGTGGACGGGGTAAGACCTGCAGAGAAGCGATTTTGGAGGAACTCCAGCTCCTCAGAGGGACCTGCCACGGGAGACCGTCTAGCAGTGCTATAATGTCCGAGAACCATACCCGGGTCAGCCTGCATGGTGCTACTTAGAGTAGGCTGATCCCTTCTCGGCTGTCCCACTCCAAGACTCCTGGGAGCAGAGTGATTGGGGGATATGCATACAGACGCAGCCCAGGCCATGTCTGAACCATGGCATCCAACCCTAGTGGGGCTGGATGCGTGAGAGAAAAAACACAGTGGGCAGTGGGACGTCTCTGAGACGCAAACAGATCCACTTCCACTGGGCCGAACCTCTCGCACATGGCCTCCACCACCTCTGGGTGGAGCCGCTACTCCCTGGGCCTCAGCCCCTGCCCCGACAGGATGTCTGCTCCCTGATCTTGGACCCCCGGGACGTACATTGCCTTGAAACAGTTTTCCTTGAGACCGCAGCAGGATCTGATGCGCCAGTCTACACAGAGGGCGCGACCTCAGACCGATTGAGGTACAATACCAGGACATGGTGACCGCGGAGGTCCGGGAAAAAGCTCCTGAGAGCTTTGTAGACCGCCATCATCTCCAGGCAATTTATGTGCCAGGAGGAATGACGGCCCTCCCACGGGCCCCTCGAAAAGCGTCCGTCCATGACTACGCCCCAGTGAGAGACATCTGTTGAAGCAGATTTCCAGCAACAGGACGCACCCAACACTGGCCCCTGGGACAGAAACCAAGGTTTCTTCCATATGACTAGGGAATAAAGGCCACTGCGTTACCTGATCATACAGAAGGGATTTCCCCTCAAGGAAAGTCACCCGGTTTACTTCCGTAATAGGACAAGGTGGCCGCGGAGGTCCGGGAAAAAGCCCCTCAGAGCTTTGTAGACCAGCAGCATTTCCAGGCAGTAAATGTGCCAGGAGAAATGCCGGGTCTCCCACAGACCTCTCGCAAAGCGGCCGCCATGACCACGTCCCAGCCAGTGCAACACAGTCTCACTCCCAACTCGTCACATATTGCCGCTTGGTCAGGACCCCTCGACGTCACATTTTAACGCACAGGGTACCCCTTAATCGTATTTTTTCGACGTTCAGGGGCACTCCACTGATTCCAATGAGAAGCCTAGGGCGTCATATACAGACGTGTTGGGCACGTGAATGTTATCGTGATGGAATTATTTATTGGGATATATTTTTTCCATTATGACATGTTGGAGTGTGATTCTCAATGTAATAAGCCAGCACACTTTTATTAATCGGTATGAAATCGCGCTGAAGAAGTCTCATTCAGAACACATCGCGATGTTTGGCATCAGTTCACGTGTGCCACATATGGGTGAGTAGTCAAATATGATGTCCTAATGTTTGTTTGATATAAAGTATTTTCTGCTTGTCGTTATCGATCAGATTATGTTCAGTCACTGCATTTCTTTGTTTTCTAAATCAACACACCTTGCTAATAGGGGGATATTGCACACTGTCACGTGACATGATATAGACCTTTAAACATATTCATATTTTTACGCTTACCATTCTTTTACCACAGCCCACATGAACAAATACAATAGTATATTATAGTAAAATTACAGTAAAATGACTCTAGTTTATATTTACTATAGTGTTTCTGAACCATACTGTAGTAAATATACTACAGTAAATTGTAGTATGTTGTAGTATATTATAGTATCTACTAAACTTTGTTAATTTAATCTAGTATTTTTACTATAGAATGGTTTAAAAACACTATGCTGTTTTTACTAGAGTTCTTTTACTATAATATACTATGGTATTCTTTCATGGGAGCATTGGTAGTTTTAATGTGATGTTTGTTGTAAATAGACAGTAACTACAACAATTACCATGCTTTAAATGCATTTTAATGTAAAATCCAAATATTGTAATGTAAATAGTACTTTTTCCTGTATATAATGCAATATATTATATATTATGACTTTTTTTCTCTCTTCCTTTTTTTACCTGAAAAGACCAAAAGGGCCTTTCGGACTCAGTCAGCCCATTCTTGTTTGTGGAGAAGTAACGGAGAAGACCAAAAGCTGCAACAGCAAATATTTGCAATGGTATGTATGTGTTGGTTTGAACACTTTATCAAACATTTTATTCAGCATTTGTTGTTACTTAAACTTATTCTTACAAATCCCATGGCTCAATCAGTAAGAACATATTCTCAAAGTCTCAATAATTCACAAGATTTAACAAGTAGTCAAATTCATATGATACTCGTACATATGTGTATATACTCGTCCATATTTGTATATACCCGTACATAATCCTGCAGGTTTTGCTATGACTCCTGCCATTGGCTACTGCCTCAATTCCTGTACATACGTATTGTTGTGCCCTTTCTTGGAAAGTAGTCCGATGTCCCACACACTGTCAGAAAGTTTATATTAAGTCCATTGTATTCTTAAAAATTATTACAAATTGGGCTCTGTCTTTTAATGTAATGTTACATGTCTCTTCACACCTCATAACCTACCGCTGTTTGCAAGAGTGAAAATGCTCACATGACATCAGATATTCGATTATTTTGTCATAATCAGATCAGTTGCACTGTTGATAACGTCCCGCTTGCATGTAAATAATTTACGTGATCAAAAAATCAAGTGAATTATCAACATTTTTAAACACATTCATATGATATAGCCTGGTATTAAAGATATACTTTTAATAATGGGAATGCACATATATCAGTGAACTTATTACATAAATGTATTTAACATTTAATTATGCAACGCTTTTTACAGAAAGAAATCCTGCAGTTATGTATAAACTTACAACATCATCATCATGTCCTGCCCTGGGCACATTGGGCAACATGTGTCCTCCAACATGTCCGATCTGTGGCCTACATATTCGATCTTCTCATTGAACACCGGCATTCAGGTCTTTGTGAAACATCTGTCTATGTCTTCCTTGGTCTTCCCTGTCTCCTGCGTCCTCCTGGTGGTGTCCACTTCACAAGTGTTTTTGGGTGTTGTTGTTCAGGTATGCATAGGAAATGTCCAGTGAAGTGCACCCTTTGTTCTGACACAGTTTCTCAAAGTCTTCACGTGGAGTCTGTGGTGGAGTCTTATGATCTCTTCGATATATGCAGAACCATTATTCATAAACTGTACTTGATGTCTCCCTATGCCTTTATCAAAAAAGCATCAGTGCTCATCAGGAGATTTAGTGAAGGACATATATTTTGAAATCCACTAGTCATGCAGCGACTTCATGATTCTATAGTCCAATGTATATTTCTGCATTTGTTGTTTGTTTGAACAAATGAAGATAGTGAGAATGAATACCTTTTGAAATCAATATTTATTCATTAAACCTTTTATTACAGTGGTCACTATAGTACATGTCCACCATATCTACCTCTATGGTATCATTAATAACTACATCTATGGTTGGTATCATTATCACTACATTGTTAATGTAACTGTAACATGAATGTATTTTATAGAAGCATTTTCTTACTAAAAATGGTAAACATTTATAATAATCATTAACTATTTTAATTGGCCTTTCATTTGGTTACAGTAAAAGTGAACAAAAATCACAAATATATAATATTGAAGTTGATCATTTAAAATGTTCTTCATTTTTTGCCTATTTATTTTTTAAAGGGAAGAAACAAATATATGTTCAGATAACAAAGTTGCACTTTATCTCTTGGTTTGTACTTCATCATGGTAATATTTTTTAAAGTTGTTTCACGACTGCATCTGTGTATTATATATATATATATATATGTGTGTGTGTGTACATTAACTGATCTTTATACTGTTGTACTTGAGTTTGGGCACTACATTTGTCTTTAAACTGTTTGCATTAAATATTGGAATATGCTTACAAAATTGTGTGCATTCATTATGCTTTTGTTACATTTATTTTAATTCCAATAGTTCAGATGGTCAAGGGTGGCATAAAGAAGTTTAAAATGTATACCTATATTTATATACATACCTAAATATGCATACACATAAACACACACTATAAATGTTCAAAGCACTTTAGTAGATGCAATTATCTTTAGTTACAAATACTGCCCGTCCTGTTGTAGCTTGTAGGCCAGGCCATTGAAAAAGAGGTTTCTCTTTCAAATATATTTATGCATCAGTTTAACCACACAAATGAGACTTTCGTTTTAAAATGTGAGTTTTATTATTTAATTAGAATAAATAAATATTTAGCTATAGGAATCTATCCCTTCAGTTGGAACCGGATGAGATCTGTCATCATTTACCATAAATGGACAAGTAAGTGTGACGCATCTGTTCAGCTGAATTGTCATTGGCTGTGACTTTATCGTAGGACTCGCTGTGATTGGACTATCTTTTAACCCATATAAAACGGCGTTTCATGTTACAAAGTATGTATTGGTGTTATTATTGCGTTAGTTATAAGTTAAGTAAACTATAAAGTGTTGCTATGTTGTGAGAAATTACCCTTTACCGAGAACCCGACCCTACCCCTAAGCATTACTGCACACTTCAATGAACTACAGCGCCATATTTACCATTGCATTGATACAATGACAAAGATATATGGGTAATGTAGTTTAAAATGTTTAATAATGAGACAATAAATGTTAAGTAAATTGCATCTTTAATGGACAACTGGATAACTAAATATGTTCATTGTGCAAACCTTTATGACATATATGAGGGGCAGGCTGAAATTTTATATTTTACTGTGAGCATTTTGAGAAAACCTTTATGCCAGCTTTCCATATTTGTCTGAAAACTGTGCCCAACATTATTTAATAAACATAGCATAAGCAGTTGTCCTGCCGATTTTCTCTGTGATACGCTAACCAGACTTTGAGATACAGCCATTTGAAATAAGTTTTGTTTTGCTCTTCCAGGGGCCACTACTGGGTCCCTGGAGAGGGAAGGGCAGAACAACTTACACAGATCTATTCTCCTCATCATGGACAACAAACTTTGAGTTCCATTTAAATATCAGAGTATTTTGTCTTTTCTATTCTACCATCATACTTGCATTAGTTCTTGATGGGTATTGTGAGACCATCTGATGAAATACAGAAATATTTCAAAATTATGTTGTAAAATAATAATTATTAATATTTATTTTCTTTTATAAATAGACACCAATACATATAATGGATGAAACTCCAACAACTTGCCATTATCCAAGTTTCAGTGTAAACAAAAACTATATTTACACTTCACTAGTACTATTAAATATAGGTCAATGCACCGTTAAGTAAAATAACAAGAGACATTGCCAGAATTTCATCTTCACTCTGTCTCCACGTTCCTGAAATCGGTAATGTGCATGCTTTAATTTTTATTGCAGTAGTAGATTATCAATATGGTTCATCTTCAGTTAAGTTTGAAGTGTTTGAAATCCTTCCCTTTATTTAACTGAAAACTGGCATACTTGTCACAGCATGCAAGTATATACAACTTTTTGCTGCATTGCTGTACCAGATATAATATAACCTGATCAAAAATGTTTTCGTCTCAAAATAATCTTGGTAATTAATTAGATAACCTAAATAAACTTGTAAAATGTGTATTTACTTTCCAAACACCAAACACAATATTCACCATACTTTATCACTCAACACTTTATTGGAGGATACAGTATACAGTTGATAAAGTAGCATAAAGTCAAATAAGATTCAAGATAAATAAAAATGTGTCTTCAAAAATACATTAACATCATATTAATCCATTCACAGCTGCTGAAGCCATACAAACAAGTGCCACATAATCCCATCCAGTCAACTATGATACAGAAAACAGATTTGATATTGTGTTGGAAAACAACGATTCATTATCACAGGTTTCTGGATATTTCCTCTATCATGTTCATGTTCCATCACGTTCTTCTTCTTCTAAACACTTTGCCCACTTGTACCCTACAGTATTGATGAACAGATGATGTGATCACTGATGTTGTGTAGCTTTTTCTCATCCAGAGGAAGAAGAACATTCCAGTGTCAGGCGTTCTCCAGTCCTGGTCTAAAAGTAAAACAAAAACACAATTCAAATTAAGTTTAATGTACAGTCAGGTTAGCATATGTTCTGCATGATTTAAGCAGTAGTAGGCGACTCTGGCCCTCAGCATCCACTGTCCTGCATATTTAGCTCCAACCTCAAACCTACCTGTCTATAACCGTCTATAAGTAAACCTGAAGACTTTGGTTAAAATTTTTATGTCTGCTCGATTAGGCTTGGAGGTAAACTCTCCACCTCAAAATGGTCAGAATTGCCCATTCCTGATTTAAATTTACAAAGCAGCAGTCAGTACATTATATAATATACACATTGAAGCATTATGTATATGATATTGCAGCACATAATATTAGCCAAGTACTGGACAAAAACTATTTTACCCATATCAACAGAAACATTTTAAACAGCATATATTTTAAAAGATATTTTAGATGGTCTCTTAAGAGCTTTTGTCAGTGATGCTAGATTTCTTTAGTCACTTTCAAGACCATTAATTGTGATAGCCTTAACAATGTACAATTGTTAAATACTGCAATACAAATTTCATGGTAAGAATTAAGAAATATGTACCGAGGCACCAGACTTACCATGCTTATGAAGCACCCATGGCCATGCATAGTTCTCAGAGAGCAGAGTTTTTGCCTCTTGTATTCCTCCTTGGCAGCACATTAGTCTTTGTCCTGTAGAATCTTCTGAAGTTTGTGCCTTCTCTTGCTGTCCATCTTAAAACACAAATGCAATGTGTTTTAGTCTGTGGAGTATAAAGCCTTGTTTCAAGCCACAGAACTATCCAGATATGTCACATAATTCAAAGAACATTTACTATTTGATTCCTAATATATATCACAACTCATTATCTTCCAAAGCTACCCAGAACCATCCATGGTCTACAAAACAATGGGGAAATATCTGAGTTTATAACAACTACATGTCTGCTTTTATCTAAGACAAACAGACAGTGCCATTTTTAAGAACTGAAGGCCAAAAGTGTTTCAGCGTTTATGCTAAAAGGCAATAATTGTAATAATAATTGCATCAAAAGGTAAGAAAATATATATTTTGTGTACCATGTTAGAAAAAGATACAGAGATAAACATTAAATTCTGTACTACATGTTACAGCATTGCTTCAATACAAGACATACCAATGGACTTGCACACTTTTCTGTCTTCTTCGGGCACAAGATGGCCATGTTCCTTTCTCACCCAAAACAAAGGACTTATTCGATTAGCTTGCTTTGATATAAGGTCTGGTCTTTCTTCTCTGCTGTAAAACAAGAAAGTCTCACTTACTCTATGTGCAAATACTATTGTTTTTGAAACATATAAATTAAGACAGTTACAACAAAGTTAATTTACCATATGTTTCAGGAGAGCATTTGATGAGTAAATACTGATATACTAAAAATATTCTAGAAACTTTACCTGAAGGACTGATTACAGCAAGATCGCTGTGACTCACTAGTAGTTCATGTGAGGGTTGACTCTTAAAAGAGCTGATGAATTTGTTATTGTAGAGATCTTTAAAAAACAAACAAAAATAAAAGTAAACGTAATCTGCAAGTAATCCTGCAAGACAGAATGAAAGAAAATATTATTACATTTCATGCAAGTTGTAAGTTTATACATAACTGCAGGATTTCTTTCTGTAAAAAGCGTTGCATAATTAAAAGTTAAATACATTTATGTAATAAGTTCACTGATATCTGTGCATTCCCATTATTAAAAGTATATCTTTAATACCAGGCTATATCATATGAATGTGTTTTAAATGTTGATAATTCACTTGATTTTTTGATCACGTAAATTTTTTACATGTAAGCGGGACGTTATCAACAGTGCAACTGATCTGATTATGACAAAATAATCGAATATCTGATGTCATGTGAGCATTTTCACTCTTGCAAACAGCGGTAGGTTATGAGGTGTGAAGAGACATGTAACATTACATGAACAGACAGAGCCCAATTTGTAATAATTTTAAAGAATACAATGGACTTAAAATAAACTTTCTGACAGTGTGTGGGACATCCGACTACTTTCCAAGAAAGGGAACAACAATACGTATGTACAGGAATTGAGGCAGTAGCCAATGGCAGGAGTCATAGTAAAAGCTGCAGGATTATGTACGAGTATATATATACACATATGTACGAGTATCATATGAATTTGACTACTTGTTAAATCTTGTGAATTATTGAGACTTTGAGAATATGTTCTTACTGATTGAGCCATGGGATTTGTAAGAATAAGTTTAAGTAACAACAACTGCTGAATAAAATGTTTGATAAAGTGTTCAAACCAACACATACATACCCTTGCAAATATTTGCTGTTGCAGCTTTTGGTCTTCTCCGTTACTTCTCCACAAACAAGAATGGGCTGACTGAGTCCGAAGGCCCTTTTGGTCTTTTCAGGTGAAAAAGAGAAAAAGTCATAATATATAATATATAGCATTATATACAGGAAAAAGTACTATTTACATTACAATATTTGGATTTTACATTAAAATGCATTTAAAGCATGGTAATTGTTGTAGTTACTGTCTATTTACAACAAACATCACATTAAAACTACCAATGCTCCCACATGAAAGAATACCATAGTATATTATAGTAAAAACAGCATAGTGTTTTTAAACCATTCTATAGTAAAAATACTAGATTAAATTAACAAAGTTTAGTAGATACTATAATATACTACAACATACTACAATTTACTGTAGTATATTTACTACAGTATGGTTCAGAAACACTATAGTAAATATAAACTAGAATCATTTTACTGTAATTTTACTATAATATACTATTGTATTTTTTCATGTGGGCTGTGGTAAAAGAATGGTAAGCGTAAAAATATGAATATGTTTAAAGGTCTATATCATGTCACGTGACAGTGTGCAATATCCCCCTATTAGCAAGGTGTGTTGATTTAGAAAACAAAGAAATGCAGTGACTGAACATAATCTGATCGATAACGACAAGCAGAAAATACTTTATATCAAACAAACATTAGGACATCATATTTGACTACTCACCCATATGTGGCACACGTGAACTGATGCCAAACATCGCGATGTGTTCTGAATGAGACTTCTTCAGCGCGATTTCATACCGATTGAATTCGCGTCTTCTGTTGACGCCAAAGGATTCCCATTGAAAGCAATGGAGTTCCCATTTCGTCCATAGCATGACGCCGAGGGGTACCCGTGGAGACGGTGATCGCTTTTGGGTCTTTTCTTCGCACAAATCAATCGTTTGGCCTCGGAACAGTTGGAATAGCAGGACTTTTTCAATAAAGTGTGTCTGTTGTCTGTTATATTCTGTGTTTTATATCATATAATACGCAAATGGGCAGGTCGGGGTGGGGCTGGGCTGTTTCAAACGTATCTGAATAGCGTAAATAAAAATAAATATATGTAAATAAAAGTGTGCTGGCTGATTAAATTGAGAATCACACTCCAACATGTCATAATGGAAAAAATATATCCCAATAAATAATTCCATCACGATAACATTCACGTGCCCAACACGTCTGTATATGACGCCCTAGGCTTCTCATTGGAATCAGTGGAGTACCCCTGAACGTCGAAAAAATACGATTAAGGGGTACCCTGTGCGTTAAAATGTGACGTCGAGGGGTCCTGACCAAGCGGCAATATGTGACGAGTTGGGAGTGAGACTGTGTTGGCCAGTGAGGGAGGCATCATTTGAAACGGTCTTCCGGCAACCACCTTATTGTGGCTGCATTTAATTCCGAGGAATTAAATTAAAATATTATCTGACTTTAAGGAGTTAGATGTATTTTTTATGCAGCCTATCATTCAGACCAGGTTGCATGGGTTGGGTGATTATGATGGCCTTTAATTCCGAGGAATTGAGTGTCATGTTATCTGACTTTGATAAGTTGGAAACTTTAATTATGTCACCTAAGCGTGTTTGACTTGTCTCGATATTCATCTAAGGTGGAGCCCTCCTGAAGTTGATGTCATTCTCGCCGCCTTGTGGCCTGCGGGACACATCAGTTTCAGGCAACTGCTATTCTCAGTGTCCGCCCTAGTTTTGCGGCCCTGTAGAGCAGCTCCCTTAGATGAGGCCCCTGCTGGCCAGCCCCCTCTCCCGGGTAGGAGTGATCGAGGTCGCCTCCCCTGTGGAGTTTTCGGGAATCGATGCTGTGCTCCAGCCTTATAGTATGCTTCGGGCCACATCGTTTCCCCGTGCGCACGTTCTGCACCAGCCGACTCTAGCAATACTTGCAGCGGTCCAGCGAATGCGTACGCACACCGAAAATCTTCCTCGATTTCGCCCTGCCAGTAAGCCGCTTCAGGGGGTCGGGGGAGGAGGCTCGGTTGACACCCGAGGCCGGCCTCAAGAGGGATGAAATGGAAGGAAAAAAAGATTTGTCAATGCTTTTGCGTTCTCTTGCAAATGTTTTGGGTTCCCCTGAGAAACTTTGTGTTCGCTCGAAAAGAAAACATAGCACTGACAAATTTTTCCTCTCATCTCATTTTTTTTTTTCATCACCATGTCTCTTTAGGGGCTCCGTAATTTGAATATATTTCAAAATATAATGTATTCCTGTGATGCAAAGCTAAATTTTCAGCATCATTACTCCAGTCTTCTGTGTCACATGACCCTTCAGAAATCATAACAATATGATGAGCTCCTGCTCAAGAAACATTTCTTATTATTGTCAGTGTTGAAAACAGTTGTGCAACTTCATATTTTAATTGGAATCTTGATGCATTTTTTGATCAGGATTTTATTTTTTATTTATTTTTATTTTATCTAGAACAGCATTTATTTGAAATATAAATCAGATCATGCACTTATTTTACACATTCAAGAGGGCATCTTGTTTTCTGAGCTTTTGGACAACAAAACAACAGGTTTATGAACGCATGCTGTATGAATGTACATAAAGATTTAACAATCTGGAATGGGCCCCATATGAGAGATTAGCACAAGAGGGAATCATTTTCACCATTAAAATTGACCAACTGACTCGAACGTGAAGCGCGGCCTTGTTAATAGCTACTGCCAGACTAGGCGTGACTCTCTGTGCCGCTTGATTTGCTGCTGATTTAACTGAGGAGAGCAAATTAGTGAGCTTAACTGCTGTCTGAATGGAACTAGTCAATTAACATATGCTGATAAGATGCAGATATCCCACTCCATCCCATCTAGTTGTTAACTAAAAGTCACATTGCCCTGTAGATTAATTAATGGTCTATCCAAGAAATCCGGTATTAACTCAATATTTAACAGAACGCTGAGCAGGCAAGAGCCTGTGGATGTGCATATTACATGTGATTGATTCCAAAGCAAGATTTGATGTACAAACCAACAAATGATGTCCCTTGCCTCTTTTTAAATCTAGTATTTGATCCCTGCACACATACATTTGGTATACCATCGTTTACATCACGAGACTTTTGCTGTGTTTTCTATGCAAGAGGAAGCAAGTTAAATCTGATTTGATAAAAAATGTTCATTAACAATCTTATCTAGCCTTTGCATTGCATGACATATCAAATACATAATATGTTCATCTAGTTATTTATAAAGAACATGCAAAGGGCTTGTTTGCAACTGAGGGGCATGAGGTTTGAAATTTGGTTAACAGCAAACAGTCCAGATCTTTAACTAATATGCCAAATCAAAAGATGCATCTGTTGTTTATGGACAAATAATTGGGATGTTTATTTCCAAAACACAACTGCTGCACTATATGAACATGATCTGCACATATGCTGCAACCATTCTGCGCCTTCAGACAGAAAACAGACAATATTCCAAAAGTCTTGCACAAACAATGATGCAGAGATTAAGATCATCTTTAAATTTCTGGAGGCTTGGGAGAAACGCCACCCTGCTGCTTTGTTCCAGACTGTTGTTTTCTTTTAATCTTTTTCTTTGATTTGGAATCCTTTTAGTAGGTACAGTATTTAATGGGCATGTCTATATGCATAGTCAGTTGCCATGACAACGTGGAGAAGGAATGGCAAGTATGACATGCACCATTCAGGGTAGTTAGCGAAAGAGAAACAAATTACTTACCGTATACCGAGAGTGGGAGTGCTCGCATATGCACTCACAAGCCCTGAAATATAAACTCCACAACAGAACTGTATATTAACACAATAAGGTACAGAAAATGATCGCAGCAAATGATTTGACTGAGTGACCTCGGTGTTGGAGGTTTTTAGAGTTTAGTTACAGGTTAGTGATGCACAATGTGCATATTATTATATATTTGTGACTTTTCTGTTTCTATGTAAGTAAGTTGTCGATGGGGCAGGGTGAGGTGGGATGAGGGAGAGCTTTAGTGAGTGTGAATGTACATGTGCTCTATTATCTTTGTCTTTGTCTCGAGGATCCCCTTGAAAATGAGATGTTTCATCTCAAGGGGTTATCCTCCTAACAACAATACATTTTAAATTACATTTTGAAATTTAAAAATGTTTTATTCTACATTACCATATCCTGCATCCCTTAATCCTACCCAATACCTAAAAATACCAATAACTACTTTACTAGATATCAATAAACAGTAATTAGGAGATTATTTTGGGACAAGTCATAGTTAATAATGATAATTGGACCCTAATCTAAATTGTGCTCAAATAAAATACAATAAAATAATGCTGGCCTAGCCATTTAATTATGTATTAAAACAAGGACAACAATATCCATATTTTTGAATGTTTTCTGTAAATGCTGATGTTGGTATTTTATTGTAGTGTATACATTATAATCAAAAATTGCAAGCAACATCACTGGCTTTTTCCTGCTGTATTGATGGTGTCCTGCTGGGTGTTTATTTATTTATTTGTTTGTTGAATAATTTATGGGAGTCTACAGGACACATTTGACTTAAATAAAAAAGATGCATCTAATAATATAACAAGTGGCAACAATTGGTATGAGGGGCTAAGCGAAAGGTCAATATGTGGAGAAAACGTTTAATTAAAAGATAAATAAGGTTGTTATAGGCTGCAAACATTTATCAAAAATAAATTAAACCTGTAATATTCATATGCCTGCCCGAGCACTCAGAACAGGTTTCTCAGCACATGCATTATTTAACCTGATATTGTTTTCGCATTTGCATGCCTACTTTTTTCTTTAAAAAGTTCTTTTTAATTTTTGATCTTATGATTTTAACAAACACCCCCCAGAAAAAACATGTTTTTGCATAACCATTTATGAGACTTGAGAATAAAAAAAAGAGCAAAATAAACCCTTTTACTTGAAGAAGGCACATTTGCATAAATATGCATCTTCTAACTTGATGTTTTTGACATTGGATGTGAAGCTAGAAAATAACCCGAAGGCTAACAAATGACTAACGCAACCTCAACACTTCTCCGGCCGACTATCCAACATCACGGCAGGGGGTGAAAGAAAGAGAGATGAGAGAGTAAACCCCAAATACATAGAAACAGAAAAGCCACAAGTCAAATAACTTCTCTTTTCATTTCTATAGAAGAAACAGACCACACAGATAAAACAAGATTCCCTGGTAAATGGAAATAGTCCTGCTCTATTTATTTAAAACATCAGAAATGGTTAAAAGGTCACCCACTCTTAGACCGATGTCACACTGAGTCAGGTTTAAAGATAACAGGGAGTTTTTCTGCAGGTCATTTAGGCCTGGCTGCACGCTGTGATCGTCTCAGCTGATCACATAGTTTCATTCCTGTTATTGTACTACTACATTATGAAATTGCTTGCTACAAGAAAGACAATGAAGCATGTTAGGAGAACATAAAAAAACACTAAACTATTTGTGTGCGAGTCCTTTCTGCATCACCACACACTCTCTGTCTGGACTTAACCTCAGACGGCACACTCACTGACCACTCATGGATCGTCTAATAGCCTATGGCACAGAAAATTGGCAACTGCTTTCTCCAAGCCAGCTTCAATCAGCTTAACATAGTTTGTAGGATTCAGGGTCCTTTTTATCATTTTGCCAAGAATCAAAGTGGAGTATAAGGTCTCTGCATTTGCCAAAGTTCATGCCAAAGGTCGTCAAAGATTCATGGCGTCTAAGACTTAGGCCCGTGCACAATTGCTGACTGAATTATGTCATAGACAGGCCTAGTGATTTTTGCTCCAGCAGTTTTACACTGTAAGGGCAATACAATTAACCCTTAAATGTAATGTTTCGCCAATTATTATTGCATTTTCTGGATCTATATCTAACATGGATGGATCTCTACCTGTTGTGATAATATAAAACTCTCCAATTAGAGTAACATTTACAAAATAATTACAAGAGAATAAAAGTCTATTGCATTACCTTTGGAGCTTGGAAGGGTTCAGTTTGAGCAGATGTTGTATGCCATCATCAATGTCCTTGCCAGAGCTCATTTCCCTGTATTAAATATACTTACACTGTTACTCACCTCACACTAACCCAAAAGTATTTCAACACCACAGGTTGGTAGTCGGTGGAAAACACAGCGCATTGCTGCCATGGAAGCCTGAAAACAAACTTGTTCAGAGATCACAGATTCTACCCGACCTAAAAAGCCATCTAAAAATCTCAAAAAAGCACATTAAAACACAAATAAATTAACTATCAACTTACAGAGTGTGAGTGTCCTCGTCTTCCATTGTCAGTTGCGCTTGTTCCAGTTGCGTGTCCTCAAACTTGCAACCCGGGTGATCGTCGAGTCTAAGGCGGAAGGGGGTTGATGATTGGTTGATATTTCTCATAAATATTTCTCATAAATATCATAGATATTTCTCATAAATATCAACCAATCATCAACTCAGTGCATTTAAAGATCATCTCAAACTGGTTTCTTGGAAACGAAACACAGATCAGGCATTAGAATTAACACTGTTACTTACATGTTTTCGCATTTCTGTCGAGTCAATGTCGTAAAAGTATGTCTGCAAAGTCGAAACTGCAACTGATTTACCAAACTGTCCACTGTGAAATGAACTGAATACAAATAAATAATGCTCAACTGAGACATTTGCATTGTTGAAAACAAATAACCACATTCCTAGCATTAGGATCCTTTGGAAAGTAATGTTATTTGTTTTTCGTCATCCTATATCACTCTTCTCTCCTCGTCATCTCACTAACACGCCAGTGGGCGGGACCAAAATTGCAATGATGATGTAGCCGTTGATTTTCATCTGCATATAGGCATATTCCACAACAAGTCGTTATCTGAGCTTGGTAACAATAAAATCTGTTTTTAAACTAACAAGGACGTTTTCAGTTCTGAAATGTACAGGATGATCTTATAGTATGATGACGTCTCATAAGTTAAAATATCAAGGGAAATCTGTGTTCTCTTATTCTTTAAATTACCAATAGAATAGATTTTGAGGGTGCGTTTCACTAAGCAATCTAAATCAGTGAGAGTTGAGCAAAAATCCAGCTATCCAAACAACTCAACAAACTTTTAAGACAGGATTATGCTCTTATTTGTGAATCAGCAAAGTCTGCACGATGTGCTGAATGATGGGATGCTAATAGCTTTGCAAATTAGAAAGTAATCCCTGTAATTTGGCAAACCTTGAGCCTCAGAAGGTTAGGTTTTGAGACTGTAATACTTTCATAAGTGCCAAACCATCCGCCAGTGATTTAGAAGAGCTTCATGCTAATCAAGAGCGTAACTTGAAAAATGTAAACGGATTTCTTAATACCACATAGGTCAACTGCTAATACTCAGACTGTACGTCTGTAAAGAAGCAACACACAGATTGCATTAGTTACAGTCCCTAATGCACGTTTTAATGTGATCTGTGATCTTCATAACTGCAGCTCTCTGGGTATGTAGATACACTTTCTTACCATAACATGTTTTACTCTCACTCTTGCTTTTCAAATTTCACATTCCATTTTATTTTGTCTTTTTTTGACCAATCTAGGCAAAACGTTGATAGGATACACAGTTATACAACATAAAACAATACAATATAATTTAGTGACTTATTCTACAGGTTACATTGATATGGCAGTATAGGATGCAACATCTCAGCAGATTCGCTCAAAAGCGGTTATTGATTCAGTAACACAATTTGGTCACAGGCGAAGAATGGTTCATTCTCCTTTGACTTTTGAACTATTTAATGATAGCAACCTGTTAAAACACGCTAGCAAAACATGCAAACAATGCGATAAATCATGTTAATTCATGATAGCAATGTCTTTTTTTTCTTTCTTTCTACTTGAAATTGTCTTTCTTTCTTTCTTTCCAATAAATAAAGCTTATAATTAATGTGACTTGGTAGCGTTTATTTATTATTATTTTTTTAGATAAACAGAAAAAAGTACAAATGTTTTGTCGTTGTTACATTGGATTATTTTGTAATGGATCACAATGATATACATTGTACCTTTTTGTGCTTGTTGTTTGCCTGATGAAGACCCTTTGGGTAGAAACATTGTTTATTTTACATAAATCTTTTGGAGCAGCATTTGCAGTGTGCAGATTCTTGTTGACTTTGAGATAAATCATGAAAGCAACATGCTAGAAATGTGCTAAAAAATTCAAACAAGATGCTAAATTATTCTAGCAACATGTTAATACATGTTATCAACATGCTAACAATATGTTAAAACTTCCACTTTAAAATGTCTTTCCACTAAATTTAAAGCTTATAAAACTTTCAAACAGCTTTGTCAAGTAAACATCAATTTGTCCCAATGAACATTACTCATCGGGTTTAATGAACTGTTGTATAAAAGTATCACACTTGCAATCATGCTTCTGCTCTGAATGTGTGATATTGATATGAATTAAACTGTTAAAGCACTTTTATGAAAAAAAGTTTGCAAAAGCATTGCTGTTTGGTTGCTAATGTGTTCTGAATGGTGTAAATGACGACTTTGGTATTATTTTCACAAGCAATTTGTACATGTTCACAACTCTATGTGCTATCACACCAGATCTTCAAAAGTGCACTTTTTTCAAACATTTCAGCATATTTTAAGTTATGTTAGTACAATACACAAAACCACAAAGTATCCTTTTCACTACACAAAATAAGTGTTTCATTTTTATTAGATTCATTCAAAGTAACTGCATTTCATTAAGCTCTAACTATAAAACTTTTGATTTGTATCTCTTCTCGTTCAGTTTAATACATTTTTCTATTATTTAATCCAACTGAACTTAATGGCTAATCACTGAACCATTTGGTAAACCTATAGATTTTAAATTGGTTTGTTAGAGATATAAAGTATATGGATTTTGAGAACTACAGAAATAAAAATGTGAGTTTGTACTACCATATGTGTACACGTTATGTGTAAAAACACATGATGAATACTCGTTATTGCTAAGTGATTTCACATAGTGGTAACCACAACTGGTCACTATATAAAAGTGGGGGTGTAAACACTGGCAATTTCTTTCAACATGGAGCAGGATAGACAGCAAAGAATAGGAAGAGCTTTATGACAAGGGATCCATCAGAGAGGTGATCATGAACCCCAACAGAGAAGTCAAAGAGATGGGCATGGGCCCCAACAGAGAGGTCAAAGAGATGGGCATGGGCCACAACAGAGAGGTCAAAGAGGTGGGCATGGACCCCAACAGAGAGGTCAAAGAGATGGGCATGGGCCCCAACAGAGAGGTCAAAGAGATGGGCATGGGCCCCAACAGAGAGGTCAAAGAGGTGGGCATGGGCCCCAACAGAGAGGTCAAAGAGGTGGGCATGGGCCCCAACAGAGAGATCAAAGAGGTGGGCATGGGCCCCAACATAGAGGTCAAAGAGGGGGGCATGGACCCCAACAGAGGGGTCAGAGAGGTGGGCATGGACCCCAACAGCGAGATCAGAGAGGTGGGCATGGGCCCCGACAGAGAGATCAGAGAGGTAGGCATGGGCCCCAACAGACAGGTCAAAGAGGTGGGCATGGGCCCCAACAGAGGGGTCAGAGAGGTGGGCATGGACCACAAAGAGAGTCAAAGAGGTGGGCATGGGCTAACAGAGAGATCAGAGAGGTGGGCATGGGCCCCAACAGAGAGATCAGAGAGGTAGGCATGGGCCCCAACAGAGAGGTCAAAGAGGTGGGCATGGGCCCCAACAGAGGGGTCAGAGAGGTGGGCATGGACCACAACAGCGAGGTCAAAGAGGTGGGCATGGGCCCCAACAGAGAGATCAGAGAGGTGGGCATGGCCCCCAACAGAGAGATCATAGAGGTAGGCATGGGCCCCAACAGAGAGGTCAAAGAGGTGGGCATGGGCCCCAACAGAGGGGTCAGAGAGGTGGGCATGGGCCCCAACAGAGAGATCAGAGAGGTGGGCATGGGCCCCAACAGAGAGATCAGAGAGGTGGGCATGGGCCCCAACAGAGAGGTGTGCATGGGCCCCAAAGAGAGGTGGGCATGGGGCCCGTCAAAGAGTTGGTCATCAGCGAGAGGAAGCAGAACTGTTGTCTCTAATGAAGTCCGGCCATGATCATTCATCATGTGGTGAACCGAGGCCTTACTATGGCAGAGGCTGCCAGATTAGTTGATCCAAATCTAAAAAGATCAACTTTCAGTTCTATCATCCGACCTTTTGGCCAAGAAAACCAGTAAGTGTGGAGTATGTATACTATTACATTTATGGTAAATTGCAGTGCATGTAAATTCATCAGACATGCTACAGTATTCATACTGCATGGTCTGTTGACAGGATAGTCTGTTCTATGCTTAGAATTGACAGAAACCCCATAGTGGTGGCCGTGGTCATGTACTGACCGACCAGCAAGAGTGGGCAGTGGTGGCAATAGTGAGGGTCAGGAATGATATACGGCTGTCAGAAAAAAAGCAGGCAATTGAAGAGAACTATGACAACTTTGCCAATGTGTCATCCATCAGCCTACCAACATTAGACCGCCTTTTAAAGAGGCACCAGGTATCAATGAAACACATTTACCTGGTGCCTTTTGAGAGAAAAAAATAACTGGTGAAACAACTAAGGGCTGAGTACATCATGTCCAGGTACAGAACTGTTACTATTTGATGCATCACTTGCGACATATGTATATTGGAAAAACACTGTAAAAATAACTGACCAAATATATTGTTTAGAGGGTTATGGTGTTCTGATTTGATGCTGATATGAACCATTTGTTGATGAAGCGGGCTTTAACCTGGCCAAAACTTGTCGCCGTGGATGGAACATCATCGGCCAATGGGTCACTGTCCAAGTACCTGGACAAAGTGGAGGAAACATCTCCATGTGCGCAGCTATCTCTGAAGATGGTGTTGTAGAACGTAGGCCATCACTTGGCTCCTATAATGCTGCACATCTTATTGAGTTTTTTCAATGAAATCGAGCCAGCCTGTCAAGGTGAAGGGGTCACCTATGTAATTGTGTGGGACAATGTCAGGTTCCACCACGCAGAGGTAGTTCAAGCATGCTTTCAGGCCCTTCCCCGATTCATGACCCTCTACCTGCCTCCATACTCCACTTTTCTCAACCCTATTGAGGATTTTTTTTCAGCATGGAGGTGAAAGGTCTATGATCGCCAACCCCTTGGACCATGGATGATGCATGTGATGACATCAGTGTAGACCAATGTCAAGCATGGATTTCCCATGCCAAACTTTTTTTTTCCAAGATGCATGAACAATGATAACATTCATTGTGATGTGGATGAGAATCTATGGCCAAATGCTCAAGACAGGCTTGATCCAAATTAATGTAATGTGTGCACTAAATGTTATGTTTTCTTCTAATTTAGTTACATTTCATTATAAAAAGTAGTTAGCCTGGATGCCAGCCAAATTTAGCCCCGCCCACAATTTTTTTTGCTCGGGCAATTCGGTCTGGCCTCGATCCATAGAGGAGTTATTATGCCCGAACAGAAACTGTTCGGACCAATGAAATTGTCAGGGCGGGCTTTAGACGATGATGGACAGATGATCAACAGTAACGTAATCATCCACGTCATCAAAGGCACTTTGGGTTGAATTTGCTCTTATCCTAAACGGAGAACTTGTTCGTATATGTATTCACCTTCACTATTTCTCTCAGAAATGATGATCGTGTTGGTAAGTACTCTGTGTATCCTTAAATTATTTTATTACAACACTGGCAAAGATCGTTTACACTCATCTTTTTCTTGAAACGTTAATCCAGCATGCGTGCAGACAGGGTTGCCACGTTTTTTTGCAATGTCGCACACAATTGCTACTCAAAACTATAGCCCAAAACAATAACTTTCCGGGGGGTTCTCCGGAAAAAAATTTCATTTGGTTGGCAAAATATGTTATTTTGGCAAGGTTGCCTGCTAAAATTCGCATTCCTGGGTTTATATAATCACATAATTGGGGTCGCTTCAACCCTCGGACATGGAGAAAAACACGGACTTGACAACACAGTGCAGTTGAGTTCTGTTGACATTTGACAACTAACGTTACGCGTCGCTCCGTTGCTCTGATTGGTTGTGGGTCTATCCAATTGAGGTCTTTCCTGGCTCGGTTGAAACACGCCCCATAATCAAAGCCCAATGGAGCGGTACCAGACTCATATTCTGACTAGAATTGAGTATGGCCACGCCAGGCTAGAAAATAGTACCAAAAAGAAAAAAGAAAAAAAATACATTTAAATCCCAGGCAAATTATAGCCTGAAATGACAATATATGACAATGTTTCTAAAAAAAAAAAAGCCAAATAAGACTATGAATCCACAGGTAGTACACCAAGTCAACAAAAACATATTAATTTTAATGCACTTCCGAATGGCTCCTAATCTATCTACATACATCAGCAGACTGTACAAACAGGGCTATTTTTGAATTTGACATGGAGGATAGCCTGTAGGCAAATGACTCCCGTTAATGAACTGCTGCATAATTCATGAACTGATATAAGTGCATTGGTTGTGCCTGACTCCCCTCTTCCAGGTGTTGGGCTCTTTAAATGGCGAATTAGTCCTTCACTGGGCCACACCATGCAATTTCATAAGGCAGCAGGTATGAGGACAGAGCCTGCAGGTGTAATCTCTAGCAAAGTTTCTAGGGACACATGCTTAATAGGCAAACATCTGTTTATGCTGGTAAGAAAAATAGGACTGTAACCTTCCTCGGCTTTTAGAAAGCTTTTCCTCAACTCAAAAAGTTATGGCGGCCTCTGATTCATTTACATTTTATGTGTTCTTGGCAGACAGTCAGATAGATAGATGGATATATGGACAGACAGACAGACAGACAGACAGACAGATAGATAGACGGACAGATGGACGGACGGACGGACGTATGGACAGACAGACGAATGGACGGACAGACAGATAGATAGATCAACAGACCAAACAATGGATGGACGGATGGACGGACAAACATGATAGATAGATTTCTAAATCTGCATTTTAATCTCATAGCTGTTTGAAAAAAAATAGCTGCGATATTAAGCAGATCTCATTTGTGATTTTCTTTCGTATGGCTACAGTTGCAATACATTTTCCATTTCCTGTGTCAGTAAGTTGTCATAGTGTGCCGTACAATGAGGCGTTCATTTATCTAGAGAAAGACGAGTGCAAGAATCTGGCCCCGATGATCACTCAGATGTTCAAAGACTGTGTTGTAATCTAATTTTGATTTAAGCATCCATGAGGGATGAGAGGAAATACAGCCTTTATTATCTTGAGCAGCTCAGACGGCTCTGAAACAACAGTGTAAGCGGAGTGGTACCATCGGTAGTGTTTCCCCCAGGAGCACACAGAGACAACCAGTGTGAGGAACAGCCTGACAAACAGCAAATGCAGCTTAATGCAGATGGTTTTGACACAGGTAACTTTCAAGTGATGCATTATAAGGTGGAGGATATAATATCGTGTGACAGTAGAAATGTGTCTGTAATATTTTAGTAGTTTTTTTTTTTTTGTATTTTTAGTATTTTCGAGGTAGGGATTCAAACAAAATATAAATGTATCAAGATATGTTAAATATTAGCTACAGTGAAAAAAAAAAAAAAAGTTTTTAGTCAGCAACCAATTGTGCAAGTTCTCCCACTTAAAAAGATGAGAGAGGCCTGTAATTTTCATCATGGGTTCACTTCAATTATGAGAGACAGAATGAGAAAAAAAAATCCAGAAAATCACATAATTTTTAAAGAATTTATTTGCAAATTGTGGTGGAAAATAAGTATTTGGTCAATAACAAAAGTTAATCTCAATACTTTATTTATCCTTTGTTGACAATGACAGAGGTCAGATGTTTTCGTAAGTCTCCACAACACTGCTGGTAGTTTGGCCCATTCCTCCATGCAGATCTTCTCTAGAGCAGTGATGTTTTGGGGCTGTCGCTGGGCAACATGGATTTTCAACTCCCTCCAAATATTTTCTATGGGGTTGAGATCTGGAGACCTTGAAATTCTTCTTACGAAGCCACTCATATTTGAGTCCCTGGTGGCATTGTGTGTTACTGATGGTAGCATTTGTTACTTTGGTCCCAGCTCTCTGCAGGTCATTCACTAGGACCCCCGTGTGGTTCTGGGATTTTTGCTCACCGTTCTTGTGATCATTGTGACCCCACGGGGTGAGACCTTGCGTGGAGCCCCAGATCATGGGAGACTATCAGTGGTGTTGTATGTCTTCTAATAATTGCTCCCATAGTTGATTTCTTCACACCAAGCTGCTTACCTATTGCATATTCAGTCTTCCTAGCCACGTGCAGGTCTATAATTTTGTTTCTGGTGTCCTTTGACAGCTCTTTGGTCTTGGCCATAGTGGAGTTTGGAGTCTGACTGTTTGAGGTTGTGGACAGGTGTCTTTTATACTGATAGAGTTCAAACAGGTAATGAGTGGAAGACAGAGGAGCCTCTTAAAGAAGAAGTTTGTTCTATTATGAAACATGAATACAAACAACAATAGTATCAATAACAAAATCCTATGATTTTGTAACAATAAGTCAAGCTTCATCCTTTCCAAACCCGCTACTATTCACACTCTTCAGTCTGCAGGATCTAAGCAGATGCCAGGCTGTATCCGGCCCACATATTTGCCAATTGAGCCCAGGTTGAGTAATCAAATCACCAATGACTGCTGCCTTGCATGTATAATGGGATTAGCAGGATGCTCATGTGCGTTCACCTTGACTGCCCTGCTGAGTTGGGTTTGCACGAACCAATCACCCGAAATATTTCTGCGCATGCTGCTGTAGCTGTATGTCCCCTTTATTATTGGGTTTCAAATGTTGCATTACAGCCCCAGGGAAAATTCAATCAATAGTGGGCTTTCATGGAAAAAGATTTTATGTGCAGAGTATTATGAATTATTGTGGCTCTTGTGTGCTGTCCGTGGTGTTCAGATATGAACAGATATGTACTGAGAAATGACTGAATAGGTACGCTAATGAAATATTGATGGTTACCTAGCTGTGTGTTTATTGCCGTGTTTTAAGGGTATAGATTGTGCTAAAGTTTAGCAGTTGTGCTTAGCTTATGCAATGACATTTAAATCAATAACAATCTCCAACAATCATTTTGTTCTGCACACATTTACAAAGTGCTGTAAATAAACAATGAACTGATTGATAGCAATATAAATACACGACACACATTTAATATAAAAGAAATGTGTGTGTGTGTGTGTGTGTGTGTGTGTGTGTGTGTGTGTGTGTGTGTGTGTGTGTGTATATATATATATATATATATATATATATATATATATATATATATATATATATATATATATATATATACATATCTTAATACATTTATCTTTTGTTTGAATCCCTACCTCTCAAAAATACAATTAAAAATTATATACCACTACGCACATTTACAAAGTGCTGTAAATAAACAATGAACTGATTGATAGCGATATAAATACACAACACATATTTAATATAAAAGAAGTGTGTGTGTGTGTGTGTGTGTGTGTATGTGTGTGTGTGTGTGTGTGTGTGTGTATATATATATATATATATATATATATATATATATATATATATATATATATATATATATATATATATATATATATACATATCTTAATACATTTATCTTTTGTTTGAATCCCTACCTCTCAAAAATACAATTTAAAATTATATACCACTGCCAAAGTTAGTAATCCACTGCATCTTGAGACAAATCATCTGATTAATTTCAAAATGGAAATATTATTCACCATATTTATTATTTGACATTGGTTTTGAATTCATTTTCAACAATTTTGCAAAAAATAAATATTATCTATATCTATCCATCCATTGTTCCATCAATCCATCTATACATTCATCCATTCATCCTTCAAACAATCCATCCATCATTCATCCTTCCATCTTCCCATCCATACATATGTTAATCCATTCATCCTTCCAATGATCCATCCTTCTATTGATCCATCGGTGCGTGATTGACAATGAGTGACAGCTGCGAGGCACATCTCGAGTCCTCTCATGAGGGAGCTCAGAGGCGTTAAGGACGAGCGACACCAGTGAAGGATGAGAGAGCAACAGGCCTGGACTTTATATTGTGCTATTGTTTTTTACATCATTAGTCCTTCAGTGTCACATGATCCTTCAGAAATCATTCTAATATTCTAATGTTGCTGCTCAAGAAATATTTCTAATCATAATTATTTATAGAAACATTTTCACATCAGTACACATGGTTTTAATATCTGATGATGTTGACTCAAGCAGGCAGTTGTACTCAAACCCAGAAGACCAACAATAATTCCGTGGCATATTTTTTGCATTTTAGTCCATGTCTCAAGAATCAGTGAAACGAGATTAACATCAAATAAATGTAGGTGATTAACCTGGATCTCCATCCTTTATTGTTCCTGAGAAAAAAAGAAGAAGAAAAAAAGAAAGAAAAGAAAATCTATCAACCCACCACATCTGAACCTAAAATCACCAGCAACATACAGGTGACTGGAATATTTTTCCAAGAACAACAAATCGATCCTCGGACATGTCCTGTGTAAACCACATTGTGTGTATGTGTAAATTACATGGCCAAATAAACAAATAAGTACACACAGGCTTGAACAAATGTCATTCCATGATTTTCCCATGTCCAAAACTGGCATCTGCACTTGTTGAATTAAGGTCTGCAAAAGGTCAGCATGTTTCAATTTTTTTTTTTAAACACCATCAAACAATGAATAATTGATCAAGCTTCTCTATCACTGCAACCATTGAATCACGTTTTACGACACCAAAATAATAACTTGTCTTCAACCCCACACTTCACCTCATTAAAGCAACCAGAGGCAGATGTCTAAAAATATTCAGTGCCACTGAATTAGTCAGGTATGAACAGAAGAAGGAAAAGCGCTACATTATTCTGGCAGTCGGTTTTAAGTGATTCCCATTGGCTCAAATTATTTTGGCTGACAGTCTGATGTAACTGGGGAATTGAGTATCGTTAGGGAGTCTGACCACTTCTCATCATCTTTACCACACAGATACATGGTGTTTCAGCATTTTTAAATAGCATACAGGTCCTTCTCAAAAAATTAGCATATTGTGATAAAAGTTCATTATTTTCCATAATGTAATGATAAAAATAAACTTTCATATATTTTACATTTAATTGCACACCAACTGAAATATTTCAGGTCTTTTATTGTTTTAATACTGATGATTTTGGCATACAGCTCATGAAAACACAAAATTCCTATCTCAAAAAATTAGCATATTTCATCCGACCAATAAAAGAAAAGTGTTTTTAATACAACAAAAGTCAACCTTAAAATAATTATGTTCAGTTATGCACTCAATACTTTTGCAGAAATGACTGCTTCAATGAAGCGTGGCATGGAGGCAATCAGCCTGTGGCACTGCTGAGGTGTTATGGAGGCCCAGGATGCTTCGATAGCGGCCTAAAGCTCATCCAGAGTGTTGGGTCTTGCGTCTCTCAACTTTCTCTTCACAATATCCCACAGATTCTCTATGGGGTTCAGGTCAGGAGAGTTGGCAGGCCAATTGAGCACAGTAATACCATGGTCAGTAAACCATTTACCAGTGGTTTTGGCACTGTGAGCAGGTGCCAGGTCATGCTGAAAAACAAAATCTTCATCTCCATAAGGCTTTTCAGCAGATGGAAGCATGAAGTGCTCCAAAATCTCCTGATAGCTAGCTGCATTGACCCTGACCTTGATAAAACACAGTGGACCAGCACCAGCAGCTGACATGGCACCCCAGACCATCACTGACTGTGGGTACTTGACACTGGACTTCAGGGATTTTGGCATTTCCTTCTCCCCAGTCTTCCTCCAGACTCTGGCACCTTGCTTTCCGAATGACATGCAAAATTTGAGCGACAGTCCAGTGCTGCTTCTCTGTAGCCCAGGTCAGGTTCTGCCGCTTTTTCTGGTTCAAAGGTGGCTTGACCTGGGGAATGCGGCACCTGTAGCCCATTTCCTGCACACGCCTGTGCACTGTGGCTCTGGATGTTTCTACTCCAAACTCAGTCCACTGCTTCCGCAGGTCCCCCAAGGTCTGGAATCGGTCCTTCTCCACAATCTTCCTTTTTTTGCCACACTTTTCCTTCCCACAGACTTCCCACTGAGGTGCCTTGATACAGCACTCTGGGAACAGCCTATTCGTTCAGAAATGTCTTTCTGTGTCTTACCCTCTCGCTTGAGGGTGTCAATGATGGCCTTCTGGACAGCAGTCAGGTCGGCAGTCTTACCCATGATTGCGGTTTTGAGTAATGAACCAGGCTGGGAGTTTTTAAAAGCCTCAGGAATCTTTTGCAGGTGTTTAGAGTTAATTAGTTGATTCAGATGATTAGGTTAATAGCTCGTTTAGAGAACCTTTTCATGATATGCTAATTTTTTGAGAATTTTGGGTTTTCATGAGCTGTATGTCAAAAGCATCAGTTTCAAACTATAAAAGACCTGAAATATTTCAGTTGGTGTGCAATAAATCTAAAATATATGAAAGTTTAATTTTTATCATTACATTATGGAAAATAATGAACTTTTATCATAATATGCTCATTATTTTAGAAGGCCTGTATATACTGTATATATATATATATGGAAATATCAAACATTATCATATAGGATAATGGAAATAAATACATAAATAAACTTACTAACTTCCAAGGGTTGACCCATTAACTGTTTATTTTTCACCTTGGTTAATTCAAGTTTGTGACACACACACACACACACACACACACACACACACACAAACAAAGTTAACACATTTTCCCTAAATCCCTGCCTGTTGAGAGGATGTGTTTAAGGATTGGGGAGTTATTTCCTAATTGGTTGGCAGTGCCACTGTGAGCATGCGTCTCACCCTTGAGAGCCCGCGGGACTTTTCCAGAGTGCATGAGTTTGTATTAAGCACCTCCACAGTCTGTAGCACTGCCAGCGCTCGCAAGGCGATTGGAAGTCGGCCATTGCCGCGGCGCTGAAAAGTTAGAGTAACCGATGCATTAACCAGTAGATGCGCTCTCAGCACCTACAAAAAAAAAGAAAAAAAGAAAAAAAAACTTTTGCTTGTCTTGTATGGAATTCCAAAGCTGACTAACTTATACATGAATACATACATAAATAAATATACAAAGAAATAAAACAATAAAAAGTACTCTACATTTATTTATTTCCACATTTTTTCTCTCACATTTATTTGTAATTTATTATGTACATTTATAGGTCTGTATGCTAATGAGGGAGGGGGGGCATGTTTTCCCTCAGACATAGCAATTGAGCTCAGAGTGGCAGTGCTGAAGCTTTGAGGCCACAATGACACCTTGTGCTGTGATCAAACGAAACGCAAGCCTTTGCAAAAAGTTGCAAGGGAATTAATGGCTTAGTGATGGGCAAGATATCCTACATCGTATATCACAGTTTAAGTCATTGAATATCCCCCTCCTTAACTGTATGTATGTAGGGTTACCATGCATAGTCTTTACTGTGATATAAGATATTGCCATCTCATTCATTCCCTGTGCAACTTTTTGCAAAGGCTTGCGTTTCATTTGATCACAGCACAAGGTGTCATTGTGGCCTCAAAGCTTCAGAAATGCCACTCTGGGCTCGATTGCTATGTCTGAGGTAAAACATGCCTTCCTCATTAGCATACAGACCAATAAATGTAGAAAATAAATACATGTGAAAATAAATAATTGTAGAAAAAAATATTTTTTTGTTGTTGTAAAAATTATTTATTTATTTATTTTATTTAGCTTTGGAATTCCATAGTCTCATGCATCAGTCAACAGCACTTTAAATGTTCTGCTCTGCAACACAGCCACTTCAAATGTGTGTCAGAAAGTAAAAATGTTATATTTGTTAATGTGAAATGACCAGCTTTGCTGGAGGCGTTTTGGGATGTGGGTCCCCGTCAGGCATTTTAACTAGCTTAACAAGCAGGCCTCTTTTTTCACCAGCCTGATCTAGAATGGAAACCTTTTCTACAGGACAAACAATGTAGAAAAGCCACATAAGCAAAGGTTCACGCAGACTGCAGTGATGCCAGCTGAGATGATTAGCATTCACTCTTAAATGTGTGCGTACGGGGGTTTTGTTTAGGTGGATGGGTGGTCATGCGGTGTGTGTATGCATGTCTAGTAACAAAAGCTTAAAGCAAGCCGTTTACCTCACATTGTGAAGAAAAGACGCAGCGTGAATGCAGCATTACAGACTCATTATATCCCAAGGGCCCTGAAGTGGATAACAAATGACCTCTTGCATGGACGATGTTTAATTTACAGTACATTTCACCCTAATGTGTCTGCGAAATAAACAACTTTTGAATAAGCAAAACAACATAAAAAGTAAGCAGGTGGTTCAGGGATTTCATTTAATGAGCGTAGAGCTTTACAAAAAGCCAGAATCATACATGCTCCTCAAATGCGGCTCAGCTTGAAGCTTCACAGCGCTGCCAAGAAAAATCTGACTATAGCACTCCAAACTATTCATGGCCTACAGTGAACAAAAGTGTCTTAAAATGGATTGTGATATGTTTATTTGTCAATAGCAATATCATCTGAGGTGACTTAAACATTGTTCGCCTGACATTTTCCAGAAGCTGAATTGGTACCAGGCTGAATGGCTGATAATTTTAACTCTCTATAAGCGCCTGATTAGAACAGGGTTTGTCAGCTGATGATTAGCTCTCCGGAAATTCCTTTAAAGTACTCCAAATATGTAGCCTAGGAATCTAGACACACTCTAGAGGCAGCAATTTGCAGCCAGGGTCATCTAACAACTCTCTGTTGGCTTGCGAGCTTGAAAAACCAAACTCTAGTCTGGCCAATCATATCGTGTATAGAGTCGGTGGGAGAGTCGGCAGAGTTGTGACTGTTCCGCGTGAATTCCCTGCTACTTAAAATAAAATTAAGAAAAGCAGATGGCTTCTGCTGAATAACAGCAATCTTTCGAATTGGCTTTGGCCACGAGATGTGGAGACTCGAGATGTGGAGTTAAGCTTTTCTTTGAGAAAAGAACAAAGAACGGTACTGCAGTCATTCTTTAAAAAAAGAAGATGTGTTCGGAGTTTTGTCAACCGGATAGGGAAAAGTTGAATCAATATGCAAATTTTTTTGAGAAGGACCTGTATCCATCAACAAATTATTTTTTAAAGGGGTGATGAATTGAGAAATCAACTTTCCCTAGAGCCTTTGATATATTAAAGGTCATGGTAATATAAGAATATCCTGTAAGTTTCAGAGCTGAAAACTTCCTTGTTAGTCAAAGAAAAGCTTGTATTGACACCAGGCACAGAAAACGCAAGCTCTCAAATATATACTGATCAATGATGTAATAGAAGGGGGAAACACCGCCTCTACAGATAAATGTGTACTCTTGCTTCTGTAGCCCTGCCCACCGATCGTGGAGCTAAGGATAGCGCTACCAAGCTATAAACATGGCAAAGAGAGTAATACATTGTGCTGTGCCTGATTGTGGAAGAACACAGTCCCTGCATAAGCTTCTTTCTGAACACACACTTATGTGAATAAGCTAAAACATGTTTTTATATGTGTTAGTACTGCATTGTTGCAGATCGTTTGAAATCTATTTATTAGATGTTAGCACACTGTGACAGGGTGGAGAAGGTGTTATTGGTTCACTCGTGATCAGACTCGGACTTGTTACGTTATGGGCCAGGTTCAGGGCCAACGTCACAGGGCTATCAGATGGGCTAAATAGTGAAATAACGTTCCTTTCTTGCGCGTGTGTATGTGTCTGGGGTTATATTCACCGATCAGGCAAGCCAAGTAATACAACAATGCCATTCCAATCAATCGGGGGTGAATGAGAGATAAATCATTGTGTTTGTTTGATAAAGATATCCCGCGAGTCCTCTGAGCATTTCCCAAGACGATTCCCACATGTACTAAGGAGAGCTGAAGCTCACTGAATATGCAAATATTATCCAATCCTAGCCGTGGGCGTTTACTTCCAAGTCTTCAGTGCAGCACACCCATCAAAACCAGTTTTTCATGAGAGCCTCAAAACCAGGTCAGAAAATAGCCTATTACTTATTCATTATGACTCATTGACATGAGTGGAGAGCACTCAGCCAATCAACAATAGAAGGTATATATATCCAGCAGTCTTACCTCAGTTTGTTGACAGTTTATCAGCAGCCCTCCACTACCCCTTCACCACACTGCTAGTTCTAACCACTTGCATACACGGGAGGAGTACTATGGGTTCGGGCCAAATTCCGAGCTCGGAGCCCTCTCCCCGGACAATACACCAAATACGCATTTAAACATTACTCCCTCTAAATTACTGTACATGTAAGTTTGAACTTGTGAAACCAATGTGTGTGTAGCCTATTTCAAATGTTTTTGTTTGTTTGTTTTTGCGGTGCACATTCGGGAACTGTATAAATAACAGTGCATGTGTGACATGTACATGTGTGGTGCACGGTTACATGAATGACTAATATAATATAAAGGTTCGCAAACAATTCTTGCTCCGTCCTTTATCTTTACTCAAAAGTAGTAAGAATGACAGACAATCTGCATTAATAGACACAGTTTTAGGTAACAGTGGCCCACAGCTGATTACCAGAAGTATTTCAGTGAGACAGTAATAATGTGAGTTAGCAGGTTGGCCAGAGACACAATATAAAACACAAAACTACCGGGTAGGAAATATACATATCAATACTTATTCACACTTACAGATTGTGATTCTGAGGAGCTGGTCCAAATAAACTGACCCATCTTTCAAGAGCAGGTGTTTTGCAAATTCCGCATTGAACTTGAGATTGGAGAAGTGGTCGTCAGTAAAATGATATGGTTGTAGGCGGGTCAAGTTGTTCGTATAGGCGATTAGTGAGGACATTTTTTTATTATAATCCCAATTGTATTAGTCTGAAAGAAGAATATCATATACACCAAGGATGGCTTGAGGGTGAGTAAATCATGGGCTAATTTTCATTTTTGGGTATACAAATGTTAGTACTGTGGTGAGCACAAGCGGTAGCTCTTATAACAGTAATGAGGCAAAACTTAGAATAACTTCATAATGATGGTTTAACTTTTTTTTCCTTATCTGCCCAGTACATTAAAAAAAAAAAGAATTAAGAAATTCTAAGATTTCAGGATGAACTGGCAGCGTTTGGGGCCACCAATATTATTATTATTATTATTTTTATTTTATTTTTTTTTTTGCTGTTATAAGAGCTACCGCTGTTATGCATTTTTTCAGGATCTTCTGATGGCCATAATGTTCGAAACAGAACAGAACAGTCAGTCAGTCATATTTATTTATAATGCAAATTTAAAATTAACAGCTGTCGGCCAAAGGGCTATACAATGTGAAGACAAACGCCCTAATAAGTTAACATAAACAGTACACTACAATTTATACCACTGAACCTACTTATGACCATAAGCAACAATAAATAAATGGGTTTTAAGATTTAAAAATCAATGTATGTAGGTTCAGTCATTATAAAAAATGGCAAATTGTTCCAAAGCTGTGGAGCAGCCACTGAAAAAGAATGGTCTCCTTTCAATTTTAAACGTGTCCTTGGAACAGTCAACTGTTTTTTGGAAACATTATGATGGAATGAAAGGAGATCATAGATGTATGGAGGAGCCAGTCCATGCAAACCCTTATAAGCAAACAACAGTGTTTTAAACTCAATAGGATATATAACTGGGAGCCATTGTAGAGAAAACAACAATGGTTAAATATGTTCGCTTTTCCTTGTTCTTGTTAACAATCTTGCAGCAGCATTTTGAACAAGTTGTAGACGTGACAATAGAGACTGTGAGACACCCAAGTATAGTGCATTACAGTAGTCTATTGTGGATTTAATAAAAGCGTGTATCACAGACTCCATGTCTCTGGAGGTTAGAAATGACTTCATTTTTGCAGTATGATAATAACTGATAAAAACAACTTCTGACCACAACACTGATCTGTTTGTCAAAAGTCAGAGCAGAGTCGAAAGTAACGACTGTTCATAAAGGTTATGCTCAGAACAGCATAACCTTTAAGAACAGCATTTATATAATGTTCTGAAACAATGCAAAAGTCTTTACTCAACCTTTTGATCAATGTAATGCATCCTTGCTGAATTAAAGTATTCTCTGTCTTTGAATGTGTTGTGCAGTTTTGCTTCTCAAGAACTGTACATTCCTTTTGTTTTCCAATACTTTCGCTGGAAAATAAGACAAAAAAAGTGAAAAAGTGCAGTGAAAAAAAATCACAAGAATGTGAACTGCTCCTTGGAATTGATTGATTCAGAGACAAGAAGCTCTGAGAAATAATACATCCCTTCCATGGGATGAGAATTGTTTTGCTTTATACCAATCACACAACTCGTTCACATGAACCATTCACATGATCACCTTTCCAAGCCATCTCACGTCAGAACCACACCAGACTCTGAAGTCAATCACACTTTGCTGTGGAAGAGCCCCAAGCAGCAAGAGAAAATGTCTGCGTTTAAGGCCTTTACTCCAATTTAAAGTGAAAAGCAAGAGAGACGTTTGTTTGTAGTCATGCCAATTACGTTCTTTCCCATTCCAATTACGCGGTTCTTTCTCTGCAGGACCTCCCATAGTTTAGCTAGATTAAGCCTTAATCTGAGTTCTATCTCCGGTGGTCAGTTCAGATCCTCACTTGTCTTCATCAATTACAGGAAACAAGCATCTTTGCATCACACACTCCCACGCCATCAAGCCTGTGGTTTGTCTACAGTGTGTGTGGAACTGCTACTGATTTTGTGTTCATTAAATAGTGTGAGACCTCTATTTGCTACAGTACGCAGTGTGGTGCAGACCTACCAGTGTGTGGGCATATCGTTCTGTGTGTTCTCATGTAGGCGTATGTCAGTCGCCTGTTTTTATTTTCTCTTCGCCTGCATTTTCACTGCACTAAACTGCTCAGTGCGTTTGAAGGGTGAAATAAGATGGTTTTAATGAAATTCCTTATAAACAGAAGTAATCTTTAATTTTTTTAACTACAATGTTGAAATATAGCGATTGAGAATGTGAGACAATGTATTTTTGATGCAATTGTGAGTCTGGCGGCTTCTATTGATAATAGTCACGACACAGAACAGGCAACCTGTGGGTGTTATAGCAGATATGGAAGTCTGTTTCTGCCTCAGAGTAAACAATATAACGGGTAATTGTGAAATGGAGTTTAAAATAAAAGTTATAAAAAGCTAAAAAGTCACTGTCACTGTTTTGTGAGAAATAAAGTCGCAATTAACTACAACAACACAATCACAATAAATGTCTATGAATATATATATATATATATATATAAATATATAAATATATATATATATATATAAATATATATATATATATATATATATATATATATATATATATATATATATATATATATATATATATATATATATATATATATATATATATATATATATATTATATATATATATATATATATATATATATATATATATATATATATATATATATATATATATATATATATATATATATATATATTCCTGGTCTTATTGCCTTATTGTATTTCCATTGAGTCAATCAACACCCCCAGAACTTGCAATGTCATTAAATCTTCCTGGGTGGACATTTAATTTGGTGACATTAGGAAGTTTTGATTATATGTTGTTTAATGTTTCATGTTAACTTACATGTGCATAAGCAATGCTTCTATCACATATTTGTTGGAAAATGTTGGCATTACTTTGTGACTTATTGAGCAGTAGGCTAGATGGAGCATTTTACCGCTAGTTTTTGTGCTAAGCTAGGCTAGCAATGGGTGCATCAGACAGAGTAATGGCACGCATGGAGATAAAAATGGTATGTATGGACTTATCTAACTCTGGGTGATACGGTGAATAAGCTAAAGTCACAAAAAGTCGGTGTGTTCCTTTAATGTGCATGATGCTTGTATACTATTCAATGCACAGTATTTCAATTAAAAATAAAAAAAATGTCCTTCATAATCCCTCATCAAAACATGTCCAGAAAGGTAATCCACTTCTGAAACGACTTTGCTTCTAGGATGATGTTATCAAGCTCTCGTAAATCATTTCCCATGGCTGATATAATGTCATGGCCTAGATTTTTTTTTTCTTTTCTTTGTCTTTTATGTGGATTAGGTACAGAGAACACAGATATGAATAAAAGTATGTTTGGACAGTAGTAAAAGGAATTTATAGGCCCACAAAAAGTCTGATGTCTCTTTAGTCACGCCTTCAGATTTTACAAACTCTGAATCATGATGGTTTGTCTAGAGAAACTGTTTAGTGTTACTAATCTTCACCTCATGAACAGGAAACTCCACATTGACACACGTCATATCGCCACGTCCCACGATAGCACAGTAACACAGATAACCTTAGCACTGAACATGCACAGAATAACACTTCTAGAAGGGCTGACCGCCGTGTGGGAATGAAGCAACGTAGACGGAACAGCTTTCTTGGATATAAGTCAATGAACCTCAACGAAACTACTGTGGAGGTGTTATTGAGAATGATTGGTTTCATTTGGTGTGACAGACGTGCTCTTTGGAATTGGCTTATAAAAAATATTGCCTATATCGGACTCGTCGCATGTCAGCAATAAAATAACTATCAGAAATAGCTATCAGAAATATATAGGAGGGGAAATAAAAACCTCATTTCTGTTTTCTTTTAGGAGAAACAGGTTGGAATCAAAAAGAAAAAAAAAAAAACGAACAATAAAACAGACAGCTTTTGACTTTTTTCAGTTTTTCATTGTGATGATATGGAGTTTTTTTTTCACACAGCAGGAGTCAAATTTGCTTTTCGCATTTTCAAAATGAAATAAAGGTGCTTTTTATATTAATACTGTCAAAGTAACTCGCTTTTTATTATTACATTTATTCACTCCTTTTTTTTGACTTTATGCCCCAACTGCATTCTTTATACGTTCAGTTTCGTTTATGCATTCACAGCTTATTAATAAAGACATTCAGATTCTAAACACTATTAATGAATGCATCAAAGCAAACAAAAGGCAAGGGCATCTTTTGTGCGAGTCCTTCACCAGCACATGTATTTTCTACAATTTCTTTCTCTTTTTTGTTTCTTTTTTTTTTACGGAAAAAAAAAACATTTAAAAAAAACTATTTTTTTCCCCCAGTCTAGTGACATCCTAGATGTTAAACTGCTTGCCATTTTGAAATATAACTCAAGTGCTGTAATTTTGCATACATGAACCACTGTTCCAAACAGTGTTCCAACAGTTAGTTTCTTCTCACTCAAAAAAAAAGAAAAAATGCTATAAGGCACTAAAAGTGGTTCTTGGCTCGTAATCATAGGGAAGCACTTTTGATGTGCTATATAGCACCAGTCATTTAAAGAACCTGTGAAGAACCGTTGAAGAACCATGAAGCACCAATATTTGGTGCTATACAGCCCTTAAAGTAGTTCCTTCCCCTATGTTTACGAGCCAAAGAAATGAAGCTAGCGCAAGTTCTGCCAGGAAGACTAATTACCGTCGTTACGTCACTAATTAACTTCTCATCTAAGCAAACATGTTCTTTACTGTAGTATTAAAATGTAGTACTTACTCATGTCTGAGTTCGCAGATACTGTCGCTTCAGCACCACCATCCTCCCCACCACCACCAAGATGGGACCTTTCCTCCACCCTCCTCACACCACCAGTCGGGCCCTCCTGTCATCCTAAACACCACCAGAAGGGCTCTCCCCTCTACCCCAAAGACTTCAGGATGTTATTTTCCTCCATCTACCCCACCACCACCATATGGCCCCCTTCCTTACTTCGTGGGGGTGGGCTGCTCCCCTGCCTTCGTATTCAGGCAGGATACGCAGATTCCGTACCCTCGAAATGCAAATTACGCCAAAGAACTCGATTGCTTGCTGAGCTACTAAATAAATGTTCATTGTTACAGCATTATTTATCCAGAGTCTTTCTGGTAGAACCACTTTTAGTGCTATATAGCACCATTTTTGTAAAGTGTACAAGGTCCAAAACAACACTGAACCATTTTGGCTTTCATTGAATTACAGGTTTGACACAACATGAAGGTGAGTTAATTTTGGGGTGAACTATGCCTTTAATATCTTTTTATACTGTTATCTGAGGTCAACGAATGATGTTTGGCATGGTTTTTATATTCAAAAACATCTTAATGAATAAGTAATAGGCTATTTTCTACCCTGGTTTAGAGCCTCTCTCATGGAACACATGTTTTTTTATGGGCATGCCATACTGAAGACTTGGAAGTAAACACCCACTGCTATGATTGGATAACAGTGCTCCACAGGCATTGCGAGAGACAAATTAATCTGAAAACTTGTCTGGACCATGTTCTAGTCTGATCCTGAATCGCAGGACAATGAACCAACAACACCTCAAATACAAAAGATACTATGACAGCTCGTTTAGTTATGTTTAGTTAGACACGTACATATAATCAGTATCAAACAATCTGTAACAATGCAATACTATATATATATATATATACACATAAGTGTGTTGCATCATTCCTGTCAGATCCAGAAGCCACAGCATTGTTTTTTAATCCCATCCTGTCTGAAAATCCAGTCTCTTGTTTACAAACAAATCTGATGAAATGAAGCGCACACATGCAATGTCTTTACCCATGTGAGCTGGAACTTCATTGAAAATAAATTTCAACTATGCATTGCTAATATTGGAATCCATTTTTTTCAAAAATTAAAAATGCTTTACAAAAATTAAAAAATGCTTTATTGCTTGGACCTGGTTTAGCTCCATGTAGGCACAGGATGCACACAAGCAAGATCTTGTTTACTAAGCCAGCTTTCAATAAAAGCTTTTCTTTGACTAACACGGCTCTGGTTGAGGACCAACACAACATTTAACTCCATTGAATATTTTCAACTTACAGGACAAATAGGGTTGGAATAACATGAGAGTAAGAAAATGATGACACATTTCATCCTGTGGTGAACTGAACCAAACCTTTAATATCATATATTCACTTATGTTTTAGATTTGTTTTACTGGAAAATAGGACAAAGGTAATGGATAAATGGATAGTTTGCCCAAAATGAAACTTCTGTCTTAATTTACTCCAAACCTGTATGAGTTTCTTTCTTCAAATCACAACGTTGGTAACTAGACGTGGATGGCCATTGACTTCCATAGCATTTAGTTTCTACCGTCAACTATAACCACTTTCAATTATTTTTCAAAATGGCAATCACTCTTACATCTAGAATGTCATTACTGTAGACTGGGGAAAATGCAGTTTGGTTTGGTTAAATATGGTTTGAGTAATTTTGGGTACACTATTCCTTTAAGAAAATAATTTTGCTTTGAATTACAGACTTTATTACATGGCTAAACATATGGACCTTCATCTTGCCTTGCGAATCCACACCGGTGTGGAAAATCATCTTATCTGCATATTACACTCATCGTATTCCCACCTGGACAAGGTTGGCACGACAGTCAGGATCTTGTTCATTGGCATGTTCAACTTGAAAGCAACCTCAAGGCGAAACAGTTGCATGATTTTCACAATGTCTTAGAACTTGGACTAGTTTACTGATGGCAGCTGTAGCAGGAATTCCAACATGCTGATTATGGACCTCAAAGATCCATCTTGGACCTTACACTCACCTTTAACATGGCAAACTTCCATTATAACACAGCTCCATGC
This sequence comes from Gobiocypris rarus, assembly GCA_023029165.1. Lineage (NCBI taxonomy): Eukaryota > Metazoa > Chordata > Actinopteri > Cypriniformes > Gobionidae > Gobiocypris > Gobiocypris rarus. Next base: position 11,420,393 of record CM040914.1, read on the forward strand.
CACCTGCATTGTTCAGTTCTTACATCACTTCTCCACAGCATGATGCATCAGAAATGGAGATTAGAAGATCTACAGGGAACCAGTGAACAAGATGCAACCACCTGCAGTGTCTGTTTGACAATGGGTTTGTTGCTGACATGCTTTCAACATGGAAATCTTATGGGAGTGCAACACCAGCAAACTCATTAAGAAGCCTGGTGATACGTCGATTTCTGCAAATGCCTAACCCATAAATATTGATTTTTGGTCTGTAGATCTGTTTGGTACTGCAGATCTTAATATATAGGTTGCCTGTTTGATTAATGTTAATCAAACAATAGTGGTATCACTATAGTATATGACTATTGACAAATCTGGTGTTATTATCAAGGATTTTAAGGCATGGTTGCTAGGGGATTTTGTTTTGGAACCTTCAGTAAACTCATATATCATTTTGAAGGTTTTGTTAATGTGAAAATAGCAATACCTCATTTTTGAAAATGTGCTCATTGCTATATATACACTCAGCTAAAGGATTATTAGGAACACCTGTTCAATTTCACATTAATGCAATTATCTAATCAACCAATCACATGGCAGTTGCTTCAATGCATTTAGGGGTATGGTCCTGGTCAAGACAATCTCCTGAACTCCAAACTGAATGTCAGAATGGGAAAGAAAGGTGATTTAAGCAATTTTGAGCGTGGCATGGTTGTTGGTGCCAGACGGGCCGGTCTGAGTATTTCACAATCTGCTCAGTTACTGGGATTTTCACGCACAAACATTTCTAGAGTTTACACAGAATGGTGTGAAAAGGGAAAAACATCCAGTATGTCCTGTGGGCGAAAATGCCTTGTTGATGCTAGAGGTCAGAGGAGAATGGGCCGACTGATTCAAGCTGATAGAAGAGCAACTTTGACTGAAATAACCACTCGTTACAACCGAGGTATGCAGCAAAGCATTTGTGAAGCCACAACACGCACAACCTTGAGGCGGATGGGCTACAACAGCAGAAGACCCCACCGGGTACCACTCATCTCCACTACAAATAGGAAAAAGAGGCTACAATTTTCACAAGCTCAAAAAAATTTAACAGGTGAAGACTGGGAAAATGTTGCCTGGTCTGATGATTCTCAATTTCTGTTGAGACATACACTGTCAGAAAAAGGTACATTGCTGTCACTGGGGCGGTACCTAAGGTACAAAACCGAAAAGGTACTAATGTGTACCTTTAAGGTATTAATATGTACCTTTAAGGTATTAATATGTTCCTTTAAGGTACTAATATGCACTCTTAAAGTCCTATTAAAGTTCTATATCCTATCAATATGGGCCAATATTTCTAAAGAATGCTTTCAGCACCTTGTTGAATCAATGCCACGTAGAATTAAGGCAGTTCTGAAGGCGAAAGGGGTCAAACACAGTATTAGTATGGTGTTCCTAATGATCCTTTAGGTGAGTGTAAGTTTGTGTGTGTGTGCGCAGCAGCAGGCAGGCAGGCAGGCAGGCAGGGCAGTGCGTGTGTGTGTGTGTGTGTGTGTGCATACTATACACACACACACACACACACACACACACACACACACACACACACACACACACACACACACACACACACGTAGTTTTAGGTGTTGATTTGGCCTCCAAATTCCCCAGATCTCAATCCAATCAAACATCTGTGGGATGTGTTGAACAAAGAAGTCTTACATAACCTAAATGATCTGCTGCTAATATCTTGGTGCCAAATACCACAGCGCACATGCAGGGGTCTAGTGGAGTCCATGTCTTGACAGGACAATATTAGGAATTTGTCATAATGTTATGCCTGATCGGTGTGTATATTCATGATACAAGTCACAGAATCGTTTCCCTTATGATGCCGCCCTGGATAATTTCAGATTTCAACATAAATTAAAGAACATGTGGCACAGTCCTAAAATGGCTTTCTTTTAGTCACTATGGCATCTATAAGACATCAGCTGTAATATTCCATGGCATGCATATTTAAAACAAATTGCTGAGCTGCTACTACTGTTCAATGCCCAATTATTATTCCAGCCATTTTTACAATCCTGAACAATTTGTTTCTATCTGTCCAGTCCCAGTTTTCATACCAGAACAGCTATTTTTTGATTAATGATCCAAATAAGACCTCACTATGCAGGTATTGGAGTGGAATCAAACTCCAGCGATCTGTTCTCTAACAAGCTGTGACTTCATCTAAAGTCATCTGAGGATACAGTCATATGAGCAAACATCGCCACAGCAACCGCTCACTTCAAGGCTAAAAACATGTTGCTGAAGCAGAGGAAAATCTATAACGCTGTTTTTAAATATTATTGTCTGTCAGACTGTCCTTGTTTAACAGTGTGGTTGAGTGTACCTGGTTAGAGAGAAAAAGGGCAGCCGTGATGCAGGCAGTGCGACAGGCCTGTCATTTAGCACTGTGGGGAAGGCATGTCGCTTTCACATCGACATGACGGCTTCGTTAGCGTCTGTTAGCCCTGATAAGGCCCAACTACTCCTTGTTAAAGACAATAGACGGTACAGAGTACATGCTTAATTTTCTTTCCTAGAGGTTTCAACCACTCAACCATGTCAGATAAAGGAAGCTTAAATTCCTTGAGACACCAAAAGGAAAATTGCAATCGTATAGATTTTTTTATTTTATTTTATTTATTTTGTTATTCCCAAAAGCAACATCGGCTAGTTTAGACACTTTCTTAGTGAAGATATTGCAACAAACTTTCATAAGGAAATATTACTCTGGTGTTTTTATCCTGCACCACCAAAATCTCATTTTAGAGGGTAACAGTAGTTGATCCCAGGATAAACTTTAGTGTTAAAATGAAAGTCCAACCATCATTTACAGCAATTTTCCTTTGTTTCACCCAAAAGCTTTTTTAAAGCTACAAAATACTTGTAGTATATTTTTGTCATAACAGCTCTCTGAGTCTTGCCATGATAAATGATATGACAATGTTGATATGTATGGTCTTGGCAGAAAAGATCTATAATAAGTGTATCGCATTACATTTTTATCAACTTCCAGGTTACAAAGGTTATTGTAGCTATGTGGGCACTCTGTTTTACTGTCCTTATTTGTATATTTTGTATATGTCCTTATCTTGTATGTTTGGCTAAAAGCTTGTGTTATAAAAGATGCACCGGATGTATTGGCTATGACTAGACAGCAAATACCAGACTATGACACATTCCTTAAATACATAAAACATTAGCCTTTACACACATATTCTTTTGAATTAAGAAAATGCTATGCATATTCAAAAGCCAAGTTATTTAGTTACCCTTGCACTGCAAACAAGCATTGACGGTCTCCAAAAAAAAAACACTTTTCACATATAAGGCAGCATTATACTATAATAATATCCTGTAAGTTTTAGAACTGAAAACTTCCTTGTTAGTTTAAAAACAGCTTTTATTGTAATCAAGCCTAGATAACGACTCGTTGTAGAAATGTCTTGATGCAGAAGAAAATCGATACCTACTTCATCATTGCAACTTTGGTCCCGCCCACTGGCATTTTAGTGAGATGACGAGGAGAGAAGAGCGATACAGGATAATGAATAACAAATAACATTACTTTCCAGAAGATCCTAATGCTGGGAAGTGGTTATTTGTTTTCAACAATGTGAACATCTCAGTTGAACATTATTTATTTGTATACAGTTCATTTCACTGTGGATTTTGTCACAATTTTGGCACATACTTTACAAACAGACTTTTATGATATGCACTCGACAGTAATGCGACAACATGTAAGTAATAGTGTTAATTCTAATGCCTGATCTGAGACCAGTGATTTCTGGTATGTAATGATTCATGTACAGTCAGATGTTCTTGCTCTATGTGTCAGCAAATCAGTGACTAAATGCTCAACTTCACATTGTTTCTCTTAGGATGAAAATAATCTGTTATTAAACTGTGATTGCACTATATATAGAAAGCGATCAAAGGACGCTCCCTTTGCAATTGCTGGAGCTGTCAATTAAAATGCGGATTTAGTTCTGGCCAAATCTCTTATTTATGCTTAGCAGTGTTGGGCAGTAGTGTCGCTACAAGTAGTGAAGCTACAAGCTTAACTACATTTTTCAGTAGCATGTTGGTAGCGTCGCTGTTTTCTGAATCAAATAGCTTTTCAGTAGCAAAGCTCTTTTGTTGATCAAGTAGTGCGGTAGCGTCCACACAAGCTAACGTTATAAATTCCCAAGCTCAAATCGGAAACAAAACTGCTAAGGATCACCGATCCTGGATCAGTAAGTGACGCCATACACAGACCGGCTGGTGACTTCTTCTTCATGTTTTATGGCAAACAGCTTTTTGGTGCATTACTGCCACCTTCTGCTCCGGACGGTGACATCACACACTCAAACCTTGGGCAGATGCGAGAAATTTATTTGATGGAAAGATGGCAGAGGGTGAGGATGCAGAGAAATTGATCCCGAGGGGGGAGTTGCCGTGGCCGTATCTCGAGAAGTACATGGTACATGGTAATTATGATGCTTTTAACATTTCGTAGAGGGTTCACCCAACTAAAATGGCTTCCATGGAAATGGAACGTGAGCATACCAAGAAGAGGAGCGCACCCAGAAATGAGGAGGAAGAACACCCTTTTCCTCTAAGACAAGGCAGTGTAGCACAGTATTTCCGAGGAGATAGACCCACCCTAACCCAAGAGCGATTTGATAAGTTGATCCTTAACTTCATCATTCAAGGACTGCATCCACTTCACACTGTGGAGAGACCAGAGTACAAAGATTTGTTCAGAGAGATTTTACCCTCTAGGCATTTGATGTCCAGGAGAACATTGGTGAGAATGCTTGAGGATGAGAATATATCAATGAAAAACACAGTGTCTAACATTTTGTCCAAACAGAACCATTTGTGTACCACAACAGATGCATGGTCATCAAATAACAGAAGCGTCCTTTGGGTAACTATCCACTGGATAAACCAAGAAACATTAAGCATCTGCTCTGGGGCATTAGCCTGTCGCAGGATCATAGGGCGCCACACAGATGATGTTTTGGCTGAGATGTTGGAAGACGTGCACAGAGATTTCAACATAAAAGACAAGGTGACCATTACAACCACAGATAATGGTTCAAATTTTGTGAAGGCTTTCAGTGTCTTTGCAGAAGTTCAAAGAACCATTCAAGACAGAGAAGATGAGGATGAGGAAGAAGAAGAGGAGGGACACACTGTATTCATATATGTTGCAGACATTTTTAATGAAACAGAAGACGACTACAGTCTCCCACCTCATCAGTGATGCGCCTGCCACACCCTCAACCTGGTTGCAACAAGAGACATTGAGTGTGCCTTGACCCAGTCAGAGGCCTTTAAAAAAGTATCAAGATCAACAATTGGAAAATGCCAGGGACTCTGGAACAAGCAGCATAGAAGCACACAAGCTTCAGACATTATCAAATACAAGCTAGGGTGCCAGCTCGTAGTTCCCAGTCCAAGAAGGTGGAACTCCACTTACCATGCCATGGAGCGCTTGAATACCTGTATTGTGACAAAAGAACAAGAGCTCCAGGAGACCTGTGACAAGCTTCTGGTGACTCGCTTCAAAGCAACAGAACTCACCTTCATACAGGAGTATGTTCAGGTAAATGTTACCTTTATTTTGATTTGTATTTAAGTTAACTGGTGTTCGTGCTGTTATTCATGTATCTATCTGAACATTAAAGGAACACTTTTGAAAATAGGATCATTTTAACAGTTGAGTTTTACTGTTTTTGAATCCATTCAGCCGATCTCCAGCTCTGGCAGTAGCACTTTTAGCATAGCTTCGCATAGATCATTGAATCTGATTAGAACGTTAGCATCTCACTCAAAAATGACCAAAGAGTTTGATATTTTTCCTATTTAGAACTTGACTCTTCTGTGGTTACATTGTGTACTAAGACTGACGGAAAATGAAAAGTTGTGATTTTTTCTAAGCCGATATGGCTAGGAACTAAACTCTCTTTCATTCCTGCGTAATAATCAAGAGCTGTGAGCCGTCCCATGAGTGCAGCGGCGCAATGATATTACACAGCGCCTGAAAATAGGCTAACTTCTGTCAACATAACCAACATGGCAACCTGTTTACACAGGAAGCGTGCTGCGTAATATCATTGCGCATAATTATAAATAACTTATATTATTATTTATTTTGAGTAATTGTTATTTATTCCTTGTCTTTCCTGTGCATCTTCAAGGTTATGGCACCCTTGGCCAAGGCCCTTGACGTACTACAATCCGATAAAATGGCCTACACAGGAGTGTTGGTGCCAACAATCTCAATTCTCCTCGATAGAATGGAGCAGATGAAGTATGAGGCAAACATTCATCACTGTAAACCACTGATAAATTCCATCATCAATGGGGTGAAGAAGAAGTTTGGATACATTTTCAAAGATGCAAGGTTGCTGATAGCCTCTGCAGCTCATCCTATGTTTAGATTGGTGTTTATCCCCAGTGGAAAGAAGGGTGATGTTGTGTCAAACCTGAAAGCAGAAGTAAACCTGCTTCAAACTCAGTATCCAGATGATCACATGCAGACAGATGGCGAGGACCCAAACTATGAAGTAACTGGATACTTTTCATTACTCAGAACAAGAACAGTTCTGAATGAAGTGGACAGCTACTTGCAATCTACTAAAACCAACCTTGTCAATGCATTCCAAAACCTTCCGATGATGAAGAAGATCTTCCTGAAGTACAACACAGGAGTCCCTGCTAGTGCAGCTTGTGAACGACTCTTTAGTGTAGGAAAATACATTTTCCGACCAAAGAGAAACCGCCTTTCCGATGGCAATTTTGAAAAGCTTCTATTGTGTCGTGTGAATAAACACCTCTTCAGTTCAGGGGCCAGCCTGGCCACCTTTTGATATGTGGTGGCAGAAACTTCCATGGAGAGAGATAGATTTCTCACACACACACACACACACACACACACACACACACACACACACACACACACACACACACACACACACATGTTGTGTTTCCATGTTTTATGGGGACATTCCATAGGCGTAATGCATTTTATACTGTACAAACCGTATTTTCTATCCCCCTACACTGCCCCTGCCCCTAAACCTACCCATCACAGGAGACATGCTGCATTTTTACTTTTTCAAAAAAAATCACTTAGTGTGATTTATAAGATGTTTTCCTCATGGGGACCAAAAAAATGTCCCCACAAGGACAAAAATTTGGATATTGCCATCTTTGTGGGGACATTTTGTCCCCATACCGTATGGATTACCAGTCCACACACACACACACACACACACACACACACACACACACACACACACACACGTTATTTAGAGGACATGTTTTTTTTTTGCCATGCTGGTACTGTTGGGAGCAGGTTTTAATTGGTTTGAGCCGAGTTGAGTTCTACATTTAAATTATACAGTTTGTCTTACAAATGTACCTGTCTAAATTGAGCATACCCATGCAAACTCAGGTCTGCATATGTACACACAATAACTTTTTTGTCTGTTTGATTTATTGCCAAATTGGTTTAGAACAGTTATAATTAACAATTGAACTGAACAATTATGCCTACCTATCTGTTTGAATGAAAGTTTTTAGAATGAAGTTATTTCAATGTAAAAAGTTTATTTAAAAAAATAGCTTTGATGTAGTAAACTTCTTTTGCAATGTTGCTGTAGCTTAGCTTGCTACATTTCCCAGGGGGGTAGCTTCAGTGTAGTGAAGCTTTATTTAATGTAGAATAACTGATAGCTTAGCTCACTACATTTTCCAAGTAGCTTGCCCAACACTGATGCTGAGCAAGTATTTGAAGATTGAGCAGTGGGCTCAGTGGCTACTGATACAGCAGCTGTGCCCTATAGAAAATGTTGTGATTGCAAGAAGATTGAGTTAAGAACGGATTAGCCTGTGCCGTCGAGTTTCATGACAGAACGTTGTATATAAATATAAATATATAGTAAATAGAAATACATAAAACCCTTACAGCCTAATCAAATGTGTAAGTGAAGCAGACCATGCAAAAGTGTGTGAAAAAATATAGGAAATCAAAAGTGCATAAAAAACAAAGAAACAATATGTATATGTATTTTAGAAAAACTCACTACAGAATTGTTTCCCTTATGAGGCTGCCCTGTATAATGAATTTCATCAAAAATGTAAGAACATGTGGCACAGTCCTATAATGACTTTAGTCTCTACAAAAGTTGTTCTATAAGACTATGACAAAATCCTGCACTTATGTTTTATTCATTTGCTGAAGTGGAAATCTGCAGTCTTTATCTATTGCATTGAGACTTGCGTATTTGCAGGCAAGACAGTGCAGCTGCCGTGAAGTGTAAACAGTATTTCCGCAGAGGTTCTCTGAAGGTGTCTCTCGTTCACATTATCACACAACAAATAGAAAGGGAGTTCGCAAGCAGGCTAATTGAGCAAACGACATGGGGCCGTAATCGTGAATGCAACACCATGCGTGAGTACAGTGGGAGACTTGACCCATCGAATGTACATACACTAAAAGCATTCGGAGAAGAGCACAGAGGAAATGTCATATTTAAAAGTGACTATGATTAAGTGATACCAATCAGATATCAAGCTATCAAATACATGAAGCTGCATAGCTGTATATGAACAGAAAAAAGTAATTAAAAAAATAATAATTAAAATAATAATAAATTGAGTTTGAGTTTGCATGTCTCTTACAGAACAATAAATAGATATAATTCCATGGTAACCATGGATTATATCATATTACCATAGTTACTACAGATATTGTGGAGACTGAAAAAAAGAGGAATGAATAGTGCATTACTGTGCAAAACTTAGTGACACAATGCTATAGTATTTTGAGTGGTTGTCACAGCGCTGCTATATATAGTTGCTAGGCTGTTCTGGATGACTACCCAATTTTTGCCTTTTTTAATGGTGGAAATTTACAGGGCCCTATTTTAGTGATCCGAGCGCATGGTCTGAAGCGAATGGTGCGGTCCAATTAAGGTGTGTCCAAATCCACTTTTGCTAGTTTAATGCAGAAAAAAAAGGTCAGTGTGCCGGGCACATGATCCAAAAGGGTTATCCCTTGTCTTTTAATGAGTCATGGGTGTGTTTTGGGTGAAAAGTGTAATAAACCAATCAGAGTCTCATCTCCCATTTCCTTAAAAAGCCAGTTGTGTTTGCACCATGGCAGAGTTTTTAATATTTAAAAATGTTTGTGTGTACTCACCTATAGGCGCATATTACCCTAACATGCCCTTTAAATAAAAAAAATACTGTGCTATTGACTGTAGACCAGGTTTTAGATGTTCAGTGGCGCAGTCGTTTTCAGACCAGCACGCCAATGGGTAAACAGATGGGCCAAGTGCATTTGCTATTTAAACAACAAGGCGCTGGACGTGAAAATGATAACTGCGTCAGGCTGAAACGAGCAAAAAACACTTGTGTCATGCCTGGCGTCGCATTGCGCCGGGTGTATGATAGGGCCCACAGTATGGTAACAATGGTATATGCAGAGCACTTCAGCAGCGAATTCACTGCTTCCACATTTCCCCTATAGTGTTGCTAATGCAAGCATGTTTGTGCACACAGCCAGTACTCTTGTTTGTCCATGTGGAGGGCAAGCCAATGTGTCCTGTTTGGTTGTTTGTCCTGCTCATCAATTCAGACAGCCCTCTGTGCTGACCGCCTCTGTTTGTGTGTGTCGGGAGGCTTAGCCCCAAGGAGAGCGTGGCCCTTCACAGCCCAGCGGTTTGGTAAAACTTGCCCCATTAGTGAGTTACCTGTTGGCAGAGCGGAGAGCAGGGGCTGCTGGGAGTTTTCCGCAACACTGGCCTCATCCTCCAGCAGTCACACTTGATTCCTGTTAACGCCAAGCTGAATGAGGACGTGCAGATTACCTCACTGACATTTTCAGGTGGGAGGGAGGTAAAAAAAATAGGATGTGGGAGAGAAAACACAGAGGGGGGTCTGGACAAACTAGTCAGGCCACTTAGAACTGAAAATGTTGGTGTAACTGATGTGGATGTGTTGTTATTTTTATTTATTTATTTATTTTTCTGCACAGCTCCCATAATGTTTCCAATTATAAACAGTGCTGGATAAAATACTCAAGGGACAAAAAGCTTTTTACGCTCAGCATGACAGCAAACGGCTTGATGAACACAGATGCATGTATGTTATTATACTGTATATATAAATATGTATTTGATTAAAAAGGAACTTAATGCATTTAACTACATGCTGAATGGTTAAAAAAAAGAGAAAAAAAGTCAAGAACATGTCAGAGTTAAATTTAATCCTTAAACAAAAAAACAAAAAAATGTGCATTAAGAAAATTAAGCCTATATTTTTGGACCATTAAGACTGTTTGCAACTTTCAACCATGAAAAGAATAAATTAAAAAATAAATAAATAAATAAATAAATAAAGTAAAATAATAATATAATAAATAATATTCTTAATGCTGTATTGTGGGAAAGAAAATAGTGATATACAATAATTACAGTAAATTGTAAGGTATTTAGAAGTCATGGTAACATTTGCTGTGCTTGTTTTTATGCAAAAAAAAGAATAACAGTATGTATTAACTGTAATGTAAGTTTGTAATACATGTTCATTCAAAAATAAGCAGACCTAATAATATTTTGTCATTTTGATTTTATGTTCGAAAGTAACCTGAACAATTTTTAAGATTCTAAGATTTAATTTAATAAAAATGTATAATTTATTAAGTTACAAGTACAAAACTGATGATGAGATTAATGTATTATATTGACAACCCTTATCAATGTTCCCCACCCCTAATATACAGTAGGCTGAACACATAGGGCCCTATCATACACCCGGCACAATGCAACAGCAGGCAACTGCGCCGATGACCAACAAAATCCTGGGCTAAAATCAATATCGTAGTATTTTTTTACTTAAAAGAGTGTGCACAACACGTTTTCGCTCTGCTTATTACACACACAGAGCTATGCAGCTATGCAATATTGAAATAAAAGGATTCCTCTCTGGAGAAGCATTCAGTCTTTTCACTTAGAAATTCCGCCATGTAAACGCGAATCCGCCATGGTGCAAGCACAACTGGCTTTTAAAGGGAATGGGAGATGAGATTCTGATTGGTTTATTGCACGTCACACCCAAAACACACCCATGACTCATTAAGAGACTAGGGACAACCCTTTTGGATCTTGCCCATTGCATGTGTTTTTCTGTCGTTAAACTAGCAAAAGTGGTTTCGGACATGGTCTAAGTGCACCTATGCCATGCGCTCAGATCGTTAAAATAGGGCCCATAATTGCATGACGGCACAGTTTCCACATTTTTGTTGTTTACACAGTGACAATAATGTATCGTTTTGAAAATACTTGCACTTTGAAACCCGTTTTAAAAAGTTTGCATTGTCAGGCCACCAAAATCACTGCTGTGCAAATTAACAGCCACAACTGTTTAGTTGAAAATGGTGGCATGTAAACAGCCCCTGATTTTATGGCCATTTGAAATTCAAATATATCAAACCCTGTTCACACTTGAGTCAAGTTAAGAGTCTTTAGGATCATCTATAATAAACAAGTTAAAAGCTTTAAAAGTTTAGCCAGGAGCATGAATTTGATTGGCTTGTAAGCTCAGATAAATCGACAAAAAGAGGCAAGATTTGATTGAGTCTTTTGAAATGAAAGAATAAGACAGCACCAGTGTTGAGTTTTAATAATACTCAGCCAAATAACTTAATTCTATGAAATGCAATTGCTTTGTTACAGTCTGCATTTATAACCCTGTATCCCCAGCGTCTCCTTCCTTCATTTTTTATTTTATTTTTTGTGCTTTATCCCTGAGCTTGTACGCAACCATGCGGCTCGTTTTGCCCCGGCCCAGACATTGAGTCATACTGATCTCCAGGTACAGACTGGTCACTGGACCACGTCCCCCTGATCTTTCCTGGCACCTGTCTCCTCTAATGCCACCGTTTGGGAGGGGAGGGTTGTCTGCATTTGAAGCGTGACCCCAAAGTGTGTAAGAGCTGACATTTTATCCTCACACGCTGCCTCTGAAGGCTCACCACCGGCCCGTAATGGGAACTAATTATGCACGTGACTCATGTACAAGCCTCAGTTTCTCCATTTCACTAATCGGAGAGACAGGTTCTCGGCTGGTCATTTCAACCAATTTGACTAATTCTTCGAAAGAACATTCTCAAAAACCCAGCACAAATAATGGTTGGGAGCTTAACCGGGTTACGCTGATGTTGCTAAACTGTTGCCTACCTGGAAATGCTGTTAAGTAACTTTATGTGTATGTGGAGCATGTGAAATGGCTGGCTGTCATGCAACAGACAGCATGATGGACACCAGAAAAGAGAAATCTCACAGATTTGACGCAATAGCAGAAAAAAATAACACGTACAGTGTGAAAGAGCCAAATTCTCCAGCACATTGTGTGGGCGTTCATATTTTCATTGAAAGATACCCTGTTATATGCTTTGACGAACATTGAAAAAGAGTGCAGTGCTTTTCATATGTGCATAGTGTATATATATATGTCACATGGTCATTGTTAAACCATAAATGTAATATCATTGTGACTATTCAGAGAGAGATGATGATAGATCTTGGGATTACAGTAATAACGCTATATTGGATCTTTTTATTTAGGTTGACTACACACAAAACGCTTGTTCCTGTCTCAGACACTCTGATAAAGGGTTTATTAGATGAAACAAAGTGTTCTCCCTCATGCACCATCATATTTGACATTGAATATAGCCTGGGGCATAATAAATGTATGGCTGTTGTATTGTGAAAGGTTTGCCATGGCTAGCTTGATGCACCACCATGTCATACGTCTAGGAGATTGACTGCATTTATTTATTTCTTTCCTCTCGCTTTTCTTTCTCTACAACTAAATGTTTCACCAGATTTACCAGGAAGCTGACAGTAGGCAATGGATGCCCAATGGCAATTAGTGAAAACTGTTCTCCTGCTTGCTCTCTCCTATTTCCACCTCCCTACTCAAAACCTCACTTAATCACTCACTCACCGAGTACATTGTAAAAAACATCCTGTTAAATGTATGGTAAAAATGGCAACTGTGGTTATCAGAAATTCACCAAAAATATTGTGTTAATAATGTTCCAGGTATAACGGGATGGAGTATTGGTGCCCGTATATTTTAAAATGTATAACCAAGATTGAACTGTCAAAATCATTTACCTAAAAAAAAAAAAAAAGATTTGGTAAAATAGAAGCCCACATAATGAAAATGAATCTGTCACTGTTTGTTTTGTCATCCTGTCAACCACGTTCCTTTGTTCCAGTTTCCCGCAAAGTCACTCAAAAAATGACTTGTTGAATTTACTTTTTTGATATGTGTTGATGTCATGAAATTTAAAATCAACTTATTTTTCCCTTTAAATGATACATTTTCTCATTTTAAACATTTTATATCATGTCATCTATGTTGTATTCTGAATAAAATATTGAAATGTGAAACTTCCACATCATTGCATTCTGTTTTTATTCCCAATTTGTACAGTGTCCCAACTTTTTTGGAATCAGGTTTGTAATTACATTTTTTTTGTTTTTTGTAATGTGAACGAAGATGATTTGAGTGCAACTAACAACAGTGAAAGTAAATTTTTTGAGTGAATCCTTCTAACCACTTTGACAGGTTCAATTTAATATATAATACGTATAATGTATAATATTAATATATCATTTAATATATCATTTTTTTTATTATAGTATTTTAAAAAGGCATCTGAAACAAACTAAGTGTATGTGGTGTAGCGTTACAAATATAGTGTCAAAAATACTGTTTTTCAATACATATTGATACTGAAATATTTGAAATGCTTCCAATACTGATTTTCCACCGAATAGATAGATGATTCCCACTCGCTCTTTCTTTCTCTCTCATCTCTACTAAAGCAAGTGACACACAAACCCGTCTGCCCTCACTATATTGTTGAATACTGTTGATGTTACGGGGTTTGCAGGGCTTGAATTTCAGAGTGGGACTGTGCATAATTTTACTCATTCACACAGATTTTGTGCTCACACAAAAGTGGGCACACATAGGTAAAGCCATTTCTCTGAACTAAATTGAGTTCTTTTTTCACTGCTTATTGCGCTAAACAGTCAAATACACACACAACAATGTCAAAATGCCAGTCTTGGCAAGTATTCACATAAACACAGTCAGTTCTGTTTTAAGTGAATGTCAACAGTTTGAGAAAGAAAAGGCATGTGACAGTATAATGGATCTGTGCATCAGGTGCGTCTTAAAGTGACAGCAGCCTAATATTACAGATAATATTACAGATATTTTTCCCATGGTATCAAAATTGTGGCCAGCGAAAATGCTGAGTGGCTAGTAATTTTGGAAAACCACTAGACACAGTGAGCAAAAAAGTTAATGTCAATATAATAATTTACTTAACGACAGAAATTATTGTTTATATAAAATATAATCATATAATGCTATGCAACATTTCATAGATTTTGCTTGGAAACATTACCTATATCAACATCACCTGTATCAGCAATTCCAGATTACATTGCAACAGAATGCTGATTACAAGTATATTTCATTCAATACAGAAAAGTATCAATAAAAAGTTCTGTAATTAATAATACTGTGTTTTTATGCATATCATGTAGTCCCAGCATTCTAATGTCTAACTCTATTTGAATGAATTGTGCAGTGTCTCTTGCACAGAGATTCTGACTCACTCATTCACTCACTGAATCATCGATTCCCTCATTGACTCGTACACTCCTGACATAAATGCTGCTCCAAAAGTTAGGCAGCATATTTGTGTTGATTTCTAAGATATATCAGGCATCATTATATCCTTCACAATTTACGAACTCCCAGAATGTATCGCAGCATTCCAATATAGCAAACAAGATGATAAAAATGTTGGAAAAATAGATATTGACTCACAGATTCACTCACTCAGTGATTCATTCAATTATAAACCTTTCATCCACATCCTGTCATTCTATATTCGCTAGACATTTATTCACTTTTTTAAATGCACTTTTAATACAAAGTAAATTATAACCAACAGTATAAAGTATATTACCCTAACCCTAACAGTCCAGTCCCTTTAGTATCATGCTATATTTATTCACTGACAGAAAAAGCTGTCGAACAGAAGTTGACATAAAGGGCCAAATGGCTTCTTCATTAAGGCGACGTTAGCATTGGGTCCAGTGACCTGCCTTGAGCATCATCAAGGTGTCATGATGTATCAGAACAGTTGACATACACACGCTCATGGCGGTACATATTTGCCAGATTAACCTATGTGTTGATGATATAAAACTTTGTGGCTATACTTACTTAATGGCTTAAAGGGTTAGTTCACCCCAAAATGAAAATATCCCATAATTTACTCGCCCTCAAGCCATCCTGGGTGTATATGACATTCTTCTTTCAGCCAAACACAATCGGGAGTTATATTAAAACAAAATATCTTGGATCTTCCCAGCTTTATAATGGAAGTGAATGGAGAGAAAAAAAGCCCATCCATCCATCCATCCATCATAAAAGTAATCCACACAGCTCCAGGAGGTTAATAAAGGCCTTCTGAAGCAAGGCGAAGTGTAAGAAAATATCCATATTTATAATACTCCATATTTATAGACTTAATAAACTGTAATCATTGGCTTCCAATAACAGACGCATGCAAGTCTAGTTCCAGCGGAAGAGTGACCTCCGACCCAACGTATGACATGACGAGGAATTATAAAGCTGAAAGAAGAAAGTCATATGCACCTGTGATGGCTTGTGGGTAAGAAAATCATAGTCATTTTCTTTTTTGGGTGAACTAACCCTTTAATTTGGCTCTTAATTTTATGGACAGAATTTGTAAACATCACCTATAATTTGGACATCATCATACAGGATTTTGTACCATTGATGCTCTTAAGGCATTAAGATTATAGGTCGACTTTTTTGGTGATATTCATCTTTACTGAGGTTATTTATACCGGGTAGAGTTTTGCATTAATTGTCTATACGTAGATATGGGAATTTTTGTTTTGTTTTTGTAATGGTTCACGTTGCTACCACTGGAAAAAAATGCTAGTGAATTTCACAATTAATTACAAAAAAATGCCAACACATTGAGCCCTGTTTTAACAGCCTGAGTGCATGGTGTAAAGCGCATGGCGCAGGTGCACTTAGGGAATCCACTTTTGCTAACGATCGGCACACCAGGCACATGGCCCAAAAGGGTTTTACCACTGTAAAAATAATACCCTATATCTACTCAATAAAATTGTGGCAACAGATTACAAGCAATGTTATTAATTAAATTCAACAACACTTAAAATTTGAGTTAGAATTAATTAAATGTGCACATTAAAAATCAACCAATCAAAATGAGTAACTGCAAACATCACACAAAATAATTAAGTAAAATTTAAATAAAAATATTGGTTTCATTGGACAAAAACCCCACTATGCTAATGAATACTACTTAATGGAATTGGTTTGATTTAACACAAAATTGCAGGTATGATTAATAACAGACAGACATCAAAGATGAATTTCAAACTCATTTTATTGCCAACAAGTCACTTTTTTTCTCAGTGTGAACATTGACCATTCTTTACCAACATAACTGCATTTTGTCCATATAAATTCACAAGGATGAGTGCAAAAGTGCAAATTCTCTTTTGAGTACAAACTGTTCAAAATACACAATGCAGTTAAACTGTTAAAAATAAGGTTTCCTTGTTTTCTGAAAACAGAAGAAAATGTTTTGAAGAAATTTCTTTTTTAAGTAACATCGAAACCACAGAAAATATACTAATAATCTAATTTAAATAAATGAAGATTTGAATAACTGGACTTAAACAGCAGTGTAAACATTTGCTATTTGATTTGAAGAATCAAGTTTAGTTTAAGACAGCAGTTTAGATCTGAGGGTCTGGACTCTGTTTGTCACCTTTGAAGCATCCAGCTCCAGGAGAAGTTTCTGAAATACCTCAAAGGTATACTTTAGATGCCTAGGATATTGGAGATTCAATGCATATGTCAAACCAAGAAGGACACAGCAAGCCCTGGGAACACCTTCAAGGCCTTTCACCCTTCGATAACAATTCCAGTGTCCTTTGGACTGTCACTTGAAGCTCCTGTCCTGGTCACAATTACTGCCATCACAAGCTGTTCAATTCCTGTCTGTTCTTCATTGTCCTGCAACCATAAACAGCAGTGAGACTCAAAACCTAAGAAATACTAAAAGAGAAAATCAAACACTATTTGTATATTACAATACTGATCAAACAAGTTAAAGAAGACCCTCTCAAGACCCATAAAATATATAAAAGATAAGACATCTCACTATAGTGGATTTTCAATCATTTTATGAAGCGACAAGAATAGTTTTTGTGTGTAAAAAAAAACTAAATAATGACTTATAGTGATGACCGATTTCAAAACACTGCATCATGAAGCTCGACTCACTGATTCATAAAGCTTCAAAAGCTTCATGATGTACCGTTTGAAATCAGTCATCTCTAGAAGATGAACGGAGGTCTAACGGGTGTTGAAAGACATAAGGGTGAGTAATTAATGACAATTTAATTTTTCGGTGAACTAACCCTTTAAGTCCAGTCAACAATATTATGAGTAACCAACAATAATATATATAAAATTCACACATTTGGTATACAAATTAAGATTGCATACGTTGAATTCTTTGATGAGATCTCCTGCACGCTCCCCAAGGAATTCTGTCATGCAGCGGATGACCACCTCTCTTGTCATATCAACAGGACAATGTTCATCCTAAAAGAAAGATAATTAATTAATTAATTAGTGATCTCCACTAAGGGCTGTGACATTAACCACACATGCTCTAAACAGTGCCAATAGCAACTGGTCCAGCTAACCACTTAAAATCAACCAAAACTAAATGGGCCATTTTAGATAAGTAAAATATGTGAAAAATAATGCTTTTTGGATCCAGATTAAAGGGTTAGTTCACACAAACATAAAATTAAATGTACTCACCCACATGTCATCCCAAACCTGATCCACACATAGGTAGCAACAACATTGCACCTTTTAAGGTCCAGAAATGTACTAAAGACATGGTTAAAACCATCAACGTTACTAGTGGTTCAACCTTAATATTATGAAGCGACAAGAATATTATTTGTGTGCAAAAACAAACAAAAATAATGATTTATTCAACAAATTTATGATGTTTTCAATGCAGAGCTTCAGTGTTTACATCTGAATGGCGGCTCAGTACTGTCCAGCTCCAATACTGAGCCCACATTCAGACGTAAACACTGAAACTCTGCAAATAAAATATCATAGCATATGACAGACGGTCACGTGGACCGTCACATCAACAGTTTTAAGAATGCCTTTAGTACTTTTCTGGACCTTAAAATGTGCAAATGTCATTATGTGCATCAGATACCCTCAGATTTTGTTAAAAACCATCTTAATTTGTGTTCTGAAGACAAATGAAGGTCTTACGGGTTTGGGACAACAAAGGGGCTTCCTAGTTTCATCTTGTGTATGATACCTTGACAGATGTGTGCGGAGAGCAGTCCACGTTTTAAAGGAGCATGGACAATCCAAATGAAGACACGCCAATGAGGTTCCAGATGTCCAATGTTGTAATCTGTAATGTTGTAGGAGGGCACCCCTTGTTGTTGCATTATACCTGCATACTTTGCAGCTCCATTTCATTGCACCTATTTAAAAAGTAACGAGTGCAGTTCTCATTTTAACAGGAAAAAATAACACACACACACATTTATTTGATTTCAAAATTCAGCAATTAAATTTTTCTATTTGAATAATTAAAAATATATATATATATTTATGAGATCCAAATAGCGACAGGGGTTTCACACTGCATACAAGAAGAATCACCAACAATTTATAATTTGTAATAATTCCAAGTCAGAAAGAACTCATTGAAAGAACTCAGGTCTGACGCACGCCCGATCTCGCGTTGTTTACTTGTCACATCACGTGTGTTTAGTTGGGAAACGTAGTTTGCGCACCAGAGAGCGAGAGAGAGTTGGCGGCGATTCTTCTCTCTTGTTCAGTCCTGCAGCGTGAAACCTCCTGTCGCCGATCCATCGTTCAGTGGGAGCACAGTAGTGAATGCTACACCAGATAGTCATGCAGTATGAAAAGAGCAGTGGCCCGACGAGTTTGAAAATCGTGCAGTCTGAACTCAGCCTAACATGGCCATGAATCGGTGTAAAACATTTTTAAAAAAAACTTTAAGTGCAACACCAGAGTTCAAATGTACGGAGCCAGCCAAATGAAGTGTGCTTCGTGAAAATGCGACACTACGGCCATTATTAAACATGATGTTTCTCATTCTCCATTACAGTTAAGATGGTAATCTTTACACACATTGGACATGAATAGATCAGTTAACGTGTTACGTTAGTTAGTTGCCTTATTTGTCAAGATACACGTAGATACGATTTGACTACGTTCAATAAATGTATTATAATGACGTTCATATTACATCAAGTAGACAACTTGGACAATTTACAACAACCTTTTCAAATATAAATTAAATAATAGTCCTTACCTTTGTCAGAAATCAGTCTGCAGAGAGGAACTCCAGTGCATGTGTGCCTCGTGTTTGCGAGCTGCGTAAAGCAGGCGTTTTAACAGGAAATGCTTCTAAATTGAAAACAGCTCATTTGTATTATGTTGGATTAATTAATTATTCTCTCTAATTGAAATTATTCAAAAAGAATAGCTAAATCCTTAACAACCA
The DNA here is from genome assembly GCA_023029165.1 of Gobiocypris rarus. Classification (NCBI taxonomy): domain Eukaryota; kingdom Metazoa; phylum Chordata; class Actinopteri; order Cypriniformes; family Gobionidae; genus Gobiocypris; species Gobiocypris rarus. The sequence continues at coordinate 11,440,161 of CM040914.1, forward strand.
CATTTAGTAGATTTTATTCCAGTAATTTTTAAATAATTTCAATGCAAAAAACTGTCAAAAAAACAAGAAATTAATTTTGTTAAATAAAGTTTACATATTAAATTTCATGAAATCTACAAACCCATAGATTGACTTTTTACAGTGCAGTCTCTTAAAGGTTTACTTCAGCGATTAGCATTAAGCTTTGTATCAGCAGAAGCCCAGGAGTAAATTTGAATTATCGTACTTTCCCCCCTCATATGACCCTGAGACGAGATAATTATGTATTGTATTTCTGGAAAAATTCCTCCGATGATGCAAATATCGTCATTTTGCATCATTGGAGGAGTTTTTGTCCAGAGGCTGAAGACTACAGCCAGCAGGAGGCGCTATTTCCACATGTTTTCAACATCACACTCACAGCACTCGGCTCGCGGAGCTGTGGAGATTCATGTAAACGGAGCGGTGGAGAGCAAAGTGAGTGTTTTAACTTTTAAATTGAACTTCCTATGACAGTTAAGCTTCCAAAGACATGAACTGAACACGCGCCAGACTGATCATGCGGTGTGAATACAGCCGCAGCCGCGAATCCCGCGATTACCTCAGCTCATGTGATGAATGTAATCCGATCCTGCTGCGTTTGTGACGAATCGGCTCACTCGCATTATATCGAACAGACAAGTTCAGTTTTTAATTGTAGTGTCTCTAACTGAACTGATTTTCTGAAAATGAACGCGGTGGGCAAGTGATCCAGTAATCCAGTAGCCGACTAACCGCGCCTAGCGTAGGGCAGCGATGTGCATTCTGGGAATTGTTGTCTTTCATCCCCATGAGACTGTGTTTTCTCAGTCTAGAAGGCACCAAATTCAAAAATAATTTCACATTTCTACTACATTAATTACCCAGTTTAAATACCCAGATTCATCTTCCCAGCGCGGAAGTACCCCTTTAATGAGTCATGGGTGTGTTTTGGGCATAATGTGCAATAAACCAATGAGAGTCTAATCTCCCATTCACTTTAAGAGAGTTGTATTCGTGCCATGGGGAATTCGCTATTTACATGGCGGAATTTGCGAGCGCCAAGACTGAATGCGCCTCCAGAGAGGAATCTGTCTATTGACTTTAGAACAGGTTTTTGTTGGTCAATGGCGCATGTAACGGAGACCAGCTAGTAGTTGCTGTGCGAGTAAACCTCACTCCTCTGATCTCAAGAGATGCTCTAGCGACTGACGCTAGATATTGCAGCTTTTAGCCTCCTTGTTAGAGCGTCCAACTCTCATCTCCTGACCTGGATTCGAGTCCCGCTTGGAGCGGGGCGGTTCGAACAGGAGGGGTTACATGCAGCCGTTTGCAGTTCCTCAAAATAGCGCCAACAATGTACCTCGTTTTCAAACCAGAAACATATCGTGGGTGAACATATAGATGCGAGTGCATTTTCTATTTAAACAATGTGGCACTCGATGTGAAAATAATAATTGCGTCAGCTAAAACTAGCAAGAAATAATTCCGTTGTGCCTGGTGTCTCATTGCGCTGGGTGTATGATATAGCCCATTGAGTTAAATGTGAAAGTGGAAACACTGAAATTTAGTACTTTCTTTCTTTCTTTCATTCTTTCTTTTTTATACCTGTGTATATATAACTATTTACAAACTAGTTACAAAAATGTTTGTATTTAATAATGATAATGATGATGATAGTGATGATAATATTAAGATGTAAACACAATGACAAACATAAATGCAATACAAAATATGTGTTTTGCTAAAAATAAAATGCTATAAATGCTATACGTTTGATGGTATATAAATAGAAGAAATATAACACGTTTGTAAAATTATACATATGTAATTTTTGACCAATTTAATGTCATCATTGCTTAATAAAATTATTATTTCAAAAATTTTTTAAACTTGCTTATCCCTTTTGAACAGTAGTGTATACATATTGCTTTACTAACGAGTATAAACCATAGGTATCACAATATAATTAAAGATGCATTCACGTTTTCCTTGTTCAGCTCTAAAGATGTGCCTACATTTGTTTAAAACCACATCTACTCACATGAGATGAAGTCAAAACATAGCGTAATTAATTAAAGTTTTACTGTGCAATATGGACCACCTCATAGGAGCTGCCTTGATGAGTTCACATGACCAACTAAATCCTAACCTCATCTTGGTAACCCCCGTTATTGTTGATCATGGCTGATCCATGTCGATGCGTGTCAGTCCCAGACGCCTGCCATATATCCATGCATACCGAGTGCACATTTAACAATAGGCTATGGCATTATATAACTCCTAATAGTCCATAAGAACCATAGTGCTGCTCATATCCATCACTAAAAGCTTCTCTGAAGTAGGCTACCCAGGAAAGCGGTTGCATGTAGCGTGACATCACTATGATTGTATCTGTGTAAACAGGGTTGAAGAAGCCCGCGTGCGTTTCTTCTAACGGAGCTGTCAGACGTGTTTCTTGAACCATGTGAGGCACGTGTGTGTCTACGGTCTCTCAGATAAGAGCAGAACTATTTCAGATTTTAATTGGGCAGCAGATCATGTTCGAGGCAGAAAGCAGCACCGTGTGAGCCATCTATATTAGATATGGTTTCCACGGTGCATATGGTTCACAGAACCCCACGGAGACACGTGAATGTGTTTCACGGTGCGCTTTACTGCCTCTCATGTTCATCTGTGAACGCAGATCTAAGGGATCTCCAATTTCAAAGATCGCCTGTCAACCACCATAACTCAACACAACTTTACACAAAATACCATCGCGCACACACACACACACACACACACACACACGTACGCGTAAAAACGCACGCACCATCTCGTAATGATAGATTAAGATCGATTTGGGTAAATATGGCTGAATTAAACGTACAAATACTTTCCTGACCCAGAAACAAACGGTATAAAACCCAAAATAATTAACACTGCTGCAATGCTTTCGTTCTTTTCTCCCCTCAGAAGGCACAAATCAAGCGTTTCCCTGGATCAACAGTGCCACCCAGTGCTTGAATATGGATCGTATGGGTTTATGTAAGCACTTTCAGTTGATGAGTTTCTATTTTAAACATCTGCTTTCTCATATTTGATGCCAGTTAAAGTGGCATCCTTTTGTCTGATGACAGATATGACTGCGTATTAATGATTGATGCCTTTGAAGACTGTAATCAATATGATTAACAGGGACGAGGCGTCTCTCTGAATGACCCCCATGAGATAATTAAACATCTGGTATTTTCATGTTGTACCATTTTGCTCGTAACAAAGTGAAGAGGATGGCTGATGCAAACCTGTTTATTCGAATCACTTGTTGAGATTATAAGTAAATAAAATAAAAATAAAAATCACCTTTTCATCAGCAGCCATTTTTATGGTACATATTTAAATCTTAAAATCTGTAATGCAATTGTGTAAAAGCTTAAAATTATTGCTCTCTCAGGTTAGAGTTTTTGCATAAATATTAGTTTTCTTTTATTTTGTATTTATAAATATCAGGTCAAGTTGTCATTTATATTGGGGCAAGTTGTCACATGTGTTTTTATGTGTTTGAACACATAATCCATGAATTAATTGAATTGCAATATGTTATATATTTGCTGGCCAAACGATATTTGTTTTAATTTTTACTGTTTAATGAATTTTATTGTATTTACATAAACAGTCCTGTTTGATTTTAAATTAAATACATTTTAAATTCAGATTTGTTATGGAAGATTTTTTTTTAAACATTACATGATTTCGTATTTCATTCAGATGCCCATAAGGTTTTCATTGTGACAACAGCATATGGTTAACATTTGTTAACTGAATCTTAAAACTTCTCCATCTCACAGTACATAATACAAACAATCATTAATTGTAGTTCCTCCCTCAACAATAAGAAAACATCAGCTTTCTATCTCAGTATCAGGTTTGTCCAGAGTTCTTTGCGATACTATTTATTACTGTAATAATTTTCTTTTGACAACAAGCATGGCAATATTCTGGCATCATGTCTAGTTTTTTATCTGATTCTGTGTGCAATATAATCTCTAATTTTCTGTGGTATCTCGGAGACCAAACGATGAGGGGAACGTTATTAGAGGTCCGGACCGAGGATATTGTTCCCACAAAGCTCATTCAAACCTCAAACCTGTATTGTGCTCATGAACTAAAGGGAAAGTGCACCCACAGTTTCTAATTCAGACTATTAAATATGGTCAAGTAACTCTTTTATTTGACTGGAGGGCCAACGCCTGCCTTATGTCTGAAGCAACTGTGCTATTTCCCTAGCAGAACTGTGAATGGATCCATTTGAATCCATTTGAAAGGCCAATTCAATACACAGTATATATATATACAGCTCAGCAACATGAATTTTATAGCAAAGAGTTTATTGGCTGGCATATCCAATTATAGATTCAAACAAATAATCTGATCTCAACCCATTAAAAGAACATTTTCTGGGTGATTTCAGCCAGTAACCACAGCATACCACTGTAGAAATTACATATACAAAATTAGCACAGATTTTTTTTCAGTTTAAAGCATTTAACGCAGCATTCGTTTTTCTATCATCCTTTGGCTAAAGCATTACATTATATGATCAAGATTTTATTAATGCAAATGCTTTTAAACCATTTAAGTGCAACAAGTCAAAAGAGAACAAATGTCCTGACACACACACACACACACACACACACAATGCACAGAAAGACACCAGTATCGAGCACACAGACAGCGCAACATAGGTTTTCTTTCGCACTTGAATAAACAATAACACACATAATTTTGCCAAAATGCCCGTTTTGTCGAGTATTCTCAAAACAGCAGGCTTTGCTCAGTGTCCGACACTGAAGAAAGGGGCAATTCCAACCATATACCTGCAAGCAGTAAGTGATTTTATCCACTTCTAAACTATCTAAACTATTTCTGATTAAATTTGAAAGTTTCTTAGAGAGACAGCATTGTCTAGAATAGATAACAATATGCTAGTACAGTAACAATAGTAAACTCAAAGTACCATAACTAGTCACTGCGTACATTCTGACTATATAAACATGCAATATATTTTTTACGAAAAAAGACGAGTCAAAAATGTTGTTGGTTTTGCACTAAAGCACTGTTTTTTTTTTTTTTGTTTTTTTCGGGGGAAAAAGAGGAGCTTTCGAGTCTTCGTGCTTGCGGTTGCCAGAGTTCAGTAATTTTAATCCCCCAATCAGTGCTTTTCTGTGAAAAGAACACGTAGGCCTAATCTATCCGGTGTTTTACCTAAACATTTGCAATCTGGCAACCATATGCATGCGAGCTCTCTCTCGCGCGTGTGGTGATCTGAAAACACCAATAAACAAGTAAGCTGCATTTTAGCGATCCCCGTTTGAGATGTTCTGCTTCAAGTGTCATTCAGTCGGTCTGTGTTCTGTCAGGAGTCAGGACTCATGAGCTGGTTGTGCTGTTTGTGATTGTGTTAGCTAAACAACTGCACTTGTGTGAGCTGCTGAAATAAGCCAATCAGAGCAGAGGTCAACATTAATATTCATGACCCTTTCAAATAAGGCAAAAACAGAGCATTACATCCTAGGCACAATTTCTAGGGTTGTAAATGGACCTCTAAAACTTTATCTGGACAATGTTGGCCCTTAAATAAGCCACACACACTATGTAGATATCAGAGAATAATTTAAAATATTGTTTCAAATCATTCTAGGGCACCTTTAATATTTAAAAATTCAATTGAGAAATCAAAGTATTAGTATCAGTGATACTGGCATTCATTCATGAAAAAGATTCCATTAAACAAATATTTAAAATACACTGCTGATTAAAGCCACAACAAAAAGTTTTTTTCTTTTTTTCTTTTTTTCTTAGAAGTGGATAATTCAAAACAAAGGCATAGTTTGATGACGCCTTGCTTTCACAAATCTTTTGTTCTGCCGCAGACGAGGGTTTCGGCTTCTTCCGCTCATGCATATGTAGGGGAACGCAGCGCTGTTTATCATATTAGATACATTTGAAATGGTTTAAAGTTATGTTATAATGCTACTCTGTGTGTTCTCCTACTATAATACACTTGTTGCTCACTGCAAACTAGATCAATATTAGTCATGATAACACTCGCAGTAAATCAATAAAACAAGATTTAAACTATATAACAACTGTATAACAATCATTAGTTTACTGTCACCTGTCTAATAAAACACATAATATATTAAAGTGTCTTTGGTGTTTCCATGGTTTATACAAAATAAATAGGAGATGGAGGGTAACTTGGGTATGATGTGATTGATAGGCAACGCATGGACACGATCCGAGTCCTGGTTAAAACTGCTTATTTCTCTGGATTAAACTATCTTGGAAACATTTGGGATAATGTAAGTACACAAGACAACAAAGTATCGTTTTATAACATTGTTCTGGTGGTTTTGGTTTATTTTACATACATCTTACCTATTGTGCAATTTAAGTTGTTTCTATATTAATTTGGAGAGTAACTCTGAAATTATTACAATATAAAAAATATTAAAAACTCCAATGTTTTTAACCATTTATATGTTTGTGTTTAGGCGAAATATTTAAAAATTTTTCGACTGAAAGCCTTCCACACCCCCATTTTAAATAAAGTGCATGTACATTTTTACAAGTCTTCTGACATCATTATAACCACTATTATAAATGTGCCTCATTTTTGTAAACCTAGCTTTGGCTCCCAGTCCTGTTTAGCATGCAAGATACTCCCACGCATCGCGAACACATTGAGATTCACTCCTGTCGTACCCACACAGGCTACAGTGCAAGAGAAGTGCATAGCCAAGACCTTGTTCTGTTGTTACTCCATCTCCCTCCTTTCTTTTCAGCTTCTCGTTTTATTTCTACACTTTCTGAAATCTGTATCGTAATCTCACTCTCTTTAACCCACACACACTTCAAAAAGCACATTACAGAAACAGAACAGGACTGTCTGTAAAGCAAAAACTTCTCAAACTGATTAATGTCTTATCTTCTTTCCATCTATGAGGTTCATTCAGATATCTCACCATAACAAATGCATTTCACTCCATCGCTTTTATATTACACCCTAACAATAAAGGAATGCATTAACACAGACAGAATGCCTTGAATACTGCAGTTAAGTTGATTATATGTTTCCAATTCAGTGTTCATCAAAAAATTGATTTTAGAAAAGTGGCTTTACTTTCTTTTTGATGGATGTGGCACACTTCTTGCTTTTTTTCAGGTTTAACACCATATTTTAAAGCAGATGCCATACTTTTATGCAAGAACACAAAACAGATTGAGTAGATTGCGTCCATCAACACCCCCAAAGCTTGCACAGTGGGTTAAACATTTCTTTTTCAATAACATTTTGATTTATATAAGTTTGATGATCTCATTAGCTTCCATGTGCGTACACAATGCTTCCATGGCTTGTTTCTGCTGCTTCTTTTCTTGTTCTTGGATCCAGAGATTATTTACTCTTTCAGAAGATGCAAAATGGCGCGCCGTACCACATAATAGTGGAAGGGCTGGATACTTCCGTCAGTGGCGGGAAAATAGTTCATGGGATTTTACTACTTTCTAACTTCTTATTTATCTGCATGGCAGCTTTGATTCAGTATACAGACGATCTTCCATCTGAATCTTGATTTATATTGATTTGTGAAGGTCATAAATAAACAGGTCTACAGAAATCGTCATATGTCAATTGTCACTAACATAATGGCCGTCATCCTCTTTTGAAGGGTATTCGTTTCCTTCAGTTCATCCTAAACAACATTATCCTTGTGTGAACCTGCTCGTAGCCGACCACACTTTCCTCGGCATGCCGATCACGTCCCATTTCTATGGCTCTTTCCCCTTTGAACCCTCAATCCCGGCTGTCCAATCCGACTGTGCGATTAAACATACATCTTAACGTCTCTCTCCACCGCTACTGCTTTCTTCCTTCCGCTCTACTTAATGCTATTCATTTGCAAGCTTGGCAGCCTCACACGACTCTGTTGTGTGCTCCCAACGTGCACGGGTTTCTAAGCTTGGCACAAGCTTTTGGCACCATTCAGGGTGACACAATAGTTTTTACCAGTGCGCCAGCACTCAGGCCTGTCCAACCGGTGCTCTCAGTTGCTGATAAGAGCGCTTGCAGATTTGACTAGGCAGCCATTTCTGTTCGCTATCACTATCTCTTTGGCTGGAGAGAGGCAGTGAGGACAAACACAAAGAGGGGGGGTCAAGGGAAGGGGTGGGAGAGGAAAAAGCGTTTGTCGGGTAGACAGAAAGGATTGAAATGGAGATAAGTTGAGTGGATGGGTGATGGTTTCATTAAGACACTGGCTGTGTCCTAAACAGGTGCAATGCGATAAGCTGCCTACAAGTTATGTGACTCAACACAATTTCAAGTTAAAATCTGTAAAAAATCTTTCAAACAAGCCATATTTACTTGATAAGCAAATTTGTATAGGAAAACAAATGGTTAATTTTCTCACCCTTGTGTTGTTTTAAAAACCATAATGGATTTTTGGAGTAAGTGAGTGGGTGGGTGAGTGAGTGGGTGGGTGGGTGAGTGAGTGTCGGTGAGTGAGTCTGTGAGTGAGTGAGTGAGTGAGTGTCTGTGAGTGAGTGAAGGAATGAGTGAGTTGGTGGGTGAGTGAGTGGGTGGGTGAGTGAGTGAGTGGGTGGGTGGGTGGGTGAGTGAATGTCGGTGAGTGAGTCTGTGAGTGAGTGAGTGGGTGGGTGAGCGGGTGGGTGAGTGAGTGAGTGAGTGAGAGAGAGTGAGTGAGTGAGTGAGTGAGTGAGTGAGTGAGTGAGTGGGTGGGTGGGTGTATGGGTGAGTGAATGTCGGTGAGTGAATCTGTGAGTGAGTCTGTGAGTGAGTGAGTGAGTGAGTGTCTGTGAGTGGGTGAGTGAGAGATTGGGAGGGTGGGTGAGTGAGTGAATGTCAGTGAGTGAGTGAATGTGTGAGTGTCTGAGAGTGCGTGAAGGAATGAGTGAATGAGTGTTAGTGAGTGAGTGAGTGAGTGAGTGTCTGTGAGTGAGTGAGTGTCGGTGAGTGAGTGACTGGGTGAGTGTCTGTAAGTGAGTGAGTGTCAGTGATTGGGTGACTGGGTGAGTGTCAGTGAGTGAGTGAGTGAGTGTTAGTGAGTGAGTGGGTGACTGGGTGAGTGTCTGTGAGTGAGTGAGTGAGTGAGTGAGTGAGTGAGTGAGTGAGTGAGTGAGTGAGTGAGTGTCTGTGAGTGAGTGAATGTCGGTGAGTGGGTGACTGGGTGAGTTTCTGTGAGTGAGTGGGTGAGTGTCTGTGAGTGAGTGGGTGAGTGATGTCTGTGAGTGAGTGAAGGAATGAGTGAATGAGTGTTAGTGAGTGAGTGAGTGAGTGAGTGAGAGTGAGTGAGTGAGTGAGTGAGTGAGTGAGTGAGTGAGTGAGTGAGTGAGTGAGTGAGTGAGTGTCTGTGAGTGAGTGAGTGTCGGTGACTGGGTGACTGGGTGAGTGTCAGTGAGTGAGTGAGTGAGTGTCAGTGAGTGAGTGTCGGTGAGTGGGTGACTGGGTGAGTGTCTGTGAGTGAGTGGGTGACTGGGTGAGTGTCTGTGAGTGAGTGGGTGAGTGTCAGTGAGTGAGTGAGTGTCTGTGAGTGAGTGAGTGAGTGTCGGTGAGTGGGTGAGTGAGTGAGTGTCGGTGAGTGGGTGAGTGAGTGAGTGTCTGTGAGTGAGTGAGTGTCGGTGAGTGGGTGAGTGAGTGAGTGTCGGTGAGTGAGTGAGTGTCTGTGAGTGAGTGAGTGTCGGTGAGTGGGTGAGTGAGTGACTGTCGGTGAGTGGGTGAGTGAGTGAGTGTCGGTGAGTGAGTGAGTGAGTGTCGGTGAGTGGGTGAGTGAGTGAGTGTCGGTGAGTGAGTGAATGAGTGTCTGTGGAGTGAGTGAGTGTCGGTGAGGTGAGTGAGTGAGTGAGTGTCTGTGAGTGTGTGAGTGAGTGAGTGTCTGTGAGTGAGTGTCTGTGAGTGAGTGAGTGAGTGAGTGTCTGTGAGTGAGTGAGTGAGTGAGTGTCTGTGAGTGAGTGAGTGTCTGTGAGTGTGTGTCTGTCAGTGAGAGAGTGTCGGTGAGTGAGTGTCAGTGAGTGAGTGTGTGAGAGTGTGTGTGAGTGAGTGAGTGAGGAGTGAGTGAGTGTCTGTGAGTGAGTGAGTGAGTGAGTGAGTGAGTGAGTGAGTGAGGAGTGAGTGAGTGAGTGAGTGAGTGAGTGAGTGAGTGAGTGAGTGTCTGTGAGTGAGTGAGTGAGTGAGTGAGTGAGTGAGTGTCTGTGAGTGAGTGAGTGTCAGTGAGTGAGTGAGTGTCTGTGAGTGAGTGAGTGTCTGTGAGTGAGTGAGTGTCTGTGAGTGAGTGAGTGTCTGTGAGTGAGTGAGTGTCGGTGAGTGGGTGAGTGAGTGAGTGAGTGTCGGTGAGTGGGTGAGTGAGTGAGTGTCTGTGAGTGAGTGAGTGTCGGTGAGTGGGTGAGTAAAATGTATTGAATGATATATTTCCTTGAAGAGAATCTAGAATTTTAATGGTATTATAATTATATAATTTATAAAGTTATTTATAATTTATATTTACACTAACGGTCAAATGTTTTTGGATTTTTTGGATTTTTTTTAATGTTTTAAAATAAGTCTCTTCTGCTCACCAAGGGTTCATTTATTTAATCCAAAATACAGCAAAAACTGTAATGTTGTGAAATATTTGTACAATTTAAATGTGAATATATTTTAAAATGTAATTTATTCATGTGATCAAAATTGAATTTTCAGTATCTTTACTCAGTCATCAGTGTCTCATTATCCTTCAGAAATCACTGATGTGCTGCTCAAGAAACATTTATGATTGTACTGTTTTCAACATTAAACATTTTTTCAGGATTATTTGATGAATAATCAAGTTCAAAAGAACAGTATTTATCTCAAATATAAAGCTTTTGCAACATTATAACAAACAATTGCCATTTCCCTGTACCTGTATATGGCCGATGACGGGACTATCTCCAGGATAACTATGCTGAACTGTTTTCAAAACCATCTTTAGTCTGCTATTTCCAGTGCCATTGTATTCTAAGTTACAGATTGTGTTGTCAGATATAATGGCGTTACACTTTCAAACGCAGGCATATAAGCTAGGCACAAAAATAGATTCTGTTTAACGCAACATCTTTTTAGAGACTTTATGGCTTCCTCTGCCCTGCTTTCCTCCTGCTGTTCTCTTTCAGCCAAAATCCTTCAGGCATTAACACTACTCGATCTTCCTCACGGTGCTAAATGTAACATCTTGGCCGGCTGTTGGCAGTGGATAAGCTGAGTAAGCAGAGTTTCTTTAGATGTATCGCTCTTGTATAGCTGTAAATCAGAAACGGGAATCCTTTAAGCTTGATGGCTCATTCACAGAGCTCCATAATGCTCTCTGGGCCAGGAACAGACCCGCTGCAGTGTCAAAGATGAAGTGGATTCCTGATCCATCACACTTTCGTTGGGCACACTTTTTGTTTTTGGCCTTTTTGCCATTTTGCATTGGCAGAGATACTTGAGAGAGTTTAGAAGGAGGAGAACGCAGAGCAGGACGAGGAAATTAACAGGACTCAAGCACACTCACATTAAGTTCCACAGCTTTAAGTGCTAAAGATCTGATGTTTGCAGCTTGCACAGAGACAAAGACATACAGCCCATAAAAATAGCATTTAAAAGATCTAGATCTATCTGGGTCATTATCAGGAAACAATGGCAATTATGCTAGAAAAAATTTGATTTTTAGTAATTTCATTTGACAAGGTTATTGCTGAACAATAAATAAAGAATTAAATGAAATTAGTATATTACATTTGTAAAAATCTATCTATCTATCTATCTATCTATCTATCCATCCATCCATCCATCCATCCATCCATCCATCCATCCATCCATCCATCCATCCATCCATCCATCCATCCATCCATCCATCCATCCATCCATCCATCCATCCATCCATCCATCCATCCATCCATCCATCCATCCATCTATCTATCTATCTATCTATCTAAAGACCTTCTGCTATAAATTCTTAAAAAAAAAAAAAAAAAAAAACACATTTTCCAATTACGGTTTCATTCTTTCATTGAAACCCAAGCCGGCGAAGCGTGAGAATACTCCAGGTAGCATCAGAAGCGCATCAGCAGCGATTCTTGCTAAATTAGTTTCAGTGTAATCCCACCACACACAGAACAGATGCATAATCACTGAACTGCTGAGACAAGCGGTGTTCATATCTGTGTGTGAGACAGTAGAACATTTCCTTTCAAGATGAGTAGATCAACCAGTAGAACATTTCTTAAGATGCCTCAGAAAGTGCATGCGTTGCAGGGAATTATTTATAATTGTGCTAATTAAGCATTGTCCTTTGAAAGACAAAAATACACATAAGAGGCAAAATGTAAAGAAAATTATGAGATTTAGAGTTATGCATCGGGTTTTCATGCCTAAGCATTATAAAGTCTGATTAGTGGTTAAAAATAAGAACCTTGATTAAAATAAGTAAGTTCCTTAAGTCACATCTACACTAAATCTTGTACAAGTAAAAAAAATAATAATACAAAATAATAATTTGTTCACATCATGCAAACTAGTGATGCAATGTCTGATTCATTTCCTCGAACCGGTTCTTTTCGGACAGTTCGGCTCAATGAACCGATTCATGCAATGATGTCACTTTGCACTTTTTTTTTAAATGGATTTCTCAGTGTCATGTTACATCAAGGAAACATTTGAATGAAGTAATCTGTGTCAATGCATATTGAAACAATCAAATAAAGTTACTTGCATGAGTGCATTTGCTGATTATTGCCTCTCATTCACTTAAGTTAATGGTGTTTGTGTTCACAGCTAATTCATTTATCCTACACGTCGAAAATTTTTGCAACTACAGCACACATTACAGGCACTGTTCAACAAACGTGAATATGTTATTTATGCCTAAAGTATACAGAATGAGTAAACCAAAAGTATCAACTCCTTGTTTATTGTCCTTATAAACTCACTGATTTAAAATATAATCTGCACGCAAAATAAACTACATTACAATTTCTTTAAATCTCCTGACAGAAAGTTTTTTGCAGGTTTTAATAAAATGTTATTTAATATGAGTAGTCATAATAAGCATATTTCCAGTATTTGCCTCAGGATTGCGTCGCTAACTCAATCATCCTCGGTAATCCTCTGCAAACTTCGACAGCTGGTTGAACTGGCTCTTTCAGTTCTTTAGTCGGACGTGCTACTTTTGCTTTTGCGTCTTGCATCATCAACCCGGAGCTAAAGTTCGATACAGTGCAATTAGTGAACCGGCTCGTGAATTATTCATGATCACTAATGCAAACTATAATTTTCTTGTTGGAAGTTAAATATGACATTTTTGACACAATATATAAAAAGTCTTGACACATAAAGGGAAATCCTGCACACTATCAGTACTTGCAAAAGATATAATAACTTTTTATTAGCAATGTTTAGGTCTCATGGCCTTCAGCGGGCATATACCAAGGTCATGAGTCCGAAACGTTGCTACTAAAAAGTTTTTATATATTTTGCAAGTACTGATAGTGTGCAGGATTGTTGAGATTTTTGGATTTGGTTATCCTTTGTCCCACGCACCTATCCATTACCTACAGGTGTGCGTTGGTAATTGTGCATTAATTGACATAATAAATCAAACATTCACCTGTCAAACAAAGTCACACATTGCAAAACTATATGCATCAGAGCATGTTTATATACCTGAAGCATTGCAATTTGTGCAATTTCAGTATCAGCTCCTTTCAAAATTTCCCAAATCAGAATGCATAATGCATGAAATAGATATTGATAAAGTAAACAGGTGTATCGCGAGCCATGTGCAGAAACGCTTGAGCTGGGAAACACAGTGTGTGTGTGTAATCGCTGCAGAATTGCTTTGAGATGTTATGCATGAGCTGTAGCTGTTATCCAATAAACGCTATGAGCTTATCGTATGCCGGAGAGGCCAGCGCGGATGCTTTAGGTGAAAGCATCGTAGAACTATTCCTGAGATTTGATTAGATGTTTAGGGAGTCAATTTCGTGCTGCTGCTACAGCTAAATGTGAAATTAATGATCAGAGTGGAGGATAGCTAATCTCTGTGATAGGAATAAAATAGATTTAAGCTTCCCTGGAACCAAGGTGCAAACGATAGATACCAAGCATGAGGCTGTGCTCTGTCCTGTACGTGTCCCAGAAGTGATTATAAATTATTCATAAAGGGGAAAAAAAAAAGTTAGGGAAGGTATTAGAAGGATAAACAAATGAGGTTTTAGTTCAGAATCAAGGGCCAAAGGGGAAAATGTGTTAATGTCCCACATTGAATTACACTACAGGCACAGCAACATGGAGTTATTAACATGACAGGGGCTGAATTGGAAAATTGACAATTTTATAAAAGCCTAAATAGCTAAATATTTCATTATGTTCGTCTGCGTAGTTTGAGTGTTTGATGTCTAAATATCACTTGAATGTTGATGTAATCAGACAATAATTCTCCACGCACAACACATGGTGGTGGCCACAAACTAGGTTTAACTTCACTAAACATATTTTTAATGCAGTGTATGTGGCCTGTAATTTATTTTATTTGGCTTAGTCCCTTTCAGGAAAGCCTGTTTAGTCGGCGGTCATGTTTGCAGCCATTATGGGCATCCAAGAGCAAGTCTTGAATGGGGGCATCCTTCTATCTTAAAAACTGAAATAACATTTCAAATATGCCATTAACTTACCCATGAATGCTGTTCCTTGTGCGCAAATAGCAAAACAAAACTATATATATATATATATATATATATATATATAATTTGACATAATTGAAAAACACAATTTGACGTATATATATATATATTTTTTTTTGCAGTCAAATTCAAACATTCAAACTGTTAACCCGCTGCACATCGATCAACCCTAGCCTCAGTGAGACGCATAATCGGACGTCACTTCCAAGATGTCGGGAGGTCCTGCTTGCGATGAGCATAAATGTAAAAACAAACTTTAACATCGCATTCAATTTATTTAATAATACCTTTGTTTTCATAGCGATTTGATTTTGTTTGTATTCTGTTTTTGCCATTATTTGACACAAAACAGAATATGCTCTTTTTGTGTCATGGCGAAATCACGTGGTCAACATGTGAACTGGACATACTCACTGAGGCCTGAAGTGGGACATTTCATGTGGGCAATATTTTTATTTTTAAAAAGCATAAAGAAACAGAACAGTGAACGGAATCTAATTCAAGTTGGGAAATAATAAATTTGGGACTATTTGCAAATAATATTTGAATTCATTTGCATCAAATATATTGAAATTATTCTCGAAATTATTCCCGTTGTAGATCCGCTATTAACATTTGAATACTTTAGTGGTCTGGTGTTGGAGTTTTTGTAAACTGTGTCGAAGGTTACAGGTTCCCCCCTCACAGCGACAATATGTGGGCACATTACCTTTTACCTCAACAACATGGATATGGGAAGCAGTTTTCCTTACATCCTAATAAAGTATTAAGCAAAAATGAATCCACTGGCAGCATAACATTGGAAAACAGCCAGCATTCGATAACATTCAAGAACATTAACAGCCTCTAGAAGAGTGATTCATCATGAATGCTGCAGAACTTTAAGAACTCTGTCTATGACCCGTTTCTGCCTCCGTTTGGCCCCAGAGACACTCTCCACCAGCCCCAATTGCCCCAGAGGGAGCCTGCTAATGCTGGACCACAGTGTTACACACTGTGAAACTTATATTACTCGTTGGACGACCTCTAGCGTATAATCTAGCTCTGACACGAGCTCCTGCTGGAGAAGAGAACACAACAGCATTTGTGGGATGTAACAGAGAGGATATCCTATCAGCAGACTGTAGATGCGTGAACAATAACTAAAATCCACTTATTGCAGGTTAATTCAACAAACACTTCTACTAAACTAAATCCATGTATATATCAACTGATTATCTCTTCCTCACAGCACAGGTTAGTGAGAGGGATATATTAGGCAGCATAGCCGCAGCCCAGTCAGTGTGCCCATGCTGACCCCTGTCCACCACCGACAGCGTCGACACTGGCACGTGAGCATCAGAACTGGACCCCGGAGCAATGGAAGAAGGTGGCCTGGTCTGATGAATCATGTTTTCTTTTATATCACTTGGATGGCTGGGTGCGCATGCGTCACTTACCTGGGGAACACATGGCACCAGGATGCAGAATTCATTTGAACCACACAGCTCATTTGGAAGCTGACCAAGCGGTCCACTTGTTTGGTACACAGCAGGGTTCGGATGGCGGCATTCACACTTATTCAAATGAACAGCACTAACAGAGCAATCGCACCAGGGTTCGCTTTTAAATTAACACACCAATAATTTCAACATTAACTTCCTCTATCCTTCTATCCTTAACCACCGTTACACCCTTTTGGTAGTTTTAGTTTTAATTTAATTTAGGAAAAAGAGGATGCAAGAAGAGGATGACTCTGGCCTGAGCTCATTGTAGTGGCTAGCTGTCCTTGAAGTGATAATCTTTGTATTTCTCTTTCTCTGTGGTACGGTAATATCATTTTCCCCCTGTGATCTCTCACCTCTTCTGTGGGTTGTGTTTCTTTATTAGTTTGTGCCTTTATTTTGGGCTCCTGTGTCTCTACAACACCTTTGAGGAAACCACTTTCTTTTAAACTGTATTGTTGTCCATTTTCTTCTGTTCTTGACTTGAGTGCTGGTTAAATGGATGGGAAAATAACATCTGTTCTATTGCAGTTCTCTACTTTAGAAATCACACAAAGGATTTCACAGAACATTGTCAAAAAAGAAGCTAAAATGAAGACAAAAAGAAGTTTAAAACTCACAATGGAGCACTTGAAAAAAATAGTTTTTCAAGTGTTTTGTTTTTATTTAGGTTTTTATTAAAATACAGTACAAAGTACTACACTATTTCATTGATATTTGATATTTGGCTCGTAACTCAGAGTTTGCCATAGATGCAGTGATTTAACTTCTCAAATCAGACAGTTTAGTACTTCCAGTCTTTTCAGACCAATTTACAACCTTGTTTGTCAAAATAATATTTTTTTAATAATACTTTTTTTGTGCGCCAAATTAATTTTAAACTCAAGGATTGACAATTAAGATGAATGCTCAAGAAAGACTTACAAAAATCCGTTTTCATAGATTAATATAAAACCCAAGAGACACACAGATACACACACACACACACACACACACACACACACACACACACACACACACTATATATATTTATATATATATATATATATATATATATATATATATATATATATATATATATATATATATATATATATATTGATTTCTCGATTTTAATTGAATCTCATTTTCACCAATTAATATTGATTCCTAAATCCCAAGAATCTATTAGTCATCCTGTTTTCCCTTGATGAATGAACAGGACATTGTAGCACCTCACACCCAATAAATCGCAATAATCTTCGTGCTCTGTTACTATTGATATGAAACAAAGTCTCAGATTTCAAATTATGTCCATTTTATTTACGAAATTCATAAACATAAATACCGCTTCTTTGGCGCTGTGGCATGAGATCGCTCTGGAACATCTCAGCTCAAGAGAATCGGCAGTGCGGACCGTGCACATCTTGTATTCCACCATAATACCATCTTCCAGGTTTAATCTTCCAGGTTTTGACGTCATTCCTGCACCACTCTATTACAACCGACTAACCAAGGAATTTTTGTTGAACAAACCTAATTTCCCTTTAGAGTCCCTGTGTAGTGAGCTGAATTAGAACAATTACACTCAACTGAATCTCTTTCAGTTAACTAGTAATTTAAGATGACATGTTAATTTTAACTCTGTTTTTACTAAATGTGATGTATTGGATGAGCAGATAAGAATTGATTTATCTCTACACCAACAGCCATCCCTAGTAGCACAAGCTCCTCTCTTCAGCACAATGATACCAATAACGGAAATAATAATTCATTTAAACTTAATTTACTCTCCCTGTCAAGTCACCTGGAAAGCGTGTTGTTGGGAACTAGAAATCCACTCTCCAGCTGTAATGTAATGTAATAAATTTGATTCACATACTTTAGTACACACACACACTCACACACACACACAATTTCCATACTGACTGGTTACAACAACACGGTTTGTTCAGTAAACACACAACAATTAGACTCGTATTTACCAGTAAATGGATAAATGCTTAAAGGTACATCAGATCAATACTGGAAATAACAAACATCTGCTGTATATTAGCTTTGACACTATAATATTGAAGGTAAAAATAACATTTGCATACAAACACTTAAATTACACTTTTTTATTTTTATTTTATATTATAATAAAGTTGTATGACATATAAACATTTAAATGGTGGCTTTCATAAAAAAAATTCCAGATTTATTCATGCATTAAATATTGAATAACATAAAAATGTTATGAATATGTAATATGGTGCAAAAACACAAAAACATTTGGGAAGGCCCCATTCCTGTTCCAACATGACTGCACCAGTGCACAGTGCACAAAGCGTCGGTCCATAAACGCATGGATGAGCGAGTTTGGTGTGGAGGAACTTGACTGGCCTGCACAGAGTCCTGACCTCAACCCGATAGAACACCTTTGGGATAAATTAGAGCGGAGACTGAGAGCCAGACCTTCTCGTTCAACATCACTGCCTGACCTCTAAAATGAGCTTTTAGAAGAATGGTCAAAAATTCCCATAAACACACTCCTAAACCTTGTGGTAAGCCTTCTCTGAAGAGTTGAATCTGTTATAACTCCATATTAAACCCTACGGATTAGGAATGGGATGTCAAGTTCATGTGCATGTAAAGTCAGGCATTCCAAAACTTTTTCCAATATAGTATATAACTGTGTAAATAATACATATGCATTATAAAATGTTCATTTAAATTAATGCAATTCGTCATATTCTAAACCCTTAAATTTATATGAAAATAAATATGATTTGGTTAATTGATAATATGCATGTGTCTTCAGTCTCTCTGTCTACAATGTAACTCATGGTAATAATAATCCCACTGTAACATAAAACATAGTCACATGCCATGCGTTTTATATCCACAAACTAAGCTAAATAAAAATGGTGGATGATAGAACACTCTTGTTCACAGCATTGATTTTAATCAAACACTAGTCCTTTTCCCTTCTCCATTCCAACCTCTAAAGGTTCCATTCCAATTCCTTTTCTAATATGACCTATGTCTAGCCTGGATGCCAGCCGAATTTAGCACCGCCTACAACATTTTTTGCTCTGGCAATTCGGTCTGGACTCGATCCAGAGAGGAGTTATTATGCCCGAACAGAAACTGTTCGGACCAATGAAATTGTCAGGGCGGGCTTTAGACGATGATGGACAGATGATCAACAGTAACGTAATCATCCACGTCATCAAAGGCACTTGGGTTACTTGGGCACTAAACGGAGAACATGTTCGTATATGCATTCACCTTCACTATTTCTCTCAGAAATGATGATCGTGTTGGTAAGTACTCTGTGTATCCTTAAATTCTTTTTTTACAATACTGGCAAAGATCGTTTACACTCATCTTTTTCTTCTAACGTTACTTAATCCAGCGCGCATGCAGACAGGGCTGCCAAGTTCTTTTGCAATGGCGTGCAAAATTTTGCTACTCAAAACTATAGCCCAAAACAATCCCAATAGCTTTCCGGGGGGTTCTCGAAAAAAAAAAAAATGGCGTTTGGTTGGCAAAATATGTTATTTTGGCAAGGTTGCCTGCTAA
Source organism: Gobiocypris rarus (assembly GCA_023029165.1). Classification (NCBI taxonomy): domain Eukaryota; kingdom Metazoa; phylum Chordata; class Actinopteri; order Cypriniformes; family Gobionidae; genus Gobiocypris; species Gobiocypris rarus. Next base: position 11,459,930 of record CM040914.1, read on the forward strand.
AATTTGCATTCCAGGGGCTACATATCACATAATTGGGGTCACTCTAACCCGCGGACATGGAGAACAACACGGACTTGACAACACAGTGCAGTTGAGTTCTGTTGACATTTGACAACTAACGTTACGCGTCGCTCCGATGCTCTGATTGGTTGTGGTTCTATCCAATTGAGGTCTTTCCTGGCTCGGTTGAAACACGCCCCATAATCACAGCCCAATGGAGCGGTACCAGACTCTGTTCTATATCTGTTCTATATTCTGACTAGAATTGAGTATGACCACTTCAGGCTAACCTATGTTAGATACCTGTGAATAACATTAGGCACTTAAGGGAAATTGGACAACTGTTTGGAAGCCATCTAGGATTTTACTCTTCTCTTGTAAATCAGCCTGGTCTCATTGTTAATACGTAGGTATTAATACGTTACTTTCAAAGAGACAAAACGTCTTAGTACGTTTGGAGAAGTGCTAAAATGTAGAATATACATGTATTGGCAACATTTAAACGTAGCATTATTAAATTTGTACAGCTAAAAAACGTAAAATATTTACGAATTCATCATGAAATGTTTTTTTTTTTTTTAAGAATACAAAACTTTATACTTGTAAAAACATTTTATTTATTTATTTATTGTTATATCATAAAGATCTATATAATTTCCTTTTGACCATTTTATTGATTAATGTAAGATCCCTTAACACTACCCCAAACCTAAACATACCAATTTAATACAGAGTATAAAGAGAATAAAAGGTAAAACGCTGGAAAATGACGATTTTGGTAACAATACAGGTCCTTCTCAAAAAATTAGCATATTTCATCCGACCAATAAAAGAAAAGTGTTTTTAATACAAAAAAAGTCAACCTTGAAATAATTATGTTCAGTTATGCACTCAATACTTGGTTGGGAATCCTTTTGCAGAAATGACTGCTTCAATGCGGCGTGGCATGGAGGCAATCAGCCTGTGGCACTGCTGAGGTGTTATGGAGTCCCAGGATGCTTGATAAGCGGCCTTAAGCTCATCCAGAGTGTTGGGTCTTGCGTCTCTCAACTTTCTCTTCACAATATCCCACAGATTCTCTATGGGGTTCAGGTCAGGAGAGTTGGCAGAACAATTGAGCACAGTAATCCCATGGTCAGTAAACCATTTACCAGTGGTTTTGGCACTGTGAGCAGGTGCCAGGTCGTGCTGAAAAACGAAATCTTCATCTCCATAAAGCTTTTCAGCAGATGGAAGCATGAAGTGCTCCAAAATCTCCTGATAGCTAGCTGCATTGACCCTGCCCTTGATAAAACACAGTGGACCAACACCAGCAGCTGACATGGCACCCCAGACCATCACTGAGGGTACTTGACACTGGACTTCAGGCATTTTGGCATTTCCTTCTCCCCAGTCTTCCTCCAGACTCTGGCACCTTGATTTTCGAATGACATGCAAAATTTGAGCGACAGTCCAGTGCTGCTTCTCTGTAGCCCAAGTCAGGCACTTCTGCCGCTGTTTCTGGTTCAAAAGTGGCTTGACCTGGGGAATGCGGCACCTGTAGCCCATTTCCTGCACACGCCTGTGCGCAGTGGCTCTGGATGTTTCTACTCCAGACTCAGTCCACTGCTTCCGCAGGTCCCCCAAGGTCTGGAATCGGTCCCTCTCCACAATCTTCCTCAGGGTCCGGTCACCTCTTCTCGTTGTGCAGCGTTTTTTGCCACACTTTTTCCTTCCCACAGACTTCTCACTGAGGTGCCTTGATACAGCACTCTGAGAACAGCCTATTCGTTCAGAAATTTCTTTCTGTGTCTTACCCTTTAAATTTAAATTTTTTTCATTACATTATGGAAAATAATAATGAACTTTTATCACAATATGCTAATTTTTTTAGAAGGACCTGTATAGCATTAAACATATATTTTGAACGGCTAATCCTACACCTACCCATTAGCATTTATTAAAACAACGTACTGTTATAAATAAAAGCATAACAGACAGACCAGTGTAATCGCAATAATTTATTTATTGCAAAAATGTCAAAAGCAGTACCAAAAGTAGTTCAAATGTAGATGTGTTGCAGTCGCAGTCCTCTTTGGTGGTATACAATACTTTTGTATGAGGTACAGAGCAGAATGTAAGATATTAATCAGTGAAAATATTAATCCGGCTTCTCTCCGTGAAGTTGCGCGTTTCCCATTTCAAATACAAATCAGCTGAAACACGGCATGTCAAAATCTGTGCCGAAGCAGGCAAGAGCCAATGAGCGTTCGATGCCACTGCCATAGGGCACGTTTTTTTAATTGGAATTCACAACGAGCGCGAGATTTGAAGTTCACGGTCGCGCTACTGAGAGGAGATGAAGACTAATTTAAGGCTAATGGAGATGAAGATCACTGGATAAAAGGCTCAATTTGGATTTGTTTCTCGCAAACATATGGATTCTAACGATTTGGATTACAGCGAACGAATAAAGTGTTGTGTTTTGTGAATTGATGTTGTGTTTTGGTGTATCTTATGATCGCCAGTTGCTGAATAGGAGAAAACGCCTTTTTATGTCTCATGGCAAACAACAAACTAAATACTACAAAATGGTTGGCAAGAATGTTATTCATCTTAAGGTTTTAAAATGCAGTCTTCTTTTAACATTATAGTCATCCGAAATGAGTTTATAGCAGAAGTCACAAACAGAGCAAAATGTTATTTTATATTAGGTAGATTAACTTAATGCATTTAATTAGTGTGACTGAAAACATGTATTGATGTGACTATTGAATATAAAATAAACAATATTAATGCCACGATTTTGATATTAATGCATGGGAGCCGGTGGCTGGTACACATTCACACTTGGATACGTAAATAATTTACACTTTAGTGCTATCAATACGTCAATGTTGTACATTTTAGTGCTGTCAATGAGTCAGTATTGTATGTTTTATTGTGTGTGAAAACATAAGTAAATGTATGTGTAGTAGAATCACACTTTACCTAAAAATACTCACTTTTTCATGAGATCACATTGTGTAAATAGGTAGCACAATGCTAGCTCTATGTGACATGTCAAAGGACTAAACAAACAAAAACAATCACAGGAAAGGATCGTATGGATCAAAAGGAAATACTTACAGGGATATTTCACCGCTGGAAAGATGAATGGGTCAAAACTGGGTCATTTATGTAGTAGAAATGTGAAATTATTTTAGAAGTGCGTGCCTTCTAGACTGAGATGTGGATGAAAGACAACAACTCCCAGAATGCACTTGCTTAGCTGCACTATTCCCAAGCCACGCCTACCAGTTAAATCACTTGCCCACCGTCAAGTTCATTTTTATAGTAATAAAATCAGTTCAGTTAGAGAAGAGACACTAACATTAAAAACTGAACGTGTCTGCTTAAAGGGCGCTGGGAAGATGAATATGTATTTAAACTGGGTCATTAATGTAGTAGAAATGTGAAATTATTTTTGAATTTGGTGCCTTCTAGACTGAGAAAACACAGAAAATGTATTTTTGTTTCATGGGGATGAAAGACAACAATTCCCAGAACGCACTGCTTCACTGCCCTACTCTAGGCTGGATTACTGGATCACTTGCCCACCACGTTCATTTTCAGAAAATCAGTTCAGTTAGAGACACTACAATTAAAAACGTGTCTGTTCGATATAATGCGAGTGAGCCGAGTGACCGTCATGGTCACGGATCGGATTACATTCATCACATGAGCTGAGGTAATCGCGGGATTCGCGGATTCACAGCGCGTGATCAGTCTGGCGCGTGTTCAGTTCATGTCTTTGGAAGCTTATCTTTCAAAGGAAGTTCATTTTAAAAGTTAAAACACTCACTTTGCTCTCCACCGCTCTGTTTACATGAATCTCCACAGCTCCGCGAGCCGAGTGCTGTGAGTGTGATGTTGAAAACATGTGGAAATAGCGCCCTCTGCTGGCTGTAGTCTTCAGCCTCTGGACAAAAACTCCTCCAATGACGCAAAATGATGATATTTGCGTCATCTGAGGAATTTTTCCAGAAATAAAATACATAATTCTCTTGTCTCAGGGTCATATGAGGGGGGGAAGTACGATAATTTGAATATACTCCCGGGTTTCTACTGATACAAAGCTTAATGCTAATCGCTGAAGTAACCCTTTAATATAGAATGGGCTGAACGAGAGTCGCAGCACAAACGTAGAGCGGGAGTCAAGATTCTTTAAGAATTACAGGCTAATGAACCCACAGTTCAAGCAACGCGCCCCCGAATTGGCGCTAATTCTAAACCGAAACTAAAATGGCCGCACGGGCATTCATTCATGGCCACACAGTCATTCACGGTGCGCGTCCAGTCAGGCACGTTTTCAGTTCATCCCTATAGAAACTTGGCTGGCTATCACCAGACCAAGCTCAATCTTTTAATGCACAAGAGGTGTGATCAGTGAGTATAATTCAAATGACTGTATGCAGTTGGATAGTCCCTCAACCAATCAGACCACAAGAGGCGTAATCAACAAGCATCATCCTTCTGTAGCCTCATTGTGTTAAACCCGCCAACAGTGCATTAGGTTTACAGTGCACACTCACTTTGCTCCATTATGAATGCACAAGCAGCCGTGCTCATTTTACATTTTACATTTCACTGCCAGTTTTACATTTCACTGCCAGTTGTATATTCTGTATATAACTGTGTATGTGACAAATAAAACTCTTGAATCTTGAATCTTTCTGTTTAAAATGAGGGATTTGAAAAGCCCCCAGGTTTTATCTTTGTTGTCACAAGTCGATTATCCGGTGGGAAAATGTACTCACCGTCACATCCCTATTCTCCACAGAGCAAGAGTCTGTTAGCTTAGCTTAAAAAAAATAATAAAAAAAGATGGCTGACACTATTTGTACATTCTGTGAGTGAGATTCCACCTGCTATGGGCAGGTTGAAAACGTGGAACTAGCTCCTACTGCTGGCTGTAGTCTCCAGCCTCTGGCCAAAAAGCCTCCGCTGACGCTAAATGATGATTTTTGCATCATCTGAGGTTTTTTCCAGACACAAAATACAGAAATCTCTCATCTCAGGGGACATGAGGGAGGAAAGCACGTTCATTTGAATATACTCCCGGGTTTCTACTGATACAAAGCTTAATGCTAATCGCTGAAGTAACCCTTTAAGGTAGGAGAAGTTTCCTTTGGTGCAGAGGTGGATTAGCCTATTGCTAACCTGTACAACCAACGCTATCTCACGACCAATTCATACATATTTTACGAGGTGGCTATTTGCATTTAATTTGTACGACCTCACTGCATTTAATTCAGACGTTTGCCTAAACCCCAGTGATGGGTAGGTTTAGGGCGGGGTTGAGGTAGGTCATTCTGCATTTAATTCATACGAATTTGCCAACTCACAAATATGTACGATTTAGTAAAAATCGCATTTAATTCGTGACGAGTGAGGTCGCATAAATTCGCATTTAATTAGCCACCTTGTAAAATATGTACGAATTGCCGCGTGAGATCGGGTTGGTACAACTAGTAAAGTAAACTTTCTACCATGCAAATGTGGGACAGCAGGTGGTTTGACATGACACTTTGGATCTGTTATTGATGTTTTATATTTCTCCTAAGGTGCAAAAAATTTGACCCACAGTAGACTATACAGCCCTGTATTTCCTTGTAATTTTCACTTTTTAGGTTCATCTAAACGTCTAGACTCATCATATCTTCTTTATCCATGGTTTTTGATAGCATGTATCCTTCTCCACAGGGAAAGTTCATTGCATCACAGCTCCAAAATAGTTGATGCTAATCTTTTACATATTGTGTATTGCATGTTTTCCCAGAGTTTGACCATTTTAACGTAGGACAGCAGAGAGGTCTTGATGTTGGTCAGATATCTGTGATGACAGCAGGTGGATGGACATCAGCAGGTTAGTTCTCATTTAGTGGAGTTGTTTTTGTAGACTGGATGGTTTAAATCATGTAGAGCTGAAAGAGCATAGCAGATAGACAGAGATTGGCCCATAGAGGGCGCTGTTGTTGATTTCTATCTATCTATCTATCTATCTATCTATCTATCTATCTATCTATCTATCTATCTATCTATCTATCTATCTATCTATCTATCTATCTATCTATCTATCATGTATCTATCTATCTATCTATCTATCTATCTATCTATCTATCTATCTATCTATCTATCTATCTATCTATCTATCTATCTATCTATCTATCTATCGCTAATGTCCATTCATCCATCATGTACAGTGTATGATAGTGGATGGAGCAATTTATTTGGTTTGATCTCATTAAAATGAAATATTTCTTATTAAGTAAAAAATATTGTATTTAAACAGTGAATCATTTGGTTTGCAGCAGAACTGCAGAACTTATTTGTAATATGGATCACACTTTCTGAATTATTATCTGACAGTGTTGTACACATGATCAATCTATGTACAGGTTTTAACAAACAGTGGCCACATGGTGGAAGCAGTGATTCATATTTGAAACACTGTGTGATCCAGTGCTGAGACTGTTGAATCCTCTCACAAAAGAAATGCATTTCTTTATTATAGAAATGCATTACATGCAGCCCTGGCACACATGATCACATTCATTACATTATATATTCTATTCTCTATATATAGAGAATTTTGTTCACAGAAAATAGTCAAATTAGTGCTAATAAAAATTTAAAAATTAAAAAAAAAGATAATAAAAAACATTGCATTATGACAAATGGAAGCATTGTATTTACAAAGTAGATTTTAAAGCTACACTGTGTGATATTTTCCCCCATCTATCGGTGAAAAGGTATTTGACCATCCAGTGAATATTGGTTTCTTTTCCTCTCAATTCCAATTTCGTTTTAACTCCTACGGTGGCCGATTTACATGGCTTCCAGTTCGACCTCGTCCATGAGTGTTCCTTCAGGTGATGAGGTTATTTTAGAAAACTATTATAATTTGCAGTTATTTAATTTGTCAGTTAACATGTAGGTTATGGCATCTATGTAAAATGAATAATAGTTTTACCTTTTCGTTATTTTTTACCATTTCATTGCTAACATCAGCGATCAGGTTCCAAGACGAATGCTTATTAAAGTAACTTTTATCGGTGCTATCGTTATTCTGTATATTGTACGACATCACTAGCGTAAGGCAAAGTTTACATTGTAGGCTATATCAGTCTCAAGCAATCCCCCTCTTCACATTCGACACGGTGCCATCGAGTGTTCAAACGCCAAAGGCGAAGCTTGAATTTACGGGTATGTCCCTCTTTGGTTCATGTACTTTCAAGATGGAGGGGCAACATGGCGACGCGCATTCGAACCCCTCACCCGTATGTATTTACAATGGCATATTATACACTTACGAAATACTTTATTACTTGAAAGAAGTAAATATACATTAATGAGCACATATATTTTTGAAAGAACTTATTATTTTTAGCTAAGAATAAACTAAAAAGTTACACAGTGTAGCTTTAAAGGTACACTATGTAGGATTTTGCAGTCAAATATCCAAAACCACCAGGCCAGTGTTATATATTTTGTTCAGTTGAGTTCTTACAATATCCCAAATGTTTCCAACTATTTGTAAATTGTGAGAAAATCGCTATTTTTACCAATGAACCGGACGTGTGAGCATAGCGTCTGAGGGAGTCGCCTGTCAATTGCGTCATATCTGCGTTACCCTCGTTTCCGGTTTGATTTTGCAGAAAAGCTTTACTCTCACTGCAGTGTGAACAAGTGTCACAGCAGCCCGATCGAATGCACAGAGTAACGTCATAACATCATTGTAAACACACTTAAATGTATCTAATATAATAAACAGAGCTGCGTTACCTCATACTCATGACCGGAAAAGCGGAGATTGAGCCGGCAACTGTGTCCGTCATAATAAAAGTCCGCTACTCGCGAGCAGTGTGTTTGTTGAACAATCTCTCCAGCGGCCTTACTCAGCTCCTCAGCACTCCCTGCTCTGCTTCATATACAGTAAAGTTAATAATCGCATCCATGAACATGATTTCTGCCCGAGGCCAATCCGATTCTTTTCCACCGGCTGTGAGGTGAAGACAACATGTCCCAAGATTCTGCGCTCAAACTTAATCATCAAACTACGCCTTTGTTTTGAACAGGCGCCCTCTAGCGGACGGAAAAGTCACATAGTGCACCTTTAAAATAGTCACAGGCCATTGAAAATCTATGTGAATATAACATTATATATGAATACATTATTTATTTTTAATTGTTTATTTTACCAGTCTACAAGAATATATTTTCATGCTTGAATTTTGAAATTGTTTCAGCACCTCTCTTCCCAGTCGGTCAGTAAATCTCAGTTTGGTTCCTTTGTAGTGAAAGTGACATGACTTGTAGCCAAGTATGGTGTCCCATACCAAGAATTTGTTCTCCGTATTTAACCCATCCAAACACACACACACACACACACACACACACACACACACACACACACACACATGTTGTGTTTCCATGTTTTATGGGGACATTCCATAGGCGTAATGCATTTTATACTGTACAAACCGTATTTTCTATCCCCTACACTGCCCCTGCCCCTAAACCTACCCATCACAGGAGACATGCTGCATTTTTACTTTTTCAAAAACATCACTTAGTGTGATTTATAAGATGTTTTCCTCATGGGGACCAAAAAATGTCCCCACAAGGACAAAAATTTGGATATTGCCATCTTTGTGGGGACATTTTGTCCCCATACCGTAGGGATTACCAGTCCACACACACACACACACACACACACACACACACACACACAGCAGTGAGTATTGAACAGACACCCGGAGCAGTGAGCACCCATTTTTGATGCGGCACCAGGGGAGCGAGTGTGGATTAGGTGCCTTACTCAAGGGCACCTCAGTTGTGAGACTCAAACCCATGACCTTCTGTTCGATGCCGAATCTCTAACCAACTGCCCAATACGAGGTGCTATTGTAGAAAAGCACGAGAGGTCTTCTTTAAAACATAATTTCCTCCGTTATCCAAAAATGCTTTAAACAAAATTAGATACATTTATAATACTTTATAAAATGCTAATTCTGTAATTACTGGACATGTCATTTAAAATACATTGTTCAGTGTGGAAGGTTCAGGATCCATAATTAATGATTAAATGCAATGCACTTCGGCTGGGTGTTGCTACTGTGTTCAGATCAGTGTCTCTCAGAGGAAATGTTACATTGCACTGTCTATAAAGGTTCTCACTCATCCAGGTCACAGCAAAAGTCATGTAAAATTTCCATCAGGAGCATCTAGACTTGTTTATTGATTTAAGACATTTGTAGACTTGTGACGTTGTGTGAAGAAGGTTAAATGCTGAGGAATGTGACTTGACGTTTCTTTGCAGTGACCTAGAAAGTTGCCAACAAATAGAAGTAAAAAAAAAAAGAAGTTAATAAAAAGAGTTCACGTGGACAACTACTAGGTTCACAACTAGTTTAGATTAGTGCCATCCTAAAACTGCACACATATTGCTTTCTAATGTTTGTAAAAGTTAAGTTAACAGATTTTTATACATTTCAACACTTGAATTAATTTAACCATTAATTGAATAGTTTGTTTAGTTGATAATTGTTGATTGTAAATAATAATCACACACACACACACTTTCAATCATGACAACTCTGAATACCATGTTATTGTTTATGGGGCTTTTGACAACGCTGAGAACGGCAGAGCCATTATTAGATAGATCTGTTATACAAAGAAAGCAGACAGTTAGCGTTTGCCGTGTCGTTGATGTCCAATGTCACTAGCTTAGCAGACATACGTAAATATGTTTCGCTTTGTCCCCTCAAAGTCGTCTTGGATATTATCTTTAGCGTAAAGTTTGAGAGGACTATCTATCACTGTCTGCCATGTTCGTGAAGTTTCTGGAGTAAATGTAGGCTATTCTGTGTGTAGACAGCTTTTTAAAAAATGGGTAGCCAATCAGCGTACACTTGTGTCACTGGTAGTTCCTATTCTGCTAGATTAGACCCAACTCAGAAGTAGGAGCTATATTAGTTCCCCCAAAAAGAGTTCCTAGAGCTAAAATCGTTCCTGCGGTGCGAACATGCCAGAAACCTGCACTTCCGCCAATAGTTCTAGAAACGACGAAAAGTTTAATCCGGTGCGAAAGTCCCTAGTGTTAATGTGTTTGCTCTGGGCAGACTAGATCTGTAACATTGCCGCAGTTGATTTTTTACTGTTGCTGCTGCAGAGCAAGTATGGACATGCTACTACTAATTCATAGTTTACGCGTGACGTCACGTTAATAGGAACGCCAAAACAAGGCTTTCCTCCGTTGCCTGCCTGTCATTTTTACCAGGTTTGTAGTTAGTTTTAATGCAGTAAGACAGTGATATTAAAATACCAAATTCAATTTACACCTTATTGATGATGCATACTTTATACAGGAAAGCAGATGAACGCAGAATATTAGTGCAAAACAAGGTTTCTCATTAAGCGTTAAGCGAAACTCATTGTGAACAAAAAGCGTGTGTGCTCATTGTGCTCACCTGTATTTAGTATAGGCTATGTCATAAAAAAGGTGTAAACTGAATTTGATAATTTAATATCACTGTTTTAGTACATTACAGCATTTTAAGGGTGGGTTGCACAAATAAGGATTATTTAGCCTGATGTTGGTTCACCTCCACCTGTGCTGCTTGATTTAAGATAAGACCCATGTCATATCCTAGATATCGTGTTAAACCTTGCTTAATTGAAACCTGGTGCAACCCACCCTAAAGTGTTTTTCACGTTAAAGGTTTTATAATGTCCTGTTGTTTTTAATGATTGAAATGCTGTGACAGGTGCTGTATGTGGATCACAAGTGCCCAAAACATGCATCTTGTTCACATATTTTTGTTTTAAGATGGAAATTTGACAGGCTTGAGCTGCAGTTCAATGGAGTTATATGGCAGTTTTTGCCCTCCAAGACTCTGCAACAGTCAGGTGACTGAAAACTATGAATAGATACAAATACATACTGATGTGAGCATGTAAGATACGCTGCTGCAGCATGAACAGACATACATATATCCCGTAGCAGATCTAGACAGGTTTCAGAGGGACTAGCCTACAACAAACACTGTACCATACTATTTATGTTGAATAAGCAATATCATTAGCTGCGGGATTAGCATAGGCCAATCAGCTTGTGCCATGCATTAATGATATGATTTTAGTTGTGCTGTTAGTGACTTTATCAGAACAGACCTGTGATAAGAATATTGACTGGTGTGTGAGCTTCACAAATAGCAAACAGACTGCAGACACTGTTTCTGTTATAATCTGCTCAGAATAACACCCAAGAGGTGTCCATTTATACCGTCAGGGAGTGAGGAGACTTTAAAAATAATCTTGGATTTTCCAACTGAAAGCAGTGTGCTATTTGGAAGGAGCTGCGACGAGAAGGACTGAAATGCATACAATGTCTCGAAGAGTAATCTCTTGTCTGAGGAGAGCAGCTCTGGCATTTATAGCGGAAGCTCTCCCACTCATTTTCTCAGGGGTTGAGCGGGATGTTAGATGGGTATAGTTTCAGGGAGACTGACTTTCATAAAAAAATAAAAAGAAAGAAAGAAAGAAAAAAAGATGATCCGATTCATTTCTAACTGACTGTTGCCCTTCAGGAGCCACCATTGGCAGATCATTCTTGGGCTGAAGTGGATTAAACTGATTGCCTGGGATGTTGGGCATTCAAACTGGCAGTCATTTTCTTTTCCTTTGCTATTTATTATTTATTGTACTTCAGTAAGTTCAAATAAATTCAAATATGAAAAGCCTGTCGTCATTTATTCACTCTCATGTCAGTCCTAACCTGTATGGCTTCTTAGGATGAGAAAACAAAAATATATTTAGATTTTTTTTTTGACCATACAACACAAGTCAGTAGGGTCCAGTGTTGTTGACTTTACATCTCGCAATTCTGACTTCACATCACTCAATTCTGACTTCACATCAATCAATTCTGACTTTATGTCACTCAATTCTGACTTTACGTCACTCAATTCTGACTTCACATCAATCAATTCTGACTTTATGTCACTCAATTCTGACTTTATGTCACTCAATTCTGACTTTACGTCACTCAATTCTGACTTCACATCACTTAATTCTGACTTTACGTCACTTAATTCTGACTTTACATCACTCAATTCTGACTTTACGTCACTCAATTCTGGCTTCACATCACTTAATTCTGACTTTACATCACTCAATTCTGACTTTACATCCCTCAATTCTGACTTCACATCACTCAATTCTGACTTTACGTCACTCAATTCTGACTTCACATCACTCAATTCTGACTTTACGTCACTTAATTCTGACTTTACATCACTCAATTCTGACTTTACATCCTCAATTCTGACTTTACGCCACTCAATTCTGGCTTTACGCCACTCAATTCTGGCTTTACGCCACTCAATTCTGACTTTACGTCACTCAATTCTGACTTTACGCCACTCAATTCTGGCTTTACGCCACTCAATTCTGACTTTACGCCACTCAATTCGGACTTTACGCCACTCAATTCTGGCTTTACGTCCACTCAATTCTGGCTTTACGCCACTCAATTCTGACTTTACGCCACTCAATTCTGGCTTTACGCCACTCAATTCTGACTTTACGCCACTTAATTCTGACTTTACGCCACTCAATTCTGGCTTTACGCCACTCAATTATGGCTTTACGCCACTCAATTCTGGCTTTACGCCACTCAATTCTGGCTTTACGCCACTCAATTCTGGCTTCTGGCTTTACGCCACTCAATTCTGGCTTTACGTCACTCAATTCTGACTTTACGCACTCAATTCTGACTTTACGCCATGCAATTCTGACTTTACGCCACTCAATTCTGACTTTACGTCACTCGATTCTGACTTTACGCCACGCAATTCTGACTTTACGCCTCACAATTCAGACTTTACGTGATGCAATTCTGACTTTACGTGATGCAATTCTGACTTTACGTCACTCAATTCTGACTTCACATCACTCAATTCTGGCTTTACGTCACTCAATTCTGACTTTACGTGATGCAATTCTGAGTTTACGTCTCACAATTCTGACTTTACGTCACTCAATTCTGACTTTACATCACTCAATTCTGACTTTACATCACGCAATTCTAACTTTTGAATTCTGTAAATTGTGACATAGCATCCCTCAAAGGAACAGCTTCTAGATGCTCCTAAAATCGTCCAGGAGGGCGGTGGAGTGGAGGCAGACACAGGGGTGGGATGGAGGGCAGGGCCTGTGGAGCGGAAGAGGGCCTGGAGAGATAACCAGGGTGGCACAGGCCAGACAGATGACCAGGCTGGCACAGGCTGGACAGATGCCAGGGTACAGTGTTCATTTTAGGACATCCTCAGACCTCAGTCATATGATGAAAAGACATCATGCCTCAGACTTAAAGGCTTCGGGTCTCAGGAAAAACATCCTCAGGTGTCAGGTCTCGTTTAGGCATTGGATGGAAAAGTCTCAGACTAAAAGGCAAAATTTACAAAATAATCTCATCAGTATGAAACCGCGTGTATGTGAAATCATATTGAGGTGGTACAATTTGAAACATTCATTCTGAGTGCGTTTCGTCCGATAGATGCCTTTATGTCTGAGTCCGTTTTGTCCGATGCCTTTATGTCAGATGCCTTTTAGCCTGACTCCTTTTCGACTGATGACTTTTAGTCTCAGGCTTTTTCGTCCGATGCCTTTATATCTGATGCCTTTTAGTCTGAAAATTTTTCGTCTGATGCCTAATTGTATGAGACCTGACACCTGAGGATGTTTTTCCTGAAACCTAAAACTTTTCAGTCTGAGGCGCGATGCTGTTTTGTCTAATTACTGAAGCCTTTTAGTCGGAGGCATGACGACTTTTCATCATATGACTGAGGTCTGAGGATGTCCTAAAATGAACACCGTACCAGGGTGGCACAGGTGGCCAGGGCGAAGCAGGCTGAACAGGCGGCCAGGGCAGAGAAGGCTGAACAGGCAGGCCTGCAGATGGGCTTGAAGCCCCCACGGCAGAGAAGATAACCACCACAGTAGTGCAGAGGGACTTGAAGACCTCCAAGGCAGAGTAGACGACCACCACAGCAATGCAGGTAGTTCAGGGGACCATGGCGGTGCAGGTTCAAGGGACCACAGCAGTGCCAGGAGACAAAGTCCTCTCACTATATATATTTTTTGTGGTTATTTTATTTCCCATTAAAAACTTTTTTTTTCCAGTTGTCCCTGAACGTGATGATTTAATTTTTTGAACACTGCTTAATTGCTTTCTTGCTATTTGCAAATTGAATGGAAATAAAGCAACTTGGGGATGGAATATTTTGACTTGGACCTGAAAGCAAACACCTAGCAACCATCCATAACACCCTGGCAACCACCCACAACAGTTTTGCACAGGTGAGCACTGCTTGCATTCAGAAACTTTTTTGCTGATGCCTTAGTGAGCAATTACACCTGGTTTACATGTTGACATGAAATTAATTAGGCTAATGTGCATGTTCAGCCGTTAAAATTATGTTCAGCCCATCAAACCCTCCCACACACTGGCATGCGTCATTAAAACGCTCCCTGCAACACACGCCCAGGCACACGCCTGACTGGCTCGGTATCGTCCTCCCCTGAGGAGAAAACTTTGATAGTGCGCAGGGTATTTTCCGTCAAGCATGCTGGTACGCAGTATTATTTGACACATTCTGCTGTTTGAGTCTGTGGCATTTTACCTGCCCTGATTGATCAAATCTCTGCTGTTTAGAGACCTCAGACTTCATATTGTGTCCCTTATCTAATATCTGCCTTTTCACTTGAGACATATTGCAAAGGTCTCGAGACATGCCACACAGAATGTCCCTAAATAAGCAGAAAAATGTAGGAAGCCTTTATGGATTTTGTCTTTTAAAATAAATGTAGCATTTTTGCAGTAGAAATTATGGTATTCTATGTAAATATGCATTAACTGTTAAAAAAAAAAATTGAAAGTCTCTAATGCTCACCTATGCTTTATTTCTATGATCAAAAATACAGTAATATTATTACAATTTAAAGCTGCAGTCCGTAGTTTTTCCTCTTTGTCGCCATCTCTGTTTGAAATCTGCAACGGCAGTTATTCGCGGAATGATCGACTCTACGTGAGCTGTGCCTCGTCACCGCACAGCGCGTATGAGGAGAATGTCAATGGGCGTCTGTCAGGAGAAGGGCTGTCAGTCACCATGTCATTCAGAATCACAGATTCTACTGTTTGAACGGATGACCAACATAAGAATGTTATCTGAACAAGTAAGCAGCTAACATCCACTTTTGTGCTGACCAACTAGGCCTACGTGGGAAAAGCATTGCAATAAATCATGATGATTAAATCTAACGATAGCTTATCATATCACATCAAACCGTGCAAATTATACTTTGTTTTCAAGCGAGTTGGAGCATGCAACGGAAACGTAGACCACCCTGATGGTTGATGTACGCAACGGCAGCAGTGCTGTCCGTGCGGACCAGTACGTGCTTGCCCTGGAGCGGTGGCATCCGTGAAGACCCTGAAAAGATTTCAGGGGGACCGCCGTCCTGCCCTTGAACGTATTCAAGCAGTTCAGCACCGCCTGGACTCGCTCCTCTGTGAGGCGCAAAGTCTGGTTGACCGAATCCAGCTCCATACCAAGATAAGAGATCCTCTGTGTGGGACAGAGTTTGCTCTTCTCGGTTGACCCGAAGGTGACGGAGCACCAGGTCCCTGTGTTCGCACAACTGCTCCCGAGACTGGGCCAGGATCAGCCAGTCGTCGATGTAGTTGAGAATCCAACGCCGCGTTCACTGAGCGGAACAATGGCTGCCTCGCGACCTTCGTGAAGACGCGTGGTGACAGGGACAGCCCGTAGGGCAGGACTTTATACTGATATGCCCTCCTCGAACGCAAAAACGGAGGAACGGTCTGTGTCTCGGGAGAATGGAAACATGAAAGTACGCTTCCTTCAGGTCGATCGCTGTGAACCAATCTTGGGGACGGATGCACTCAAAGATGCGTTTCTACATCAACATCCTGAACGGAGCTTGTGTAAGGCCTGATTCAGAACACGCAGGTCCAAGATTGGTCTTAACCCACCGCCTTTCTTGGGAACAATGAAGTAAGGGCTGTAAAACTCGGACTTCATATCGGCTGGAGGAACCGACGACCGGGTCCTTCGCCAGTAGGGCATCGCATGGGCATCGCTGCTCCGCACGGAGGTGAAGAGGATACCCCTGCGAACTGAATAGCGTAGTCGAGTCTGATGGTACGGATGAGCCAGCGAGATGGCCCTGAGTGACCTAGCCAGCCCCCCAGGGACCGTACAAGCGGGAACAACGGCACCACAGACGTACCCGGGTGGGGCAGCGAGGCGGAGTGCTCCGGCCCGACCCGACCTGGGAGGCCCGAGGGCGGCCCGGAGTGTTGCCTGAGCACTCTTGGTTTGGACAGAGGGTGGGTGGATTGTCTGGTGGCGTCCCCAGTGCCCACTCTGCTGCCCACTGCCCGGAGGCAGAGAGATGGAATATTCATCCCCGACTTGGGAGGCCCGGGGGCGGCCCAGAGTGTTGACTGAATATTCCAGCTTGGGGCAGTCCGTGGGTGAGAAGGCCTGTTGGCGTCCTCGGTGCCCATGGTGCTGCCCCCTTCTCTTCTCTGTCTCAGGGTCGCTTGCCAGCGGACTTAGCGGGGCCCTGAGAGGTTGGGCGCTGCTCCTGCGCCCAGCCGCCTGCTGCCCGGGTGGAGGCTGCTGCTTGGGCTTCGCAGGGGCGGACACAGGAGGGCGCCCTTGGCAACGAGCTGGCTGAGGCGCTGCTACCAACGGCTGGGTGGGGGCAGCAGTGGGCCGTCGGGGCAGGATGCTTCGGATCGCCTCCGTCTGTTTCTGGGCCACCGAGAACTGCTGGGCGAAGCTCTCGATGGCGTCGCCGAAAAGGGGGGCAACGCAGCCGAATCCTCAACTCCGGAGTCCATCAGCTTGTCCCCCGATGCAGCAACTGACATCATATCCTCAACCGGAGCCCCGAAAGTAACGACCGGCCCCCCGTGGGAAGGACCGGGACGCTCTCTCGGCAGCTCAACCGGCGCAGCGGAGGGGGGAGGATCCCAAGGGGCTTGGGGTCCTGTCGGGGTTCCGTCTGGGTTGTCCTCAGTGTAACCCTCAGGTCTCCACCAAAGGCATCAGCTAAAGTAGCAGCCCTCTGCTTTGCAGCTGGAGGACCGCTAGATCGGGGGATGCACAATGGGGCCGCTCCCCCCTTGAGTCGAGCCTAGACTGTAAAACTGCGATGGTCATGTTCCCGCAGTGGGAACATGAGTCATTCACGAACGCAGCCTCAGCGTGCTGAACGCCCAAACACGTGAGACAGCAATCGTGCCCGTCAGCTGGGGACAGAAACCGGCTGCATCCAGAAACACACGGTTTGAATGACATCTTGATAAAGATGCAGGGTCAAACCGTGTAGCTCTTTTAAGAGAAAGGAAATGCTCTTTTCGTGCCGAGGCACACAGGGGAGATGGCCGCTGCCCACAGTGGTTTAGAGGGTGCAAGCCCACTGCGAGCACACAGCGCCCAGCGAGCTGTCAGAACAGCTGTCTGTTCGTCAGTACAGACTCGCGACCGCCGCTGCACTGTGCCGTAACTCCAGCCGGAAAGAGCTCATTCTTGTAGACTCGTAGTCGTTTAACACTCTTTGCAGGAACACTGGAAAAACTAAATGTTTGGCTCCGAAGTAGAAAGCGAATATGCAGTGTTTCACTTCCGTGTATATACCCACGTTGCGGGCGGAGCGTGGACCGCATGCCAATGCCAATTGGCTCGTTTAGAAACACTCGAAGCAGATTGGTCTCTGAAAGCAAATCCCAATTTGTCGGTCAGTTCCGACGTACGTCGAACGTGACCGACTGAAAGGGAACATTTGCTATGTGGGAGATTTGATGGCTGAGTGCGAGTATATATATATATATATTTTTTTTTTAGTGTTACTCCATTTTCCTTAAATCGTCCTGGTGACCCATTTTTTAATTCTCGCGACACACCCGAGGATACTAAAGATTAGTATCAAAGAGTACACCCAGGTTCCTAACAGTCGCCAAGGACTTGACAGAGCAACCATCAAGTGTTAGACAGTATTGTAGGTTAATATCCTTCTATCTATCATTGTATCAGTGTTCTATTGTTTGTTGTATATGTTGTTATATCATTTGTTCTATCATTCTATCTATCGTTCTATCATTTGTTCTATCATTTGTTCTATCATTCTATTGTATGTTATATTGTTTATTCTATCTTTCTTTCTATCATGCTATCTATCGATCTATCGTTTGTTCTATCGTTCTATCATTCAATCAATTGATCAATCAATCAATCAGTCTACATAATAATTTCATTTGATGTTATTTTTAACTTTTTTAATTTTTTTCTTTTTTTAAGTTAAACTGAAGTGCCCAAATTCCATTTAGAGGCCACAAAAAACACCAACTTTCTTCCCCATATCTCTGCATGCCTCGGTAAATGAAACAGAATAGCTCCTGTGCCTTTGACTCTCAGAGCAGTTGAAATAAGGACTTTAACCCATCTGTGCAGTGGTGTGTGTCACTGGAGACAGCCAGCCTTTCATACAGCTCCTCTGTGTAGTCGTCACATGTATGTAGTAGTAGGCGTCTACAGAGAGTCTTTGTTCATACATGTCTAAATGTACCTGAAGGTCTCTCTGCCTGAAGGAGTTCTGCTTGTTCACAGCAGAGAGGTGTGAATATATGATATGAGACATTCTCATGGATGTTTTGCCTGTATATGTCACATCTGCCTGTGCATGTCATTTTGAAAGGACCTCTTTATTTTTAAGCTCATTTTTAATTAAAAGGGAGTGGTGTTTGCCTGTTCAAATCACGGCACAGCTATGTTTGGCTGTTCTTTGGGCATTGGTAAGAGTGTACTGTGAGTGTTTTTTAGTGTATTATGTGATTGCTAGGGTTTAGCATGTTGCATTTTGTTCTGGGTGGTTGCACACTGGCGCTAGATATGTATGATGCCAGCAAGTCTATGAGGTCATTTTTGGAAAGTATAGGCTTCATACGAAGTTCATGATTTGAGATGCCATGTACTAGTGCGAGTTTCTTTACCATACAACATGTCAGTGTAATTAATTTTAAAGAAATCAATACTTTTATTCAGCAAGGATGCATTTAATTATTATAACATGTATAATTTAATGCATACATTTTCTATTTCAAATAAATGCTGTTCTTTTGAACTTTCTATTAATTAAAGAATCCTGAAAAAAATAACAAAAATAAATAAATAATAATAATACACACTCACCTAAAGGATTATTAGGAACACCATACTAATATTGTGTTTGACCCCCTTTCACCTTCAGAACTGCCTTAATTCTACGTGGCATTGATTCAACAAGGTGCTGAAAGCATTCTTTAGAGATGTTGGCCCATATTGATAGGATAGCATCTTGCATTTGATGGAGATTTGTGGGATGCACATTCAGGGCATGAAGCTCCCGTTCCACCACATCCTAAATATGCTCTATTGGGTTGAGATCTGGTGACTGTGGGCGCCATTTTAGTACAGTGAACTCATTGTCAAGTTCAATAAACCAGTTTGAAATGAATCAGGCTTTGTGACATGGTGCATTATCCTGCTGGAAGTAGCCATCAGAGGATGGGTACATGGTGGTCATAAAGGGATGGACATGGTCAGAAACAATGCTCAGGTAGGCCGTGGCATTTAAACGATGCCCAATTGGCACTAAGGGGCCTAAAATAAAACATCCCCAACACCATTACACCACCACCACCAGCCTACACAGTGGTAACAAGGCATGATGGATCCATGTTCTCATTCTGTTTACGCCAAATTCTGACTCTACCATCTGAATGTGTCAACAGAAATAGAGACTCATCAGACCAGGCAACATTTTTCCAGTCTTCAACTGTCCAATTTTGGTGAGCAGCACAATATATTTTCAACATTGATAAATGTTTCTTAAGCAGCAAATCATCATATTAGAATGATTACTGAAAGATCATGCGACACTGAAGATTGGAGTAATGATGCAGAAAATTCAGCTTTGATCACAGGAATAAAATACATTTTAAAATTATTATATTTAAATAATAAATAATTATAATGCAGTCATGTATGTGTTAATGCAGCCTTGGTGAGCAAGCTATATACTTAAAAACAATAGTTTAAACTGTAGAGTACATACCATAATTGAATAACTTGGTATGAGGAGTTTTAATAGTTGTTCTTTCCAACAATTACAAGATTTTTATATGCAAATCTGTGATGTTTGTTCAAGCTATTATTGTGTTGTTCCCCGTTTTGCTGCCAAAACAGCCCTGACATGTTGCGGCATGGACTCCACTAGACACCTGAAGGTGTGCCGTGGTATCTGAAATCAAGATGTTAGCAGCAGATCCTTTAAGTCATTTAAGTTAGAGGTGGGGCATCAGTGGATCGGAATTGTTTGTTCAACACACCCCACAGATGCTCAATTGGATTGAGATCTGGGGAATTTGGAAGCCAAGTCAAAACCTCAAACCCGTTGTTGTGCTACTCAAACCATTTCTGAAACATTTTTGCTTTGTGACAAGGGTGCATTATCCTGCTGAAAGAGGCCACAGTCACCAGGGAGTACCGTTTCCATAAAAGGTGTACATGGTCTGCAAAAATGCTTAGGTAGGTGGTACGTGTCAAAGTAACATCCACATTGATGGCAGGACCCAGCAGAAAATTGCCCAAAGCATCACACTGCCACACTGCTTGCCTACTTCCCATAGTGCATCATTGTGCCATGTGTTCCCCAGGTAAGTGGCGCACACACACCCGGCCATCCACGTGATGTAAAAGGAAACGTGATTCATCCAACCAGGCCACCTTCTTCCATTGCTCCGTGGTCCAGTTCTGATGTGCACGTGCCACTGTTGTTGCTTTCGGTGGTGGACAGGGGTCTGCATGGGCACACTGACTGGTCTGTGGCTATGCACCCCATACACAACAAACTGTGATGCACTGTTCCAACACCTTTTTAACTTCTTGAGCAATCTGAGCTACAGTAGCTCGTCTGTTTGATCTGGACACACGGGCCAGCCTTCGCTCTCTACGTGCATCAATGAGCCTTGGTCACCCATGGCCGTCACCGGTTCACCACTGTTCCTTCCTTGGACCACTTTTGATAGATACTGAACACTGCAGACTCCATCAAAGCTGCAGTTTTGGAGATGCTCTGACCCAGTCGTCTAGCCACCACAATTTGGCCCTTGTCAAACTCGCTCAAATCCTTATGTGCTTGCCCATTTTTCCTGCTTCTAACACATCAATGTTGAGGACAAAATGTTCACTTGCTGCCTAATATATCCCACTCACTAACATGTGCCGTGATGAAGAGATAATTGTGTTATTCACTTCACCTGTATAATGTCATAATGTTATGCCTGATCGGTGTATATTTATGTATTTATTAGCATTTATTACTTAATTCATAAAAGTATTGCAAATGGAGCATTCTAATTACAAAATGCATTTTATTTTCTTTCTTTGTTTTAATTTTTTTTTTTGTTTTTTGGAACTATGGGTTGTGCATACTTGTGCAAAACTCAAGGCTAAGATTTTAAACTTTCCCATTATTTGCCAAGGTTTTTCGGTGGTTTCAACAGCGTTGCTAGGGTGTCGCTGTGCAGTTGCTAAGGTGTTGTGAGTGGTTCCTAGGCCATTACTTACTGCTCTGAGTAAAAAGAGCCCACTCAAACACCTAAGAAATAGGTGTCCCATGAGTCCTTCCTTCAATGCAAGTCTATTTTTGTTCACCTGTTTTATCGCCCACCAGGTGAAAATCAAGCCTGATTGCTTTGGAAAAATAATAGCACCACTCCTCAACTGAGAAACTTAAAGTATCACATACATGACAAATTTTGCAGGAATTTTTGCTTGCTGAATGTTAGTTTTCTGAAGAACTATCTAAAGGGATGCTTTGTCTTCCACTAATGTTTTAAAGTGCTACATTAAACATTGTTTTAAGTGCCGTTTTACAGATATCTTAATTCACCGTCATCCTGCAAATTCCCCCGGCTGATTATTTTCTGGAGCAGTGGACACAGGTATTTCAACCGCTTTCAGAGCGATTAATCCCACATTGCTAATTCTGTTGAAGTAGTGCATGCAGTTTTTCTTTAAGACGGTGGATTAAGCACTTTAGCATCCGAGGGGAGCCGCACCGGGGAGCGAGGCGAGGCAGATGCTTTTGTAAACAATATTACCCTCTTCTCCCTCCAAAGTGGAAATCAACAGTGTGGGGATGTCACTGGCTTGGAGATAAGCCATGAAAAATGGAGGGCTCCGTTGTAGTGGTGCTCTGGCAAGCAGGCCATAATGCCATATTTCCTCTCCGCTGGTGCTCGACTTATCCAGTCCTTTCGGTGACAGATGTTCCGCATCATTTGGGAGAAAGATGGAAAGTAGCCCTTTTCTTTCGTCACCCTGGTGAAAGAAAAGGGCCACTGTGTGTGTGAGGGCCGTAAGACTTTGATAACATGCTGAGTGGTGCATAGCATACTGTGGAGTTGTTTTTATGTCTCAAAGTGGACAAAATCTTCTTTTGAGGATGGACTTTCGGAGATCCTACTTGCATCTTTTGTATGCTTGAATTCCACATCCCTTTGAGCTAGTACTCAATCGAAAAAAACACACAGTGACAGTTTTGTGGCTGTAGAAAGTGAATTAGCCTATGCCTATTTTTTATTTTTTTTTTATCAAGAAAACATTTTTAATGCAGAACTTGTTTTTGTGTGCTACATTGTCAAGTGTTGCATACTCCTGAATGAGGTTGTACATCTTCAGCACTATACAGAAGGGATTTGCTTCGCTAGAAGTTTGAGTTCCAATTACTAACATGGCATGTGTTCTTTCATGTAGTGATTTGGATGGGATTGGGATCCCTGTTGTCTGTATGTGGGGCATTGTGGAAGGTCATGTGCTCTGGATTTATTAAGTCAGATGGGTTGTCAGCAGTCATTGAATCACCAACTGGTATTTCATCCATGGCAAAAGTTGGATGGAATAAAATTCATAATGAAGGTGCAACAAGAAGTGTGACAACACATTTAGCTTTAGTTACAGTGTTTGCCAAGGGTCAAAACAAAATTGAAATATTCGCAGCACTGTAGTTAGCATCCCAAGCTCATTGGGAAAAACGTGCCTGTGGCAATATTTCTGCAAATTGATGTTATTGCTTCTTGCAGCGAAATGTCTGGGAAGTTGCACTAAACACAAGCTCAGTTTTATCTAAAAGAGATGAACAGCATTTTTATAAAATCTGTTTCTTTAAGTTATTGTATGTATTGTGGCAGTTTGAAAATAAAATTGGTGCTAAAAGGTTAAGCTCTATCACGCTTAAAAAAGTACCACCTACACTAAACCATAACATGGAATATTGCATTTGTTGAAACAACCATGCAATTTTAGCTTGATTATACAAATCTTTAAGCTCTTTTATCGAGTGTTGGGACTCATTCTGCATCACATCAAGCGCAATGCTGTACCACTTGAGTTACCAAGCAATTTTACTACAGAAACGCCATACATATTGAGATTAATCGGCACCGGCAAAATCGTTATTGGCAAAAATCCATACTGATGGGTTGGGTCCGTTGCTGGAGTGGTTGCTGTCAATACAGAGTATAAGAGCGCTTAGAAAGGTCTGCCATTATACATAACAAGAGGCAAAATAAAAATCACTCACACCTTGTGGCACTGCTGACACATCAGATGCAAATTTAAAACACAGACAGTGTAAAAGTTTGCTTACAGAACACTACAGTAGCCTACATGTTGCCATATCATTATAAAGTAATTCATTTGTTGACTAGATGCTGCATTAGTAGAAAAAGAACAGCAGTATGTTTTCCATCAAGGCTGAGGATGCCAACATCAGTAGTTCCGCAAGCGGTTAAAACAATGTGACGCGCAAGTCAGACCCAAATTTTTAATGTCATCACTGTTATCACCTATTTACATTAGTTAATATCTAGCTGGTCACTTTTATGCATTCATTGGTAAAGTTGCATATTTAAATCTAGTGACTGATAAATCAAACTGATAATGTAGACAGGGCCGGCGCTAGCCATTTGGGTGCCCTAAGCACAAATGCTTGGCGGTGTAATTTTACAACTCTGTGAATATGAAAATATACAAACAAATTGTGTTTTTTTCTAATTGCAGTTTCACCAACAGATGTCGCCCTTGGCCGAACCGCTTGAAAATGACCGCATACCATAGTACAACAACGAAAAATATTTATCTAAGCGGTCTAATTTGGCAAAATCACATCACGTTCAGTTGCAGGATTTTTCTAAAGTTCAGACTGAGGCAGATAGACATTGTATTGAAGCGAAGAAATTACAATAGGGAACGTTCTGCACTAATAGCTATATGCACACGTGACACATCTGTTACGTACGGGGAAAATGAGCTTTATTTGTCATTCAAATATGACGATGAGGACCCCAACGACTGGCCTTCCTTTCCTTCTCAAACAAACTGCATCTTTAACAGCCCAAGTTTCACAATTTCCCCGGACCCCGTTAAAATAAAAAACTAGCGACGCGGACGTGTCGATGCCCCTGGACATGCATACTACAGGCAAGGGCTACAAAACTAACGTTTTGTAAGCGACGTGCAAGCATCATCCCGCTGTCTCTTTATTTTTATTTTTTCCGCCCCCGACTCTTGGTGCCTTTTCGAGGCCATGTCTGAGGTCAGTGACAGACAGTGTCTGCCAAATTTGACATTGATTGAGGCATAATCGAACAGACCACTGGGAGCTGGGGAAGGGGGGGCACCAGAGGGAGACTGGCACAGAGATTTACCTTTTTCTCGACTAATTTGGTCTAGGCCTATATTACTTTTGTATTGCTTTTGTATATTAACATGCTTTTAGAAATATTTTATTTGTTATTTATACTAGTAGCCTATTGTGATGATTTTTTCACGACCCGACCTAGATTTTTGGTGCCCCCCCAAGCACTTGGTGCCCTACGCGCAGTGCGTGATGTGCGTGTGCGCCGGCCCTGAATGTAGATTTACATGAAATGGTAACAATTTACAATAAGATTTGTAACATTAAGGTAAATAAATGCTGTAGAAGTGTTATTCATTGTTCTTTTGTTAAATAACAATTTATGAATACATTTTCATAACTTTTTTATTTTAAACTTTCATCACAAACTATGCATCATTTGAAAGCTAAAACACTCGAGATTCATGTTCTGAACTCGTTTTTGCAATAAATACACCAGAGAGGAAAGGGTTAAATGAAATGCTAAAACACTAGCTATTTAAACATTAGCATTTCATGATCAGTTTGGACGAATCCAAAAAACAACAGCATACATGTCCGTGTAAGAGTCCACTCTTCAAAATGCATCCCACTTTTTAATCCAAAACAACGAAAAAATAAGGAAAAAAAAAAAAATACTCCTTTGTTTGCATGAGCGTTTTGAGTTAGAGTAATCAATCGTGTCCATTTTCAATGAAATAGTGAATCTAATCAGTTTCTGACGGCCTCCCCTGTGCTGTGGACTCTTCCTGTCACGTTAAACCCTCCCAGGTCTCTCTGCTTCAATCACAGGCTTTCTGACGAGTCATTATACAGAGTTGGCACATTACTCGCTCCGCCATCTGTCAATCAAAGCACGCATGGTTTTCGTTGGATAAAGGCAATCAATGCCTAGCCAATGCCTTGCCGGCAAAGGTTTGATTGACAGACGTAGTAACTAATCACAATGCATTATCTTACGTTGTGTTTGTAAGCGTTATTGGTGAATATGCCTCTAGTCACCGTCTCCATAGCAGCCGGGAGCCTGCCTGTGAGATTGTGCAACACTGCAGTGGAGCACGCAGACTCTATGACAGACGGTTTTTATCAACTAAATGAGTTTTTTTACACTTTAAAAATTCTATAAATAGTTCATTTGGTTTTTCAGTAACTGTAAATTAATCATAATCAGCAGTTTATTTCAGATTTGTTTGAATAAAAAACTACTCTTTACAATTACAAATGTTTTAAAATAAAAGGTATTTTTGAAAGGACGCCTAGTCTTTTCTTGATATAAAAGCTTACAGAAGCTACATTTTTGAGAGAATCATCCTCAAATTTGAATCAAAACATGATCAGACATTCAGTTTTATATTATGGTTAATTTCAGGACCTCAACATTAAAATCTCATATTTTTTTCCCTAAGTGAATAAAAAAAATAAAAAAACGTCACTTACATGTATATTTACATGTATATTACTCTGTTCATATACAACTTTGAGCTATTATGACTCTTGCGTAACACTATTTGAAGTGTCTAGTTTAAAATAAGACCAGATTTATGAATATAGACCATAGGGTTTAAGAGCTGCAGACATTTTCAATTGGGTATGTCGTTTTCAGAACATTTTCAAAATTGGGGGCTGGTTACGAGTTTAAAGGGAATGATTGTGGATGGGAGTTTGGTCAAACTATGGCAGCGATACAACGAATGGTTGTGCTAAATCAAGACAGCGTCGTCCGCAGACTGCTGTCTGCACCACTCCCGGAACGGTTCGCCAGTCCTCATCGGCCTGTGAAAGCTTTAATCGGTTAACCTGGTTACGAAAAAAAAAAAAAAACTCACATACGCACTGCAAACGGAGTAGCCTATGCGTGATTTTTAGGTGGGACACATGTAGCATTTTCAAATATTGAGGGCTACACATCCCACAACCTATATATATATATATATATATATATATATATATATATATATATATATAGACATTTTTTTACAATCAATAATTTAATTCGATCTTTGAAGTAGACTATTAGATAGAGATAGCTTCGATATTTGATCAGTATGATACTTGGATAGACACTTTACTTTTCTGGAAAAAAAAAATAACGAGATACAAACCTGTAAATATTCAATCGACCTTTCTGAAATTCAAAACTAAATATTAATTCATTCGTAATTTCCATTTCTGAATGTAGCTGCTATATGGTCACGCAGGTTTGTGCATTAAACTCAAAAATAGCCCATCATGTTGTTCCCCCGAACATGACCCCTTCTCTGCCAACGTTTTGAACACTTGGTCATGCGTTTATTATTTATTTTTATTATTATTATTTTAAATAACGCATATAGGCCTAAATAGAAATGATCAGAAACAAATCTACAGCTGAACCGCATTGTTTTTGATTCAGTGTATTTTAAGGAACTCAATCATTAAGACGATGACATGCTGCCCCCTGCTGTCTGTTTTAGTTTCATATTAAACGTATCACTTCATTGATTCCGTCATGCCATATATTTGGATTAACGTGAAGTTCATACATTTAATAAAGTTACCCCTGGACATGAGTTTAATGGAAGAAGGCTAAAGACTACCACCGCTTAATAGAACAAATAGTTTCTGTTGCTGTCAGTATTGTTTTTGGAAGTTACATTAAAATGCAATGGTCTGGTCTCAGCGTCAGTCGGCTGTACTTATTGTATTTCGGCCACACCACAAGGTGTCACTGTGGCCTCAACGCTTCACCCTCGCCTACTCTG
Organism: Gobiocypris rarus; assembly: GCA_023029165.1. NCBI lineage: Eukaryota > Metazoa > Chordata > Actinopteri > Cypriniformes > Gobionidae > Gobiocypris > Gobiocypris rarus. Next base: position 11,487,511 of record CM040914.1, read on the forward strand.
AGCTCGATTGCTATGTCTGAGGTAAACCCCGCCCTCCTCATTACCCTAAGCACGAATTAATGTTGGAAGAAATAAATGCATAAAAAATAAATGAATAAATAAATAAATATAGAAATTAATAAATGCATAAATAAATAAATAAATAAATAAATAAATAAATAAATAAATAAATAAATAAATAAATAAATAAATAAATAAATAAATGTATAAATGAATAAAAGTATAAATAAATATATATATATATATATATATATATATATATATATATATATATATATATATATATATATATATATATATATATATATATATATATATATATATATATATATATATATATATATATGGAAATTAAATGTATAAATAATTATTCTTTTAGTTTTTTTGCTTTTCTATGTATATTTATTTATTTATTTATTTATTTATTTTGCTTTACATTTCTTTGTATATTTATTTATATATTTATTTATTTTTAATATTGGCAGCCCTGACATTCCATTACATTTGACCTGTAATATTTTAATGTTTCAATTATTTTCTTTAGAATTTGTTCTGTAGAATTTCTAATGTTTAATATATTCATATTTATATATTTAATTCATTTAGCACATGTTCATGGTTCAGTACTGTTTTACTTGAAGTGCTATGTTTATTTATTTATTTATTATTATTATAATTATTATTATTTTTTCATCCAGTATCAATTTTAAAAACTATTGGGCCAACCTAGTTCCCTTTCAGTCGGTCACGTTCGACGACGCCGGACGCCACCGATTTAATTGGGATCACTTCAGGAGCCCCTATCAGCTTCGAGATCTAGAGAACAAGCCAATGGGCCATTGGCGTGCGAGATTTGCATCTCGCGCTCCGCCCCGCACTGCGGGTACAAACAGGACGCGAGAGCAGCGCACTATTGTCATTCACTTCGAGCCGAACGGGCGTTGATGAAGCAAGACTGCTTTTCTAAAAGAGAGCCTATCTACAGAGAGATACTCTAGAGATCTAAAGGCGCTTTGTGTTGGCGAAAAGGCACAGTCAGCGCGACCGCGTGCTCACGCTGCATCTGCATAACAAACTGCTGTTCTCACAGCAACTGTCGGTTCGGTGAGGCGTTTGTCTCAGTGAGTGCAGACACAGGACTGCACTTATCTCCTGTGTGCTGGCGGTCTTCCCTGGGTGCTTCAGCACTGTTGCAAGAGCGTTTCCTCACAAAGAGCAACACGGGTGTGACACTGCGTCTTTTTCAAGGCGGCATTCCATCCGTGCGTTTCTGGATCTGCGGTCGTTTCCTGTCCTGGCCACGATCCTCTCGCATAAACATGTGACATTGTGTTCGTGGGTGATCCATGTTCTCTCAGAGCGGGATCACGTCGGCCAGCGCTATTCGTCTCACCTTCCTTGTGAGGGGTTGAGTGTTCAGCGCGCCGTGTGCCGTCTAGCTGCTGGATAACAGCGCGGGTTGTCACGGCAACCCAGCGCGCGTCGCTCGGCTGCTTCAGATCTTGTGATCGAGACTATGAAACCTCAAATGGGGTTGAGTCCTTATACCCGATCTAGTTTCTTTTCTGGTGCACCAGAAAGGAGGCTACTTTGGCTGATAAGCCTGGGTGACCTGAGGATTACAGTGAGGCTTCCCGGCCGAGTACAACTCCGTGGGCCCCCCACTCCTCTAGCGCATCGCAAGCATGTTGAGACTGTGTTTGTGGGTGGTTTGTGCTCTCTCATGAGAGCACAACCACGTCGGCGCGTTGTTCATCTTGCCTCTTTCATAAGGGCTTGAGTGTTCAGAGCGCCGTGTGCCGTTTCACGGCCACACTCACTATCGCACATGCCTGCTGGTAGCTTACAGATGGAATTGCTGGTCCTTAAAAAAAAAAAGAAAAAAAAAAAGGGGACCTAGCGTTTCATTTGGGGCTCTAGCAGAGGACAGATGTCAATCGCTACATCGGAGAGAGGGCTGTTATGTGTTGAAAATGAAGATGAGGCTGAGATTCCCACTGTAATAGTGGGTGCTCATGCTGAATTAGATTCATACGTGTGACCATGCTTCCCGAGGTGGCATAGGGCAACGCGTAAATCGCCTTGCCCGCCCCTTGCGTTCGGATGTGCATTGGAAGGCTTTGGCATTGTGGAACTATTTGGTGCCAAAATATGGAGCACCAAAAGGGCCATAATCTATATAGTTTTCCTCTCTCTCACTACTCTCATCGGTACGCCGACGGGTAGTTCTGAGCCAAGGTTGAGCTGCGCACAGCGCTGGCCCTTGGCCAGACGATGTCCATCCTGGCCCAGAAACGCCATTGAAGTCGGCGCCAGAAGCAGATGGAGGCGATCAAACACATCCTGCCCCGGCGGTCTGCTGCTGCCTCCACCCTGCCACCGGCCGCAGCACCTCCACCTGCTCGTCGCCGAGGACGTCTACCCACCGCCTCCCCGCTCTCGCCCCAGCCCAGCAGCAGCCTCCACCAGGGCGTCGGCGTGGAGCCGGCCGCGGGAAGAACGTCCAGCCCGCTCAGGCCGCTGCCAAGCCAGGAGGTAAGCGTCATTGTAAGAGACCCTGAGACGGGCCACCCAGAGGTGGAGGAGACTGCTCTTTGGGAGATGGCTGCAGCACCACTCCCTCCCCCGGAGGAGGGCCGGGGGAGCTCGACATTAACATCTGTTCCGCCGCTGGCCCTAGTGCCAGCGTAACCCCAATTGTCAATAACAGAGCGGTTTCCTACATCTCTGGGTGCCAAGAGAGCGCGCTTGGCGGTGTCCGACGCTTCCATGCCTTGGCACCCTCAAGCGCCTCTCCAGTCGCCAGCGAGGGTGCTGGGGCGCACATAGGCTGCCTCCCCACATTTCTGCACCCCCAGCGGGCGCGGGCCCCACAACAGGCCGCTTTCATGTCGTCTGTGTCGGGTCCTTGCGTGCTGCTTCGCTGCCCGCTGCGGGTGCGTCTGTGGTGCCGTTGACCCGCTTGTACGGTCGTTGGGGGCCTGGCTAGCGCTCCCCAGCCCGTCTCGCTGGCTCATCCGTGCCATCAGACTCGGCTACGCGATTCAGTTCGCCTGGCGTCCCCAAAGTTCAGGGTGTTCACTTCACGAAAAGGAGGAGAATGCCTCTGTGCTCCAGGGGGAGATCGCGGTCCTACTGGCGAAGGACGCGATAGAGCCGGTCCCTCCAGCCGATATGAAGTCTGGGTTCTACAGCCCGTACTTCATTGTACCCAAGAAAGGCGGCGGGTTACGGCCGATCTTGGATCTGCGGTTCCTGAACCGGTCCCTTCACAGGCTGCCGTTCAGGATGCTGGCGCGAAAGCATCTTCAGGTGCATCCGTCCCCAAGATTGGTTTGCAGCGATCGACCTGAAGGACGCCAGCGTGCTTTCATGCCTCGATTCTCCCTCGACACAGACCGTTCCTACGCTTTGCATTCGACTGACGAGCATATCAGTACAAGGTCCTACCCTTCGGGCTGGCCCTGTCGCCCCGCGTCTTACGAAGGTCGCAGAGGCGGCCATTGCTCCCATGAGGGAGCATGGTGTTCGCATCCTCAACTACCTCGACGACTGGTTGATTCTTGCCCAGTCGCGAGAACAGCTGTGCGAATACAGGGACATGGTGCTCAGTCACCTCAGCCAGTTGGGACTTCGGGTCAACTGGGAAGAGAGCAAACTCTGCCCGGCGCAGAGGATCTCTTTCTCGGGATGGAGATAGATTCGGTCACTCTGACAGCGCGCCTCACGGAGGCGCGTCCAGTCAGTGTTGAACTGCCTGAATTCGTTCAGGGCAGAACAGCGGTTCCACTGAAACATTTTCAGAGGCTCCTGGGGCATATGGCATCCGCAGCGCAGTAACGCCCGTTGGGATTGCTTCATATGAGACCGCTTCAACGCTGGCTACGACCGAGTCCCGAGATGGGCGTGGCACAGCGGGTCCCTCCGCGTCTCAGTGACGTCGAGATGCCGCCAAACCTTCAGCCCGTGGTCGGACCCTTCCTTTCTACGGGCAGGAGTGCCTCTAGAACAAGTGTCCAGGCATGCTGTTGTCTCCACGGATGCCTCTGCCACCGGCTGGGCTGCCACGTACAACGGGCTTGCAGTTCGGGTCTGTGGACGGGGCCTCAACTGCAATGGCATATCATTGCCTGGAGTTGTTAGCAGTACGTCTTGCACTCAGCCGCTTAAAAACGCCGCTCAGAGGCAAGCACGTTCTGGTCCGTACGGACAGCACTGTGGCCGTTGCGTACATCAACAAACAGGTTGGTCTACGCTCCCGTCGCATGTCACAACTCGCCCGCCATCTCCTGTTATGGAGTCAGAAGCATCTGAGGTCGCTTCGGGCCATTCACGTTCCGGGCCTGCTCAATCGTGCGGCCGACGAGCTCTCACGACAGCCAGTGCTTCCTGGAGAATGGAGACTCCATCCCCAGGTGGTCCAGCTGATTGGAGGCGGTTCGGGACCGCACAGGTAGACCTGTTTGCCGCCCCGGACACGACTCACTGCCAGTTGTATTATTCCCTGACCGAGGGGACCCTCGCACGGATGCGCTGGCACACAGCTGGCCCGGGGCCTACGCAAGTATGCATTTCCCCAGTGAGCCTTCTTGCACAGACACTGTGCAAGGTCAGGAGGACGAGAGCAGGTCCTGTTGGTCGCTCCGTACTGGCCCAACAGGACGTGGTTCCCGGAACTAGTGCTCCTCGCGACAGCACCTCCTTGGCCCATTCCTCTGAGGAAGGACCTCCTGACTCAGAGGCAGGGCACCCTCTGGCACCAGCGTCCGGACCTCTGGAAACTCCATGTCTGGTCCCTGGGCGGGGCCGGAGGTTCTAGGTGGTCTACCACAGGCTGTGGTGGACACCATCACTTCGCTAGAGCACCCTCTACAAGGCAGCTCTATGCGTTGAAGTGGAACCTGTTCGTCGGTTGGTGCGCTTCTCGACCCCCGAAGATGCTCGATCAGTTCGGTGCTTTCCTTCCTACAAGACGGGTTGGAGAGAAGGCTGTCTCCCTCCACCCTCAAGGTCTATGTCGCCGCTATCGCTGCGAATCATGAGTTGGTAGGTGGTAAATCTTGGGGAAGCACGATCTGATCGTCAGGTTCCTGAGGGGGGCGAGGAGACTAAATCTGCCTCGCCCTCCCTCTTTACCCTCTTGGGACTTGACTCTGGTGTTAACCGCACTGCAGAGGCCACCCTTTGAGCCCTTGCAGTCAGCCGAGTTAAAAGTTCTGTCCCTTAAGACAGTACTCCTGGTTGCATTGGCCACCATTAAGAGGGTAGGGGACCTGCAGGCATTTTCGGTCGACGAATCGTGCCTGGAATTTGGGCCTGGTACTCTCACGTAATCCTGAGACCCAGGCCCGGATATGTGCCCAAGGTTCCCACCACCCCCTTCCGGGATCAGGTGGTGAACCTGCAAGCGCTGCCTTCGGAGGAGGCAGACCCAGCCCTAGCTTTTCTCTGTCCCGTCCGGCGTGTTGCGGAAATACTTGGACAGAGCATAAAGCTTCAGGACCTCAGAGCAGCTCTTCGTCTGTTATGGAGGCCAGCAGAAGGAAAGGCTGTCTCCAAGCAGAGGATGGCCCACTGGATAGTGGATGCCATCGTCTTGGCGTATGGAACCCAAGACGTGCCCTGCCCACTCGGGTTAAGAGCCCACTCCACTAGGGGTGTAGCTTCTTCCTGGCGCTGGCTCGTGGCGCCTCGCTGACGGATATTTGTAGAGCTGCGGGCTGGGCGACACCTAACACGTTCGCTAGGTTCTATAGCTTACGTATAGAGCGGTATCTTCCTGTGTGCTCACTTCCCATAGTCAGTAACACCGAAGTGCCCGTTCTGAGTGTCGGCTTGCTGCGCCATTCCCTTCCCCGGGAACGGATACGTGCGCTCTTATGCTCCAGGTAATTCCCCAAGCATGGCGAACCCTGGGAGTCCTCCGCAACCCGCGGCTGTCGGACATGGCGGGCGTCCGGCGCCAGGTCTGACACTGAGGCATTGTGAATCTGGTGTTAGGCTGGGTCCATATGTTGTGACCCCTACGGTGGTCCCATATGTGTATTCTCCACGGTACAGCTCCCTACGGCGAGCTCGTGTCTTTCCCTCGGCAGACTTCCTGCCGTCTCAGCATGGTGTTGCCCCCCGCAGATATAGGCTGGGGCCACCCCTGGGACTCCATATGTTGTACTGCCAAGTCAGTCCATATGTGCATTTCCACATGGTAAGAACAGGATGTGGCTTCCGCAGCTTGCCCCTGGGCACGCTTTCCCAGCGTTATCCAATAGTCTGCTGAGTGGGTCTCGCGGAACAGCAGTATGACTCTCCCTGCGTGAATTCCCCGCCCGTACAGGCGGGGTCTGAGGGCTCGCTGGGCGCTGGAAGTGGTGGTAACTGTGGCGTTTTCCAAAGGGATCCCAATTAAGCGTCGGTGGCGTCCGGCGTCGTCGAGCGTGACCGACTGAAAGGCGTCTCGTTACGTATGGTAACCCTCGTTCCCTGAAGGAGGAGCGGAGGCGTCGTCCGTCGCCACAGTTGCTGTACCATCACTACGGGCGAGTCACTAGTTCGGCTCCTCAGTGAAAAACAATAGTGCGCTGCTCGCGTCCTGTTTGTACCCGCGGTGCGGGCGGAGCGCGAGATGCAAATCTCGCCGCGCCAATGGCCCATTGGCCTGTTCTCTAGATCTCGAAGCTGATAGGGCTCCTGAAGTGATCCCAATTAAATCGGTGGCGTCCGGCGTGCGTCTCCGTTCCCTCCTTCAGGGAGCGAGGGTTACCATACGTAACGAGGCGTTATCATTATTGGTAAAATCCACTATTGGCTGACACTCTATATCAAAATGTATCAGTTTACAAATGTAAAAGTGTTTTGAGGTCATAAAATAGTACTGTGCAAGGAAGCTCAACAAAATAAGCCTATTGGTGGATAATATGCTTTTGTGATCATAATTTGTGTGACAATAAATAAAAGTTGTTGGTGTTTTACTGACACTACTGTTCATTCCGGCTGGAAACTGCAATGCGTTGTATGTATTGGTATGTTTTTGGAGTTTTGCAAAAGAGGCATGTTTTTCCAATGTGCCTATGTTGACAATTAGAGACATGATTAGGTTTCTCAGAAAAACAGTAGCTAGTTTACTCTGATAAATGTATTTTATCTTTTAATTGGAGCTCTCTTATTAAGGTAAAACATTTTCAATGGAAATCCTGCATTAACTTTTCTCCAGGTGACCTTTGGTTATCGACTTTATCTGTTGTGAGGATGAAAATTAAATTGACAACTGACCACAAGGGTCTATTCCAAAGTTCATTCAAATTATAACGCAGATCCATCATACTAATGTTTTGCATAATTTACTGATATCACACTGTTAAAGGAGAGAGAAACTAATTAGCGTCGCACTAGCGCCATCTTTTCACGCTGCTTTTCAAGTACATTAAGGAAATTAGTACTGGCACTAAAATATTTCTAGTTAATAACAGCACATAACCTGCCATGCAAAAAAATGACCTCATGTAAGTTCCCTGAATGCAAATTTTCGATAAACCTGCTTCAATTTCTGCTATTATCTATTTCAGGATAGTTCTCTGGACATTATTGTGCTGAATAATGTTCACTATATTTCTGCAGCCTAATGCCAGATACAACGTTCAATGTAACGGATGCTTCTGTTGTGCGTAGTAAAGCTGTTTTGTTACAAACCATGTAACAAAATGTCATATTTCATAATCAGACACATGAAACATCAAATCCAATGAGAATTTAATTTGCATAGAGCCTTTTGTTTGAATACCATTTGATAAATGATTACATAAGCATGTGCACTTTAATGTACACCCGTTTAAAAGTTTGTCCGGTAAGATTTTTTATTTTTTTGTATGTGTTTGAAACTAAAGATGTGTTTGTTTAACAAAAAAAAACATATATATATATATAAAATAAACTGTTTTCATATATATATACATATATTTGTGGATTTATATTTTTGGCAACATACCAATGACACACTTTACAAGAACCATATGTAGACTGAATCTGAGACTTTTCTAATTCATTTATGAGGTCCAATTCCACTGTACCTTAGAGGTTGGAACAGTTTTTGGAACAGAACCTACTTATTTTATTATTTATTTATTTATTTTTGTGAAAGATAGCTTTGTTTGCACCCCCATACTTTCAAAGTCACTTTCCCTTCCTCAACTCTAGGTGTGGCTGCGCTAAGCAAAACTGAGTCACCACATCCCAAATTTCCTGGCTTGTTACCTCTAAAACGGAAGAGCCACAAAGACAGTACAGGGACTGACATGCATTTTTAATGCCTCCATGTTTCTTTTCAGTGTAGCAGTGCCGCATGCATATTTCAAGGGAATAACCAGTGAATTTGTTATGTATAGTGCCACTGAAGGTGCTGGTCAGAGACAATTGTTTTTTTTTGTGACAAAACATTTTTTTCTCAGAAAATCTGCACACTTGCTGTGTCAAAGACCACCTTAATTACAATGGTGGCAAAGAGTGGCTCCCTTGCATGAACAGCTATTGCTTTATAGCAGTTAACACAAACACACACGCATGCTGTGCATGGTGTGCCATGTCTGTGTCTTTAATGGTAATTATACATTAAAAGTGACAGAAGCACACCACGCTGTGCAAAGTAACTCCCTACTGTGTTGCTATGATTGAATTCTCACCTTCCGTCTGCCTTGGAATGGTTTGCGTCATTAAACGCATGTGGATACAGGATTCTTGACGTCGCCTTTAGACAAGTTAATTTACTGCTCTGGCTCATTCTACCATAATAAATCAAAACTATTGCATTCATAACTATTTGGGGGTGGGAATCCATATATTGAATGACCAGAAAAACACAGGGGACCAACAGTATGATTTATAGAGACAAACTGAGTTGTTTTGCATTATTTGTAAAAAAAAAAATAAAAAAAAAAAAATTCTGCTACATGTATTATAATCAGTTGCAGCCGGGGCAAAATTGTTTAATGCATTTTAAATTAATTTTAATTAAGGACTAACAAACTGCTGCTCTCACCTCATGTGCTGTAGTTATAAAAAGTTGAAAACATAATATTTTCAAGTAGTTTTAAGGACAGCTCCAAGATATGGGTGCAGATCAGATTGAAACTTTAGGGCAATCCACCAAACTGGAAGCAAATTTCAAATGCCTAGGGACTGCTTTGGTAGCTTCAGGTGTAGCATTCATGACGGCGGAAATTCTGGCTTTGCCTCCATAATGACTGAAAAATCTGGCTTGGCCTCCATGATGGCTGGAGACTCTGGTCTGGCAGCCATGACGGCTGGAAACCCTGGCGTATCAACAATGATGGCCATAAAGTGAAGAGGGTGAAAAATCTGCCATCGCATCCATGACGGTTGGAGACTCTGGCGTGGCGGCAATGATGTCTGCAGACTCTGGCTTAACGTCCAAGATGGCTGAAGACTCTGGCGTGGCGGCCATGACGGCTTGAGACTCTGGCATAGCAGAAATGATGGCTGGAGACTCTGGCTTGGTGGCCATGACGGCTGGAGACTCTGGCATGGCGGCAATGATGTCTGCAGACTCTGGCTTAACATTCAAGATGGCTGGAGACTCCGGCGTAGCAGAAATGATGGCTGGAGACTCTGGCTTGGCGGCCATGATGGCTGAAGACTCTGGCATGGCGGCAATGATGTCTGCAGACTCTGGCTTAACGTCCAAGATGGCTGGAGACTCCGGCGTAGCAGAAATGATGGCTGGAGACTCTGGCTTGGCGGCCATGATGGCTGAAGACTCTGGCATGGCGGCAATGATGTCTGCAGACTCTGGCGTCAAGATGGCTGAAGACTCTGGCGTGGCGGCCATGACGGCTTGAGACTCTGGCATAGCAGAAATGATGGCTGGAGACTCTGGCTTGGCGGCCATGATGGCTGAAGACTCTGGCATGGCGGCAATGATGTCTACAGACTCTGGCTTAACGTCCAAGATGGCTGAAGACTCTGGCGTGGCGGCCATGACGGCTTGAGACTCTGGCATAGCAGAAATGATGGCTGGAGACTCTGGCTTGACGGCAATGATGTCTGCAGACTCTGGCTTAACGTCCAAGATGGCTGGAGACTCCGGCGTAGCAGAAATGATGGCTGGAGACTCTGGCTTGGAAGCCGTGACGACTGGAGACTCTGGTGTGGCGGCCATGAAGTGAAGAGGCTCTGGAGTGGCAGCCATGTTGCAAAGAGGCTCTGGGACCACCGGTCTGGAAAATGCTAAGAGCACTGGACTATTGACCATTAGACCTGAATGTTCTGGAAACCGTGGTGGGTCAGGCTCTGTGGCCTTTGATTGGTAATGGTTATTGAGTCCATAGCAGTAAAAGTCAATGGGGGTGAAGTCTGGGAAGTCTGTGAAATACGCAATTTCCAAAAAGACTCTAGTGTGGTCCTCGATGGGACAGTTGCCCTGACAGAGCTGAATAAGCAAAGGGCTGAAAACACTTGCAGACATGCTAATCTAAAAAAATGGCACAAAAGGCAAAACCATAAACATCCGCAAAACCAGAATGGTGCTCAGAATGTCAGTGTGACAACAACCGACTTTGCAAAGGATGACCGAAAACACTGGGCTTAAATAGGCAGAGCTAATGAGGTAATAACACAGGTGAAAGTGATCAAACATAATGAGTCTATGCAACGGGTTATGGGTATTTAAGTTAATGTTGGTAAAGCAAGAAACGGGAGGAGTGCCCTCTAGTTGCAATCATGGGCACTCCAGCTGGTTGATGTAATGGATGGATGGATGGGTGCTGTTCTTTTGAATTTTCTATTCATCAAAAATTAATTTTGCCCATATGAATTCCTTAATACCTTCATTCTTTCTCATGCCCTCCCCAAACACACAATGAGCTGTGTGGTGTTGCTGCTGGCACATCATTCACCTCACGAATGCTGTTTTATTAAGACAGAAGCTGCAAGAAAGTTCACGCCCCTGGGTGAAGATGCTCCAGTCTGTCGACTCTGGCGTGTGTTTTCAGTCTAACAGGATGTCCGGTGCTGTCTGGTCAAATCACATATAGTCAATGATACTTGCTTTAACATCTATCACAATTGAGTTTCTTGCTTTGCCAAGCTGATTTCCACACAAACTGTGTGCTGCAAGGTTTGTGTGGATCCTCTGTGTTTTTGTTGTTGTTTTGTGTGTGTGTGTGTGTGTGTGTGTGTGTGTGTGTGTGTGTGTGTGTGTGTGTGTGTGTGTGTGTGTGTGTGTGTGTGTGTGTGTGTGTGTGTGTGTGTGTTTATTAGATTTTTTTGTGTTTTATTTTTAAGATGGCTATAAGATGTTGCAGATGTCTCCTGCATGTGCAAACAGAAAGTGTCAATTCTCTGTTTGTACCTACAGTATATGAGCTGAGAGCAATTAATCATTAATTAATAATTTAAAGCCATCATTCAGACTGTGTGAAAATAACTGCCTTCAACTATTCCTTATTGGTGGCAATTGTCCTGCAATCCAGCAAGGTGAAGTATTCGCCTGTGGCAAGAAAATTTAGCTGTTCATTTGAAGCAGTTACTTTTTCCCAGGTCAGGATTCTACTTACCTATGTAATGCCAAGTGATACACCATTTATCATATGCAAGTTCTGCTGTCTGAGAATGTTGCTTTTTAAAATGTTATTTATCTTTATCTCGACCCTTGATTAGGAAGCGGCAAACTGGACGATTTTATGAGAGTCATTGATTTGCAAGGAGTGAACAATAATGATCCATTGTTTAGAGATTGAAAGGATTTCCAATGCACACTTGCAAGGATCCGCACGTTCTCATTTCCCAAGAGCTCTCCTTCTACTACGTTTAAATCTTCATTATTTGTGTTTTGCTGGTAAATGTACCACTGAACTGCATAAGCCACATCAAAAATAGTTATATTGGACCTTACAAAAGTGTGTGTGTGTGTGTGTGTGTGTGTGTGTGTGTGTGTGTGTGTGTGTGTGTGTGTGTGTGTGTGTGTGTGTGTGTGTGTGTGTGTGGACTGGTAATCCCTACGGTATGGGGACCCACCGTAATGTCCCCACAAATGTCCCCACAAAGACGGCAATATCCAAAAACTATAACATTATAAAACTGACACTTCAGTGTCTTAATTTAGCAACATTTAAAAAATTGCCAGCAGGTTAGTTATGTGGGAAGCTGGGACACTCCTTGAAAACATTAATCAATGTAACTCTGTAACTTTACAATACCCTTTTACACCCTTTCCCTGTTGTGACTTGTCTGGGACACGTCCCGCTCTGTATTATTATATTACTGTCACTCTCGTATGAATAGTGTAAAGCAAACTTGTTTAACTTGTAAATATAGTAGAAAAAAATGTCATGGTCATTCTAATGTATTTCAAATAAATACTATGTTGTTTCCATCAAACTACACAAAAATCATATTACTATGGTACTTTAAAAAAAAAAAAAAGGGGGTCAGAATCTTAGGTTGGCGGGGTTGGTGGATGTTTAGCATCTAGGGCAGATCTTTTTTTCTTTCTTTTTTTTTTGGCGACTGACATTATAGTGAAGATTATTGAGAAGTATATATAAACAATTTTGGTTTCTCTGACAACATACCCTTAAGTCATTTGAAATGAACCTACAGTAGCATTGATATAGACATCAACCTTGCAAGCTTCATTCCTTTCAGTGTGCCGTGAAATCCTGAAGTCAAAGAACTGCCTTTTACAATTCCACACAGTTCAACCAAAGTGTACCCGTTTTTGTTCACCGTGCGTTGGTGGTCTAACATTTAACCCGTGTTCAGCCAACATTCATTTCACACAAGGGACCCTTTTTTTCAAGGACATTAAAAAATCATGATAGTGCTTTTCACGGGAGATGTCGTTTGTTTAACGAAGCACAACTAAAACTAAGGGGGGAATTCACTTGTGCACTGATCTGAGTTTTCACTATCTTGGTTCACTATAAAGAAGGAGAAATCAAATGGAGGAAGTCTGTTTGACTAAATCAAATGTATGAGTATTTGAGGCTGTAATGCTCTTCACAATCTTTGATTAATAATTGCTTAGACATGCACAGAAACATATTCTTTTGTGTTGCAATTTATTTGAAGGTGTCCTTTTTACAGTGTAATTAGACATGTAAGTACTGAGTAATAACAACATGCACTTACTTAAGGGTTAGGGTTTGATTTAGAAATAGTTGAATGTCATTATGCATAATTTAATGTTATAACTACAGTACATGGTCTGCGTAACAAAGACACTGTAAAATAAAATAAAATAAAATAAAATGCTAGTACATTTCACAGACAGTTACAATGAAATGGCAAGTGACACATCGAATTTAACATAACATTTTTAAATGGAAAGGCTGAAATGGTATTTTGTAAAATGTACTCAAACAGTCTTTGTTTTATTTACACCTACAAAAAAAAAAAAACATTAATTGCACCAGTTTTGTGAATAAGGCAAAGCCAGTGAGTTCATTTAAATACGCATCATTGCATTTAGTGCTTGGTTCAACTGCATTGCAGGTGGTTAGTGAACTGGTTTCTGGTTTTTGCAATGAAATAGCGCCAAAGTAGCTTTACTTTATAGCGAATCCCCCCCTGAATCCTGCTTTCTATATCTGTAGCAGAAGTCGGTTCTCAGCTGTAGTTCATAGGGTTGGGTGGTCAAAGGCACTCAATCTCCCTACTACACGCAATTAGCTTTGTGGTTGAATCGCCTGGGGCTTTACCCAGGTCAAGCTGAGCTTCCCTATACGGCTGTAAATGAAAGCTCACACCCAGAGGCAAACCTTCTGCTGGAATTGAGCCTGCTTTGTGATTACCACAGGACTGAGACATTTATTTTGTGTATCTTTGATGAGATGTTTGCCCTCCAAAATCAATTCCCCCGGTCAGCTTTTTGGTTTTAAATTTAGCCCGAGGAACGCCTCTTTCCTTCAGAGTCTTCTTTAAACAGAATGAGATCACAGGGAGTATCATGGGATACTGCATTATGATCACATCATTCTTGTGTACAGAGGCATCACATGCTTCTTGGATCTGTCAAGGAAAGTCTAAAGCAGTTCTCAAGCGCTCTGTCCTGATGGGGTCACCGACAGCAAGGAAAAAATGATTGTGTGATGCAAATAATAACTCATATACGTAATTGTGTGTTGTTACTAAAAGAAAGACAAAACACTGCCCATGTCTCTGTTGTTACTGCCGCTGGCCGGAAATCCAGTCGAATCCGAATTTGCTGCAAATTCATCAAGCACTAAGCTCAGATGGGTAGATAGAGCTGCATGATATGGAGGAAAAATTAGATATGCGATAAACTTGTGGCAATATGTGATGCGATAAACCTAAGATTAATGTGCCAAATCAATCTGAGTTATTTTCAAGTAGATCTAAAGCCATAAAATACGGTTTGTGCAGAGCACAATTTGTTTTGTGCGGTGAGTTATTGGTTGCCGAGAGCATGAAACAATCCAAATTCAAAAGACATTTAGAAGACAAAGTGCAGTTTGTGATAATATTATTATATTTCAATATTTTAAGGACTTTTTGTCTACTCATGTGATGAGATGTGATGCGACACGACGTAATGCGATTAATTCATTAATTCATTGTCTTAATATATTTTCATGCTGATATGGCAATACAAATGTAATAACTAACTACTCACAAAACTACTAACTACTAAAAGCTTATATATATATATATATATATATATATATATATATATATATATATATATATATATATATATATAGAGCCCGATCTCACGAAAATGCGTATCAATAGTACAAGTGTGCAATCTCGTAGAATGTATACGCCAAAATGAGTTTTGGCGTGCATATGGTACAGCATTTTTGGCGTGCATATGATACGCACTTTATGGCATATTATACGTCTGAACCACCCACACCCCCTCACCCCCTACCCAAAAAGCGTGTCATATACACGCCATAAAGTGCGTATCATATGCACGTGAAAACTGCGTAGTATATGAACGCAAAACTCATTTTGGCGTATACATTCTACGAGATTGCACACTGCATTACTATTTATACGCATTGTCATGAGATCGTGTTGGAATATATATATATAATAATTAATATTATTATAATATATATATATAATAATTAATAATAAATATTATAATTAATTAATTAGTTTGTTTCCATTAATGCAACCTTTGATGGCAATAAACTTGATGCATAATAATGAAAAGTAAAAAACAAACAATACACTCTGTACACGCTGGGTTCAGATGCATGCTTTGTGTGTTTTGAGATGCGTTCCAAGTGTATGTGCGGTTCGCTGTAAACCATAGTCCACAGCTCAAGTTATAACTCTGCATCTCTGCTTCAATGACAAAGTTTAAAAGTGACAGCGTCAGCTAGGATTTGCATGTTTAACTATGCAATATAAAAGCATTAGTGACCTTTGCAAGGGTCATTGCCTCTCATTATAAACAATTCAATTCAATTCAATTCAAATTTATTTGTATAGCGCTTTTCACAATACACATTGTTTCAAAGCAGCTTTACAGAAAGTGCATTTTATAAATGTACATTGAAAAATGTTAGAAAAAGTTAATCAATCATGTATTATTTTAGGCCGCTATAACAGCGCTGGCGTTGAGTCGTCTCTTCACAGGCGTCAGTCGTCTCATCACAGGTGTTGGGGCATCTGAAGTCTCCATGAGAGGCTGGATACAAACTGGAGCTGACCAACTATTTACCTCGGGACTAGTGTCCCGAGATAATAACAGAAAAGCAGATGGGAAATAATTAGCATAGCTGCTGTTCAGAATATTAATTCTTTTGATCCGATTTAACTGTAGTATAAAAGGTAATTATAATGCAAGTAAACAACACATAAGTAATACAATGAATTCTGGCAAAAGACCTCACAATCACAACACTGCACATTTATGTCTGTAAATAATATAAGTACCAACAATCCCCTGAACAAACTACCGTGACCTCTCCAAACATCACACTTTTCTCTGCACTCCTCCGGTCTCTGCTATAAATTGTTAGCGTGCCTCTGGAAAGTAGCCACATCTCATCTATGGAATAAGTTGCAAACACCACATCAAAACCACCACCACATTCCCTTCTTAATGAGAAAAGGACTAAATGGAATAGTCACATGACCTCCGTCAGTTTGGTTGTGCCAATACCACAACTACCGCTCACATGAGAATGTGCATCAAACATTGATGTTAAAGGAATAATTCATTAATTCACTTCATTTACTCACTTTCTATGCAAATCTGTAAGACTTTTTGTTTTACTCTTTAAAAGGAGAAAGTTTGAACAGTTGAGCGGGTCGCTTTTCAAGCTATTAGTTTCCATAGGGACTGGGGCGCTGGAGCTTTCAAAGCACCACAGAAATTATAATAAAAAGCTCATACGGTTCTTGTCCTATTTCTGTTATTCTGAATTCATATAATAGCTTTATATGCGAGGAACAGACTGACATTTATAAAGTTATTCTCCGGTTATCTTAACTTCCAATTAACTTGATAATAGGTTGAGTCTGATTCATTGACACGTCATTCAGATCAGTTTTGTGAACTGAATCAAATGATTCATTGCAACATCATATGTTGCAACTTCTCTCATGAATGCACCAGCTATTTTCAGTGATTAACAACTGATTTCAGAACATGCATATATGTTTCTCACGTGTCCTTTTTTACTTGAAAGCCTCAGTCTTCGCTGACAACCACAAATAATAATGACAGTCAAGAATGACAATTTTCATTATTTGAGTGAATTCATTTTTTTAAGTCCTTGCATCATTTATTGTGTTCTTTGTTTTCAAACCTGAAAAAAACCAGCACGTCTCTGCAACCGATTTTAGGTGCCATTACACTAATTATCTCAGGTAATTAGCCTGAATCATCTCCGGAAATGAATGTCAAGTGAAAATACGCTGCATTATGGCCATACTGCAGTGATTACACAGAATCCTGTGAAGTGAAAGCAAGTCAATGGAATTATTGTGGGAATGTTTATAGTAAATGTGGCATCCAGCTGGTGGTGAATAACTACACATTTGAGACTTTGCAGCAGAACAGATGCTACAGTCAGAAAGACAAGATACTCACAGGTTGATTTACTTGCAGTGCATTGTCTGTGCCAAGTAGCATGGGGCGTTCAAGCTGTTGTGTCAGTTAGTTTTAGTCATATTTAATATAAAACCTGCTCTTGTTCAAAGTGTTGGTTTTTGACGGAAGCACAATGAACAATATACTATCATAAACCATGCCATATCCATATTTATGATTTGCTATTTTATGAACATGTGCATGGTGAATCCCACAAAAACTGTCAAGAACATATGAAAACTGTATTTTGCTTATAGAAAATGAAGTCTATTTTAGGAACATTTGCATTGTGACTTAAACCAATACATTGTCAATCCAAATAGTAATTTGATGTAATTGGTAAAAAGGTGTTTTGTCAAATATTCATATGGGAATATATAATGTTAAGTTCAAATGAAAATGTGTATACAATGTAGTATGTATAAATACTTGTCACTTTAAATAATGATTGTGATTATTATTATTGTTTTTGTTGCTTTTTTTTTTTAAATGGGCAACTATTTAATCATCATGGTAGTACTTTTTTATATACTGTAATCCTGGAAATATGCTTAATTAGCAGGCACATGTTTCAAATCAACAACATTAAGAAAATACTTTTTTATACGGCTAAACAACAGACTATATATCCGTTTTGATAGATGTTATGCAAAATATTTCTCCTTGCCTCTGTTGTCGCCTCTGCTGAGAAATGCTTCACATTTCCATGTAATTTAACTGAGTTGAAATACCACATCAAGTCAACCACCTCATTTCCATCTTTATGAGATGTCTAAATTGAACACGATCACATAATTTGGAATTATTTGTAAACAATTCGTGAGCAACATTATCATATTGGTAGTTAGCAACGAATGCTGTGCTGCTGAGCTCTGATTGCTGAGATAATGTTTGAGATGCAAATAAAGTACTGAATGTTAAAACGCCAGCTGGCACATGCTCAGGCCTTGTAGGTATGCGTGGCCATATTTTGTGTTTGGTTGCAAAACATAAATTGCACACCTACAGCATTATTTAATGGTGTTTGCTAAGGCAAGCATCACTTATTGCTCACGTTTGCGGTTGGGAGGTTTGAAACACACCCCACATTGTTGTGCTACGCCATGAATTATACCTTCAATTGTTTGGGCTTTTATAAGTGTTCAGAGTTACAATCAGTGGAAAGTTACGCCCTAAAAAGTAACTTTTTAGTTACACTACTTTTGCGTTACTTTTTCTCATCTGGCCTAGGCTTGCTTGTTTTTGTTTTTTTATTAATAATTTTTGCCAAATGTAAAGGCCCTTTCACACCAAAAATAATTAGTAAGGCTCAGGCTAAAGGAAATGAAAATGCACACCTGTACAGTAGAGGGCACAACTCAAAAAAGCTGTGCTGCCATTCTGGATTGCAGAAGAATAGGATAGAGAAGTTCAACACTCTTTGGCCAGGTCCACATGCACACAGGTATTTGTATAGTTTTTCCTCCTTCGTTTAAAAAGCAAAAACAAAAAGAACCTTATCTACATGTAAACACAAAAACACGCTATGAAGTGCTGCCAAGAGCATGCCAAACCAGCAGGTGGCGATATAACCAATGTTAAGCATGGCAATAAAGCCATGTTGGCCAATCAGAAGCCTGAAAGAAAGGTTATTGTCATAAGCAGTGATCTGCGTAGTATTGCATTCTGACACTTCTGTTCTGCAATATAATGGGAGAACTGTGCATGAAACTGCATTTTTGTTATACGCACTGTTATTATTGGCAGAAACGTCCGCCATTACACAGTCTTGCCTCATGTAAACAGAGGAGATAGTGGCGCACAAAAAAGAAGATAACAGCGCGCACTCCGACGTCACAAGACAAAATCTCTTGTTTCACCGGCTACACGACAACACTGCAACCAGTTTCTTCAACCTGGCAAAAGGTTCGGTTTCAGTGACCTGATACTGCATTTGCGCGTGGAAGAACAGCCAAACCACATAGAAAATCGGCGGTTTTGAAAATTCCTGTGTTCGTGTGGACAGGACCATACTTCAGTAATAAAACCAAACAAATGAAACACTTGATGTTTAAATAGGGATAGTTCACCCAATTTGTGATTTAAAAGCCTAAATTCAATCTGTTCATCATATAAATGGATCAAGTTAAATTTGGACTGAACCGCTCAATTCATATGGGTTAGTTTTACGATCTCTTTTTGAACCATCAAAGTGTCAGTTGCATAGTCCCTCCTCTTTGCCCATTTTTGGTTAACCGGGAGTGACGCACTGCCAAGACGGCGACGACCGGCTCGGCCCACTTTGGGCTTGAAAAATGCTCTTCAGAAACCTCTGGGTGATGTCACAGACAGGGGTGCCGCCAGAAATTCTGGGCCCTATGGAAAACAAAATTTCTGGGCCCCCTACAATTTTACAGATAAAATTTAACCCAATAAACATGCCCTGTATACTTTAAAAAAGATACTTAGCAAATTGCATAGTTAAAATGTCTAAAGATGAGTACAAAGCCTACAAAAACAAGAAAAAAATATAGAAAGATGTACTTGTTTACATAAAAGGGAGAACATTTATTATCTCAATTGCAAGCATAACAGAACATAACATAATGTCTTAATATAAAATATTAAAATATCTATTTTGTAAACTCCTTATTGCCAGTTGTTAATACAGACACATGTTTTATTCCATTTTATATTATATTATTTTTTCTGGGGCATTTTGTTCATATTAAGAACATCAAGTGACGCCCGTTTCACACATACTCCGTCTGCAGGGCGTATGCGGTGGGTATTTTTTCCGTACCCATGTTAACGGATTACATCTTTCACACTACACGCCGGATGCTGTCTGGACGTCACGTTCCAGGTGCGATGCGTCTGCAGCAGTGCGGCGATCGTTTCCAGACAGAGTCTATTTTTGCTGTGCTGCACTACTGCATTAAAGTGACAGAACATTGTTCGCATTAAAATAAACATGTACTGATGCGAAAATCATAGTAATTTCACCACATATGCATTTATTTAAAGTCTACTTGTTACTAAGTCTACACATGGCTTTTTCTCTCTTTTTTGGGTAAAGCAAGGAATGGAAACGACACCTTACCTGACATTTAGGTAAAAAAAATGTGACATAATGGATAGCACTCGTCCTTTCTTGGAGATTAAAAAAATAAAGTTCTTTATGATCTGTAGGATTCCTTTTAAAGGGGTTTAAAAACGAAAGAAAAGAAGAGAGTCGGCTGTTTTTTTAATAGCATATTGTAAGTTTCTAATTTAAAATGCTTGTGATTTTAGGCTATAAACAATGTTTAAATGTTTTGCCACTTGCGTGAGCTACATCTAAAGTATAGGCTATATAAATATGAGTGCTTTAAAACCTGACATCTATGAAAGTGTAAACAAAGAGAATTGCAATTCTGGTGAGCCATGTTCAGTAACAACTTTTAGATTTGAAATGAAAAATAATGAATTAATGCTGTGTTTGTGGTATACAACCGCAGATCAGTTGCGCACTGCAAACGCAGCATATGTGAAAGCACAACAGCTCGTGCTGCTCCGGCACCGAATACACACCGCAACATGCACTGCAGACGGAGTATGTGTGAAACGCAGGCGTAAGACAGCATCAATCGTAGCAGCAGCACTGTCACTTCACAGAACATACGACACACACGGCAAACTGATTTTGTAGTTTTTGAAGCGTGTAGATTACTTTTTGTTTATCATCATTCATGTGGCGAACACAGTAGATAAGACGTGTTTAGAGGCTTCATTCTTTGTGAAGTTTCGCGCTCAGGCTCACCTTGTTCGTCTGGGGGATGTGGGACGTGGGGAGGAGAGCAGCAGCCACTGAATCTGTGTCTACGAGACATGATAACCCGAAGACAGCACAGCAGATATGTAATGTTGGATGTAAATCATAATTCAGTAGCTAGCTAGATAAAAGCAGGTCATAGGTAGCAACAAAAATAAGTAACTCTGAAAGTTTTGGAATAACGTTACAGGAATAGGGCAAGCTACCTTTCTTTTTGAAAAACTGTGTGACATACTGTCGACTTGGCGTTCTCTGTCTTCTCTTTCCTTCTTTTCTTTCCGTTTTTGATGCCCCGACTTTTGATGTGACATGCCTGCGTGTATCACTGTCTGCGCTTCATCATAGCAAGTGCAATAACCAAGAGACGCTAGCGATCTAGCTCGGACCGCGCAGGTGGCATGAACCATTGTGAGAGGGGAGGGGGGTTGTGACTGACATTTTGAAATTCGTTTTTAAATATAAAATCTATGGTCAAAATGGACAAAATACACATTAAGGGCATGAGGGCCCTAGCACATTTAATGTATGTATAAAAATAGAAAAGAAATAAAAGAAAAGGGGTCTGCTCTTCTGGGCCCTAAATCAGCCTGGGCCCTTAGAATCCCTAACCTTCCACCCCTTTACGGCGCCCTTGGTCACAGACACTGTGTCCATTGTTTTTTACAGTCTATGTACAGTATAAAACTATAATAGCCATCATGTTAACACACCCTACTCCCAATTTCTCTCAACATGGGGACTGGAGAGCTGTCAGTCAACAATCAAAGTAACTTGCGTTACCTGTTTGAAAGTACGCAACTCAGATATTTTGTTATAAATGTAAAAGTAGTGCATTACTTTTCTAGTTACTTGAAAAAGTAATCTTATTACGTAACTTGCGTCACTCGTAATGTCTTGCCTGCAACACTGGCTGTGTTTTTAGTCGGATGGACAATAAATCATGCAATAAAAGCCGTACACTTATCAGATCCATCTTAACATATTTTGCACTGTCTGAATGGCTTATTTTGGTCATAATATACTGTTAATGGTCCTTATACTGAATGTGACATCATGTGAACGAACTGCAATATTAATTAATTCGGCTTTATATCGTTCAAAGTGACAATATTAGAGCATCAAAGGCAGCAGAACTGGACTGACAGGATGAGGATGATATTGCGTGACAAATGAATGCCATGTGTGACAGTTTGTTTGAGGACAAAACAGGACTCCAAGACGTCTACCAGCTGGTGGGAAATGCTGAGAAGAATTCATATAGAAGGCACAATAACAACACAATTGTGAGAAATGACCGATCACGCCCTTTCAAGTCGCCTAAAATACTATATCATTACTCATAATTATATCTTTTAAACATGTACACCCTCACGGATGACCAAACACCTCCGGAGAGATACAATTATCACATTGTACAGCAGAAGGGCATTATTAGAAAACTTCTGTATCACAACAGCACAACTAACAAGCTGAGACATAGTCAGAAATAATGGGGTTCAATCATGTTTAATGCTTTTATACTGGACATGATCTCTTGCTTTCTCACTGATCATAAATCTGTGTTTTCTCATCCTACCAAAAATCAGCTGTCTGTTCCCATGCTGCAGCCAGTCATGCTTGAGAACCTCAGGCTGTGAACCGTTCTGGAATAAAATGACTCTGCATGATCATATCTGTGCTTGGAGTATGACACTGAAATACAAATATCTCAAGATGAATCCTGCACAAAATGCACTTTGTTGTTTTTAATATATGATAGACATCAGTGAAGTCCAACAACGTGACATATTACACATAATCGAAAGTTGGTCATCACTATAATTATTGAGCCATGCAGGTTTCATGACCTTGCATTAATTTCAGAGATAGCAGGTATTTGTCTGTATTGGTTTAGAAATGTATTAGCTGCATTGCACAACTATTACAGTAAGCTGTAAAAGGCTCAAATATTTTAATTATTTTGAACTGTTTGTGTTCATATACAATCAATCAAGAGTTTGGTGTCGGGAAGTTTTTTTTTTTTTTTTTGGCAGCGGCTATTTGAACTAAGTGCTATTTACACCAAGCGCAAATAGTGATAGATGCTATTTACACTCAGCGAAAAGAACATGTTTTCTTAGCAATAGATTATATTTACACTAAATGCAAATAGCTGTAGATGCTATTTACTAAGTTAAATATCACATTAAGTTGATAGATATTCAATATAAGTTGTTATATTCAACATTATATTAAAGTAGCAGTTCTTTGAAATATGTGTAAATAGTAATTACATGTAATTTATACTTTTTGACAGATACTATTTGCACCTCAGTATTGTTGTACATTAACAGGATGCAATAATAACATTGAGTGTAAATGATTGTATTCATTAAAATTATTAAATGGATTCTGCCTGAATGGGACAATAAATGCCCTCCCTACACCTACCCCTAACCCTACCCAATAAAGGCTTTTACTATTATTAAACATGTCATTAGGCACTTTATTTCCACATTTTGAACATTTTCTTAATTTTTTATTGAAAGTAAATGCATTTGTGGTGGAAAAACAGAGAAGTTCATTTGAACTTTCTAATCATAAAAAAAAAAAAAAACATCATGGTTTTTGTAAAAATATGAAGCATCGCAACTGTTGATGATAATAAGAAATGTTTCTTGAGAAGCAAATGAGCATTTTAGAATGATTTCTGAAAGATCATGTGACACTGAAGACTGGAATAATAATGCAGATGATTCAGCTTTTCATTACAAGAATACATTATATTTTATATCAAATATACTCAACAAGAAAGTGGTTATATTAATTAGTAATACCATTTCACAATATTACTGTTGTTGTTTTTTTTACCAAATAAATGCAGCCTTGGTGAGCATTAAAAGGCTTCTTTCAAAAACATGAATCTTGTTTGGCATGAATAATAATAATAAAAAAGAATAATGATACAAACATGAAAGTATTGATTTTCATGTTGGTTCCATATAAATGGAAATCCCATTGAAACCCTATCACATATTTCCATTTCAGCTCCCACACTTTCACACTTACAGTCTGATTAGCTCAGTTCTCATGACACTTTCAAGCACAAGATTTTTAGGGAGATTTTTCTCAGTGAAACGCAAATATCACTATTCTCACAGGTTTTTTTTTTTTTTTTTTCTTCTTTTTTCCGGATGATTGTGGCTCTTGGGAACCCCGCAAGCCTTGCTTTTTTGTTTTAAAGCAGTACCACATACATCAGAATATAATTACACAGCCCCTCGGTGCATTGTGGGAACTTTCCTCCCACATTATTAAGGCTTTGTTTGCAGTCGGTCAGTTTTAATCTTAATGTGTGGTAAGTGCTACACTTATCCGTAAACCAAGGTTGAACTGAGGTCACTGTCAGCCTTAACAAGGAGATTATAATGCATATGGGCATTGTTTCCTTCAGCTTCGGATTCAATGTATATCTGTGTCTTATTTTTAGGGGAATGGAGTCTCTGAAGGTCTCTGGAAGAAGATCAGGCTCGGCATACTCTGAAACGAAAGCACTTGAGCTTGTAATGACCTCAATCCCTAAATAGGTGCTTTGTGAGTCGAATAAGTGAATTTGTACACAGATGGTGAAAGAGAAATAGTGCAACCCATTTATCCATCTAATACCCTTTCATGGGCCGGTGCTCCGCACTTGACGGGGTTTGTGTTTTTGAGGTTAGCTTCTTCAAAAAGCAATTACCAAGTACTGGACAAAGTTTATTTTGTAGTAAGGTTAACCAGTTATGTGTGCAAAACATGAACATAAATACTGAATACCTGTGCCTTTAGCTGAGTACAAAAATATATTTTTAAAGAACAATTTATCCAGTGATGCAAATGAGAATTATATTATTAGCTGCTCCAGGGCAAGGAACAATTTCTCTAGCATTTAAAAGGAGGGAAGCATCCAAGCCAAGGCATAATTAAAGAGCTGGGTTGTTGTAATTGAGCAATTTATCCCTGTGCATTATAGATAATTTGTCTCACACTACTGGCATAATTGATATATCCAATCAGACGG
Source organism: Gobiocypris rarus (assembly GCA_023029165.1). Taxonomy (NCBI): domain Eukaryota; kingdom Metazoa; phylum Chordata; class Actinopteri; order Cypriniformes; family Gobionidae; genus Gobiocypris; species Gobiocypris rarus. The sequence continues at coordinate 11,512,426 of CM040914.1, forward strand.
TGTGCTTTTTAAAAATGCTGCTCGTATGCTTTTTAAAAACACACCGAAAGCTGATTATAATTTGTCAAAAATGCTGACTCGAATATGCAATTGTCATATCAAGGTGATGAAAATGCTCTTGTGCTTGCATGTCTGTGTATAATATGTCAATTTATCATGAGGCTTCTGTTGACAAAAAACATGAAAATTTATTGAAATAAAACTGAAATAAAAGATGGAAAAAAGCAACAACAACAACAAAAAAGTAAAAAACGTAACATTATTTAACACGTTATGTTATATGTTGTAATAGGTTATGCTATATGTTATGTGTTATGTTATGTTATGTTATGTTTTGGTATGCTATGATATATGTTGTCATGTGTTGTTATGTTACAAGGTATGTGCTGATATATGTTGTTATGTGTTATGGTATGGTTTATGTTATGTTATGCTACATGTTGTTATGTTGTGTTGTGTTGTGTTGTGTTGTGTTGTGTTGTGTTGTGTTGTGTTGTGTTGTGTTGTGTTGTGTTGTGTTGTGTTGTGTTGTGTTGTGTTGTGTTGTGTTGTGCTGGGCTGTGCTGTGTTGTGTTATGCTATATGCTATATGCTATATGTTGTGTTATGTTATGCTGTATGTTATGTGTTGTTATGTTATGCCATATGCTATATGATATATGCTATATGTTATGTTGTGTTCTCTGTTATATGTTATGTTATATGTTATGTCATGCTATGTTATATGTTTTATGTTATGTTATATGTTGTTATATGTTATGTGTTAAATGTTGTTGTCATGTCGTCATTATGTTATGTTATGTTATGTGTTACATGTTACGTTGCGTTGCGTTATGCTATATGCTAAATGTTATATGTTATGTCATGTTATGCTATGTGTTATATTATTGTTATGTTATATGTTGTTATGTTAAAATAATATGTAAATATCCTCTTCTTCATGTCCTTCCAGATCCAATCAGATCCATAGAATTGAGTGATTTAGTCAACATTTTCTGAAGAGACACAATTGCTTTAAATGAAGAACAAATGAACCAAATTTAGATTTTTATTCATTGATCGCTATGAGCTTTTAATGGGTTAGTTCACCCAAAAATGAAAATCATGTCAATAATACTTACCCTCATGTCTTTCCCTCAAAAACTAAATAACAACTTATATAGTGATGGGCCGATTTCAAAACACGACTTCACGAAGCTTCGGAGCGTTATGAATCAGCCCATCACTATATGAGTCATTATTTAGTTTTTTTTAGCGCACAAAAACTATTCTCGTCACTTCATAAAATGATTGTAGAAAAGACTTTGTAACAACGTCTATAGTACCCTTTATGTGTCTTCAGAGAGGAAATGACATTACTGTCAATAGAGGCCTTTCTGAGCCAAAATATCTTCATTTGTGTTGCAAAGATGAGGTCTTACGGGTCTGGAACGGCATGTGGGTGAGGAATTAATGACAGCATTTTCATTTTTGGGTGAACTACCCTTTAAACATTGATCAACGGACATAAACCGAAGCTCAACTGCACTGACTTCACGCACGAGAACAGACCTCGCTGGTAGCAGGATTGAGTATTTTATGTGCTCAAGGTCTTGAAAGTGCATTGAGCTGCTGATATTTCTAACCTGTATCAATAATGATTACTTTAATGCTCTTGCAATCATTCCATGCTAGACCAGGCTTAAAATGTTTTATACAGTGTGTTTCTCAGCAGTGGGTTTCTGCCTTATCTCTCTATCCACCCCAGGGTGCTTGGTCCCAAAAAGGTTTAAGCCGTAAGTGGTGTTCCATCTATACAGGTGTGCGTTTAAACCTTTTCATCATTGTGGGCAATGTCAGATCTCCGTCTTGTGTCTCTCATATTGAACGCGCTACCCTGGAAACTGGAACAGTTTTTATGCGAGGGCGTCGCTCTAAATGTGGGCCGATTGTGCTAAAAGCAACATTGTGCTTCCTTTCGCTGGGCTCATGCTTTCTGCGCATAATCTTAAAACAGCCAGGCAAGCAGGCGACACATCTCCTTTCATCTCAATCTTCCCACTTTCTTTTGCGTAAGCCACTTTGTCTCCGTGAGTCTCGGGCCTTTGCTGAGACAAGCTGTCAGCCTCGTCTCATGCATAAGCGCAACTATAATTGATTAAGGGAGCTGTCTATCTCTGCACCGATGTGTGTGGCATAATCAAGACCATCCGATGCTGTATCACATCACCGGGGGACTGTGATGCAATTTTGGCTTGAATCTTCAAACAGGCCAATTACATGAGGTTATTTATGAGCACGAGATGTCACTCTGGGTAAGCTTCCTCCACTATGAAGTGCACAACAATGCACTTGTGGAATTAACAAAGAAAACAGCCTTGCAACTGAATGATTTTAAAGATAGAGGAAAACAATTATGGAAATCCAAAAGTTTGAGACCATGAGTGACAAGGCTTCTGTTTATCTAATTTTAATACACATTTCGTGATCGACAATTATACTGTCAGCGCGACAGTTTGAGTAAAAAGTAGTTCAAATCAGTATTTCGTTGACAGCAGGTCTTGAGCTGCAGAAGCAAGAGCGTCTTGTGCGTCAGTGGAAGCAGGAATTCTGACCTTTTGCACAAAGGAGTTCACGTTGTCAATGTCACAAGTTTTCTTATTTGATTACTTATCTAGAAATAGTGGGGAACCTGAATTCTATTCATTTGTTGCATGCACATCATAGCTTTCCAATCTAAAACATGGCTTAGTTACAGATTTGATTTTGGTTATAAATACCAGATTTTGCAATGTAACCTTAGACTTTAGGTCAACGCAAAGATTGATCAAAGTATTTCAAGCCCCATCTGTTTGCAATCTAATGTTTTAATACTGTATTAAAAATAAATAAATAAATAAATACTTAAATATATATGTATATTGTATTATATTAATGACATTATATTAAATTATAATAATTATATTATATCAAAGTAGTTTATGTCCAATGTTTTTGCATTTTAATGTTATAATAATGTCTAAAAATAGATTGTTAAAAGTGATTATTAAAACTTAATTATTATAAAAACATATATTATTATTAATAGTAGTAGTATATTTATATTTAAGTAGCTAAATAAATATCTATTATTATTATTATTATTATTATTATTATTATTATTATTATTATTATTATATTTACATTTCATTTGCTATTTAATTGCATTTAAATATTGACATTCTGTTAATATTTGTTAAAATATTAATTGTTTGTTCATATTAGCTCACAATGCATTAACTAATGATGTTAACAAATAAAACCTTATTGTAAAGTATTACTGTTTTGTTTTTATATAATTCAATTATAAACATATTTATTTATGTTATAAATCAGAAATGTAATTTGAATAGTTTTTGTTTGTTGTTGATGATGATGATGATGATGATGATGATGATGATGATGATGATGATGATCAGCATCATAATAATAATCAACTGTGATATTAATGTAAGCAGTTGGCTGTGGTCTTGTGGGGTAGAACTGGGAAAGTTCTAGCATCCTCCATATTTTATTGTCTTTTTATGTGGTATGAAATGAAGTGAAACTCGTTAAACATAAGGCCTATAATGAGTGCGCCCGTTAATGCAGTCGGGTTATCAAACACCAGTTCTATTTTCCTTTTAAAATTCATCTGTCATTACACTCGCTGACCATGTCATTAGCATAAGCAAATTGTTCATGTGAGAACATGTCTATATACATATTTATAGAGCTAAATGACATTTTATGTAAGGTTGAATGGTGCTTCAAGCTGATATTGAATGGCAATGTAATATGGGATGTACGAAGGGCTATATTTAGATAATTGGATTCAGGTCATCTGTGTGTCTGATGTAATTATATTATATGATGATAACTTGCCCTGTCTTAGTGTTGATACTAGACGTAACTGACGTGACCTTGTGTGCTGCTTGACACCTGAAGGCGTTAATGTCTCGTCACATATTCGGGTGGAGGAATTGTCTTGTTTTTGCCTTTACTGACTTCGTGGCTTTTAATTTTACAGATCGTAACTCTTTTAACTTTACAGATCTTTAAAAAAGCCCTGATTTAACACCCTTCAGACAGCCTAGTAGGTGTTCTGTTGAAGCATGCCAAAGAAGTCTTTGAAACATGCTCAGTCAGTGATCCATCAGTCGGTGGACGCAGCAGGAGATGTGCGCTATGCCATACGCAAATCTGCACATCCTTTTGCCCTGCTGTTGCATCAGGAATTCTGTAATACTATTGCATGGCTCTCTGGAATCCTTGATTCGGACTTGTCGATTTGCAGCATTCTGTAGTAACAAATGAGACAGTGTACAATCACAGTTGGTCATCAAGGTCACAAACCCAAAGGGATTTATTTTGTGATGACAGTACAGAGAGAGACTGATCTCTGTGTATGTGTGTGTGTGTGTGTGTGTGTGTGTGTGTGTGTGTGTGTGTGTGTGTGTGTGTGTGTGTGCAGATGTTCATTGTAATTACCTCACATTTTTAATAAAGGAAGGAACATAAGAAAAGAAAGAAACAAATATTTGAGTATTTATTGCAATTATTTCATTTAAATAAATAAATTGCACATTTGAATGCACATTTGAAACATGCAATTATATTTATTTTAATGGATTATGTGTGTATTATACTTATTGTAAATTATTGTTTAATATTTAAAATATAATACAAATAATAAGAGGAACCAAAACATTCAATAAATAAATAAATAAATAAATATTTCAACAAATGGTTTTGTATTATTATTATTAGCATTATTATTTAAATAATTAGTTATAGCATATATATGACAGTTGGACCTGCAATCTAATCAGGTTTTTTTATATTGTTTAACCACTACTGTACACCCCCATTTATTCTGCTGAATTACTGACTACATAGATCCCATTGTCATCCATTGTAACTTGTCTTTGCTTCCATATATTCAGTTGAAAGAAAAACGTGTGTAAAATGCTTGCAGAATCGCCGCTTGTGAATAATTGTAACAAAATTTAAGAGATCAAACACAATTTGTACATATAGTCCAAAAAAAAAAATAGAATCTGAATTTATTAAAATGACCTGTTCAAAGGTCTATGAACCATTCATTCGTGATACTGTGTGTCGTTCCCTGGTTGACCCAAAGCTTTTTCTTTTTTTTTTTTTGTTGGCTTGTGATGGGTGTTCTTGAGTCTCTTGTCTGTCTTGAGCAGTTGCACTGTCCAATGTTCTTCGGGAAAATCCTCCCGCTCCTGCACATTCTTCAGTTTTCAGCATCTGTTGAGTATTTGATCCCTCTCCAGCAGTGACTGTACGATCTCATACAGAGATCAACCTTTTCACACTGAGGATGATTGAGGGACTCAAACACAACTATTAAAAAAGGTTCAAGCATTCACTGATGCTCCAGAAGGAAACATGAAAGATTAACTTTTGAACATAATGAAGAATGATTTTCTTATTTTGAATAAATATCAATTTTATTCATTTAGGACTGCCTTCAGAAGCAACAGAAGATACTTGCATGTTTTCTGGACGGCAAATTAAGTCAAATTTACCTTGATCTTCAAGGACCTCTCCTTCTGGAGCTTCAGTGAATGTTTGAGTCCCTCAATTGTCCTCAGTGTGAAAAGATGGATCTCAAAATCGTACAGTCACTGCTGGAGAGGGTTCAAATATGCAAAAGATGCTGGAAAACTGAAGAATGTGCAGGACCTGGAGGATTTTCCTGAAGAACATTGGACAATTTAACTGCTCAAGACAAACAAGAGACTCAAGAACAACCATCACAAGACAAAAAAACTGCTGTGGATCATCCAGGGAATGACACACAGTACTGAGAATCAATGGTTCATAAACTTTTGAACAGGGTAATTTTAATAATTCAGCCTTTTTTATTTTATTTTTGTCTTGTGGACTATATGTAAAAAAAAAAAAAAAAAATATATATATATATATATATATATATATATATATATATATATATATATATATATATATATATATATATATATATATATATATGTGTAAAATCTATTATTCAAGATGGCATTAAATAAAAATAACATGCATTTTGTATTATATCTCTTATTTAGTTAAAATTATTCACATTTTACAGATTCTGCAATCGGTTCACATACTTTTTCTTGCAAATGTAGTTTCTATTCTCTTGCCATCTCATGATGCTGCTGTTCCCTTGAGTCCAGCCTTCGGATATCTCTACATCTCTTTGATCAGTTTAATTAAGGGGCTCTCTCTCTCTCTCTCTCTCTCTCTCTCTGTTCAAGTGGACACATGCGTGTGACAATTGTCTGTAAATCAGACTGCATAGCACCCCAGCTGTGCTCTCAGTCTCACGCTGGCACCGCCATGTGTAACCTTCTAATCTGCATTAATTACACCCACTTGTAAAGCAACTACATGCTAAAAATGTGGGGAAGAAAGTTTCTACGGGTCTCTCATAATCATAGCAGACACAGCCACATTGCTGAGAGAAACATTAGTGTCTCAGATATTCATTATGCAGGCGGAAGTTCTGTTCCAAAAAGCAAGGCAGCTCCCTTCTAAGGGGCCTTTCACGTTCTTTCACGAGTTACAAAAAAACCCCCCCAAAAAAACCACTAGACAGAGTGCAATGGAATGGAACAAAGAACAGGTGTCTCGGTTGCATTTTAAAACCTTGAATTGACTGGCTTGACAAGCTGCCTTAAAATGTTGAAAAAAGACAGCAGGATGCATTGCACCCATTGGAGATGTCCGTCTAGCACATGTTTAGATGTTTCTAGTCCAGACAGATGCCAACATAGCATCCTAACTAAATCGGTAGCTCGGACAGATTTGGAATGCTGCTGCTAAGCATGTATACTCATCAGAGATGGGTAAATGTGTCACTTATAAATTGCATTACACTATTTGTATCAAAACTTTTTTACTTTTTTTTTGAATGTGCAATTCTCTCATGCATTGCATTCTGGGAATTACTTATTTATTAAGGCAATGTTGCCTTCAAATATGGTCAGTGTTTATTGTAAATCACACATTTCCAACCAACCAAAACACACCAACACAAATTAACCAATCAACACACACCGACACAAATCAACCAACCAACACATACCAAACAACCAACCAGCCCTCACTAACCAACACACACCAACATAAATCAACCAACCAACACATACCAAACAACCAACCAGCCCTCACTAACCAACACACACCAACACAAATCAACCAACCAACACATACCAAACAACCAACCAGCCCTCACTAACCAACACACACCAACATAAATCAACCAACCAACACATACCAAACAACCAACCAGCCCTCACTAACCAACACATACCAACATAAATCAACCAACCAACACATACCAAACAACCAACCAGCCCTCACTAACCAACACACACCAACACAAATCAACCAACCAACACATACCAAACAACCAACCAGCCCTCACTAACCAACAAACACCAACACAAATCAACCAACCAACACATATCAAACAACCAATCAACCCACACCAACACACACCAACAAAAATCAACCAACCAACACATACCAAACAACCAACCAGCCTTCACTAAACAACACACACCAACATAAATCAACCAGCCGACACATACCAAACAACCAACCAGCCTTCACTAACCAACACACACCAACACAAATCAACCAGCCGACACATACCAAACAACTAACCAACACAAATCAACCAGCCGACACATACCAAACAACTAACCAACAAACACCAACACAAATCAACCAACCAACACATACCAAACAACCAACCAACCAGCCCACACTAACCAACACACACCAACATAAATCAACCAACCAACACATACCAAACAACCAACCAGCCCACACTAACCAACACACCAACCACCAATACCAACCAACCCACACTAACACACACACCAACACATTCAACCAACCAACACACATCAACCAACAAACCCACACCAACCAACACACATCAACCAACAAACCATCAACCAACAAACCCACACCAACCAACACAAAACAACACTAACCTACCTATACCAACCAACCCACACTAACACACACACCAACACATTCAACCAACCAACACACATCAACCAACAAACCCACACAACAACCAACACACATTAGTAGCCAACACTAACCAACCCACACGCACCAACCAACAGACACCAACCAACCAAAATATACCAACCAACCAACCAACACATCAACCTACCACACACACCAACAAACACCAACACTAAACAACCAGCATGCACATGCATACACACAAGCTTGATTATTTAAGTATTTTCTTTGAGTGTGCACCAATGCTGCCTTTAAATGCAATCTTGTTAGGCAGCTAACTAGGTTTAAGAACAGACCTGCAATGTTCTTCAGTGATGCTGCCTAAATCCAGTGAGAGTTTTTAAGACGATAATGAGAGTATCTTGGGATTACCGTCTCATGTGAGTTGACCAATGTTAACATTCTGACATGATGTCATGAGGAGCCTTGACTTTGCCTGCACAACAGACCCCATCCTCCTGATAGCTTTTGCCCTGATTCATTGTTCACTGTGTCAAATTGAGGTTGTTTCAAAGCTGGCAATAGGATGTCATGTTTGCCCATGTCCTTCCATAACATTAAGCCTCCGCACATTTGAAAATCTGAATAGGAATAAAAGAAGTAGGTTGCTTATTTTCCCGATAAACTGTTTGTGCTCTGAGTTTATTTATGGGGAGCTGCTATAAACTTTGCCTTAGTAGGGCACAGCCGTGCAACTTTCCTTGTCACAACTTGACAATGATTTACATTGGATCGGGGCCATTAGTGGAGTGTTCGCAAAAAAGAAGATCACGTTGTCCTTAGAGATGTAATGAGTAGTGCTTAGTGCTTAGTAAATCAAAAGCCTATCAAAAACCTGTCTGCGATCCAGACTACCACTACAATATTATTGTATCAGTGTTATTAGTATAACTGGGAATAAAAAGGCGAATATAGCATTAAGTATTACTGAACGCTGGTTATGACTATCAGACTGAGAAGTTTCATCTGCAAGGCGCGCTGCTTGGAGTCGACATAAAGTACATCACAGTAGTGGGACTTTGGCACTGGTGAATGTGATGTATTAAATATTAAGAGTCCTTGGAGATAAAATTGGAATAAATTGGACACGTTCTGTATTTTAAATTATTCAATGGAGGTATTCCATAGATGATAAAAGGGCCTATATTATTAACAACTTGAATTTTCTCCCAGAATGCATGTTTAACCCCATTGCAGTGAAAGCATTATAGTGCTGCAGCAAATAGTGTAAAAAAAATATATATATATATATACATGTTTTAGCCTTGCTCTGCAGTTGTTATCCTAGGGGTTGCCAAGAAATTGCTTATGTGACTAATAAGGTGTTCCTAATTGTTTTAGAGTGTTATGCAATATATATGATGTTACATGGATTGCCAGTGTGTTGCTATGCAAATTGTACATTTTTGAATATTGTTTGTATAATGTTGCTATGCTGTTTGGGGTTGCCAAGGTGTTGCTACGTGAATGCTGAGGTGTTCTGCCTGTCTTTTACAGTCTTGCTTTTCAGTTGATATGATGTTATGCGGGTAGTAAATGTGTTGATATACAAATACTAAGGTGTTCTTACTAGTTTTTAGAGTGTTGCTAAGCAGTTGCTATGATGTTATGGGAATTGCAAATGTGTTGCTATGCAAATATTAAGGTGTTCTGGATAGTTTTTAGTGTTGCTATGCAGTTGCTATGATGTTTTGGGGTTACCAAGGTGTTGCTATGTGAATGCCTATGTGTGCTGACTAGTTTTTAGAGTGTTGCTATGCAGTTGCTATGATGTTATGTGGTATACCAATGTGTTGCTATTCAAATATTAAGGTGTTCTGAGTGTTGCTATGCAGATTCTATGGGGATGCCAAGGCCTTGCTATTGTAATGTTACATTGTTGATCAGTTTTACAGTGTTGCTATGCATTTGCTTTGATGTTGTAGTAGTGGGAAGCCATGCTGTTGCTATGTGAATGCAAAGGTTCTGATTTTGTTTTAGTGTTTTTCTATGCAGTTGCTACAATTTTGTCTAAATCAATGGCATTTCTGATCTGACCAGTTTTTAGTAAGTTATTAAGATGTACTACTTAGTAATTATCAGAGTGTGGTTTTGTAGTTGATACGTTATTTAGTTTTCAGAATATTGTTATTTTTTCATACATGTGGTTAGAACCAGATAGTTTAGAAAAGTAATTGCTCACATATCCACAAATTTAATTATGTGCAACATTAAACACGGATGCCTGACTTACCGCTAATATATTCAAAAGAATGTTTTCTTGTTAAAATATGGAAATAATATTTAAAAAAAATACAAATTTATTTTAATTAAGAAAAATGAATTTCCATTGCACATTTTAGGCTATGGACAAAACGACTCGTTCATTCATTTGTTTGTTCATTCATTCTTGAAGTAGCGTAGTCTATACCTTCAGGCCTATGGCTGAATAAATGAATTTAATTGTAGGAAATATCCACACCACTGAGCACCCATTCTTGTTAATGTGCCAACTGTTCTGTGACACAAGAGAAAATTTCTCCTGGTGTTACAAGACATTGTTTGCCTTGTCAAACAAATTATGCCATATTTGCAGTCTGTCATCCTTACAAAATAGTACATTTTCTGGAATAAAGGAAACACGTCATGCTTAGAAAATTAAATACATTTGTCTTTCTACTTGATGTATTTATTTACTTACTTACTTACTTACTTACTTACTTTTTCTGCTCCCCACACTAAGTTTAAGATTAAAATGTAAAAAAAGACAGAAAATGCATTGACATGCACTATATAAATACTGTATATAGTTTTGTGCTTTTTGTCCTTTTTAAGCTTGGCAGTTATGAATCTTATTGAAAATCTGTTGATTTTAGAGTGTCATTTTGCTACATGAGGCCGCTTAGTGCAATAACTTGGGGCACATTAAAAAAAAACTGAATGCAAGTGCATTTACTGCATCAAACGTGGGAAGAAAATCCATATTTGAGCATTCAGATAGAGCCACGTGCTGTGCAAAGCCTGGTCTCCATTTTCAGTTGTGATTACCCTCTTCTTTATGGGAACAGTTTTAGGCTATAAAATACCATACTCAGGGACTGGATATGCTGTGTGAATATGTGGTTTGTGTCTGATGTTAAGAGGGAATTTCAGGCTTCATTATACAATATAAATTCTTAATAAGAATTATCTACAGTAAAACTAAAATATGCACATAATTACAGTACATTGTTAATTAAAAAATAATTTCTGTGCATACATTTTACAAAGAACTACACACACAAAAAGGTTATTTTTGTATACAGCTGCTTTACAGCAATTGAATTCTGTTCAGGGCGCCGCTAAGGGGAGGAAAGTTAGGATGATTCTAAGGGCCCTTGCACTTGTGGGGCCCCCAGAGATCGGTTTTATCAGTACTAATAGTAATGTAATAGAAATAATACATGTACAGGTCCTTCTCAAAAAATTAGCATATTGTGATAAAGGTTCATTATTTTCCATAATGTAATGATAAAATTAAACTATCATATATTTTAGATTCATTGCACACCAACTGAAATATTTCAGGTCTTTTATTGTTTTAATACTGATGATTTTGGCATACAGATCATGAAAACCCAAAATTCCTATCTCAAAAAAAAAAAAAAAAAAATTCATCCGACCAATAAAAGAAAAGTGTTTTAAATACAAAAAAAGTCAACCTTCAAATAATTATTTTCAGTTATGCACTCAATCCTTTTGCAGAAATGACTGCTTCAATGCGGCGTGGCATGGAGGCAATCAGCCTGTGGCACTGCTGAGGTGTTATGGAGGCCCAGGATGCTTCGATAGCGGCCTTAAGCTCATCCAGAGTGTTGGGTCTTGCGTCTCTCAACTTTCTCTTCACAATATCCCACAGATTCTCTATGGGGTTCAGGTCAGGAGAGTTGGCAGGCCAATTGAGCACAGTAATACCATGGTCAGTAAACCATTTACCAGTGGTTTTGGCACTGTGAGCAGGTGCCAGGTCGTGCTGAAAAACAAAATCTTCATCTCCATAAAGCTTTTCAGCAGATGGAAGCGTGAAGTGCTCCAAAATTGACACTGGACTTCAGGCATTTTGGCATTTCCTTCTCCCCAGTCTTCCTCCAGACTCTGGCACCTTGATTTCGAATGACATGCAACATTTCAGCGCCAGTCCAGTTCTGCTTCTCTGTAGCCCAGGTCAGGCGCTTCTGCCGCTGTTTCTGGTTTAAAAGTGGCTTGACCTGGGGAGTGCGGCACCTGTAGCCCATTTCCTGCACACGCCTGTGCACGGTGGCTCTGGATGTTTCTACTCCAGACTCAGTCCACTGCTTCCGCAGGTCCCTCAATGTCTGGAATCGGTCCTTCTCCTCAATCTTCCTCAGGGTCCGGTCACCTCTTCTCATTGTGCAACGTTTTTTGCCACACTTTTTCTTCCCACAGACTTCCCACTGAGGTGCCTTGATACAGCACTCTGGGAACAGCCTATTCGTTCAGAAATGTCTTTCTGTGTCTTACCCTCTCGCAATGATGGCCTTCTGGACAGCAGTCAGGTCGGCAGTCTTACCCATGATTGCAGTTTTGAGTAATGAACCAGGCTGGGAGTTTTTAAAAGCCTCAGGAATCTTTTGCAGGTGTTTAGAGTTAATTAGTTGATTCAGATGATTAGGTTAATAGCTCGTTTAGAGAACCTTTTCATGATATGCTAATTTTTTGAGATTTTTTTGAGAGGAATTTTGGGTTTTCATGAGCTGTATGCCAAAATCATCAGTATTAAAACAATAGAAGACCTGAAATATTTCAGTTGGTGTGCAATGAATCTAAAATATATGAAAGTTTATTTTTTATCATTACATTATGGAAAATAATGAACTTTTATCACAATATGCTATTTTTTTAGAAGGACCTGTATAATTTACCAAAGAGTTACAAACAAAATAAAATTGTGGCATAAATCTGCATTTCCAGCAAAATGCTCCACTCATGAACTGCTCACGCTCACCGGTAAAATTACATTTGACATGAAATGTCTCTGTACTGTAGGCTACTATACTTGTTGTAGCCACTAAGAAAATGTATTTAGTTTCATATTTGTTTAAATATCATAATGTTATTTTTATGTAATTTATGTTGATTATGAAAAGTGAACAGCATGAGATAAGATGCGCAATATGTTGGGAGACATGGAGTGGGTCAGATATTTGACCACTTCATTAAGATTTGTTTTGTTGAAAGATGGCATCAGCGAGATCACCTGCATTACAGAACTAGAGCACATCTCATAAGTGAACCAAAACTCTACTACTTGCCTCACAAACATGACATATTTCTCTACAGAAATGCATTTTTTTTTTTTAAATGAAACTATTCAAAACGAATAGACATATGTATGAAATTTGCATTTCTTTCTTGGCACGTCCACTACTGCGGAGATAAGAGTCAGCATCGTTAACTTCATTTTTGCAGCCAACACTGGCTTTCACAGGGCCCAGAAATGCATGCGACACCCCTGCTTCTGTTGGCGTCATTGATGATTGTTTCCCTGTTTAGCAATATAAAGCTGCTTTGCAACAATCTGTATTGTATAAAGCACTACATAAATAAATGTGACTTGACTACTGTAGTTAAGCCAACCATGATTTCCATAATGAATTTTAAAAGACATTGTATGGAAATTTTTGAGACACATACATACACTCTCCTTGTCTCGAAGGACTAAAAATCCCATCAAGACCATTATTTTTAAATTAAATTAATCCTTCTCATTTAATGCTTGACTGCAACGAGAAAAGTCATTATAACAGCAACATTGATTTTTAGCAAAAATTACTTGCAGGTTAACCAGTCATGTTGCATTCACAGCCCGTAAAAGTGTTTCTCCCTCAGTGGGATGGTTCTTTAGGCAGCAAATTCAGTGAAAGGTATTTTATTTTAACATTTTATTCAGAACTAAGGTCCTGCCTAAGTCTGACATTACATTGTCAATGTCATAGAGTTATTATGATTACAGCAGCGAAAACAAAAACAGTGTTCAATTATGAGTTACTTGAACACTAATTCAAAATGTGAAAAGCTTTTAGTATGTTTACCTACCAGCCTTATGTTTACACACAGAAATGTTTACATACACAGATGATACAACAAATTTGCAGGTGAACAGCGACAGATGGCATTTCCCAAGAGTCAATGCGTTGCTTTCATTAAAGGGTGGAATATGGCAAGAGAGAGAGAGAGAGAGAGAGAGAGAGAGAGAGAGAGAGAGAGAGAGAGTGTGTGTGTTTGTGTGTTGTAGTGCATACTGGCATGAAAATGAGACCATAGCCCCTCTCAGATGTGGCTCACCTTTGGTTCATCAGCAAAATCTAGTACATGAGAAGTGTTTGATCTGTCTGATGGGCCGGTGGGGGTTGGAGATGAGAGCTTTGCCGTGTGTTAATCTGCTTTGATTTAAACTAATTAGCTTGTATAATAACTGCAGATAATCTTTTAGAACTGTAGCGAAGAGTCATCAAAAGTAATGATGGATTAGGCTATGAGGTCCATGTCATTTTACTAGGGGTGTGTAACGATACACGCGTTCATACCGAGAATTTTCAGTATGGGTCTTTCGGTTCAGTACGCATGTGCACTGAACTAATGTGGTGTTGTTTTAATCACCGCATGTGCAATATATTTGTGATGCTACAAACACATATGAAAAATAACGAAGGGCTCTAATGGCGCTTTTCCAGTACACAGTACCAGCTCGGCTCGACTCGACTCGACTCGCCTTTGTTTAGTTTTCCACTGTGTAAAAGTTGTACCTGTACTTGCTTCCAGGTACTTTTTTTCGTACCACCTCCGGCGAGGTTCTGAGCGAGCTGAGGCGATACTAAAATGTAACGTGAAAACTGATTGGTCAGAGACAATCGTCACTGTTTATTGCGTCATCATTGCACGCGTCAGACGGAGTATCCTGAATAACCGCGCCATTTTTAAATAGTTTGTCCAGAGATTGCGTGCTATTTACTATTATGCCAACTCTGAAGAATATTCCATGGTCAAACGAGGAAGTGCAGACTTTCCATTGTTTGCTTGCCGTAGAGAGGATCCAGCGAAAGAAGATTACATCATGGCAATGGAAAACGGAGCAAAAAAACGTTACTCGCGGCATCAAGAAAACAAGCAATTCAAAAAGTCTTCACCTGTTACAACATCATCATAAACTTTTGCAGATTTGACAGTTTGTTCAGTAAAAAAAAAAAAAAAACATCCAAGTACCAACCATCTACTTCTTTTTTCCTTTCTTTCTTTTTTTGTGTGTGTGTGTGTATACGTTAGACACCTATTTTACTGACATAAAGTGCATCCAGAAAGTATTCACAGTGCTTTTTCACATTTTGTTGTTACAGCCTTATTCTATTTTTTTTTTTTTCTCAATTTAAAAAAAAAAAAAAAAATTGAGTCTTTGAGTATGATGCTACAAGCTTGGCACACCTACTTTGGGTAGTTTCACCCATTTCATTTGTATTTATTGTTGACTTTTTGGGAATTTTCTGGTCATTGTTTTTTTTGTTTTTTTACTTATTTGTATATATTGGTGACTTGTCAGATAATTTGATCAGGTGTAATGGATCACGGTCATACAAAATGTACCTTGCTGAGTTGCTGTGTACTGTCTGTCTGGCTGGCTGGCTCGAAATGTTGCACATTTTAACCCAATTTTGGAAGCATCAGTTGTAGTCTGCCTACTTCTGTTTACTCTATAATGAAGTGCTTTATTTGATTGCACACCTGCCTAAAGGTTTTTTGTTGTTGTTGTTGTTTTTGGATGTGCACATGTTCAATACCTTCACTTTGAACAATTCAATAAATCCCCAATGGCTAAAAACGGTTATTGTGCATTTATTTTTCTCAGTAAATATCCTGCTTCATTTGGAACATGAAATTGTAATGCCCATTCAGTCCTTTAACATTCAGCCGATGCAAGAATTCAGCCATTACCCTCTAACCTGTTTTGCTTCCTGTTTTATACAACAATGTCCTCTTGAAGTCTGCCTTGCTAATTTTGGATGTACAATGTGTATAATATTCAAAAAGTACCCCAGGCGATCTGGGACCATAAGTCTGTGTCAGAAACTCCAGTATCCCCTGTTCTTCCACTAATTACCAAGAGCCTCATAAATTTTCAACCCATCATGTCTGGGTGAGTATAAGTCCCAGTACAATTTTAGATCTTTTTGAACATCCATCTGGCCAAGGAAACCTGCCTACTTGATTCTGAAATCTGCTGATAAGATAAGAAGCTCCAAATTGTCTGTTTATTCATGCAAGTGTGCATGCATGCATACCAATGTTATAGTGTGCATGCATATTGATATTATAATAAAAAAAAGTAGCTTTGCACATGTCATAACACAATAAACACTATACTAGTATACAGTGCCGCCGCTCCCACTACGTGCTGCACATAGGGTACCACAAGAAAGCTCTGTACGATCACAGGTGTGCATAGCATCTTTAAAAATAAAAGAAAATAAAATAAAATATGAAAAAAGGATGTTTAAGATGTAGCTAATACAATTACTAATATTAATTGCAATACAAATAAATGAAAGCTAAATAAAAACAAATGCACAAAACAAAATGTATACCTTAAAACTAAAATTTTAAATCTAAAAAATAAAAAATAAAAGCTAATTCAAAATCTAAAATAAAAGCTAATTCAAAATATGAATCAATATAGCATTTCAAAATAGCATTGCTATTGAATCAGTGAATTTACAGTTCATTTTATTTTATGTGCTTAATGTATTTTGCTGGTCAAAAATGGGTTAAAATGACCCTGACATGAAATTGTACTTGCAAAGATAATGCACACACACACACACACACACACACACACACGTTCATGTACACAAACAAACTACTTTGAGGCTTTGCGGATTACAGGCTTTATTTTTCACTGAGATCAACTTTATCCTCAGATCAGTGAGGCCTACAATCAAAAAATAAATATGAAACCTGTTCTTATTGAAAGAAAACAAGTTGACAAAACAACATTTTATGGTGAACAACAATATTTGGTGATAATCTAGCATAACGAGCGATTTTTTTTAGATATTTTTTGACCCGGAACACCAGAAGTGTGACTTTGTGCCATTTGTACAAAATAAAAGAACTTCAAAACAAACTTCCTGGGTAAACATTTAAGCACACTAGTGTGATAAACAATCATTTAGTTGAATATTGACTCATTTATTTGGTGAAACTATAACTATAATTTGTAAACTATAAATTGCTCGTAAGTGATTTGCAAGCAATTTTAAAAGGCCATCATTTTTGACCGGGAACACAAAACAGGGTTTACAGAGTTTAACACAGCACAAACCCCACATTGCTTGGCAATGAACTATATAAATATGGTGGACATCATGGCTATTAACATCGCTTAAACTATGGTGAAGTTACTGTAACAGCTTATTGCTTCATATCCACCAAATCAGGCACTTCTGAGCTGGCAAATAGCCAGTTTTGTCCAAAAGCTATAGGCAGATGTATTAAAGCAAAATGCTATAGGCAACCACTGTAACATTTCCCATGATTCAGCAGTACGCTGTCACTTCTCTGCTGTTGTACCATCCATGCCAATGCCATCTGCATCTACTCTAATGAATCCTACCGTAAAGAGTTGCATTTTTTCCACCCAATACTTTTTCTCCCAGCTCTTCTTTTTGTGTGTGTGGATGTGCCATCCAGTATTTATGAGCACGTTTCTTTGACTGTGTTTGTGATTGTGCTGGAATAGCAGCCTACTGCAAACTGCAAAGTATATTGTACCATTCGTTTATGAAAGATTTATCTTATTCTCACTAAATGTATTTGATAAAAAGAAAGAAAAAAAGGAAATATTATTACAATTTATACTGTGTTTCATAACAGTTTTCTGTTGTTATAAATGTGATGCAAAGCGGTTGCATCCTTCAGAAATCAGTCTAATATGCTGATTTGCTGCTCAAGACAGCTTGCTGTCATCTCAGTACATCTTATTATCAATGTTGAAAACATTTGTGCTGCTTCATATTGTTTTTTTTTTGTGGGATATTTTTTTCAAGGATTCTTTGATGGATACAACATTCAAAAGAACAGCATTTATTTAAAATCGTTCATAACATTATAACCACTTTTGATCAATTGTGCCCTTGCTGAATAAAAGTATCAATAAAAGAGAAACAATATACAAGGATAAACATTATGTTGAGTTCATGTTACATCTGCTGCAATTTCCACATTGAAATTGTTAGGTCAAATTGAACATATTGCTGTCACAGTTCATGAATGCTCTGTCTCCTCTTGTGTGTATGTGTGGTTGTGAGGGAGGCGTGGTTTCTGATTACCGATCACTCTGATCACTGCCACATGCTGCACTCCTTACCTGGGCTATTTAGACGTGTGTCTCACTCAGATTGTTGTCTTGTTGTCAGATTGTTGCAGTTTTCCCTGGTGTCCCTGTCTGTTCGTGTGGTCCTGATCTGCACCCTTCGTTCTGGTTTCCTGGAGATCGCCGATTCGGTCTGCCCATTGCATCCCTGCGTCGCCGTCTGGAGTGGTGTTCCGTCTCAGCCATCGTTGTCTGCCACTGGCCTGCATCTGAGTTTTTGTGCCCGTTCTATGAACAGTCTGAACTATTGTGAACCTGAATATAATAAAGATTCCTTGTTCATTCTCGCAATTGGATCTTCTGTCTTTTCCCTGTCATCTACCATTACAGAATCTGACCATTATGGATCCTGCGAGAATGGCAGAATTACAGGAGTATTTGACGAAGAGTAATCAGCGGATGAATCATCAAGAGGAACAGGCCTCCGCCACTGCTCAGGCGGTTCAGACATTGGTGACGCAGGGGTCCGAGCTCGCCACCCAGATTCAACAACTAAGATTGCCCACTGCGCCCACCCCACCGACCGTTCCCCTCAATCCCAGAAACATCACGAGCCAACACGAGCCCCGGATATCAACGCCGGAGAGATATGCGGGTGAGCCAGAGCTGTATAGATCTTTCTTGACTAGATGGTCTCTATTTTTTTCACTTCAACCTGTCACATTCTCCACCGAGAGAGCCAGAGTGGCGTTGGTATTAAATCTTTTATCGGGACGAGCAGCTCATTGGGAAACGAGGCAAGGCAGCCTGTCAACTTTCTGATCTTCATCAAGGCAAACAACCCGTCTCGGACTACATGATCCAGTTCCGTACACTGGCCGCCGAGTGCCACTGGAACGAGGAAGTGCAGTGGGACAGATCTATACTTTAGATCTCCTCAAGGACTTAAATTGACTTATGGAGCTTGCTTTACGGGTCGACTCGAGGCTGGAACAGCTCTTCCGTGATTGAGGACAGTACAAGCACCCCAAGGTCTTCATGAGAGACACGGTCAGCCCACCCAGCGAACAATAGACCCATGCAGGTGGGTAGAGCTCGGCTTTCCCGGAAGAAGAGGGAGCGACGCAGAGCTGAGGGGCTCTGCCTTTATTATTGCGCGGGCGCGGGCTCAATTGCTCCCCGTTAAAAGATCAACCCCGGCAGTAGAGAGGAGGCTACTGTCGGGTGGAACAGCGTTGGGGAAGTCCTTGTCCGCGACTCTCCTTCCAGGGAGATTGCAATGGGCAGCCAGGTCCCACGAATGCCAGGCTTTGGTGGATTCTGGAGCGGAGGGTAACTTTTTGGACTTTTCGTGGCCCATCACCTCCGCATCCCCATGACCTCCCTCCACAAACCCATTACTATGCACGCACTCAATGGTCAGACACTACCCACCATCACGCATACCAATACAATTTTAAGTACAATGTAAAAACATGTATGAACAGAATAAGTGCAATGTATCAAATTAATAATTAAAATGTTAGTACATAGTAGTTAAGGCCACCTAATATAAAGTGGGTCCGGCATTCTAACTACCCTGCCATCTTCCAAGCACTTGTCAATGACGTGCTGAGAGACATGGTTGATCAGTTCATTTATGTCTACCTGGATGACATTGATATTCTCTTCTTCTCTCCAGGAACATGTTCAGCACGTAAGACTAGTGCTCCAGAGGTTGCGAGCAAATGGGCTTTTTGTCAAGGCGGAGAAATGCACGTTCCATGCACAGTCAGTTCCATTCCTGGGGTACATTGTGTCGTCCGAGGGAATCCGCATGGATCCAGATAAGGTTAAGGCTGTGGTAGTATGGCCAAGTCCAGATTCCCGCAAGACCCTGCAGAGGTTTCTGGGGTTGCCAATTTTTACCGGCGTTTTATTCGTAATTTCAGCCAACTAGCTGCACCTCTGACAGCGTTGACCTCTCCCCGGATGATGTTCAGGTTGTCAGGTGTAGCCGAGGCTACCTTTTCCAAACTAAAGACCCGCTTTGTTTCGACTCCCATTCTTGTGGCCCCTGATCCATCACGTCAGTTCGTGGTGGAGGTGGACACGTCGGAGGTGGGGATAGGTATGGTTCTTTCTCAGCGTTCTCTCTCGAACGATAAGATGCCTCAATGCACGTTTTTCTCCCATCGATTATCGCAAGCCGAACGCAACTACAACATTGGTAACAAGGAATTTTTGGCAGTCAAGCTTGCATTGGAAGAATGGCGTCACTGGTTAGAAGGTTAGGGGGTTCCTTTTATCGTTTGGTCCAACCATAAGAATCTGGAATATATCAGATCCGCTAAAAGACTCAACTCTAGGCAGGCTCTGTGGGCAATTTTTTTTTTCTGGACGTTTTGATTTTTTTGATTCTTAGAACATCAAACCTGATGCATTGTCTCGTGTTTTTGATCGTTCCGAACGCCCGTCTACTTCTGAGTGTATTTTTCCTGAGAAACTCATTATCTCCACACTCACGTGGGAGATCGAGTCGAAGGTCGAAACGGCTTTAGAAGGGATAACGCCTCCGCCCGGCGGCCCACAAAGTTGGTTATTTGTGCCTGAGGGGGTTAGCTCCGATGTCATACGATGGGATCATGGTTCCGATGTAGCTTGTTACCCAGGGGTTAATAGAACCAAGTTTTTGGTCAAACAACGGTTCTGGTGGCCATGTATGGCTCGCGACATCCGGGAATTCGTCTTGGCGTGCTCGGTTTGTGCCGTGGGTAAGACTTCCAATCGCCCTCCAGATGGGTTACTCCAACTGCTGTCTGTCCCTCGAGACCCTGGTCACACGTCGCTCTAGATTTTATTACCGCCCTCCCAGGGCAGGACAGTCGTTTTGACCGCAGTGGACAGGTTCTCGAAGATAGTTAATTTTATTCCCTTGCCCAAATTACCTTCTGCCAAGGAGACAGCTGTGGCTGTCGTAGATCACATCTTTCGTTTACATGGCCTTCCGATGGACGTGGTTTCCGACAGGGGGCCCCAATTTGTGTCTAAGGTTTCTGATTACCGATCACTCTGATCACTGCCACCTGCTGCACTCATTACCTGCGCTAATTAGACGTGTGTCTCACTTAGATTGTTGTCTTGTTGTCAGATTGTTGCATTTTTCCCTAGTGTCCCCGTCTGTTCCTGATCTGCACCCTTCATTCCGGTTTCCTGGAGATTGCCGATTCGGTCTACCCATTGCATCCCTGCGTCGCCGTCTGGAGTGGTGTTCCGTCTCAGCCATCGTTGTCTGCCGTCGTTGTCTGAGTTTTTGTGCCCATTCTATGAACAGTCTGAACTATTGTGAACCTGAGTATAATAAAGATTCCATGATCATTCTCGCAATTGGATCTTCTGTCTTTTCTCTATCATCTACCGTTACAATTGCACTGTGGAGCAGAAATTTGGCATAGTATGCTTAATAATCATACAATAGCAATCCAATTTCAAGTATTATGTTAGTATGCTGCTCCAAACATAGACCTTATTTGTCAGATCCTGTGCGAGACAGCAGTGAATTAGTTATCCTTGTCATAGTACATCCTCTGGGAATTTTCTCAGCTCACTAACTGGAAGCCTCTGTTTGAAGAGGTTCATTAATTAATTCATTCATCATATCATTCGCTTTGTAGACCGATTTCACTGGAACTAAAATGGCATTTTACATGTCTACCCTCAGGACATGCCATGAGGGTGAATTGTAGCAGGCGTGTTGTTGTTCGTCTGTTGTTTTGGAAAATGAAGTATGGCATATTTGGTTTCAGCAGTATATTTGCATAGCAACTCATCTGGCTAATGTAAAATGTGGTGTCAATCAATCAGTTTCTGGTGTCAATCAATGTCAGAAAGTAGATATTTTGCAGATTCCTCATCCCTCCAGCATTCAGTGTCACACGATCCATCAAACATTATTCTAATATGCTGCTCAGGAAACATTTATTGTAATTATCAATGTTGAAAACGGTTGTGCTTTCCAATATTTAACCGACAATCTATTATAACTTTTTTTTACAACTTTCTATTAATCAAAGGATCCACAAAATATATTAAGCAGCACAAAACTGTTTTCAATATTTATAATAATAATAATAATAATAATAATAATAATAACCATTATTAATTGTGTATAACAATAATTGATAATACATCAACAGCAAATCAGCATATAAGAATGATTTCTGAAGGATCATGTGACACTGAAGACTGGAGTAATGATGCTGAAGCAGGAATAAATTATATTTTAAAATATATTCAAACTGAAAACAGTTATTTTAAATTGTAATTATATTTTACAATATTACTGTTTTTCTGATCAAATAGACGTGTCATTTGTTCCCATCTGTCTTTATTAAAAACTCTGCTTAACGCCTGTGTGTGTGTGTGTGTGTGTGTGTGTGTGTGTGTGTGTGTGTGTGTGTGTGTGTGTGTGTGTGTGTGTGTGTGTGGACTGGTAATCCCTACGGTATGGGGACAAAATGTCCCCACAAAGATGGTAATATCCAAAATCCTTGTCCTTGTGGGGACATTTTTGGTCCCCATGAGGAAAACATCTTATAAATCACACTAAGTGATGTTTTTGAAAATGTAAAAATGCAGAATGTCTCCAGGGATGGGTAGGTTTAGGGGCAGGGGCAGTGTAGGGGATAGAAAATACGGTTTGTACAGTATAAAATGCATTACCCCTATGGAATGTCCCCATAAAACATGGAAACACAACATGTGTGTGTGTGTGTGTGTGTGTGTGTGTGTGTGTGTGTGTGTGTGTGTGTGTGTGTGTGTGTGTGTGTGTGTGTCTTATAAATCACACAGGATGAGTTTTTTTGTTTTGTTTTTGAGAAAGTAAAAATACAGCATGTTTCCTGTGATGGTAGGTTTAGAGGCAGGGGCCTTGTAGGGGATAGAAAATACGGTTTGTACAGTATAAAATGCATTACGCCTATATGGAATGGCCCCACATTTCACAAAAACAAATTGTCTGTGTGTGTGTGTGTGTGTGTGTGTGTGTGTGTGTGTGTGTGTGTGTGTGTGTGTGTGTGTGTGTGTGTGTGTGTGTGTGTGCGTGCGTGCGTGCGTGCGTGCGTGCGTGTGCGTGCGTGCGTGTGTGTGTGTGTGTGTGTGTGTGTGTGTGTGTGTGTGTCACATGGGGAAACAAATAAAGTCTTATGGGTTTGGAATGACATGAGTAACAGAATTTTAATTGTTAGGCATTTCTTGGGCAATATCTATGCTAACACATCACTTCAGTGTCAGTTGCACCAAATATGCACCATCACCATATGAATCACATCATCATGTGTCGCCCTAAAGAGCCACTCAAATGCCTGAACATCTTTTGAACATTCCCTCCAGGGAGTTAGGTTATCTGATCCATCTATTTTCCGTCAGTTTAGGAACCACTCGTCTGACCTCTCTCATACTGCAAAATACCCAGAACAAGCCATCATGTTAACTGAAACCCATCAGTGTGGAGAATTCAATCACTTCCTCATGCTTGAAGTTGCTGGGTTTAAAAAAATATTTCACCCAAAAATGATCATCATTCTTTACTCGCTCTCATGTTGTCCACCTCAGCTCTGAAATCTCATGAAGTGACTATTCTCTTTGTCACACAAAGGTATCATGTGACGTGTCATGTGAACTACTTTGTGACGCTTTTTTGTCCTGTAAATGGTTTCATTGTCTCAGAAAACATAGTGAAAGAAAATGTTGGGTGTACTATTCCTTTAAGAGGAACAGACCAAGAGTAGTGCATGTATCTTTGGCTGTTTTTACACCATCGTTCAAATAAGCTGATGCCATTCTAGGTGATTAAATGAGCGAGTCTGTTATTTTCTCAATCTTATGCCAAATAAAGCTTGCAAAACTTGATATGTAAAAATAACTCCTCATTTGTGTTCTGATAAATGTCTTTGTAGCTATTTTTACGTTTTGGTTCTTTGCAATCAGAAAATGCATGCCAGATGACAAACTCTTTCTCGCTCTCGCTCTCTTTGGAGTGATTAAAACATATGCGGCTCATATCCGTTCATTGTTTGCTCAGTCAAAATAAGCGCTGCTTTCATCTGCCTTCCAGGCCAATAGCCAAGAATACACTCTGATTTCTCAAACTCTTTGAATTATTTTGGTCCCAACTGTCCTAAAAGTTAAGATTCAGGTTACTTTTTTTATATAATGAAGGTGACTTATGACCACAACTGTCAAGATTTTCAGTAAGTAACACACTTTAATTGGTCTTTAAAATAGTTATATGAACAAATTGTATACTGTTTTTTTTTTTAATAAACTTATTTTGTGTTTCAGAGAATAATTAAATGTTTTTTTTTTTTTTTTTTTGTGAGCGTTACCTCATGCTATTTTTATTCTCTGTTTAACCTACATTGTGGATTTATTAATTGATGAATCATAGTGAAAAGTCTGCTGCAAATATTATTGCCATACACCCATGAGCAAATAATTATGTGATTTTACAAAAAAGAAAAAATAAATGAATAAAGCAACAGAAGCTAGCATGTGTTTTCAAGAATGCTTAAAATAGCAGAGTAATCTGAATGGCATGTGTTTGTAAGTAAATACTCTACCAGGAAACATCAGGTTGGTGGACAGCGATTTGGATAACAGCTTTTATTAGCAGTGCTGCAGATACTGGACAGGCAGGTACTCTGTCTGTCTGTATGTCTGTCCATTTATATGTTCATCCATCATCCATCCATCCTCAATCATATATATGTTTGTTCGTCCATCCATCCTATTGTTCATCCAATCATCCATCCATCCATGTTTATCCATCCATCCATATGTTCACCGATCATCCATCATCTATATGTTTATTCCTCCCTCCCTCCCTCCTCCATCCATCCATCCATCATCCATCCACTTACCTGTATGTTCATCTCTCAATCCATCCATCCATCCATGTTCACTGATCATTCATCATCTATTTGTTTATCCCTCCCTCCATCCATCCATATGTTCACTGATCATCTATGTTTATCCCCCATCCATCCATCCATAGGTTTATCCATCCACCTATATGTCCATCCATCCATCCATCCATCCATCCATCCATCCATCCATATGTTCACCCATTATCCATCATCAATCATCTATGTTCATCCATCCATCCATCCAAAAGTTCACCCATCATCCATCATCAATCATCTATGTTCATCCATCCATCCATTCATGTTTATTCATCTATCTATATTCTCACATAGCCATCATCCATCCATCCCCTTATATGTCCATCCATCCACATACATGTTCATCCATCCATCCCCTTATATGTCCATCCATCCACATACATGTTCATCCATCCACCCACCCACCACCCACTTGACTGGAGTAATGATGCTGAAATTCAGTATAAATAAATGCAACCTTGGTGAGTAAGATAATTTTTTTTTCTTACTAACCCCAACATTTTAAATAGTAGTATATTTGATATTATTCCTTGTTCACAATGCTCACAATTTTGATTGATTTGCCTCAATTGCTATCTTTATGACTGACTTTCTTCACTTGTACAAGTAATGAAATCAGATCTGATTGTTCAGGCAGTGTAGTCAGTATTCAGTGTATCTAGATGGGTTGCCATGTACTTATAATGAGTTTTATATGGTAAAGTATAAGGGTGTAACGATATTCAAACTGAACCGAAAAAAACCACGATACACCACCCATGGTTCGGACCGCGATTCTCTCATGTCGAACCAGAGCGAGCACCGCCCCATGCTGCCCCAGCCCAGCTCTCACTTCACAAAATCATTTTTTTCTTCCTTGACATTTGATTAAATAGTATAAGTGCACTTTTAACAACTAATTAGAGCTGTATTGTTACTAAATATAATAATAATATTTACTAAATGTACACTAACTTTTGTCTTCTAAGTGCATATCACGTGACATGGGAGATTCCTCAAGCTGCATGTTGGGAGGAAAAAGAGCCAGTTTCCCATTTAGTCAGGTATAGGTAAAATGCTACCTTGTAAAATGTGCCTTGTTATGAAATAAAAATCTCTCTCACCTCAGAAAACCGCTTTCGTGTCCTGTCAGCCGTTATACTGTGCTGGTAGCGCACACTCTTTAGTTTCACGTGTACATGAGGCACGCGCCTGCATTATGGTAAATGGTCAAATTAGTTTATTTATAGTCTACAGTGGAGGCATTTATTTAATTTTTGTTTAATCGGATATGCTAACTGCTCTAAGGAAAACGTGAAGCCAATGTATAAAGTTAATTAATATACAACCTTATGCAACATAGGATCATACAACTGTAGCCATGTGCACACTTTGGATATATCAAGTTGACACACCATCTATTAGCATTAGCTCATGTTAACCTGTAAAATAAGACCTAGGGCTACTTAAGGTAATGTGGTGACTTTTGAGATGAATTAAGTTAACACTGCTAAGTGTGTTTACACATTTACCTAATTTGACATTTAAAAGGCTGCATTATTCTTCAAAAAAGGCTAAAGCATGCTTCATTCTATAAAGGCTTCTAAAAGGCTTTATATCTAATCCAAATGAAACATTTGAAGAAATTTGAAGAAAAAAAATATATATATACATATGCACATTTTTATATATTTTGTTATTTCTTTTTATTCATTTACTTTTGTTTTATAAATGGTGGCAAATATAAGTTATTTTAAAACTTGACATTTAATTGCATTTATTACCCGAACACATGGTATTAATTGTGATAAATGATTTACTATTGATAGGTGTCAGCAAATGAAATATATAACCTAGACTTTGTCCAGTTAAACTGTAGCATGAACTGTCTGCTGCTCTCATTATGTTTGTAATAAACAGCGCGTTTCATAAAACAGAGGTCTCTTCACAGTTCTAATGAGGCCTAGCCCAGATGCG
Source organism: Gobiocypris rarus (assembly GCA_023029165.1). Lineage (NCBI taxonomy): Eukaryota > Metazoa > Chordata > Actinopteri > Cypriniformes > Gobionidae > Gobiocypris > Gobiocypris rarus. The sequence continues at coordinate 11,539,735 of CM040914.1, forward strand.
ACAGCCGCAAATTGCTCCAGGATAGCACCGGGGTACAGCCACGTGCCCCTCTGTTGCCGGGCGACAGTGTCAGACAAAGAGAAGTGCACTGCGAGGACTCCACTGGGGCACACGCACGGATGTCAACTACAATCTCCTGTTGTGAAAGATACCAAGTTGGATGTTTTAGTGTGCTACCTCCCACCTTCACAAGAACATCACACATTTTAAATGAACTATTACTTATCAACACCCACTACTTTATACTATTCTCTCTCTCTCTCTCTCTCTCTCTCTCTCTCTCTCTCTCTCTCTCTCTCTCTCTCTCTCTCTCTCTATGTGTGTGTCTTTAATTGTATATTGCATCATATCTGTTTGCCTATCATTCTGCCTGTGTGTGTGTGTGTCTGTCTGCCTGTCGTTCTAACTTTATTTTTGTCTATCTATCTATCTATCTATCTATCTATCTATCTATCTATCTATCTATCTATCTATCTATCTATCTATCTATCTATCTATCTATCTATCTATCTATCTATCTATCATCTATCTATCCATCTATCGATCTATCTATCTATCTATCTATCTATCTATCTATCTATCTATCTATCTATCTATCTATCTATCTATCAATCTATCATCTATCTATCTATCTATCTATCTATCTATCTATCTATCTATCATCTATCAATCTATCTATCTATCTATCTATCTATCTATCTATCTATCTATCTATCATCTATCTATCTATCTATCTATCTATCTATCTATCTATCTATCTATCTATCTATCTATCTATCTATCTATCTATCATCTATCTATCTATCTATCTATCTATCTATCTATCTATCTATCTATCTATCTATCTATCTATCTATCTATCTATCTATCTATCTATCTATCTATCTATCTATCTATCTATCAATCTATCATCTATCTATCTATCTATCTATCTATCTATCTATCTATCTATCTATCTATCTATCTATCTATCTATCTATCTATCTATCTATCTATCTATCTATCATCTATCTATCTATCTATCTATCTATCTATCTATCTATCATCTATCTATCTATCTATCTATCTATCTATCTATCTATCTATCTATCTATCTATCTATTCTATCTATCATCTATCTATCTATCAATCAATCAATCTATCTATCTATCTATCTATCTATCTATCTATCTATCTATCTATCTATCTATCTATCTATCTATCTATCTATCTATCTATCTATCTATCTATCATCTATCTATCTATCTATCTATCTATCTATCTATCTATCTATCTATCTATCTATCTATCTATCTATCTATCTATCTATCTATCCATTAAAATATCTTAAGTCTAAGTCTAGTTGCTAAGATTACCTATTAGAAAAAAAAAAGAAAAAAAAAACCTGTCAACCATTTCAGAAGACAAATGAGTCTGCAGTTGTTTTAATGGAGTGCTAGTGTGTGTATTCAGTAACACAGAAAGTTGCCAGTGAATAGACAGAAAGTCCATCAAAGTGGTGCTCTCTGTGGCCCTGACACTCTTTCACAGGTGTTTCTCATTCTGTGAAATTGGAGAAGAAAAGAGGGAACGAAGCTACAAACCTGGCTTTAGTTTATGTAATCACCTTCTACTTCAAAGTGTCTTCAAAATGTCACGCGGCAAACACCCATTTCCCGTACCTCTGCCTCAAAACGCTCTGAATTTAAAAATGATGTATTCGTTTTTCTGTTTTCTTATCTACTCATCTTGTGGGTAAATATACACACAAACTGACTGATGGGTCCGTCTAGGATGCTCATTCACTGAAGGACATGATCAAACAAGTCAAACCTTTCTGATATGAGAGCGTTTTGATGAGCCTTCTCGGCCTTTAGCGTGAAGGTATGGCAGGCACACCTATTTTTCTCTTCAATTTTCATGAGAAAATGAGGTCGGTATGACCTTCTGGGGTATATTGTTAAGCTCATATGTTCTCCATCTTCAGCCTGACATATATATATATATATATATATATATATATATATATATATATATATATATATATATATATATATATAGCAGCTTTTCATTTGCATTACATAAAGCCCTGAATATACTGTAGCCTCTTGCGTTGAGGACAAGGTCTCATCGTTGAGCAACATATTCATCTCAGAGAGTTCATTTGATGGTTCCTCCATCTCAGCTGAAGAATATGAGCTATATCAGCTATAAGAACATTCTGAACTCATAAGAAAGAGGAGACATTTTTAGACTGATCCTGTTTCATGGTGATATTTAAGACTCAAGACTTTTGACTACAGCGTAATATCTATATTGTGGTTCATTCTGGCTTAGAATTCCCCACTTAGACCAGTGTTGCTATTGTTAATTACAACTAAAACTATTTAAATAATGTTTGTTAAAGACACATTATGTAATTTTCGCAGCTAGAGGTCACTTATTCAAAACAAAGGCGTAGTTTGATGACGCCGTGAATGCGCATGTATGGGAGTTCACATCTTCACCTCCGCCGATGGAAAGGTGAAGACGTGAACCTCCGCCGATAGACAAATGTGGGTACTTTGCCTAAAAGTTTCAGATGTGTAGTTGAAGAAAAAAGTGTTTTCAACCATACATGTCTAAGTGACATCTACATGGATGGCAGGACCCAAGGTTTCCCAGCAGAACATTGCCCAAAGCATCACACTGCCTCCGTTGGCTTGCCTTCTTCCCATAGTGCATCCTGGTGCCATGTGTTCCCCAGGAAAGTCATGCACACGCACCCGGCCATCCACGCGATGTAAAAGAAAACCCAATTCATCAAACCAGACCATCTTCTTCCATTGCTCCATGATCCAGTTCTGATGGTCAGTATGGGCACCCTATCTGGTCTCTGGCTATGCAGCCCCATACACAACAAACTGTGATGCACTGTGTATTCTGACACCTTTCTATCAGAACCAGCATTGACTCGTTGAGCAATCTGAGCTACAGTAGCTCGTCTGTTTGATCAGACCACACGGGCCAGCCTTCGTTCCCCAAATGCATCAATGTGCTTTGGCCGCCCTTGACCCTGTCACCGGTTCACCACCAATCCTTTCTTGGACAACTTTTGATACTGACCACTGCAGACCGGGCCTGCTTCTAACACATCAACTTTGAGGACAAAATCTCCACTTGCTGCCTAATATATCCCACTCACTAACAGGTGCCGTGAGGAAGAGATAATCTGTGTTAGTCACTTCATAATGTTATGGCTGATAGGTGTGTGCATGTGTATATATATATATATAGACACACACACACATACACCTATCAGCCATAACATTATAAAGTAAATAACTACATAGTACACACTAAATGCTAAGTGAATTCCCTTTAACAAACATCTAAATGTCTTAAACTGTTATTAAATAAAATAAATTATATAAATAAAAAATAAAAAACGTAAAATTGCAAAAGCACATAAAAAAATTACTAATGATTTTACTAACAAAATGACTAAAACCTTGGGACCATAAAAATAAAAACAAATCAAAATATTCATAAATACTGTAATAGTATACTGTATAAATAATAGTAAAATAACGCTGCCTTACACAGGAAGAGACCTGACGCTTGTGTAAAGTGACAAACCACGTGCTCAGAGCAGGTTTATCAGAAACTGTTGACCAGAACACAGAAAAACAAAAACAGAACATATACAGTCTTTCTTGTGGATATCTTCACGGATATACTTGAATATATTTGCAAGATTTGTTGCAAATCCTGTGCTCTTCCTCAGAGGTGCTCATTGTATCAGCGGGTCCCTTGTAAACACAACACGATTTTCAAGCGAAAAAAGAAAAGTGATTTAACTCTCAGAAGTCACAGAAAGCCAGCCAACTGAAGTTCTTTTCAATTTTGTGTGCAATATGTACGAAACGGTCAGTGACCGGACTGTGGGCGGTCTGTGGGTGTGACGTCTGAGACTGAGACTAATATGTGCTTGAACAACTGAGCTGTATGGAGATTTTATTCTCGCTGGACCTGTAAGGAGCACAACTGTGGGAGTGAAAGCTCATAAAGTCCATTATAGCGACGGGAGAGCATTGTGTGATGTGCATAAGATTTCAATAACTGGATACGCTCTAACAATAAGTGACTGAGAACATATTCTGATACCTTTTTATATAATGCACGAAAGCGTGGAGAACTTTTCAATGTGATGTAATTAAACATACTGTAAGTGTCTTGTACTTGGATACCGCATATTACACAGATTTATCTCATCTCATAATCTCTTCTGGTTCCAAAGCCTTGCTTTTCCGTTTATTTTTTAGTAGTTTTACAAAGAGCAAATGCTGACTATAGCATATATGCAGAACAATTTATTGCATAGCAGATCTAGTGTGTTGTTTATGGGCTGGCATTCACCTCTTGGGCTCCAATTAGAATATTCGACTATTGCTTATTTAGATGCACAGAAAGGGCACTGCCACCAGACAAAATGCAAAGAACATTGCGTCCTAATTGCTAATAGACATGGTCCCAATTACTTTTCAAGCTATGGATGTTTGAGCGAGGGGTACATTTTAATTGCTATGCTAATTCTTTGAAAAAGTAAGCATAAAGTAATTATTTTTGAGTCCAAGCGTATTTGTTCTTTGTTTACCTACATGTCGTCTGACTTTGATAACACGCAGGTGACCTTTTAGAAAAAGCCACTATTCCTTTAAAAGCAAACTTGTACCCAGCGCTCCAAACTGAGTTTTCTTCACCCTAAAAACCCCATGAAATGAAAACTGGAGTTTTGTGTCTGTTTACACCAAGGTTATATATATATATATATGTCAGTGCACTAAAATGCAGACAAAATTGATAATCTGTTCTTGGAAAACAGAACAAAAATATTGACGCTGCATCTTTTATGAGTAGGTGTATATACACGTTTTTGTTGAATAAAGAACTGTCTAGAATGAGAATGTGCATCCCCTAAAATCACTGACTAGGAATAGAAAAACTTTTGTCTTAATTTACTATTACTGCATTATATATTGCATATCGTGCATATTTATTTGTACTTACATTATTATTATTATTAATATTAATATTAAATAATATTATTTACAAGGTAAGAGGACATCAATCACAAGCAATGGAATGACAAAAGTGTAGCATTTTCTCTTTCTTTCTTTCTTTCTTTCTTTCTTTCTTTCTTTCTTTCTTTCTTTCTTTCTTTCTTTCTTTCTTTCTTTCTTTCTTTCTTTCTGTCACTGTGTCCATTTCTTTTACTGTCTATGGACATATATAAATGATTGTTTGGCTAAATATTCCAATATTAATAGTGCATCTTCCTGTTTCAGTAAGAAACCTGTGTGTGTCAAGCAAACTGACATTGTGTGAGCATAAAAACAAAATACCATCTCTATTGTCCATAAGACAATATGGTAAGTTATGTACAATGTACAAACAATGTTCAATGTACAACCAGTTTACAATGTTTGCTTTTTTTTATCAGAGTAAAACAGT